>OY970775.1:8670336-9891087 GCA_963853795.1 Xestia rhomboidea
GCGTTATTGCGAGGTTTATCAGATAACATGCTCGCACGGCATATGACGTTAGCCGTGCAACGTAACATCAGTGTGTTTTAATAAAAAAAGCTTTTCACCCCAAAATATAGTTCATCGTTTCAATGGAAATGTAAATAGGAATATTTTGAGTGACACATATTTGAAATGTTTCTGTCGGTTACGAAAATAGTTTTAAATTATCGAAATATAAATTGTGTAACAAAATATAAAAGGATTATAAGTATTGTCTGCAAGTTTTTGTCTGTATAGCTTGAGGTATTAACCAATCGGTAATTTAAATTAGCCTGTATGCTACCTCGTATCATTTCTGTACACGAAGCTCTAAAGGGTGTAAAACACCTCTTAACGAAGCCGAAAGGCACTTGTTCTCCTCGTCATTGCGATTAATAATTATTAATTATTGCGTAAAGTTACATAGTTTGATGTACAGAATGCTTGGTTGACGGCTTCGTGATGAGGTGGTTTACACCCTGTATACGTGACCTTTGACCATCTATACTTCACTATGACTATCACTACATATTATAAAACAAAGTCACCCGCCACGTCTGTCCCTATGTATGCTTAGATCTTTAAAACTTCGCAACGGATTTTGATGCGGGTTTTTTTAATAGATAGAGTGATTCAAAAGGAAGGTTTTAGTATATAATTTGCTTGCGGGCAAAGCCGCGGACATCAGTTAGTAATATTATAAAGAGGTAATATTTGTTTGTACGTTTGTATGAACTACTGATCTGATTCCGAAAATTCTTTCATTAACAGGATGCCACATTATCCCCGAGTATATAGAGTTATAGGCTACATTTAAAACGTTCCCGTGGGTTAATTACCGTACATAACGGGAGCAAAGCCCCGAGCAAATGCTAGTCTTTTATAAATGGATCGGACAACGAAGTAAAAGATTATAGAAAGTGAAAGTCGAGCGGCAGTAAGCACCACGCTTAGTAGGAAGATTGGTGACCGAAGACCGTTGTTATTAAGAGTTTTCTCTTACTACCTTTGCTCTGCTGTCCAAGTTTTATTAAATGAAGAAACTTCGTATCGAAGGTATTTGTCTTTACTTGACGACCGTTTTACGTGCTGGTAAAAGAAACGTCATGTTTTTACCAGCACGTAAAACGTCGTCAAGTAAAGACAAATACCTTCGATTCACGGATTTTATCGCGCTTTACATTTCTAGTGTCAATTTTATATCACAGGGATTTAATTTTTAAACCCTCAACTGGTTTGTAACAGCCCTGGAGCTAGTGGTACTTGACAATGTCGCCGGGTCGCAGTGGACGAGCGGCGTCAGCAGAAACCGAGCTGACTACCCTCAACTGCTCTCACATGTAATCTCTTAACGACACCGTTCTATCTACATAATCGATAGCCTTATATACGTTGCCTATTTACAACAAACTTGGGCGAAACAAATATGAACCCGTGAAGGAAAGTTGTGAACTTTAATTGAATGAAAGAGCATTCAGAAGGCGTTGTTTTTAACAAGATTATTTATAAAGAGTTTTTTTTTTGCGTTGTTTTCTTTGTTGTATCTGAGAAAAAAGGCAAGACGAAAGCATTTATATCTGGTTTGCTTTGTATTTATTAAAGGTTCTCTTTGGCTGACAACTTTTTAAATTAAATTTTTGAAAATATATTTAAACGATAATTATATTCTATTTCCAGAAAAAGAATATTATCGCCATCATTACCATGAAAATGTAATACTCCGTTGCATCACATAACAAATGATTCCACGTCACTCCAAAAAGCGTTCCATTTCAGCAGAACGAATCTACCTACCTACAATATATACGTAATCGTTAAGCGACTTGCGCCCGAAGGCCGAAGTGAAAAGAAATCATACAAATTATCTTAAAAGGAACGCAGAGGACTGGTCCAATGTCAATCTTTTTACGAATTTAGTTTTTCACTTTGCGTAATTGGAAAAAATATCGGCGTAGGCGACTGTTTGGGATTTTGCCTTTAAAAATGAAAACGTAAATTAAGAACGAACCTAAACCAGGCGTGGGGATTGGAGTATTAGGAGCACAGGAGTGCGAAGAGTAATCAATACATGTCAAGCCTTTATTCTGCCTGACAGGTGGCTTGGCGGAGATCTGGAGGTATTTCCGTCCAGCACCTAAGTTTATAATGAAATATAGTGTTGCGGGATGATGCACAGAGTAGTTGAGCTATTTGTTAATAATATTTGGGGCCATAAGGGTTGATATAGTTGTTACAGTTTGCATAAAGGAAGATTTAACAACGCAAGTATTTTCACATAATTAAAAAGAACTCTTACATATGGGGTTAAGCGCAGCAGAATATCCAGTTAATCGTAAGGAAAATTAGTGTTATCAGCGTAACATGGAGATAACTACCGTGTTTAGGAAGTGGCGTTGTGTTACTCGCATGGTTACTGGTTATTCGTGCAGGGCTGCCCAACGCACGGGGCTTGTAATGACAACCTTATTACGGCGTCACAAAACGAGCTAGTCCACAAATAAACCCACACAGGCAGGTACGTAATCAGCATAATTAGCCGAGAAAATGTGTTAGCCAGTGGAAACTTTAGTACATTTTCAGCGCTAAAATGGCGAATCAATTTTATGACTTTCGAATACATACTCGTAGCTTTCGTACCCGGAAAGGGACATAGAGTAGATACTTTCCATCCCGGAAAATTAAAAACGAACCCTGCTCCGTCCCACCAATTTCGTCCGTTATGTATATTAGCCCCTGAGGTACCTCCTCGTATTAAGACTAGAACAGCCCTGACTGACGTGGATCGTTATTTGAAACGTGTTATCCGCGTCGTACGTAGCTCTCTGTAAGTTGGTACCGATTTTAATATTGTTTGATGCAGAGGCCGCTACACTTGTACTAAATTACTGCCTAGGTTACGATTGGTTCGCTCCAAAACCAAATATTAGGGAATACCATCACGTAAAGTCTCGAAACACAGGTTTGTCCTTTGTTTACTTACTTTTCTAAATTCACATCACGTACGTAGAACAAGGATACCAATAGGACTACGTGTTTTGTTTCAAATGCATAATTTTCTGATCTGCACGCCGCACGCCGGCCACCTTCTAATGAAGCATTTTTTTCTTTATTGATATCGAAGTCGGCTAAATTAATTCTGAAGAAAGTCGCCTTTAGCTTTGCAAACTTTTCAAATAGCACCTCATTAGAATGCTGGCGGTATGTTCTGGCTTCTGCGGAATAAAAATGCGGCAAGGAAAAGTATGAATCGTGAAGTGTATGCAACTAGAAGTTGTCCCTAGACCTGGCTGTGATCTACATATCAATTGAACTTATGTATGAGAACCAAATAATTATATTATATAGGTAGTTATTCACCCTCTGTTAAATGACCCAGTAAAGCAGACACACAACAATTATTCCCCCGTTTGCTTCAGTTATATCATCATTCCCCGGAACACAAAGTACGATGTTTCTTGATGTTGCCTCTAAAGATACAAAGAGAAAGACATTTTAAAGAAAAATAACGGAGATAAAGACGCATTTTTTCTTAAAGAAACGCCCTCATTATGTCTAGTCATTCTTTCCATTACACGCGTTACTGGAAACAAAATAGAAACGCGGAATCTGATGCGACGAACACTCGACCAACGATTATTAAAAGCACTCGAATGTTCTGCTGTTCTCATTTAATGCGTTGCTTTCTAAAGAATGCCATTTAAAATTCGAGATATTATCGTCAGGATAGGAAATTGCTTGTCGTTCGGAAACTTTTCACTAACCTCTGAGAATGACCTCCCACAAGATTAGGGTCTTGCTGTAAAATCCAATACCACTCGTAAATACAGCAAGTTTAGTGAATGATTTGTATGGAACGAGTTTTGAAGCACTCCCAACTTGGAAACCTCCATTTCTCAAATGCATTCACCTACAAATGTAAATCTTTGATGCAGGCTGCTACTACGAGTAGGTCCGGGTGTGCCACTTCGTCAATCTTCGGGATTATATACGACAGAAATTGTAAAAATAGAAAAGTAAAATCGCAGTTCCTAGTTCAAAGTACATACAAATATAAAATATTCTACCCGAAGTGGATGCAGTAAGTACGTGACTAACAAATCTGGGATTTTTCAAATATTTAAACCAACATCCGTGCATGTAGTTTTCCGGTACCTACCAAAGCTAACATTTTACGAATAGAGAGTTTATTAGATACCCTAATATTTCGTCTAACTTCTTGGTTATAGGGGTAGTTTCATTAGTTCGTCCAGGATACGACGTGGGTAGTATAGGGGTAGACCTAACTCTAATTAGTTGAATAAAGCTCGCAAAATATGGCTCTATTTGGTGGAGCTGTCAATTTAGAGGAGATGCGCCGACAATGTCCTTATCCCTGTCATATCCGATCGGAAGCCCAACTTATACAGACTCGACAGATACGTGACCCGAATATAGATTTTTTTCATTGTCGAGTTCATACGTTTTCAGAAATACATTTTTTGTTTACGTGAGACATAAAAAATCTTTGAAAGAAATTATTGCTCATACATGAACCTTCTTTGAGATGCAGTGTAATACTTAAAATGAAAATAAAAAAATTCGCATGATAAAAATTCAGTTAAAGATAAGACAAGTAATAAGGCTCGGTCGCATAAAACGGAGGAACCTAAGGAATGGCCGTTTTTATAGCTCGGCCAATCACGGCCGGGAATCGATACCGTTCCACGAATATTATATGCCTACTTATATGTTGGGCACATCAGTTCAACATACTTAATTGAACACAATGTTAAGCCTCCTTGTAATTATCCGGTGCGGGAACATTGATTTACATAAATATTCATTGTGTGTCTATCATCACCATACTACACGTTCAGGCGAACCATAATTGAGAAACAGATTATAATAATAGTTTGAGTTAACTAATGAATTTTAACACGAACGACGTGAAGTGTGAAATGGTTTTAGAGTCACTGACACGTGTTTAAATTACTGCTCATGAATATGGATTGGGAAAGCCGCATTTCCTTCATAAATGAAATGCCGTTATTACAATTATGGAAGCAAAAAAGTCCAGTCATACGGAAGACAGCGTAATTACGATTAGTATTCTAACTAATTGCATCAATGTTGGTTTTTCTTCGTCTGAAAGCCGCGACCAAATTAAGTTCCCTACCACAGCACTACCAAGGCTGGCTGACGTTCTTTACTTTTTATACCCAGACGGTTTTCTCCAGCTTTTCGTATTTACCTAGGTCTTGCTCATTACTAGAACAAAAGACGGCAGTCGTTAATTAAAGTGATTCAACAAACTCACTTTATGAATGATTTTTTTGCGAAACGATAGCTGGAATATACTGATAATTGTGGATGAAATTGTTCTATTGATGTCAGAGATACCAGACTACTAGTAAATTGTTCAAATGGAAACGCGTGCCATTTCAGTAGTAATATACTCAAGAAATATACTTAGATCCAATTCAAACATCAACATCTCTTTCCCCAATACAGTATTTTAACAAGTTATAGAATCGTACGGCACAGAGTCAATAACATTTATTTTTATCGAATACCAGTGTTTACATAGCCTATATAAAAGTAAGTTATACTGGGAGGCCTCGATTAGAGCGGCGCCCGGGGGATCCGAGCTCGTTCACCTGGCCCGTTGGACTCGTTCATACAACCATCTATTTTATTTTTTCCTCCCCTAACACCTATCTGCTCTTTGATGTTCAGAATCGTTTATATTATTGAGCCAATCTCGAACTCCCGATACGTCAACATAAATATTAATATTTGTATAAATGATTTACTTTATCCCGAGTAGAGTAATAACAGTAACATTACGTAATAACACGAGTTGATAACTTATGAAGAATTTATGAGTTCATGCAAGTGAATACATACGTAACACGGGAGGATACCAAACAAATTGGAAGTATACCTCTTGAGATGTGGTTGTAGTTCTTAGTTGAAGCTGGTTCGCCCTCCGAGGTTTCGTATCTAAGTACAGCTTGAGAAATAAGTAAAATAAAAGTTATAAAGGCCGCTAGGTCAAGACCATCGCCGGGAGATAAGACAAGTGGCTGCGTAATGTCCGAAACAAACGGCCAAATAATTACATTTTCTTGTGAATTCAAGAGAGCCGTTATACAAAGAGCACAATAAAGTTTTACGCTAAGAACATTACACACACATTCACATAAATTGAAATGGAGCTGAACGCGAGTTCAAGAATTCCTTTTATTCTTTTCCTTGAAGTGAACGGTGCAGTTTTATGATTGAGTCGTAGACTATTGATGACTGTGCGTCTGCGTTACGAGGGCGCTTATCATAAATTTAACGCTAATGCAAGCAGGAGGGTAGTAAAACATTTGAGGCGGTATCAGTTGACAGAGGTCCGAGTTTATAGCCCTGCGCATCCGTCGTCCGTCCACCGGAACTTGACCTACAGGAAAGTCACTAGTTCACTGCTGAAAGTGATTCATGCTGAGATACCGTATAGTTGTGCTCTCTGTCAATGTACGTTTTTTACGCTTAGATAGGTACAGAATGTATGAGGTGTTTCGGTGGTTTTATTAGATTTACAATGTCGAAACATGAATGATTTTTCTGCTTGTTTAAGTGGCAACAGTAGCTCTTAGTAGTGGTTCTACCTACACCATAGTAGAGCTTTCAAACTTTTAAAGTAGAATTGTTTTCCTATTTCTTGGGAGTCACTGATCAGCTTTTTTCTCGATTTTCTTTTCTCTTCCAACTCGAGTAGCGTTTCAAGAATGAAACGTTTTGCTCTGAAACTAGTTTTCAACAAATCACTTAATTTCCTTACCCATTTTTATGAACTGGTAAATAATGTAATAAAGGCCAATGGAATACTTAGGTAGCAAGCTTCAGTGAGTAAACGGTCATAAACTTGCCTTCAACTTTGTTTAAACTCGCTCGAGCTATTCTCTCTTAATCGGCACTCGAAGTTTGTTCGCACCGATAAAACGCGACTTAAATCGGTACATCGATTAACTTGATCGTTCATATTTCCTCAGTGTCTGTCCTATTTATTATTCAGTATTTAGTTCATGTTCGCCGCAGATGTTCCATGATTTTCGCAGTTTATTTTAATGTAGTAAATGTAGCTACTTCTGTTATCGAATTATACTCATTTAATCAAATTCCAGGGCCATTAATGTCTAGACGGTATTCGCTAAATTATTCGCATCTATTCGTGTAGTTATGACGTAGATGTGTTGACTATTCTTACTCGCGTTTATTATTATCGTTGCCTAATCGGCGCTAACTGAACTGTGAATGTTCAGAACGATTTTTGTGCGCGCGTGAGCAATCTGATCATACGGTGTTGGCCTTTATGGTGTGTCTACGTTCATAAGTACTACGTGATTTTCTTACAAATAGTATACCAATAAATATATATCTGAATTCCTAGCGCGATACTTCGCTCGCAGATTTTAAATGGCGCTTAATGATTTTGGTAACGTTCTAGATTTTTGGGTATTGCTAATACGACGCAGCGGCGTGCCTTGTGTAGTGATTAGGTTTCGATAGATTTATCGAAAGCTTTGTCTATGTCGAAAAAGCCATCGGCTAATAGATTATGAGAAAATAATGATATTTTTCATAACTTGTAAAACAGGTGGTGACAATATGGCCTCATGCCAAATACTAAGTTAATAGTAGGAAATTGTCTTTGTCTTACCAAAGTAACAACACTTCAAGTCACTGAACTTCCATACTTAGAGGTCCCAAGATCTTATTAAGTATTAATATATTAATATTGGCGAAGTTACGGACAGCATTACGATGATATTATTGGCTTCTAATTATACGATCGTCTGATATTATTTGGGACCCGTCCTCTTATCTGATTCTATTACTGTCCGCGCCTACGTTCATGGTGGAATTAAATCGGTGTGTTGAAATATATATGTATGTAGAGATTTATTCACTTTTCTCATCGTGGAAATAAAGGAAGAACACATATTGTGATAGTTATTTATCTTTATGAATGAATTCATTTGGAGAAAATGTTCAGTGATAAATCAGAACTTATAGTTTTATTTGTTTTGGCATAAAACAAGCCATTTTTGTAATATATTAGGTATGTTTGTCTGTTCGCGTTAAACTCAAAAACTCCTGCACCGATTTTTATGCTGTTTTCACCAATGGATAGAGTGGTTCTAGAGGAAGGTTGTAGTATATAATTTGTCAAGTTTTTGTATACATTGGCAAAAATATAATGATATTTGTTGGAGGGTTGCGCGAACGGGATCAAAATTTCATGATTACTTTTGGTCGCGATAACCGACATCCACTCGGGCGAAGCCGCGGGCATCAACTAGTTTAATTATAAATGATGAGCTTTTGCCCGCTTGGGAAAGCTCGTAGCTAAATAATAACAGCCGCTCGAATCGATCTTCATCGCGCTTGCCTAGGTTGATCCAGTTGATGGATGACCAGTGACCACCCATTACAAGCCGAGTTTCCTCAGTGCCTCGGAAAGTACGCTAAGCCGTTGTTCCCGGCTGTCATTTGTAATTCTTTGATAGGCCTACCAGGCAGTCAGTCGTAGTCAATCGTATTACCCAGTACTAACTGGGTTGTGGAGATCAGATAAGCAGTCGCTCAATCTAAAATATTGTTATGTAGCTGCAACAGGTTGGACTGGAAGCCGACCTCAACTTAGTTGGGAAAAGGCAAGGCAGACGGTGACGAGCTTTTGTCCGCGTCTTCATCTACATGGAGGTCGGAAATCATAAGAATGTAATACCGCGATAAAAATTCTATTCTCTAACTGTATTCTATGCTCTAATCAAGGTCATGGTCTACTTGTGTGCACTTCGAAATTCGTTCAGCCGTTTAAATGTGAAAAGGTAGGAAAGACAGTTTCTTTCACATTTCTAATATTAGTACTGATGAAACTTGAACGTAATGATGTTGTCTTCACAGAAAGACGGGTCGTCTTTGTGTTTTGCCGATAAATTTGATTGGTTTTTATACGAATTATAAAAAGGATATGGAGTGGATTGTAGTAATTAACAGGTTCAAGCGCTGATGATATTGAGGTCTATCTTCGAAGAGGGAAAGTTGTGGTCATGATTACAGCTGACGCCATTAATGTACCACAAGCTGCAGTATTGTTTTCATACATTGCATCGTATAAAAACTTGACGCAGTGCGTACACTTAGCGCTCAAGTCTAAGATAAAAAATAAGTGTGTATGGCGTATATGGGGTTTAACATTTTTTATGTTATAGGGCTTGGGGTTCCCCACCCGCGGAAACAGGTTTATCCATTAATTACGCTACACCCTGTATATATTGTATAATTTTGAAAATATTGTCAATTTTGGACCAATTGCGAATTGGACCAACCGCGAATTGGACCAACTGCGAATTAGACATTTTTGTGAACATTGGATCAATCGCGAATTGGACCAATCGCGCTTATAGGTCACTAAGCTAGTGAATAAACACTCTTACTGTGACGTTCAAAAATACCAAAATTCAATTCACTAAGTAAAACAATGTTTCGAATGTCGTGACATCCTGTGTCACCGAACTCATGATTGTCAGCTGTGACACAACACAAACTCCGCACGACAAGTACGTACAGTCAATGGCAAAAATAATTATGTTAACACTTGCAAAATTCAAATTCAAATTTCCATTTTTTTTTAAATCTTAAAAATTAGACAATTATAAGAACGCCAATATCCACTGTTTCATAATTTCCACCAAAAGTTGAGAAGAAATTGTTGTTGGAGGTTTAATACGTGGATTTCGATTTACGCGGAATGACTCATTAGAGTTGCAGAGTAGTATTTATCAATGGGAAACATAAAATATCATACACAAAAATAACGCCTGATAAAAAACCAACAGCAATCTACTAAACACTCTCTAACTTGGTTCGGTTACGGTTGGTAGAGCTAGTTCTTTTTGGTATTGATTTCTCAAACAGTCCTCTAACATAATGGCCTAGGTTTCATCTTTGGCGAAAAGAAAAAAAAAACATGTCAGCTATGTATGGCAAAAGTTGCATTGCCCTTTCTTTGGCTAACACTGTACAGTTTTCTTTCATCGATATATTGTCAACTGTTCATGCAGAGAGGTATGAGACATATTTTTGCCCTTGACTGTACGTATGTGTGTGTTCTATAAGTACGAAACAACGCTATTTCACCGACGAAGTAATTGAAAAGCGTTTTAATTACAACCGAACTAAATGATGTTGTTCATAAAATATGCACTTTGTACCACTGACTGTTAATTGTGACTGCTCGACGATCCACTTATGAAAGCTATATAAATGGAGGCCCTTTATTTACTGTTCGAAAAATGTGGTTTCAGAGTAATTAATATGAATCAAAATGTTAATATGTTCGTACATTGGAAAATCGGTTTTATAATCAACAAGGATTAATCACTCGTAATCATTTCTATTACAATTCCCAATTTTAATAATTTAATCAAACCGACGTAATATTTGAATCGTGGTTTTCACCTACTTTGCATTGAAAACCCTTTCACCATTCAAAACCGTTTAGAGTTCTCTGAATATATTTAAACAACCCTATTAGGCAGTTTGTTTGCCTGTTTCTTTTTAAAGACCTAGGAGTAACTAATTAGCTAGTGCGTACGTATATAAAGAGATACAGAGGGCCCAGACCAGTGACAAGCGTTTAAGCAATCGACGTAATTCGTACTGAGCATGAGGTCAGGGGTTCGATTCGGAATTTCTCAGTAGAACTTCTAGATTTGTGCCCGGTTGATGGATATAGGCTCGCCCCCTATTACATGGAAATTAAACATAATTGGCGAAATATGGGTGTGCTATTAGGTTCACCTCTGCCTAACCCTTCAGCGATTACAGGCGTGATGTTATGTTATGTAGTTTCAACAGGATTGACTTAATGCTTTTTACAAGCTTATGTCAGCACCAGACACGTTTCTACTGATATAATGTCACTCAGTCTGGGCCCTCCAGCTTCAGCATTTGATATAAGTAGGTAAGTGTAGGTACTCATTTATAAAGGGTGTAAAAGTACCCTTAACGAAGCCGACAAGTACCTTTGTACTTGTTCTCCCCGTCATTGTGATCATTTTTTAGTTTTTTCTTTAGTATCAAACCAGATAAATTTAAATTTAAAATTTATCTGGTTTCTTACAACTTGTGAAACCCCTTTTTGAAGTGAAAACTTCTTTAGGCGCGTTGAGCACTTTTTGGGTGAAGGAAAAACATTGAACTCATCGTCACTTGACGTAACGTGCGGTCACGTTTCGTAGCACTCGTAGGCGATCCGCTACGGCGTAGCACCACATAGGAATGCGCGGGGCACAACCAGCTCTACGACTGGGGCGGGGACGAAGTGGGAAGGGAGAAGGGGGTGGGAACGTGAAAGGGGGGAGGGGAAGGGGGAGAGTGACGAGGTAGGGAGGGAAAAGGAAGGGGAAGGTTTTTTTTCACGCCAACGTAGACCCCCGATGGGTCTCCCGTGGACCCCTGGGGGTCCACCTGGACCAGTTTGGGGATCACTGTTTTAGACCATACCTGGGGACCTTCTAATTACGGAGATATTGGGGACCGAAGCTCCCATTAAAAAAAAAAATACAAGTTTTGAATGTTATAAATTTACTTTATATACCTCCACGACCCAACCCGACAGTATTCAATGCAGCCATCAGCATAATGTTTTGAGTGCGTTACATTGAGTCCTACCGTACACCGTAATATTTCACCCAAAAAAGTCGTTTCCTAGCATTTTTTTTTTTTTTTTTTTTTTTTTCAAATGATTTGATTATTTGATTCAATATGATTTACTAAATGCTTGGCTTCGTGAAGGTTCCATTTACAGCCTGCTTATAGCTCAATATTGTTCTGAATTTACTCACACCCACTCTCGAGATCCTGATTCAATTAAATTGGTGTTTGTTTTGATAAAGGTGCTTCGGACCGCGCCCCAAAACGCAATGTTGGAGGGGTTTCAAGTTGATGCTACAAGAACTCTCATAATTCTATTTCGTTTGCCGGTCACAAGATGGCTGCTTTCAATTTGTCTATGGTTATAATATTTCGTAACAGTGTTTTTGAGGTGCTGTGTTTACATAAACATAATATCACATCAGCAATCTCTGAAGGGTTTGGTATACCTAACTGTAGTACCTTAACCCACGTTTTGGCAGTTATGTAAAAATTCCATGGCCTATTGTCATCAACTGGCCACATCCAGGCTCCAGGCTGCAATTAAATAAAATCCAATAACACTTAGCAGAACCTAGGAAATGAACCCAAACCAAACTAAGAACTCATGCGCGGCGTTAGTGCTTGCCACCACTAGAAGAACGAGATTTGTAGTGTCTCAAAGCGGTTTTGTACTTTCTCGCATTGTACCGGCCAACATAAGTCGATTGTTCTTAATTGACAGTTGTTTAACGTTAATTCAAGAATGTATACCAACCAATATCCTATTAACTTTAAGCTCAGCTTGTGAGTAAGTTTATATTAAAGCAGATACATGGTAAGCTTGAGAGTATAATATAATTCCCCTGTTTCGGTCTTGTTAGTATCGGATTATGAGAACTCTATGCGAACAACAAATAAGATACTATAAGTACCTTATTCTCTTGGATGCAAAATCTTACAAGCGAAGGAGAAATAGTTCTACGAATTTCTTTAGATCTGTCTCATTAGTTTCATCTGAGTTATTATTTGATGTTTTATTTTAAAACTGCTTTTTATGTAATAAAATACACGATCAATCAGTATTCTGAGAAACGGGTAATGGTATATTCTTAGAAGTGAGTATTACTACATTGTGAGTCGATATTCCTTATGGCAGACGCAATTTCAAGGCAAAATGATAACATGTTATAACAAAGACGTTTCCGTGGAAACACTACTAAGAATACGTCAATAGTTCAACCTACGTATGATCTTTTATGGTCATTCCTGGAATCTGTCCCACCTATTGATAGATACCAGGTATAACTGCTCAACAATGTGATGAAATGACGTGTGTCCTACATAAAGGATACGGTATCAGCGACCCAGTGAAGTCAAACAAAAGCATGCGCCTTCTAGAGATAGAGATTAAGAAGCCCTAATGCCAGGAGTAGTGGTGGCATGGCAATACATGTTTATGTTCGTACACCAATGGATCATTGTAGGTAGGTAAGTAGTCTTATTTGTGAATTCTAAGAAAAAGTTTTTTAACAGAGCAGACGCTTGAAAACTTCAGGTTAGCACATTTCTTTCATCATTATTTTTGATAACTTTAAGTATTATCATTACTGTGATTGTTGACACTGACAGCTCTTGAACGCCATCTAGATGTCATCGCATTCCTTTTAATTGATGGAATTGGGATGATATTTGAATAGATGGATATTTGTTACAGTTTTACGCATAAACTACTGGACGGATTTGAATGGGTACTTAGATGGTTAATAACCTGAATTAACACATGATAAGAAACTTTTTACCGACCAATGGGAATGTGGGATACCGAACTTTATGGGGAAGAAACCGCGAGCATAACCTAGTACTATATTAATAAAAAGAGATAGTTTGTGAGTTCGAATGTAGGAGATAATCTCTGAAACTACTCATCCGATTTCGAAAATTCTTTCAGTGATAGGAAGCTACACTATTACAGAGTGCCGTGAATATGTTTCTTTAGAAGCTATAGTCATTTATTTAATAAACAATTGCCGTTAAATCACAGATAACCGTCTTAAATGATCACAAAATCTGTGAAACAAATATGTAGACTTACCAACTTACATGTTTGCGAGTATAATGTAATACGAAAAAAACCATAATAATGCTTATAAGCTTTATATCGAATCCGTTATTGCTTCTGTGTGGCTTCAGGCGGTATTACCGAAAACATTGTGTCGTATTCTTTGCGTATTGCCTAGGGAACAAACGACATGAGCGAAAGTATGTAAATGTACCAATATTTGCTTAAGATTTCGTCAATTTAAGTACCTAACTGTATGATCCATGTAAGTCATCATCATCTATCTACACTTAAAGTACTTACGGGATGATAATTATATTATATATATTATTATTATATCCGTGATTTTCCTTGGTTACTATGAGCTCCCGATATAAGTGAAAAGAGTGAGTATTTAAGTGTAGTGAAAAACCGTGAATGTCTAAAACAGTGCATCAACTGCCTAGCCTTTTCCCAACTATATGTTGTGGTCGGCTTCCATGCAGCTGGTATTTTACATGGAACGACTGCCTAACTGACCGCTACAACCCAGTTAGTAATGGGTAATACGATACCCCTTGGTAAGACTGGTTTTCAGACTTTCGGGTCACTGACTACCTGTAGTGACTGTTAATGGTCTACAACTAACGTGACCCATAGGTATAACTGTATTTTTGTATACAGGGTGTAAACAACCTCATCACAAATCCGTCAACCAAGCGTTCTGTAGATCAAACTAAGTAAGTTTACGCAAAAATTATTGCTGGGAAATGACTTTTTTTGGGGTGAAAAATCATATTTTGTTGGTAAAATTCAATGTAACGCGCTCAAAACATTGTGCCGATGGCGGGAATAATACGGGGGTCGTGGAGGTGTTTAAAGTAAAAATCTTACATTAAAAAAGTGTATTAAAAAAAAAGTTGTCAAAAAGTTGGGTATGGTGTAGAACAAAAACATGATCGCAATGACGGGGAAAACAAGAGCCTTTCGGCTTCGTTAAGAGGTTTTTTTACACCCTTTATAAAATCCCTCCGACCGATTATCGTTTACGGCGACCTGATCTCAATGGACACCAGCCGTGTTCGCAGTAGATGTTATAGTCAGAGCTGTGCCCCCTTAAAAATATAGTAAAGCCTCTCATATTTTGATGGGGTGGTATTATGGTAGCCTCATCTCTCCACCGGGAGAGATGAGGCGCAGGATCAACGGGTCTTTAAGTGCAACTTCCTGACTAGAGCTGATAGTGAGAATTTCTAAACGGGAAAACCCAATGGCCTTTATTCCACCGGGGAATAGAATCCACGCAGCAATGGATAAGGATAACTTTATTTTTAGATAACAATAAAAAAAAACACATTTCTCACATTTGTTAGTGACAGCCACGGAGTCTGGAGTTGTGCCCGGTTGATGGCAATAGGCTTGCGCCCTATTAAACATAACTGGCGAAATATGCGTCTACTATAAGGTACACCTCTGCCTAATCTTTAAATTCGGGGATTTATAGGTGTGACCTATTATTGTTGTAATAAAAACACATGGTAACCTGTAGCTTCCGACACCCACATAAGAAAGTGTGAGTCACAAATGTCTGTTTGTTCTCAGAATACATCGATTTTGTTCCCTAAAACGTATTTGGAATGTTATTCCGTCCAAGACGTTGATTTGGGATTGAAAGATAAACGTGGAGTTAAACGAAGTTAGGTACGAGCCAGTGATGTACCTGCCCGGGAATATTCAAGAACATTCCGAATTTCTGTAGTTAAAGTTATTAAGAATTTTGAGAAGTCGTGGTAGTTAGTTTCTACATTCCAATTAAACTAGCTTTTAGTATAATTTTAAGGAATGTTCCAAAATCAGAGGAACAATTTCTCTCTTTCAATCTAATTCAAATTAATCACAGTGCATATTTATATGTATCATAGTTACAGTCAAAACTGTTAATCGTTCAAAACCACTTTTGACTGGTGCCAGTCATAACCCTTATGAAGTAACAATGCGTTTTCTGCATTAAAAAATGTTGTTTTAGAACGCCACAGTTGTAATTACCTAGTCCTAGAATTACATGATTTTTTTCAAAGCGTCACAAAAAAAAACTAACAACCTAATAAGTTTCTAAGTAAATGTTACTATAGTTATTGTTAAAATAGTTTTAACCGGTCAAAAGTAGTTTTGACTGATTTACAGTTTTGACTGTGACACTTATTGCGTTATGTGTAGGCTGCTAAGCTATTAGATACTACATCATTAAATTAAAATAATAACTTACAAAATCCCAGCAAAGTTCAGCTAATCGCCACGCGCCAGCCCGACGAAGAAGAATCTGCGTATTCACTGAGTCGCCCTAATTCCTTACAATATATCTTACTTCATTTGAATAGCCTCTCGCCTCATTACTCTTCCGAATTTAAAAGAAAAATCTACTAAAGAAACGTATATAACAAAACGTTCAGACGTTGATAAGTCGATTTGTATGTTACGAACAAGATCCTGTTAGAATCTTTGTAAAAATGTAAAATAATCACTCAGACATAAAAGAGCAGAAAATTAACTTTCACTTACACGGAAATAAGCTTTTTGTTTCATGAAGGAAAAAATTATATTTAACGAAGTTTTTTGTTGTTTTCACTGTTATCGTTGTGAGCAGCGTTCATACGGTTCCCTTCTTATTTCGCGTGATGGAGTGAAGTGTAAACGTTTTTTAGAGGGTGAAATAGCTAATGATTAGGGGCTAACTTGTAAGGTAATGCATGGTAAATAGAAGTAAGGCACCACTCTAATCAAAACTTAGGTGCAGAGCGCCCTCCACACTGTCCACAATTTAGACCAGAGCACAAATAAACTATGACTAATACTCGTATGATTCTACATGCACAGTTGCAGCACCTACATAAATTCACGCTTTTCCCCATGGCGGTACGCAGAAACCTCTGAACGACAGGTGACGTTGACGTTGACGGCGCTCACCGCCATGGTCCCATTCACCTTTTTCTTTTTACATTACATTTTGTAGATAAACATACGTTTATTTATTCAGAACTTGAAGCACAGGGTACAGAGGCGCCGCGGCAAATTGTCGTTCAGCGGACAGACTTCCGGCGGGATCTCATGGCGACATGGAGAGAGCGACTGTCGCAACCCCGTGCAGGGCACGCCACAATAGTGGCGGTAAGTCCCCTCTTTGAGGAGTGGCTGGAGAGACGCCACGGCGTCCTCACCTTCCGCCTGACGCAGGTTGTTACCGGACACGGATGTTTCGGTAAGTTCCTGCATCGAATCGGCCGGAAGGAGACGCCCGGGTGCTTCCATTGTGAGGATCGACCGGAGGACACGGTGGAGCACACTGTGGAGGTGTGCCTCGCTTGGGCGGAGCACCGCCGTGTCCTCGAAGCGCCGATCAGCGGCAGCGACTCGCTCCCGGCCCTGGTTCAAGCCATGGTCCGGAGCGAGACGGAATGGGACGCCGTCACCTCCTTCTGCGAAGCAGTCATGATAGCGAAGGAGGTGGTGGAACGCGAGGGGAGGGATCCACACGTCTCGGCCGCCGCGGGAGACGCCCTAGGCGTCGGGGGCCACGTGGTGGCACCCGGCCACCGTAGGCGCGGGCCTGTGGACGGTGAGCTATGGGCTAGCTCGCCGTCCGTCCGTATCATGACGACAGGCCGAGTCGACGGCGCGTTCGTGTTCCACGCGCGCCTCAAAGAGAGTCAGCAATGAGGAAGGGGGACCCCTTGCAAGGGCCGATGCCTGCCGGGGCTGCGGGACTATTCGAAAGAGATACAGTGGCCCCGGAACACAAAGGGCGATGAAGGAACATGGATAGGTTTTAGTCAGTAAAAGTCTGACACTCCCTCCTTCTCCGCCCAGAGCGGGAGGAGTCATTTGATGATTTCCCATCCGAAAAAAAAAAGTGTACAGAGGCGGACTTAATTCCATGGGTATTTTCTATTTGTAACCTTGGGTAATGCAGATGCAAACAGTGGTAGATGTATATTCTACGTATCATATTATGGTCTTTATACGAACAGCCGTTTAAGCGAGTATGAACCGTTACGAGCAATGAAATGTAAACACTTAGCCATGCGATTTCTTCCGGAAACAACGGTTTCTACTTTGAGATACGACCTGTTCCGTAATAGTATATGTAGCTTCCAAAATACTATGTGCGTGAAAACGTTTATCAATACAGTAGTAGAAAATTGCTTTTGAATTGTGCTAAGTATATCCATTTCTATTCTATACATAATAACTTTTTATATAAAAAAAAACACTATCTCACAAAAGAAACAGTCTCCAATACACGTCGGTGCACAAACTGCCGGTCATGCTCCATTAGCAGCACTAACTCCTCTCCCTCAGTGATTTCCACAGCTTCCGCAGAACGCAACAACAGCTTTATTTTCACTTATTTCCTGTTACATTGAGTTTTCCCTTCAGAAATCAATAGAAGAATGATAAAAGGCAACATAGGCGTAATAATTCGACTATACAAGTACTTTTGTAGCAATAATGAGGGAGGAAGCAATTTTGAGTGTGACAGGAAGTGTTTCTTCTTTACCGTGCTTTTGATTCTGTGGGCTTCTTTGACAAATTAAAGGTATAGATAAGAAAAATCGACAAAAACCATTAAAATCGGTTGGGTGGTTTTGGTTATTAGCGTTACGAACATGAGATGTTTAAGTCGCACCCCCGGTGCAACACTGTCACTTTTGCAAAAATGAAGCGTTTTAAAAGATGGCCGCTTGATTCGCGCTAAAACCAACAATGCTATTCCGTCCTCACGCGGGAGTACTTTGACGCCTGAGTGTCCTATTGTTGCCGTTGTATATAATTATTTAGGTACTTACTTTTAGTCTTAATTTTAATTATTATTTCAGATTTACTGCAAATCTATTCTAAGAATCTATAAGTGATTTTCAGTTAATTTAATTATAACTTGCATGATGCATACCTTATTGTAGGTACGGGAGTTTTGCTTTTGTATAAAGATAGTTTGCCAATACACAAGAAGAAGGAACATCTTGAAAACATTTTCAACTCTATGCTAAATTTTATTCAATGGAGAACTTTGTTAGACTTTGCCTGATCTAAAAGGAATTCAGGATCTACGAAAGATTCGCACTATGAGAGCTGCATGTTTGCATAACAATTCCGGGCACTTAAGACCGGGTTTAAGACTCATCAAATTCTTAACTCTACCAACGAATGAACTACGTTAAATGATTCAACTGGAATACCTCTTGGTAAGTATTAAAAAATACTTGAAACGTTGGCTAACCGCCGGAATCGGGTTTGCAAAAATATTTCAGCACGAAAATGCAAACATTTTATGGAGTCATCCTTTCATCAGTTAGGTGTTTTAAAACAATAAAATGAAGTGTAGTTTAACACAGGGATATCTGATTATTGATAAGCTTATTAAAACACGGAAAAACCGAGTATTGTTAATAAATAAATGACCTGCATTGTGTTGTATCTCTATTCGCAGATTCCATACGGTATTGATCTTGCACGGAGACAAGTCTCCGCTTTCCGATATATTGCTTTGTAATTAGAACCTGCTCGAGTTGATTTGAACAAATACGTAAGTGATTGAGAATTAGAGGTATTAGCTTTGAGAATTAGTTCTCAATCAGAGGGTATTAGGCATCTCTCTCAATGCGGTCATCGTACATTCAATGTTCCTTGTATGGATGAACTCATTTCATCGTATTTTCGTGGATTTTAGCACCTTTTATTTTGGGTAAGTTAAAGTTTGTGTTATTGACTTGAATATGCCTTGGTGGCTGAGAGAATGTCATGCTCACTCAAATATCTCGCTGATGGTGGCGGGTGTGTCGTGTCATTTATTTCCCTTAGATATGGTTGAGTTGAATGGCGCTGATCCATGCGTCATATTCGTGAACGGGTGCTGTCATTCGGGATTGGTCATCTCTTACCTGCCACGGTTCATTTGAATTACTTTACTTTTTAAACTGTTGATTCAATGTTTTAATCTGGTCGCTCTTAATGTGCACGTCTTTCTACATCGTTCTAACATATCACAGGTTACATCATTCATGTTGAGATTATACATAGGTCCTGTACCTATGTATAATCTCAACATGAATGATGTAACCAAGATTTTGTAACAATAGTTTGAAAAGTAGTGTCCATGGAGTTTATTGCCCATTCTTCTCCATATAGATAGCGCTTTGGAATGTGAAACTACAGCACTTTCTCAAGTTATTATGCCTTGTGACTGTGATGGTCGTAATGTTCTAATTGAAATGAATGCTTTGAGTTTGAGTTTCACTAGTTTGGTTAAAATCGTGAGGAAAGTTTTGAGTATGAATATGGAATTGTGGATGGACTGTGTTAAAGATGATAATATGTGGCAAGAAAGTAGGTGTCTGATGACATAACGAGTAACAGAGAAGTATGGATGATTAAGACATGCTGCGCTGACCCCAAATAAATTGGGATAAGGCAAGAGAATAATTAAAGAAGTAACTACACTTATTTAGTTCAGTCCAGCTTTTTTCATACAAAACTGGTGTTTTCTGTAAATGAAACTGAATAAGCATGGTAAGTCTCATGTCCCGTGACGCGAAAAAATTACATAAAAACATGCTGGCTGATGGAAAAAACAAATCCATTTAAAGGAGAGGAGGTGAGAGATAGAAATATAGATTTCAACATGGTCTCTGTGAATGTTTCGCCCGTGTAAACGCTGAGTTACAAAATCGTTGCATGTTTACCTTCAATTAACCGTCTAACTTCGGCGGTCTTGAGTTTCAAGTCGAGTTTGATCCCACCCGTTGCATGAGTAGCTCTTATTTAGTTACAGGTATAGCTTAATTGGAGGGTATGATTAGATAATTATAAACGAAGGTAAACTAAGCTGGCCTGGGCAACAGTAGGAGATGAAGAATGAGGATATAGTTGTTGCACTTTAGTATGGCAATGACGGTCATTGACCCACTTACATTTTTATTGACGTTCTTCTTTCAAAAACAGATATAAGTCTTTTTATTAACACTGTATTTTAAGATTTTATATTAACCAAAAACGATATGTGTAAATTGTTTTGGTTTATACAAAGAAAATTAGAAAAAGGCCAATGGCCGCTTTTGCCGTGCTAAAACGCAGCATCGATACCAATTTAAAAAAAAAACAGCACGGGTGCAAATATTTATTACCTCTCCTTCTAAAACACATAGCCTCTACACAGCAAAAGGAAAGCGCCAGTCCAGTCCATTACCATAATCCCGTACAAATATATGCGACGCACGCGGCGTTGCCCGTTGTTCGTCTTAATTATGAGCGCTCCTGTGACGGACGGCGGCGCTCGGTGAATACTGAATCAAATTATTCAAAAGCCGATCACCTGCCAGGATTATCTGTTGCTGCTTTTATTTGTGTTTAGATGAAGGAAAATGAACTGTGGGCTTGGTTCTGTATTTTGGTGGTGATCTCTTTTGTAGGTTTGATATTTTTTTGGTAACACACGTACGTATCTATATTATTATGAAGTGAACATTTTGAAAAATAACGTGTGAGTGAGGTTGTGTAGGCCTTCATTTCCCAGTAATGTTCTCAAGAAGAATAATAAAAATTGATGTTTATGTGGCGCCGGCGCAGCCATGTTATTCTTCCATACGTTTCTGTTAGCCCACATCTCAGTCGGTACACTTTTTGTTTGTCTTGAGTATATTTATGCATTTTTTGGACCTTAACAAAGCATTAATATTTTTAGGGACCTAAATATAAAACCCTTTTTTTTAGCTGAAATTTTAAAATAATTGGCAGAAACCATTAAAATTAAAATGAAACAATTTTTTTTGTTATTAAAAGGCTGACCTAATTTTATTTTTACGATACCAGCCAGTTAATGTAGGGGTATTTTGGAAGACCTAAATGTATAAATTATTTGAAGACCTAAGAACCTAAGCGTCACTGAAAATTACTGAAGCCATTTTGTGACCGATGAAAGATTTATTTTAATTTACAAGAATGTGCAACTACTTTGCTCTGAGTATGGCCACCGTGTGGTCCGTTGATGAGATCGGTTTGAAAATAATCCTTAAGGAATTCACGTATTTCTTTATTACAGGAAAATCAAGTTTCAATGCTTCGCACAAAAGTTGCGCTTAGGTACACTACCGACTTATTATAACTTATTCACAAGTTTTCGTCAAAGCACCTATGTACATATTTCTACATAATTTGAGTCTAATCTCTCAATGCAATGCAAAAGCCAAGTGGATCCTACTCGTTTATCTTCCCATTCTCTAGAATTTAATTTTTTATTGGTTCTATTCCCACAAGTACTTATGTCGCCGTTACTAGTGTGAGTTCTTTGTTCACGAAACGTGATTCACGCGACAATACACACAATATCGTAAAAGTCACGGAAAACGTGAGCTATATTTTAAGTCGAGTCCATTGTTTAAAACATTTACTCCAGCTGCCGTTAACTTGAAAGAAAAATTGCAGCTAAAGCTTTCAAAGACTTTTAATTCTTTGGATGTATCGGAAAGAAACATAAAATGTTGGGCATCTACAAAGTGCATTGGGGATTTAAAATGTCAAACATGGCACCGGTTACTATATAAATGGATTTTAAAATGTCAGCAGCTGTGGCCATCGCACATAAAGTCTGCTCTCTATAACGCATGGAATGAGATTACGATACGGCATCGTTATTTGAAAATTCAGTTGAATTACTGAATAAAATTGGGAGCTCATTTTTGGGTTTCATCTTGATTCGAAGTGGGAATGGAATTGGGCGTTTTAAACGGGATTTGTTTGATGATATTGTCTGAACCGAGAATCAGTAATGACGGTAATACTTTTATACCATACCGTCACGGTTAGGTAAAAAGGTAAAAAAAATAAAACAAATTTATTGTTGGGATGAATACGTATATAATATTTTGAAAAGCAAATGGAAAAAATGCCATTCTGCTCCGTTTGCTTTTAAAAATATGATATACAGGTATAGACTAGGGATTAATAGAGATAAGATAGTATCTAAATGGCTAAAAAAATTCTACGACTCATACTAATGAGTGTTATTTTGAATTTCGAGAATTAATTGTTTCGACACAGTCCCAATTTCGAATAACAATAGTTCGACTACTCATTGCTTCGACAGAACATACTTCGACAACACACACCTTCGACAAACACTACTTCGACAGATCCTTTCTTCGATACGCACTTGTTCGGCGGATTCCTATTTCGACGGAACATACCTTCGACATAATACTGCTCTGAAATATGACAATATGGGAGAAAATTCTGCGTTAGCATTGTCTCAACTATGTAGATAGATACTAGAGAAGAGGTCAAGATATCGATATATCGCCGACGGCCATTTTCTGGCCTCTTGAAGCTTACCGTCGGAATACCCGTATTGCTACCTACAGGTCGGACAATGTCTTCAATTAGGGCTCCAGGTCAAGAAGCGCTTGCATTAACTGGCTACGATTCAACTGTGCATGATCCTATCAAGCTCAGTTCAGATTGATATTGAGTCGTGTAAATCCGTTTCGGTTACCAAAGCAGTTGAAAGATAGACTTAAATTTTGGATAAATTCTCATGTTTGAATGAAGTTGGCTTGATTTAATCCATACTATAATAGGTGTAAAAGTACCCTTAACAAAGCCGAAGGTCACTTGTTTTCCCCGTGATAATGTATTCGTTCTAGACCATACCTGGGCCCCTTCTAGTTACGGAGATTTTTAACAAGTTTTTTTTAAGTACAAGTTGTTATTTTATATACCTCCACGACCATCCAATCCGTTCAGCCTTAACAGCGAGCTTTTACGGTAGGAATGAATGTAATAACTCACTGTCAAAAAATTTTGCTAATATTGATTCCTACCGTAAAACGTGATATTTCACACCAAGAAACAATTCGTAAGTAGCTCTGTTACGTTAACAAGCTGTTAAGGCTGAACGGATTTTGATGAAAGGCATAAAGATAGACCTTGATCTGGGTTCTTTCCGGGAATGTTTTGAAAAGTTGAAATTATACCTATTGTTATTCCCCTGTATTCGGTACGTTCGGATGTCTGACCCTAACGTGGGCGACGCCGCCGCGCCGGCAGTGAGAGTATCGAACAATCCGTTTATTCAATATACGGTTGTAAAGGCACCCTCAATGATGTCTGCTCATTTTCCCTGGAGCTGTTGAATTTTATATTTCAGTTCAATACAACTTTTTGAAGGCAAATATGTAAATGTTTGAAACAACACGGCCACTTTTCAACCGTCCTGTTTAACCTAAATAAAATTATAAGGAAAGGTACAGACGAGTACGAAATACGTAATAAAAGACAGCACGTATTCTAAACTCTTAATTTTTTATTTATCACCAAAACTGTAATCACACTTTGGTACAAAAACAACAAATCTTGTAACAACAAAATATAATATTACCTCTAAACAATACTCTTAACAATCATAGAACGAAACTATCCAACTCATCTCCTTAAAACAGTTATATGATCGCTAAAATTGACTTTGTTTTTATCAAACAGACTATTGATACATACATACATGTTTCAGTATTCTTCACAGTACTAAATATCTGTTTTCAATTCATCATTTATTGAGAATAACACAAAGACGAATTCATTATTTTATATAGTCCCAGATAAGATAGGTAAAATGACACAAAGATTGAAGAATTTATGATTCAAAAGTGTTGGTTCTACGTTACAAAATATGAATATTTAACTACGACAAAGGTCCCACGAGTACTTTAAGAAGTAGGAAAAATTAGCTATTTTATTTTACAGTTAACAATCTACTCTCCAGCGTGATGTCGAAGGTTTATTTGGATTGTTGGTTAACAAGCAAACATGGTTAGGATCCAATGTTGAGCGGCTATCGGCCATTATACCGTTTGGTAAACAATAACAACGTTTATATTGTACGCGATATGAATAAAAAGACAAAGGAAAACATCAGTCCACTGGTTTGTGAAGGCAATAGAAGGATCAAATGTTGTTTCAGTTTATTGCTTCTCAATGAATCTATCACTTCAACTTTCACTTCAATTAGTAGATACATAAATTTCTACAGAAACAATTATTTTCACAATTCGTTCATAGTCACTAATAAAACAGAATATACTTTGCACGCTCTTCATCACGTGAACTCCGAGCACTATCATACGGAAGTGGTGATCTGTTCGATGAGGTGATGCTCGCGGCGGCGACAGGGGGGCCGGCACGAGCCGCCGCGCGACCATGTGGCGCCGCGCGTGGCCAGCCCCTCGGGCACGGAGCGCGACGAGCGCAGCGGCGGCGCGGGCCCGCGGCGGTAGCAGTCTGGGCAGTGCGCGGCCGAGCAGCACGCGCGGTCGAGCGGTGCCGCGTACGAGAGCGACTTGGACAGGCGCGTGCCGCAGGTAGGGCCCGGCCAGGCGCAGTACGCCGTGGCGCCGCCTGCACTGCAGGCGCACCATGCGGGCTCACAGCGCGGCGGCGGCGTCGCACACGGACATGTCTCCACCAGCGTGGGAGCCGGCGCGGGCGGCGGCGGCTCCGGCTCCCGCTTAGAAAACCCAACGAAAAACAACAGCATAGCGCCCGCCAGCGTCGCCGCCGACGAGAAGTAGAACCCTGCTCTTGGCACTTGTTGGTTGATGTACCCTGTCACTGGTACACCCACCATGACTGGGATAGCTTCAGCACCTTGCACGAAACCTGTTCAATCCAAAATCTCTTAACCATACACTTTTTAAGCAAATCCTATAAAAAGACTAGTGCATTAAATATTCATACCCCAAACTCTAGTAAAATGTCGTCCCCGGACTCGTTCCATTGTGAGCATCTTTATAGAATATAAAAATCCTCCCAAACAAAGCCCGTACATCCAAGCAAACAGCACGTATCCGTGATAGCCTTCCACATTGCTTAGGGCGAGCATTGAAATACCTGCAAACATTCTTCTTTATTACTTTTGAAATGTATTACGTTTTCGTGGAAGCGAACGTAAGAAAATATTTAATTTTGTACCTATTCCCACCATAGCCGTTTGGCAGAGATATTGTTTGGAGACGAGGCACTGCGCCGACGGGCGCACCAGCACGAGCCCGAAGCCGGCACACCCGAGCACCGCGGCGAACCCCAGAAACGTTTGTAACAACACTAGAGCACTCTCCTCTAAACCTTCTTGAAAACCTTGCAAAGCCTATTAAAAAATAAATATTCATATTAATCACGAAAACTTTTTGATTTCCTAACTTTACCAATTAGACTTACCAAAAAAAAGACGGGAGTGTAAAGCCCAAAAGCAGCTAATCCAGCGGCCAGCAACAAAACTTTCGCCGGCCGAGATTGGAGAGGGCTTAAATCAAAGATTGGTCCTCCTCTCTTTAAGCCTTTCTTTTCTTTTACCTAACGCAAATAAAAACGAGTTCATTAATTATAATCAATCAATTAAACTTGGTCGCAACATCTTCAAATTTATTGGCAAATATTAATTAAAGTAAAACTTTGCTTCACCAAGTTGAGAAAAGGATCTAACTCTAAATGAAATGTCCCGTACATAAATTAGTGTCAGTTTCCTTTGGGCACAAATTGCGGGAAATAATTTGTCTAAGATTTAAATCGGTAAGTTGATTGAATAATGTATAAAGTTTCAGTCTTACCGGTCTTACCTTTCGCCGTTGGTTCTTGAGGTGAAGTATGGCGCGACGTTGGGGGTGATAGAGGGATGCACTACGGTATACGGAGCTAAGGAAGAAAGCTAGGACGAGTACACCAGTCACTGCCTGTAAGCCCAAACGCCAACCTAGTTTCCTGATACAAAAATACAAGCATTTACTAAAACAATTCTTTTGGTTAGGGCTTAAAGCCAAGTCGTACCAAATAGTATTTTCATGTAGAATGATCACAGCATATTCTTTGACGTCGAGAAATAGTTTTCAATTTACCAGAATTTATATAGTTTCCTTGATAAAACACAAACTAGTAGTGGCTGCAGTTCATTCAATATTTATTTAAAGTCATACCCCACGGCTTCCTTATAGGCGACGCTGAAGAGTGCGATGCCCACTCCACCACCAGCGTGTGCGACCAGCTCGACGAACTGTCTGCGTCTCCTGAAGTAGGCGCCCAGCACCAAGCCAGCTGACTCGCGCACGAACCCACATCCCACACCCAACACCACGCCTGGGTTGGACACATCAGGGTTATTTACAATAATGTGGGGATAGCTTGTGCTGATGAAATTCGGGTGGTTCACGATTTTCACCCAAACAAAAATCCACAACCACGACAAAAATACATGATTACTCTTTTTGCGCAGTGTATGATTGTGGAAACTGTAATATTGTATCTGTTTGTAACCAAATGCAACAATATTGGAGATACGCCTCTCCAATATTGTAAAAGGCAATATTCTACCAGCACGAAAAATGTTTATATACATCCTTTCAAAATACGTAAATGAAAATGAGTACTATGATTTTATTCAACCGAAAATTGATTGACATCAAACCTGAATGTTCCAAATAGACTGAGCCTAATAGCACTGACGCATATTGCATTACACTCTGAAGCCCAAAATGACGCCAGTGACGGTATTGAGCCCTATTGCCAATGTGGCACAACTCCAACCTCTCGTCTGCTTCTGAGAATATTCTTTTGCTTCCCATTAATAAAGTCCAATATGAGAATCGAACAAGCAGAACATCCAAGGAACAAAATAATAATATTCTGTTGTCTGCAAGAATATTCTGTACTCCTTTTCATAAGAAAATTCTTGTGCATTTTTGCTTTTCTTTGCTTATCTGACGTTGTTATAACTAGTAATAGCTGTAATTAGCATTCTGTCTGCTCCGTAATATAAAGGGTGTAAAAAACCTTTTCACGAAGCCGAAAAGAACTTGATCTCCCCGTCATTGCGATCATTTTTTTGTTCTACACCATACCTGAGAACCTTCTAGTTACGGAGATATTGGGGGTCAAAATTCCAACTTTTTGACAAGTTTTTCTTTTTTAATACAAGTTTATAATGTAAAATTTTCAAACACCCCTACGACCCCCGTACTATACAATCCATCCATCAGCACAATTTTTTAAATGCGTTACATTGAGTTCTACAACAAAACATGATTTTTCACCCCAAAAAAAAAAAGTCGTTTCCCAGCAATAATTTTTGCGTAAAGTTACTTAGTTTGATGTACAGAATGCTTGGTTGACGGCTTTGTGATGAGGTTGTTTACACCCTGTATACCAGGGAACGGGTACCTACATATATATATATATGTTTTAGAAACCTAAAGAAACCTTTAGAATCCTAAGAGCTCTGAATAATACAAAGAGAAAATGTTGAAAGAAGTCCGGAGAGCAAACGTCTCGCCTATTTTTGTCTCCCACTGAATACACAAGTCCTTGCAAATAATGTTTTCGGTAAAAAATATATTTAACTCTCGCTCCCAACCGTTACAAGCAAACGATATCACGCTTAGCAAGCATCCTCGAATGGTAAGCAAAACTAACAGGCGAGCTTGATTCAATATCCCGCAAACCCGCACTGTGTAGAAAGGATAACTTATTGAACTGAACACGCGTTTTATATAGAACCTAGCTTTGCACCTTTGTTTTAGAAAGATAACAGGAGGAATTTACTGCAGCTGAGTTCGAACGCGAAGAGTTTTCTGTCCGGTTCGTTTATGGCTTGGGAAATGGTATCGGTTAAAGTAACGCTCTCGTAACTTTGCGGTTTCAAAAGCTTAACGTATATCACATTCTATCGTTAAACGTTTCTAAAGGTACCTAATTTCGAGTACAGACTTTCTCAATTATGTAGTTTAGTGTCACTTTTTAGTATAATCACAGAATATACTATGATTGTTTCAACTTTTCAAAATTCTCCAGCTATTGGTATCAAATTTTTTTGTGTTGGCACTGCGTATCTGCTTCTGTCATAAATCTCTAATTTGAGAGATTATTTCGAGCTATATACTATCTATATGATATCATCTTTCATCATCATTACATTGGTCTTCCTTTTTTAAATACAATTGAGTGATTTTCCATATTTACCGTAACTAAGCAATGTCTGATGAAGCTGCGTGGCGAACGAAGTGAAGAGGCAAGCGAGCGGCAGTAGCAGGCCCCCGAGGAGTGCCACGAGGCGCGGAGACTTCCTGCGCGTCGCTGCGAACGCACCCGCAGCACGAGAAACTCCTACACATATCGCGCCGGCCCATACTGAGGGATAGGAATATTATCAAAAAAAGTCACCATTAAATAAATATATCGAGAAATAAATAATAAAATGGTTGATTTCTAATATTTCTTAAACATTACTCCTAATATTACACCCCTTGTTTAACTATAAGCACATTTAGTAACACTATTACAACGAGAAATCTATTAAATCTTGGGTCTGACAAACCCTCGTCATGTGCCGAGGGTTAGCGTATCTGCTAGTTTCCTTCTTTAGAGCCAAGCAAGGGGCATCACTAGACCACTTAGACAGAATAGTTTCATGAGATGCAAGAAATCTAGCGTTCATTATATTTCTTTAAAATGTTCATATTGCGCATTTTAATCCTGTCGTAAATACCTACTATTTGTTCATTTTTAAACAAGCATGTACCACCCAGTCCAATATGGCGTATTTTATTTAACTCTAAATTTCCTGTTGACCTTTTCGTAGTTTAGCGAGCTTTCCAGCGCTGGTTGACGAATTACCCGCGTTTCAATTCAAATTCGCTGGATTAAAGTTTTGCGGGCCATGCTTGCCATGTGAGGGAATTAGACAACTTTCAGGAATAGATTAATTTCACGTATTCCATGTTGCCCGGTTTAAACAGAGAAATACACACGCAGAGTGTTGATTCTAGAAGTTTAAGCACTGTAATTTTGATAAAGCACTCGACTTTGTACACAGCACAGTTCTTTTGTTTATCGTCCAACTCAAAAACGTTTTGATCAATTTTAGCAAACAAGGTGTCGAATCACTTTTCAACAGGAGAATTAACGGCTCAGAGGATCGTCCCAAACTCCCGATGCTCCCCCGAGGGAACTAATCGGCACAAATTGTGTTGACAGCATTTTTTTTGCGCGAAATTGAGACCGTAACGTAACTTTCAGGCTGAATTTTTGGTAATTGAAAGCTGTGTTTCAGTCAGATTATTTCGCAAAATATCTGTACATTTCAGATAACATGACATGAAACATTCCTTTTTTGTAAAGTCGTAAATGAAAAATAAGTTTCCAAGCTCTGCGATTCTGTTAAACAGACTTCGTTACAAAAATCTGTTCCCTACTGTAATTTAGCGTAACTTTTTCACGATCATGCAACTTCTGAATCTTTTACAGACAAATAATGAGGCCTTTTAAAGGAATAGTTGTGCATTTTCTTTTATTTTATTAGAGCGGAATTGTTCTACATCCTGTGATTCTCCTTAGGGACATGACCGTCCTATCCCGACACAGACGGACGTACAATAAAATCTGAGCGATAAAACCCCGCTAGTGTCACGAGAAACTCTTTACCTTTGAGTATCATGTCGACAAAAACACATTTAGATTATTGTTGATAGGAGGAAAACAAAGGAAATGTAACCCAAAAGGCCGACTATAGGGATCCACCTTGTTGTTTATTTAAGGTGGAACTTAAAGACAAACATGTCAGAAGTGGTTACTGTGGGGACCGGGAATGAAATAAAAGGAAGGCGTTTATGAATTGAATTAGATAATGAATTGACTCTGTCAGTCATACAGTCTCCGTCTATATTTACCAAATATTTTCTAATTACAAAATAAGAGTTTATCTTCTTTTTATTACAATATGCCAGTCACTTCCGACCGTGGAGGCTTACACCCCTACAGTCTCATGTATTATAGGCAAAGAACAATTGCAAATTAAGATAACACGATGACGAAACGTAAACATGGCCTGCAATGGATCATTAGATAACATACACGTCATTACGTCATCAGATACGCATTGTGATAACAAACAATAGTGGCATTGTATTCCACACAATGTCATGTTCGATGCGAACGGAATTACAGATAAATTCTTATTTTAGCTTTAATTGGTCCTGCTAAGATACTGCGGCCGACGAAACACACATTAGTAGGATCTGAGATAGTGGTAATTTGGGAAATGCCGCCATCTTTCCGAGATTTCACTTAACACGATTAGGCCGAACCGAATGCTCGTGTCCCGTTATAAATACTGTCGTACGCAAATTTGACAGTTTCGGTTAGCTTGATGTGCTAGTCTGTACAAAGAAATCCTTTGACAAAGTTAAAGCCGACGTAATGAAATTAGCCTTCAAGGATATAAGGGATAATAAAATTGTGTCGATTTCATCTTGCAGCTTAAAAGTTATAATTACTTGGCCTGCTTTTGCACTTTACTGCATTTTAATGATTACCATATTACTGCATTTTAATGATTACCATAAGACTGGATTAAAGTTAATTAACTTTTTTTAATTTTGATGAGATCGTGTGTTGCGGACTGTATTATTTATTATAAAGTAGCTCCAGTATGTTAGGTTGTAAGTGCAGTTTTCGATACCGTCTTGTCCGTTCGCCAAGTGTACCTCAACTCGTTAACGTCGCTAAATTCCAATTTGAAAGCGGCGCAAATGGCGAACTTGACAGAGTTATGCTCCCCCCTCACCAGGTTCGCCCCAGCCCCCCCTTCTACCACTGACAACAAAGACCGCGTTCATAACCGAAATTACTTCTGCCTCTTAATATTCAACCCCAGTCGTGAATCTTGGAAAATTAATTCAATAAATCAAGCAGGTCCACAAATACCGGTGACACAGAAAGTTCATTTACCTAATAACCAATATTAAATTGTAGTTGTCAAAACACAATCTCTTGGCTTTGTTCACGCCAAAAAAAATTACCAAATTACGCCAAAATAGAGATGCCGTGAAAAACGTAATAAAGTTGTAACAAGTGAGCAGTTGAGCGTCTTTATTAAATTGGAAGTTAACAAAATGATAGTAATTAAAAGTTGTGAAGGTGAACTCGTTTATTTTGGCTGTAACGCTTATCAGCGTTACAGCCAAAATAAACGAGTTCACTTTCATTTTGCGTCGTAAATATTTTTTCATCGTTGTCTGCTTATTTAAGTATTATATCCGGAGGGTTCCCGTTGATAGATTACTTTTCTACTCTGAGGTCCTCGTCGTCCTCCGCTACGCATTCAAAATTATTTTCTCCCTCAATCTTACATTCAGTTATGACATATAAGAGCTATTGTCGTTTCCTCGTCCTTACTTTATTTCTTATTTGTCATGTCTAATAATAATAAACAGTCAAAATTTCTTCCTATTTTACGCTCGAGTTGGTTTTATAGGACGCTGGGCGTTTAGACAATAACAACGTAAATAACTGAAACTTTGTTCAGGCCATGGGAAAGTAGAGTAAGTAATACATTACATACATTAGATAAAACGAAATGATCTTCATTTTTCCAGATGTTGTGTGTAAAAAGCGCCTGGAGCTTACCAGCATGATCAGCAGAGGGCCCGAGGTGCCTCAAGGCGTACACATGGAGTGCTCCATAGGCTAGCTGCAGCCCAGTGGACAACAGATGTGCCAGGAATGCGGCTCCACACACGATCCATCTGTGAACAAATCGGAACTTAGGCGACGGTCATACATAAAATAGTTGGACGTTTTGCTACATGGACATTTTGCTAATTAGACTTACTGCTCATTAGACGTTTCGCGCTTTTGGACATTTGGCTACTTGGACCTTCTGATCAGGAGGGATATTAACTCACATTTTTTTCCGATGAGGATTGGCAGAACTTGTTAGGCCCTCACTAGGGCATATGAAACCGGGGTAAAACCGGTTTTACTGTGGGACCGAAACCCGGTTCCGCGTGCCTTAGTCCTCACAAACTCCTTTTACTTTGTTCATAACGGTCATTTTCTATTAAATTACGTATCCTAACTCATTCCCGACATATTGCTGATGTACCCAGATTGTACTGTCGTGCATGTAAATCACGTCTTAATTCCGCCGTATCCTACATCCGTGACGCGGCCTGCGAAGCCCGCGACGTAATTAAATCGCAGCGATTATTATGCCGCAGTATAATTCTCGCGGCGTGGCTCCGGTAACTCGGCAGGAAGTTACACACTAATCCGTATTTTAAGGCTTACCTCTATTACAGCAATTAGTAGTGTGAATTATTAATACACTCTGCTGCGTGGAAGGTGGGACTCTCTGAGGACACAAAGTGGCCATCCGTTTTTACTTCACATACATATTGTACGCACGCAAACAAACCTCATAAATTATGAACCTATTTCCTTAACCTGAAACAAAATTCCTATTTCATTCAATGTGAGACAGTCAGACAGTTTCAAAGAGCCATTCAATGACACCCAGATGGATGTGAAGATGGGGCAAAAAAAAATTAATGTAACGTTCGTTGAAAAAATTTCAGCATCCAATTTCCTCGTACGACGTTTTTTTTTTGTCATGCCTCTGGATGTCCTGAAAGCGTCATGCTGTGAAAATCCGTCAAAAGACCGGCGAGCGTAGTAAAAGGTTGGGATTTTTATTCAAACCATTTATGAATATTTTATAAAGGTAACAGTTTCGGTACGGATTATCGGATTACAGACAATCGTAATAACAAATTGGTTTCCCAATTCAATTATTTCAGCTGTTCGAACAAACTGTGAAAAACATCATACTTTTGAAAGCCAATTTTTTAAATAAAATCTTTATGAGGAGGAGCGGTACTGTCACCGGCAGAAGCCTGTGCATTAATAGCCGCGGCACGCAGTCAATATCCGAAATATAAATTCGTTTATCGTCCGATGAGACCGTCGCATTATGTCCGTATCAGATTCGAGAATTCCCTGCTGACTGTACCTCGTGTTCGTATCGAATTTATCTCGTAGTCGGAATAAAGTTGCTTCACGACTGATGATGATATTATATGTCTTCATCTTGTGTCTCGTCACGAACTCGGGGGAAATTCGAGATTCGTGTTCATTGTGCCTCATGGCTTGTCGGAACATTTATCTGCGACCGAAGACGGCTTATGACGTGTCGCGTCGTATCTAGTCATCAAATCTTGTACGTAATACGTTTCGTATGAGAACAAGATCCAGCGTTATTATAGGGATGAGGTAAAACAATAGCTAGATACATGAATAAGAATGATTAGATTACATGAATAATTCATGCAACAATTTCATGATTCGTCAAAAAAGGAGTATGCCTATGTATTGTATCATCTGTATTGTGGGGGGAAATAGTTACAACAAATACAATATAGTTCAGAATCCTTAATTAATGTGTGATATTGGATGTGCTTGCGTAATCCCAACGGATTTAGTGTAATCCTAGCTCTGGATATCTTAATGCTACATAGCCACCCGGTGGGTAAATGCTATAATGTAGATAGATAATTGTAATAATGTTTCACCTATTACCAGGTATTTATGAAGGCATAAAATAAGGTAAAACACACTTATTGAAGCTGAGAATCCAGAGGCACTTATTGCCGGCAGAATCTCAACTTTTTCACAATCATGTGCTTTTTTAATACAAGTTTAAAAGGTTATAAACCTTACTTTAAATATCTCCATGACCGCTGTATTATTCTATGCACAGCACCCTAAGACAACCCACTGACCCATCCATCAGCACAATGCGCGTTACATTGAGCGCTACCGTAAACCATGATTTTTATAACACCAAAAAAATGGTCGTTTCCCAGCAACAATTTTTGCGCTTGATGTACAGAATGCTTGGTTCCGGGTTTGTGATGGGTCCCTAACAATAAACTTGGTACAGTTTATTGGTTCAGGTTATTCGATGATTAGCATTGGGTTTGCAACGCTGAAATATCGGAAACTCAAAAGAAGTAGTACTATATATATATATATATATATATACAGTACTACTTATTTTATATATGTACTATATATTTGAATTTTGTGTGTTTATTTTTTTTCTAATTTTGTGTGCAATAAAGAATATGAATATGAGTAGGTTAAACATATATTCTCGTCATGTTACCGGTAACCACAAGTAAACAGACAGGTATACAAATATTATAAACTAACGTGAAAATAAACCAATCCTGATTCATGATTATTTCCGTTTTTCTTATTCAGTTACTCGTCTGACTTCACAATTTATTTCGTTTCGAATGTGATAAGAAATATTGATCGAGGCACTTTATAGGGGAGTTGAAAAAAAGTAATAAAACAGTAGATAGGCACTTATTCTTGATATTTCAAAAGTTTGTTTGATAGACATGGTTACCGCCAGTCGTAGAATTTTATAGCAGTGAGCTTTCGACTTTCGTTTTGTATCGTATTCTTCGTCGAACAATTTTCTGATTTAGAACTAGTTTTTGCTCGCGCATTTAGGGTTCCGTACCCGAAGGGACCCTATTACTAAGCTTGCAGTGTCCGTCCGTTCGTCCGTCTCTCTGTCACTGTATCTCATGATCCGTAATAGGTAGACAGTTTGAATTTTCACAGAATATGTATTTCTGTTGCTGCTATGGCAACAAATGAATAAAAATAAATTAAAAATTAAAGGGGGCTACTACGATGGTACAGAACCCTTCATGCGCGAGTCCGACTCGCACTTGGCCGGTTTTTTTACCTCTGTTGCGCGTTCCAAAATTTCAAGTGAAACATTATTGTCCATGGCCCTGGATGTCAAAGGCTCTACGAGTATGTTAGATATCCAATGTAGATATCGCCTTTGTTTTACGTTAATACCAGCTGTTAATTTGCCAGTACTAAACCTGCGAGGTAGTTTCCGGCCCAGTCTCTCTTACAGAGAGGTATCCCAGCTGTGGGAAAGTTAAAGGCTAATTATGCTACCTACTGTTCTGATACGGCAGACTTCCTGCCTCATAATTGATCGGATATTCTACTCTATTGGGTGCAGAGTTACTCAAACTGAATTTAATGAAGTTGACCACTAGCTGAACAGTCCAACTTTTCCCCCTAACTACAGCCAATGGAGAGTGCTCGGGAGCATTTTCGGCGCTAACTTTCATCTGTTCCAGTTTATATGCTGCTAATAAGCTGCTTACCGGGTAAATAGCTGCGGTTAATTGTTGAGTCTGATATTTACTCGAGCATATTTGTGGGAGAAGTTCAACATGTCCGTATTTCCTTTCAGATTACTTTTGTATTCCTGTTGATATTTATTTATTGCCATCATTTGCTCCCGTTATGGTCGCAAATTATCCCATGAGAACGTTTTCAATATAGCCTATGACACTCGGGGATAAGGTAGCTTCCTATTAGTGAAAGTGTTTTTGGAATTGGATCAGTAATTCCGAAGATTACCCCTACATCCAAACTTACAAACAAACAAATTTTACCTCTTTAGAATTTTAGTATAGATAAATACTATAAGCATACAAATGTTTATAGATGACTAAATACCATCGGCATAACCTTGAGCTGATGCAGAGACTGATGATATTTCGATTGCATCAAGTTTGACTACTGTTATGTAAATGGGCATTTGATGTTCTACTCACCCCCATCCTCCCTCTGGGTAGAAGTGGTGCTTGATGGCGCGAGTGTCGAGCTCTCGGCGACGCAGTGCGGGGACGGTGCGGTGCAGGGACCGCAGCTCTCGCTCCCGTAACGCACCGCCCGACGACTCTTCCTCCCCGTCCGGCCATCCATCTGAGTGCAACGTACAACAACATTGATAACAGCATCTAGGTAAGCATTATTTTGAGCTAGAGTTATTCGAAATAGCGTTCTTTACTTCATAGTCTTTATTATGTCTAAAATTTTTGTTTTTTGTCTATCGTTTTTTACATATTCTCTGTTAATTTGAGAGGTCTGGCTCTTGTGATACAGGAACTCCTAGTACAAGAGCCAGGGCTACACTGATGTTTGAGCATTCATTTGTCAATAATGATTTATTATTATTATTATTTATCGTGTGGTTAGTGCCTAACCGGGTGTCAGAGTTTTTATGCCGTCAAGAAATATCCCTCAGGCATGCTGGATTCCTCACGATGTTTTCCTTCACCGGAACAAAGTGATCATTAGACGATATGCACTTGAATCCGAAACTCGAGCCCTATGACTTGGTAGTCCGACGGTATCACCACTAGGCTATCACTGTTATGTACTTCGTGGTGATTTGTGGTTTCGCTTTTGGGTATGACGTCAATAAGCCCGATTCCGTAGCATCAAGCATAATTAAGTATTTCTGCCGATTTATTGCGAAAAAACCCAAGAGTAAGTCCACATAAAAAAGAAATAAAACAATACGTAACACTATATGGAAGTCATTTCCGTATTTTTATTTCGCAATATACCTCTTAACAATTTCAGTTTACGTGAACTCGATACAAATTGCCGGAGGTTAGTAAGGGCCAGTGTAACCAATTGTTTACGTAATATTACACATAAAAGCGATATTCGATAATACTGATATTGTTGAACAGTCTTTTATACCTGTTTTACGACTCAGAACAAGCCATTTGACACCCCTTATCAGAAAATGTACTGTTCTTCAGATCTTAAAAAAAAAGTAAGTAGAAAAGAAAATAATTCGACAAAAGAAGCGTTCTAACGGAATAAACTTAAGACAACATCTACAAATTGTTCTTTTGTTTTATTATTTCCCTTTGAATTAGCGCAGAATCTCACAAAAGATGGAGCTCCAATGATTGGCAGACAAAAGTTATTCAATTATCGTTACCCCGAGGAATTAGATTGTGTGCTCCGAATCTCTAAACTGGTTGTACGCCAACCGTACGTGCAAAGGAGTACTGTAAATACTACGTAAGTTTAACTGTGTCGGTTCAGCTATAAAAATATAGATTCATTATATATATATAAATTCAACATAAATCTTTTTGGGAGACAAAACAACTCGAAAAGGATCTCTTAAATGTAAGGATCGCATGGAGGCAGCCGAGCGGCTAAGTGCTTCGCATCCGGCGGCGCGCGGCGGACGAACCATACATTCGTTAGAATAAAATTGTGTTGACCGTTGTTGTCGAGAAATAAATTCGCGAAGAATTTTTTCAACGTGTACCCGTCGCCATGTGTTTTCCCTTGCGGGGCTTAGACCGCGGAGATTGTGAATCTTTACAAAGAGATTCAAGATTTATTAGCGCGAAAGAATGGCGGGAGAGACGTTTTTAGGCCAGTAAGTTTAATATATATTCTTATAAACATAAAAATATTTAATGGGGTGGCATGGGGCATGAGAAATTGGACAACATATCAAGAGTTCAAAGGTTAATATCACCTGCCCGTGATAGCTCGAGAGGCCCCTTGGTCCCGGGCGACGTAGTGATGGGACACTCGAGGTTTCTGACAGCGTCATGACAATGGCGCATACCTTCCTACCCGTTATTTGAGAGAGTTTGCATGCTAAATTCATTAACTCACTAAACCGGACTGTTTGCCTAACAAATGGATGGAATGTGTTCACGTCTCAGCTTCTGCGTTCGAATTAATACGTACCGAATATTTGTCTGAAATATTTGCGGATGAAGTCACGGTTGACACTTTTCATCACGTCGTCCTTTCGAGTAATCTGAAGTTCGAACACCTGACAACCCATCTTACCAAGGGGTACCGTGTTGCCCAGTAGCTGGGTGGTTGAAGTCAAATAGGCAAACGCTTCATGCAAATTACTGGTCTATAGTTGCATCGGGTTAGACTGGGAGCCGTCCCCAACATAGTGAGGAAAAGGCTATGCTATGATGATGAATGGTGATGAGCTTAGGTTTAATATAAATATAAATTATGATCTGTCAAATTACCAATTTGTTCGAGACACCATTGTTTAACTTTTGTGTCTACTTCGTGGACAGATCATGGGATATGGGGAATTATGTTCGTAAAGATAATGAGGTGGGATATGCAGGTATTTGTCGCCGCGCGTGACAATGTCGTCGCGCAATTGTTACGTGCCCGTCGCGTGACTCTTGTTTATGTTAGTGCACTCAAGTATGCGGCCAAGTCATTCCAAAGGTTCATTTATTTTAACGTGTATGTGCATGACATTATTTAGATTGTTTATATTTTTTAGTTAATATTCACTTTTTAGTGGTCAGTTTGTCATTCGTAAATTCTTGCTTTCTTTTTTATTTCATTTTCCTAAGTTTTTAAATTACACAGGTATTATTTTTATATTTTGTAAAGTTAAGTCTATTAAAATGAAAACAATATAGGTATGACATTGAAATTAACAAATGTCAGCCTAAAAGCCACCCTACAGATTAATTTAATTAAGATAAATTGTACGATTATAATTACCATCAATATTCAAAGCGTAGCGCGAACCAATCAATGATTCCCTGAGCCCTCATTCAGAATGTAGATTGTGTGTTGGAATTCCGGTAATCTGCTAAAATTACAGCCGTTGTAGATGATGGTAAGTAGCAGTCAGTACGTACCATAGTGCGGCAAGCAGGTGTAGCTAGTAGAAAAAGGTTGTCGGCAGTGGCAGCGCGGCGGTGGGGCGCGGGGCGGCGGCGGCGGCGAGGCCGACGGCGAGGGCGACCACCACCCCGGCTCCATCAGCCGGCCATGGTACCCGCACCCGCACCCGCACCCGCGCCCGCGCTACCTGCGAACATACAAAAGAAATACATGTCACGGGTGTAAACAACAACCTTAACGAAGCCAAGAGAGTACTTGTTCTTCCCGCCATTGCGATCATTGTTTGCTGTGGATCATAGGGCTAATTCACGTAATTTTATGACGCGCCGATGACGTTGTAGTGCAGTTGCAGTCAAGTTCAAGTTCGAGTGATAAACGGTATTCTCGTAATCTTTAAACTGCACGTCAACTGTACGATAACCAAACTGACTTATGGTGTGGCCATTTGAGAGAAAAAATATTACTCACTAAATAATCGAATACAATCGATTACATTTCAATGAATATGACGTTATTAAAATATTAAAATAATACCCCAGTACAGATTTTAGTGCTTTTTCTTACTTAGTACTTTAGTAGAATACCGATCATGTTGCGTTCCGAAGCACGCACTAAAGACGCGCAACAGTAGAATGCCGTTATTGCGCTCGCGTGACGCGAACTTGACGCGAGCGTGTCTGACAGCGGCAGAGAATACGAAAAGCGTTGTTTTGATCGAAACTTAACTGCTACTGCGCTGCAACAGCACTTCTTTACTTACGTGAATTAGCCTACATATCTGTGAACCTTCTGAGGTAGTTAGTCCACAAAGTTTCACACGTTTTTTTTCAAAAACAAGTAGGTATAACTTTACTACAAGTTTTTCATATTATAACTATGAATACCTCCATGGCCGAATCTTACATAGTTTGGAAAATACTAGGCACATGAATAAGTAGTTTAACACACCAATTACATACCGAGGTTCCTCCGTGCCTCGGAAAGCACGTTAAGCATTTGGTCCCGGCTGTCATTTGTAGATCTTTGACAGTCGTTACAGGCCCAAAAAGTCAGACAACCAGTCTTACCAAGGGGTATCGTATTACAGTACTGGGTTGTGGAGGTCAGATAGGCAGTCGCTCCATGTTAAATAGTGGTATTCAACTGCATCCGGTCAGACTGGAAGCCGACAGCAACATAGTTGGGAAAAGGCTAGGCGGATGAGTAGGTAGTAAGACTTGCCATGATGTCGACTACCCACACATAAGCTTCACAGAACCCATAGCAATCTCACATTGAGAAGATGTTGAGACGTACATCGTACCACAAAGCATGACACATCATGAAGATGTAACTGTACCTACTCTCACGCGGTTAGCAAACTAACTTTACAGACCCACACGTCACGAAACTTGATACCGTTGTTCGGTTACCACGAAACGTAGCAGTCGTGTACAAACAGCTATTCGCCCTGAGGAAGGGTAGATACTTGAAGTCATAGGATAAACATACCTATTGAGCAGACAAACGTAGGTCACAGAGAGGTTAATTGCGACGTTCATCATACAGGATCAAATCAATAACAACACTACCTAAATAGTGCTATTAAGAACCTATGAAACACTTTATCTTCACCATTAACGTTATGCCCAGTTTAGGTCCTCAGGCGTTGCGACTTTGACGCGACGTACATGTACAGACGTAAGCACATCAAGCTACTACAATCTGTCAAATACTTTTAATAGATTTTCAACTTTATCGCTAAAGCTAGCAAACTGTCAAATTTTCCTAATCAATCTTGAACCTAATGAGGGTAGCTTGCTCTAAGGTTACGTACGCACGCTCACAGTGCGGCCGGTTGCGAAAATCAAAGAACGTTCGTTCCTGGTATCTCCGTCGGTGTCGCAACACGCGTGTCGAACGTGTAGTTTGTGGCCAAGGGTTTAGACGGTAGACGTGGTGAGAAAAACGATTAACGAATCCAAATTGTAATTGAGTGTTCTTCATTTACTTAATTGGGGACTACATTCTAACGATTACGTCATAGTTTGACAAAAAATCTATCGAAAACGTACTTGATCAGTCAACGCTTTGAAGTGCGACACTTCGTTATTTTAATGATCGCTGCATCGTTAGTTGGCATTCATTTGTGAATACAATAGTTTTAATTATAAATGCGAAAGTTTGTATGGGTGTCTGTATGTTTGTTACTCTTTCATGATTAAACGTCTGGAAGGATTTCGACAAAATCTGTCACACGGATAGACTATAACCTTTTTTTTTTTTGGATGGGAAATCATCAAATGACTTCTCCCGCTCTGGGCGGAGCAGGAGGGAGTGTCAGACTTTTACTGACTAAAACCCATCCATGTTCCTTCCTCGCCCTTTGTGTTCCGGGGCCACGGTATCTCTTTCGAATAGTCCCGCAGCCCCGGCAGGCTTCGGCCCTTGCGGACCCCTTCACAGTTGCTGACTCTCTTTGAGGCGCGCGTGGAACACGAACGCGCCGTCGACACGGCCTGTCGTCATGAGACGTACGGACGGCGAGCTAGCCCATAGCTCCCCGTCCACAGGCCCGCGCCTACGGTGGCCGGAAGCCACCACGTGGCCCCCGACGCCCGGGGCGTCTCCCGCGGCGGCCGGGACGTGAGGATCTCTCCCTGTCCTGTTCCGCCACCTCCTTCGCTAGCATGACTGCTTCGCAGAAGGAGGTGACGGCGTCCCATTCCGTCTCGCTCCGGACCATGGCACGAACCAGGGCCGGGAGCGAGAGGTCGCCGCCGCCATAGACTATAACCTAAGTTAGGATTTAAAATGCTTTTCATGCCAGCAGAACGTTTCCATTGTATAATTTCCCACTGTCATACACGCCAGTATAAAATAAAACACGAGTAACGTAGTTAGAATCTCTCCAAATGAATCAGGAAACTCTGTTTTCTTGGTTCTGGCCTTAATTTATCTCGTTGAGCGCCATGCTTGGAATGTTAATGAAATTAATTTGAATTCGCAATTTGCATTAAATTACCTTTGTAATCTTTATAATAACATTATAATCTTTAATCAATGTTACATGATTAAGTATCATAAGTCGGAATTGTGACTGAATAAAGTTGGCCACAAGTTGTTCTTGTTTACGTTTCACAGGTTATTCGATTATGACATTCTTCAGACACGGTTTTGATTCAATTTGAAATGTATTTTTGTTTATTTAGACAAAAGTTGAAAATAATATCACGACTGTTTTCTCCGAAGGCTGAGGAATCCTATAAGGACCTTCATACAGACACATTTTAAAAGTTATGTTTAAGAGTGGACGAGTTTATGTAGGTACATTAATCCGATACAACAAGACGTCACGCCTTGAAATTCACATCCACATTTCGCCAGTTATGGTTAAGTCCCATGTGATACGGAGCGAGCCTATTGCCATCAACCGGGCATAAATCCAGACTCCTTTGAAAAAATCTTGATGGCATAACTCAATAACACTTTGTCCGATCCGGGAATCGAACCCACGACCTTATGCTCAGCAGTCAGGCTTGCGACCACTAGACCAACGAGGAAGTCATTAAAAAAATCAGGTAAAAAGGTAATTACTACAATATTCTATATATTACTACCTAGTCGTACAGCTTATAGAAATAAATAAATAAGAGGTCACACGCGAAACCGCCTGTACACTCATACAAAGTATAAAGTTTGCACGCACGTACGACAACCGGGGAAACTTGAGAATTTTCCTCACATACATGCGGCCACAGGAAACGTCACACGCCGACTTTATCCGTAATAATATTTTCAGAAATTTACGCCAACATCACTCTAGAACGGAAATAAAAACAGGCTATATAGGAAATGGCGTTGGCTATGCCTACTCAGATAGGATGATGACACGTTGAAATAATACCTAATAAATAAATAAATAATTAGTATCGCTGCACATTACACACAGCGCCATTTAGTGCCACACTAAGCAACGAGGCTTGTGTCCTGGACACCAGATGGTTGATATACTACATACATATTTTTTATTTATAAATACATACTTATTATAAATATAAACATCCATGACTCTGAAACCCATGTCCATGCTCATGACACAAACATTTGCACCTACCGGGAATCGAACCCTAAGAACGTAAGTCAGCCTCACGACCGCTGCGCCATTCGGGTCGTCATGATGAAATGAGAATCAATCAGTCGAAATAACGAAATTAAATTATGGACTCTCGGTAAAGCTCAATTTAATTGTTGGTTTATTTTCAGTTGTCATCAGGATATTTAAAACCACACCTGACTGTGATTAACTGAAAATAAATGCAATGAAATCTTTATTTTTGTCTGTAGTGTTTTAAAATAATTCTCGTTTACAAGAAGTTAGATTTTTAGAGATTTTTTTTGTACCCTACCACTATGTTTTTCCATTTAACCCAAAGGTTGACTGGTAGAGAATGTCTTTTATTTATTTATTTATTGGATCTCCAACAGAAACTACACAATAACATGCAAGTATACATAGATCTTGTAGCATTAAGTTCGCCTATGTACCACTAATGTAGAAGTTTAAATAAATAAAATGTAGTTTTGGCAATGTGTATTTTCAAAACTACATGTGTTGGAGTTCCGAGCTGCCGTATGTGCAAGCATTTTGATGCTATTTAGGATGCAGTCAAAGGAAATATAAGGACCTTGTGTGGTTTAAGCCAATTTTGAACCGAAAATACAAGTGGATGCTGTGACAATAATGCACGAGATACTAACAGAGAAATACTTTAATTAAAATCTAGATGACTCGTTTGTTTCCCTCTTCACTATAATAAGGTAGGTAATACCCATGTAAGGAAGGGGTCCGCAAGGGCCGAAGCCTGCCGGGGCTGCGGGACTGTTCGAAAGAGATACCGTGGCCCCGGAACACAAAGGGCGATGAAGGAACATGGATGGGTTTTAGTCAGTAACAGTCTGACACTCCCTCCTGCTCCGTCCTGAGCGGGAGGAGCCATTTGATGATTTCTCATCCGAACAAAAAAAAGAAGCTAATACCCATGTTAGGTTAAGAGATCAGAACAGCGAGACGCAAAAATTCAATATCTATTGGCTAACCTCAAACATGAAGAATAGATACCTAGAGCAATAAATGCTGACTCCTGTATCTTCAATTAATCTTTATCGATATTGGTACAAATAACTATTATTATAACATAAAATAAAAACAAACAATACACCCCAATAAACCATGATATTTATAGCTTTTAAACATTTTACCCAAACGTTTACAAAAACCTTTTAAACGGTCACCACTTCCATTTAACGTGCATCGACGGTAGTTTCAACATCGCCAGACGCTATTGATAAAACGCGCTATTATTTTAATGAATCGTTACCAACTGAAGTGAGATTAAACGTTAAATAATTTTGAAACACGTCCGAACCGGATAATTAGAGCGTTCACCAGGAATCCCGGATAACCTGACAATTAAGATACGGATAACAGCGTGCAGTTTCCCAATGAAGCAAGCGAGTTAAGACCTTATGTGTGGCGCTGTATGACTTAATAATGACTAGCTACAAAACTAAAGTACCTTTAGGACGTCATTACACTGGGTGAGTGAGACTTGCTCAATAATTTTGGGGTGATGGGAATAGGTTACTCCAGCTCTCGGCCATTTATTGGGTCTTACACCTCCTATGTAAATTATTAGGTTTTTACATTTTCAGTACTGAAATAAGTACTCGACCTAACGTAAACGCGCCTTTACTAAAAGTTCGTTGAACTTTCAACGTTGTGACCTGATACGATAAAACGAGAAGTCAATTAGTTATCTTACAATGAAGAGCATTTAATGGCAGTACATTTAATTGTAATGTGTTTAAATGCGTATGCCGCGGTGTATTACGAAAGGCACATTAAAATAAATACCGCTCGCTTCAGATGCAAATGCGGAATTGTTGTCTGATGTACCGAAATTATTCGTGTATTGTGACAACGTCGGAAAGTGAAAATGTGTATCGTGGAATATATATTTTTGGCGAAAACAATCTACGGAAATTTGGCATCCTTAAAGCGAATGGCGTGATAGATTAAAATTGAATCGTTGACCTAGAATTCGTAATCTCAGTGTTGTGAATCTCTGTAACAATGGATTTTCTTGGTAACCCACTGTAAGTGCAGTGTTCTGGGTTCTCTCTGGTTCTGGTAAGAATTTCGGTGTCCTAATATGCTCTTTAACGTCGACTAAAAGATAGTATATTGTTAAAACTATATATATTTTAAAGCCTGAAGCACCGTGGAAAGTGGTAAATGTGGTTTTGCGTAGGTAGTGTGAGCTCGCAAACAAATAAAGCTGACCGGCTAACTGACAGACAAGTTACAGCCTAAACCACTCATCACAGAAAGATGTGTGGGTGTATCAAGGCCGTTTTTAGCTTCATGTGAATTTACGCAACCTTTGCTTCTTTTCATGTATCTATATGTTTATTTTTTTATACGCCCTCAAGGTACAGACCTTTTCCCGCGCGTTAGTCACTGGCACATAAAGTACACGCCACAGAGAATCTTCTCTATTGTTATTTACAAAAAAAAAAACTGTGGCTATGTTGGCAGCAACTATGCTGCAGGCAGGATTTCGCAAAATTGCACCCCTAGGGTATTATGTTTGTGAACGAATTCTATCATAATCCGTACCTAGCACAGGCGCACCGCTCCAGGCCTTCGCTCACACTGTACACGCTGGCACGCCGCATCCGCCGCGGTGCCGCCGCGGACCCGCCGCGGAGCCGCTAGCTGCCCGCGCGTCACACGCCACGCCTCCGCATCCCTCTCAGCCGCTTTATTCAATCGCGCGACTGTCGCATGCTCTGTCCACACCAAGTACGACGTTCACTGTGCACTCTACCGTCCCACACTACAAGTTTTTGTTTTTGGCATACTTTTCCACGATCTTATTGTTCAGTGGCGGTTTAACAAACACGTTCACACACACATTTTAAAGCGTCCGCTCGATTTTCGGCATCCTCTGTGGTTTTGTTTAGAGATGATTATCAGATGCCACCGCTGCTTCCACCATATCTGTAAAAGAAAGAAAAGCACTTGGATTATTATACTGTATCATAAACCTTTGTTTTGTTATATCATACTTGAGATATAATAATGCTGGTCATGCTTTATTCTCTTTAGATATGGGGGAACTGTGCATTTGGTTAGAAAGATAAACATAAATGGGTTCAGAATAGGCTCGGTCTTTACTGTAGCCTTTCCCCAGGATCTTTGATCGCTGTTGAATTTTGCGAAATCCCATTTTATCCCTTGCGTCCCAAAAGAGCGCCTTTGCAAAATTCCACACGGCTCGTGAGATACCGTGATGAATGAGTCAGTGGGTTTTGCCTTTTAGATTAAAATGAAAAACGTAAGGAGAACCTGTTTGCCGTCTAACACTTTATGAAGCAGAAAAAGGGGTATTTTATTATTCAGAATGTTCTTTAACGTATGAGTTATTCACAGTTGCTTTGCTGCGGAATCGGAGGATGTTGCGATCTACGAGTATATTACGTGTAGTATTAGATGAGGCGTTTATTTTATTACGTGTGCGTCTAAAATTTGAATGTAATGTGTGATGGTTGTACGTGCCGGGGGCGGAGCAGACTTCGGTTGTTGGTTGAAGTATAATTTGCATTGAATATGGCCCACGAGGCAACTGAGTGTGATCGTAACCGCACAGTAAACCACTAGTAGTACTTAGTTGGGCTAGCGACACGGAAATTGGCTAGTAATCAAAATACTGCCTACACAAATGTATCTACATATGCATGATAACACAACACTGCAACCTAATATACTTTTAAACGTTACTTCGTTTAGAAAAATGTGTGTAGCAAGTTTATTGAGCTTAGAATATTACATACCATCAAGAAACAGGCTTTACTAAATAATATGTCTAAGAAACATATTTATATATTAGGTAATTTTGATTTGAGATTTCTTATATCAAATTACGAATTCAACGACGAGAAACATGTTTTTTTTTTGCGGATGGGTAATCTTCAAATGACTCCTCCCGCTCTGGGCGGAGCAGGATGGAGCGTCAGACTTTTACTAACTAAAACCCATCCATGTTCCTTCATCGCCCTTTGTGTTCCGGGGCCACGGTATCTCTTTCGAATAGTCCCGCAGCCCCGGCAGGCTTCGGCCCTTGCGGTCCCCTTCATTGTTGCTGACTCTCTTTGAGGCGCGCGTGGAACACGAACGCGCCGTCGACACGGCCTGTCGTCATGAGACGGAAGGATGGCGAGTTAGCCCATAGCTCCCCGTCCACAGGCCCGCAACATGTCTAAACTATCGTTATAGTTTTAATTGTTAAAAGTACTAATAATAATAATATTGGTGGAACTTTTAACAATTAAAACTATAACGAACATGTCTAAACTATCGTTATAGTTTTAATTGTTAAGAGTTCCATCAATATTGCATAAAATATGGGCATAATGCATTAAGCATTTCAATATTGCTCACTTCCCAGCCGCTGTCCGTATGAGGAAGTATTTTTAAGGAGAGGTTTTCGGGCTGAATCTCATCGCAATGCTAAACTCTGCGGACTGATTCATGAATACATTTTCACCGGCTGCAACCGTTCTGCCTTTCCCAATAGTTCATCAAATGTATGCAAACTGTATGCTCAGATTTCTGACTTCTAAGATACTTCAACAATGTTACCACTTTAAATCAAGCAATTTTTATTCATGTGTTGGCAAACTGTTAATGTTGATAATTTGCGCCATCTCATCTTCCAAGCTCGTCGTGTTGTGCTGGCGCTGCTGCTGTGGCTGCAAAGAACCTCAAGCGGCGTAAATATTGAAACCTTTGTGGTAACTATATCTTCGAGCCGTTTGGGGTTGAAACTCGGGGGCCGTGGGGCCCGAGTGCCCATAGCCTGTTCAAAGAAATTTCTAAACGCCTAGTTGATGCTTCCCGTGACCCAAGAGCTGGCTTATACATTACCTACCAGCTGACAGCGTTGAGGAGGAGTTTTTCGATGCCCTTTTAATAGTTTGTTGTTAGTTTATTTATTATAGTTTATTTCATAGTTTTTATTTATTTATGTTCATAGTAAGTTTATGATTAAATAAAGCTGTTGAGTTGTTAAGTTTTAAAACATCCTAAAAATACGCATACGCCCTTTTAATATCGAAGATACACGAATGAAAGCTCACGAGTGCATCCAAGGAGAAATTTTATTAGAAGATCCTGTGTGAAACAAGAAAGGAGTTCGTTTCTAATATAAGGAAAATGAGTAAGTAAATACAGGTAGTTAGCAACAGATGCCTCTGTATCTAAAGCACTAATGTAAAAGCAATTTCATTCGTTCCGTATTCTATGAATACTCATTGCACGGAAGTATTCTTTAAGAGATTATTTAAATATTCCACAGCTGTGGAGTTCGTTCTAAAAGGAATAATTATCAATGTCGTTTGCATTTTGTTGTTGTTTAACGGTACATAACAAGTTAATTCACTGTTTAAATATTTTAACAACAATTTCAGACATTTATGACCGACGACATTGTTCAGTAATTAACGCGACGAGTGCAGCGATGCAAGTTTCTGCAAACATTTTATAATAGGTGCTGATTTAAGGAATGAGTCACTGCGATATTTTCATAATCGTGTTGACGGAGTTTAAATATAAAGCTCACAGATTTATTAATCAGCTATGAGTTTGTCATACAACGTTGTAAACTATTAATCTGTAGCCTGCAGGTCATTCCAAGACATCTGGACGCAAGATTAATTTATTGAAGCCATTATTCACGACGGGGACGGCGCCGCGGTGACGTCACGCATGCCAATGTACTCGTAGCTTTTTCCGTAGCCCTCTTAATAATTGGCCACTATGCTTCATTCAAATGCTTGCCTCGTTAACCTTAATAGTTTCTATGATTTGTGGACGCCATTCCGTCCACAAGTAAGACGTTTCCTAATAGGACCACAGATTAACAAGAACAAGAGGTATTCCAGTTGTCAACTGTCTTGATGAAGTATTGCTCTTTATGATAAAACTGGGACACTTCTGTCGCTGTACGTGGACACTTTTTGCCTGAGGATTTCTCCCCGGACGCTCGTCTTGCGAAAAGTTTTTCTGCACCATGAAAAGAGTTTCGTTACTAAAAACTTGGAGACGCGGGTACAACATTGGGTTAGCAAGTTTTTAACAAACTTATTAGATGTTGGAACCGTGATGTTTTCATTTTTACCCTGTTAGTCTTACAAAGAGTAGTTTGTATTGGAAAACTGTTTTTGTTAGTACGATAGCTCAGTTAACCGATAAACGAGTTATCCAATTTTTCTAAAAATCCTTTGTTCAAACAATCCAATATTCTTTCAATTTCAGAAAATCGAGTTTTTGTGTGAGTATTTTGTTTTATCGCGAACAGTATCTGAAATATTTATCAACTGTAAATTATTTGCATAAATCCCGACTAAACCAACACATTTAATTCTGCAATTTACGATTTATTTATTTTTCCGCTTTCATCGTTTAAAAAGCTGTAATAATCGCATAAAGTGGAAAAATAAACAGTTAAAATTAATCAGTTTTAAGAGTCTGGTTTTCAAGCGCATACTGTCCTGATATTCTAATTACTGCAAGGAACAACTAAGAATAACTATAGTGGTACTGATCCTAGGAATTATGTCATAATATAGACATATAATGCGGCATAAGTAAAGCCATTTCCTGACATAAAACAGATAAAGGTCAGTAATAACGTCCCGTGCGTTTGCGCACCCCGTAATGAGCGTATGAAATCGCTTAGACATCTAATATTGCGCGTTATGACCAGGATTTATGATTATTAAGGGCAGCAGACGCAGTAAACGATAGGGGTAGTGGGTTTAGTGTGGAATTACTGACCGATAACTTTATAACTACTCTCATAAATAAATAATATTATACAGTATATAAGACTGTATACAGGTTGTAAACAACCTCATCACGATGCCGTCAACCAAGCATTCTGTACATCAAACTAAGTAGGTAACTTTACGCAAAAATTATTGCTGGGAAACGACTTTTTTTTTTGTGTGAAAAATCATGTTTTGTGGTTGAAGGAACTCAATGTAACGCACTCAAAACGTTGTGCTGATGGATGGATTGGATAGTACGGGGGACGAGAAGGTGTTAAGGGTAAAAATCTTACATTAAGAACATGTACCTATTTAAAAAAAAACTTGTCAAAAAAATGGACCTTTGATCCGCAATATCTCCGTAACTAGACGGATCCCAGGTATGGTGTAGAACAAAAAAATTATAGCAATGACGGGGAAAACAAGTGCCTTTCGGCTTCGTTAAGAGGTTTTTTACACCCTTGATAAGAAACTGTTGTTTGTAGCTTACATTGCGGGTACATACTTAGATACCCCAAATATTTAACCGATTCCATTATACACTCGAAAAAAGATCGAATGATAAACGAGTATTGTTGAAAACTCATTTTTTTAAAGCATGTGTTACACGAGGCTTACTATAACTCAAATTAGGTATACAGTGCTCAAGTTGTTGCAATGCAAAGCAGTGGGCCATACACAAAATGTAAAGATACTATATATATGTGCAATAACGATGATAATCCAAGTCAACAATGTATGGGAACTTCGAACTCGGAAGCTTCTGTCAATCCTGTTGAAAGTGTAACGCACCAAAGGCGACTCTGTGGTCTCATACAGCATGTATAAAAGGTGTGGTCTCATTTAAGGGTGTGGAATAGACCATCAAATTGAACAACTTTTTATAGAACAACTGTCTTATTTGGTGGAGTAGGTATTGAAATTTTGTATGGAACCGCTGAATAATTTTTCGCGATAATGATGATAGTCCCATGGATGAAGTTATTTACGAGTACCACATCATATATTATACCTAATAATTATGCTATACTGTATGAATCAACGTTTGTAACTCATTACAAAAACAGTTTTACGTACATACAAGGTAAATTGCAGTGCCGTACCAGAAAGCCATCTCGAGGAAAATGACAATGTAATCCAAGAAATTTGCATACGCGGGCAGACATAATGACGTCATTTATGCCCCGTTTATCTTTGTTGTTGGATTACGATGAAGCCAAAAGAGGGTTAGCTTTTTTATTTCGTATGTAAGTGTATGTAAGAATTTTATTCTGGCGATAAAGGGTTGGCTCAGTGTGGATCATTTGGGGAACTCTGAAAAAGCCGCTGTAGCTACGTCTAAATTAGGGCGCCCGTCATGCTTTTGTTTTATTTCTTGGATTGACGAGTTCGAGGTCGTTTATGGACTTTTTAGAGCATAATAATTATCGCACTCTTCTATTGCTGATTTGTTTATTTGAGGGGTTTAACGACTCCTAGTTTTGGTCAACCCTTTTGATACTTGATAAGGAAAATATGGCTAGGAATCTGAATGTACTGTCACTTAGTGAATATTAAGCAAAGTTTGTCAGGCATGCATGTACCATCGCAATATTTGGCTAAAATATCTACTATGAATAGCCGCCCTTATGCAGATATAGGAGTTCCTAAATCCTGCCCATGATGTAGACTAGTTTAGCATCTATTCTATTGGCCCAACGGGCTTCTAAATACGTCCACATTGTTGGACTGAAATTAAGAGGATATAACACCATAATCCATGGTTTCGAGGTTAAGCCTAGAAACGATGTGGCTTGGTACCGTCGTTAGAGCTGATTAAATCCAATATGGCCGACTTTTATTGTGATCAACAGGGTCGTTGTCTTTGGATGTGTTTGTAATTAACGTGATTATGGATTGCATGCTATATTCGCATGGATTCACGTAGGTCAACGCACTTTTGGAAAACCAATGGTAAGACGGACTCCAACAAACATAACAGCTCACATCTGTGCTAAGCAACAGGGCTTATCCCAGTTGTAAACGTCCCTTTGTGTTTATTGGCCTTGTTTAGTTCTGTCTCCTGCTGATATGAAGTGATAATTATGTTTTTATTCTGATTAATTTAGTTGCAGGATCCAAGACAAAAAAATGTTTCTCTGGGACTTCGCCTAGCTTAATTGTCTCTGCGCTTTTCTGGTGGGCGCCACTGTTGATTCTGGCTTTTAGGAGCTGCAGTGGTTTGGGAATAGGGCTTGGCTTAAAAAAAAGTTGACCTCTATTTCGGAATACTATTTCATGGCCGCTATGGTATAAAACGGGGGTTCCCCCTATTTCCTGCATATAAGATTGAAAAGGGCTCATTTTACGACTTTGAACTTACAAACATATAAGTACACGTTTTTATATGAGAAGTTATTAATTCGTCATCAAACTATAATATATTCATCAAAGCCTTCATGGGCTGAGAAGACTCTTTTCCCCCTAAATTCCGCACTGTCAACAACAGCTAAAAACGGAATTAAGGTCATAAAGCGAGTTTATATGTGGCACTAGCAACCGTTTATGTTACGCACATGGCTACAACATACCACTACTGTCCCAACTTCGGGAGTTATTCACTTCAATAATACTGAATATCCCTGAAATTCATGTCACTTTATGCCCTTTTGATTGTGAGTTTACGAGTTTGTTTTAGAGTAGACAAAAATATGTAGATAGTATTCCCAAATGGGTTTTTCTACTGTAAGTTTTAGTTTCTGTTTTTGCAGTAGGTACTGGTACTAATATTATAAACGTGGCAACTTTTAAAAAGGATTTTCTCCTACTGTATTGATTGCAGGTAATTTCAGGCTTTTGCAAACATAGTATTTTCTAACCCCATATGAAATAGGTCTGGTCTCAAAGTGGAAATGGATATTTCACGAGCAAATCGATTATTAATATATTGGTATTTGCGTACCCACATAATACTAACATATTAGTGCTCGTGAACTCAACTACGGCTAGAGAGAATGCGTAGGTATTGGAAAAGGTCTCCTTTAGGATACTTTACTTAAACGATAACCAAGGTAAAGAAAAATAAATATAAAATAACAAATTGCCCTATAAACATTTGTAAAAACGTGCAAAAGTTTATTCGTTCATGAAACTAAAAATGTTATTCGTAAAAGCCTATTTTTAGTACAAGCACCAAGCTCACATGGATATCTGGAAACTGTCCGAAACAGTTTAAAGTTTATGAGTTTCTGCGAACTTCCTAAACACAATTATGAGCACTCACGTTAGCCAAGTTTGTTGGTACAGTAGTTAAAACTAAAGTTTACTTGAACACTTTCAGTTCGCTGATTCTCGCGGTTAGGTTACAAGGTATCCAAGTATCCAAAATCCCACGTCCTACTTTAATATTATATATGCTTGTTAACGTTTGTTTATGTTTGTTATGATGGATGGATGGATGTTTGTTACTATTTCACGCAAAAACTTCTAAACGGATTTGCATAAAATTTTGCAAACAGATAGTTTTTAACCTGGATTAACACGAAGGACTTTTCGTACCACTTGCTCAAAAAAGTGACATTCTATGCCACAAAAAGCGAACATAACAATAGTCATTTTTAATCTATTAAAAACAGGGAAAGAAAATTGTACTGAATTTCATTCATCCTCTAGGGGGAGAATGTGATTTAAATTTGGAATACTTGCCGAAATTTATACTGAACTACATCTGTGTTTACACCATTGAGTTTGTATATAAAGCATTATACATCTTTTTGAAAAAGGAATACGCATATAGTATGCAGTTATGATTATTAAATAAAATTACGAAAACCGACGAGGCCGTATGAGCTTGATGCCTTTGCTTTGCCGACAAAAAAATATTAGTCTAGGAATTTGTCGCGTTTTTGTTTTCTCCAAATACATAAATGTAAAGTTTATTTTAATTTTATTTTTATAAATAAGTTAATGTTCTAAAATGCTTATCTCATATTATTATTGTGTTAATTTTTTCGCAAATGGTACGAAAAGTAGAGTATTTTCCTCGGTGAAAAAGCTGTCTTAGTCTTGGGTGAACTTAAATCCCTCGCTACACTCAGGACTCGTCTTAACACCCTCGCTACGCTCAGGAGTAAACCTCGAGTCCTTCGTTACGCTCGCGATTTAAATCGTCACCCGCGACAGAATACACTGCTTTATCCCCTTGGTTAATAATCTACTATTTTATCCCGGTAGTTTACGGGCAAAGCCGCGGGAATAAGCTAGTACTGACATAATACTGGCCATTTGTAAAATTATATTTATACCGGATATTTTACTTTTTGATCTTTCTTTTTTACAATAATGTATGAAAAGTCCGAATAAATGATTAGACTGGTTAAAGTCCCGGACGGGGGCCAAAGAGCTGGACATGTCCGGACGGATGGTAACTCTACTTGTGGTGTAACCATGTCTCTTCTATTACTCACGGTTTTAAGCCCTTCGCAGTACAAAGGTGCGCTTTCAAGTAATATTCTCGGTTCAGAATTAGTTGCTAATATATATTCTATAGTTTATTGAACAATTTAACCCTTTACTATGAATATAAACTATGTAATGTTACGAGACAACTCAACGATTGTATACACTTTGATATTGTTTTGGAGTTGATTGTGGTGCGGTACCTGAATGCGATGTTCGCATGCGGTGTGCGTTTTTGTTTATACAACTAAGGGCCTATTTCTCGATGTCCGAATAGCCAGTACTTACCGAAAAAAACCAAAAATAGAACAGAATTTGTACGAAATTATCGGCCTAGTAAGTTAAGGGGAAGTTAATCATAGGTGGTGAAAATAGGCCCTTTTTTTTAGTATGGGAAATCATCAAATGATTTCTCCCGCTCTGGGAGGAGCAGGAGGGAGTGTGACTGTGACTTTTACTGACTACCATCCATGTTCCTTCATCGCCCTTTGTGTTCCGGGGCCACGGTATCTCTTTCGAATAGTCCTGCAGCCCCGGCAGGCTTCGGCCCTTGCGGACCCCTTCCCTATTGCTGACTCTCTTTGAGGCGCGCGTGGAACACGAACGCGCCGTCGACACGGCCTGTCGTCATGAGACGTACGGACGGAGAGCTAGCCCATAGCTCCCCGTCCACAGGCCCGTGAAAATAGGCCCTGAGTTTATGTTTTTTAATATTAAATTCGTTCTGTTTTAGAGTTTATTTAAATCTTAGTCTAACTCCCTTTCATCTTAGTAGAAATAAACGTGCAGATGACAACTTTTGTGTACGTAGCGACTGCACATGTTACGAAAGCAAATAGCACCGTGTGTTCTTTATGACTCAAACTTTATGCACCGTCCAATGAAAATTACGATGTTGCTTCCGAAATATTCGGCAATTTGCAAGTTGATCTGCAATTTCACGTTAAAAATAAATATGCGTATTTTATTGTGGCATATGGCGTTCACAGACTGTTAGGTTAGGTTTTCCGCCGTAATTTATGCTCGGCTACATTATAGCACCGGATTTTACGCTAGTTTAATATTATACCATTAGTTTTTTAATGTATTTTATGCTGATTCGGGTATAAATTGTGGCATAAAACATGGCCGTAATTTGTTGCAAATAATGTAGGTGCATCCTGCGGAGCAGAGATAATGTTGGATGAAAAATGGAAACAATAAAATGGAAAACTCTTTACGAAACCTGGTCTGTTCACTTTTATAATAATTTGGAAAAATAAGTGCACTTCTAACAAAGTCATGCTATAGTAATTCTTGGACCAAAATATTCGGATGATCTAAAAAATGAACCGGTCTTCAAACCTCAACCGCCCTTTTTGTGTTTTATTCTGTCAAGCAATGTATTCGAAGCATTTTAAACAGCGGCACACGTAGGAAGCTCTCAAAATAACAAGCCGAAGATTGCTCCTATAAAAGTGCACAATGGGTGTTATTTGAATGGCGGGCGGGGCTGACCACGCCTCCGGAAGACAATGTCCCGCCGACGACTCCTACGCATCCGTATCGTATATGTCTGCTAAGAATCTGTCTGACTTTTCTATTTGTATTACCGAGATGACGTTTTTTATATCTAGCTTTTTGCCAGATATAGAAGGTGTATTCCCGTTGTCCCCACTGCCATATCCCCACTGGTGTGGACAGCGGGAAATATCAAAACCGTCGTTTATTTGTCCCCACTACCCATCTCACTGGTGGGGACAACGGGAAGTCCGTGTTGGGAAGTGATTTAGAACAGCAAAAGATTTTATAACTAGAATGTTACTCAAATACTTTCAATTCAATTAGGTTCTTACTGTAGTTTAACTAGACATAACTCTCTAAAGTTTATTTAAATTACCATAACTTTTCTTAGTGGTTACTATTACGCTCAGAGTGAAATGTTTAAAACTTACTCCAACTGATTGCCACTTTCAGTTTCACAAAGAAAGTTTTAATTTGATTGTTTCCAAAACTAACTTTGGGTTCCAATTTCAAATTCGAATAAAAAGTAAGTTGATACAAAATAAAGCCAGCAGCAATAAAAGCGAAAGGAGTTTGGTTGTCTATGGAAACAGCGGTTATGCGTCGGCGATAAGCGAGAACCGAGCAGAGCTAGCAACTAAACACAAGTTTCTTTGTTTGACAGAGATCAGGGGGTCTAAAAAGGCCGCTTGATTGATACCATCGACCATTTTACGAATTGTAACGTGATTCATATTATTATCCTATTATGATTCTGCTAAAGTGGCCTTTTTAGGCTTCCAGCAATCAATTATTCATATAAATGCTGCTTTAAACTTTCACAGGTTTAAAACTAAACTTATACTGTCACTAAACAAAAATAATTAAATAATAATAAATAAAAATAACATATTATGTTGTAATATCGGGAGCTCAAAATAATCAATAATCTGTTTTATTCATACGTGTAAATGTATCACTTTTGGGACTCATAATCTTTTCAGCGTTTTTTGAGCGAGAAAATTATCGGTAGCTAGCTTCCTCATCGGCGGTGTCAAAACTGCTATTTATCAATGCGGTTTATACTCTTTTGGAAAGGTGAACACACCAACAGTGATGACCTGATAACTTACAATAAACCAAGCAGAGGATTTAAGGTACCATGAAGGAGTGTGGAATCCCGAGATTACATCACATCATACGACAACCCCAGATAATAAAGGACCTCATGCTCGTATATTTTTTGTGTAGGTACCTTTATATAAATAACACCCGAGTCCTCAAAGTGAGGTTAGAGCTACGAAGGAAGTCGTTTATTTTTTTTATTCTCTCTCTTACTACGTAAAATAGAACAAAACCGTATTGCTCTCGTGTGTCTAGACTGCGTATCTTTTTAATATAGTACCTAAACTATAATTTTTATTGTGACTTTTGGGAAAAGGTATTAGTGTTGGGTTTTCGTTTAATAAGTGAGCATTATCCTGAATATTGGTGTTTACAAATGCCTGCATAATACCGTGAAACATGGTTTAAGACTTTGAGGTACCTAAAAGATATATACCACGTTAACTCATTACAAACAGTAACAAATGGTTAAGCTGATAGACCGTTTATCTTAGCTCCTTATGTTAATAAGAATTTAAAAAATAACACATTTATCAAAAACGTGGAAACTCCACAGCGTTAAACCAAAATTCCACTTCACTCTAAAGACTGATGAAAAGAGAAATGATTCGCTTCAATTATCACAATTTACTTCAAAAGGAACTTCCAAAATCAATTTACTGGAAAGGAAAATCAATTGAACACTTTCTTGGGAAACCAATTTCTTTCATCTATAAATAAAATGCTTATTTAACTTTGTAATGATTTAAATGAAAACTGTTCAGAGGTTATATTGATAACCTAAAGTTTAAATTCTGTAAAACGAGACGGGCGGTTTTCTATGACGGAAGGAGGTGAGCCGAGGTGTTCGCGTTTATTAAACTTGGTCGCTAATGCACTGAAACTTCATTAACTCGTTATTTCTACGGGCTTCATTAAAGACTGTTGGAAATTATTATCATAAGACATTTTCACGATTATGTCCCTTTGTGTTATTAAGGATGCCACAAAGTTTGGTAACTTTGTGTATTTACAACGAAAACTGAAAAAATAATATTATACTGAACATAACTCAAACATAATGCTACAAACAAAGCCTCATCAACTTAAGTTGACTTAAGACTGTTTTGAAGTTAAATAATTTAACGGTTCTTAACCACGGTTAAGAACAAAGTAACTGAAGCTATTTAAAGCTAATCGTTGTTTGTAAACCGCGAGCCAGCGCGGACCCCATTCATAATTTGTAAGAACCTCTTAACGTCCACCTAAAGTTAAGGCCTGCTGCTAATGGACTTGTGAAACTTACAATATTCTGCTTAATTTACATTCAAATGAGTATCGTAGCAGCCCTGCATGCTAAGTCAAATCGAGCAGGTAACCCTAATTGCACTTAAGCACCTCTGACTTAGAGTTCTTTGAACCTGTTAATTAACAGAAAGCTCCTTGGTGTAACTATCTAGTAACAGTTTTTGTTGCTCAAACTGTGTAACTTTTTTATTTAATTAAGTTATAAGTTAAACGGACGTTAGCAAAGAGATTAATTATGAAAGTATTTGTTTTTTTTCCTTATTATTGCGTGATTGCACACTCATCTGCGAGATGGACAGTAATTATCGCGATGACAGGAGATAATTACGGAGACGTAAAGAAAGGCGCGTTGGGAATTACACGTATTGTATCGAAGACCGTGTTTTTTGGCTGACATTTGGAATGATTGGAACTGATAATTATCTGTACCCATACACAGAGACACGACGATTAACACTTTAATGTCAAAGACATAGTTAGCTGTAAATACAATAATTGTGTAAAAAGAAAATTCGGAGCAATTATCTCAAAATTACCACTCACACCTTTGGTTCAGTATTGATCTGATACGCAGAGGTATGTCAAAGGACATGTCAACATGATTATACCATTGTGCAATTAATTATGTACATTAGTCCGGATAAGGACCATAACTAACGGGCCTGGGTTTGGCAGATTAGAGGCATTCCAACACACAATCTACATTCTGAATGAGGGCTCAGGGAATCATTGATTGGTTCGCGCATCGCTTTGAATATTGATGGTAATTATAATCGTATGATTTTTCGTTATTATTAAATTAATCTATAGGGTGGTTTTTAGGCTGACATTTTTTAATTTCAATGTCATACCTATATTGTATTCATTTTAATAGACTTAACTTTACAAAATATAAAAAAATACCTGTGTAATTTAAAAACATAACACTGATTTTTCAGAGATAATCCCTCAGGAATTCAGACTAAAAAAGAAAGCAAGAATTTACGAATGATAAACTGAGCACTAAAAAGTGAATATATGAACCAATAAATATGAAAAATTTATATAATTTCGAGCATATTCACGTACACAAATGTACCGGTGGAATGACTCGGCCGCGTATTTGAGTGCACTAACATAAACAAGAGACACGCCCCGGACACGTAACGACTGCGCGACGAAATTGTCACGCGCGGCGACAAATACCTTCATATCCCACCTCATTTTCATTTAGGTACACAATTCCCCTAATATTCCGTAGTCTTATAACTGAGCTTCTCCCTGTTGATACACTGCAAATTCCAGCCGCAACACATACGTGAAATACTTAGTTAACTCTGAATGCGAGTGGGTACCTTTCGTGCTAACTTCTCGCCTTGTCAACGTGCGCACAGAATGTCTATTTAATTTACGCCTGTCACACTGCACTTTAATAAGTTTCATTTATGTTGACTACGGAATTTATATTTGAAATAAAATATTTCCACTAACTGTCCTTTGAGAGTTTGTTTATTAAACCGGGGCTAATTATATTTAGATTCGTCTAATTAGAGAAAACAAGCTCATATTTTTGCATGAGAATTCTTGGAATTTTGCAATTATGACAAGAATCTGTTGAAATGGGATCACAAAAGCGGATTTTGCGTATCAACCGTAACAATCAAACTCGGTTCATTTGTACCCAAATGCTTGTTTGTCAGGAGCAAACTTTAGCGATAGCTGCGCGTATAATTTTACTCAATAAATTGCGTTAAAATCTGTGTTTACGAAGCCTGCGGATGCATATCGTTAGTATGAGTTGAAGAACAAATATAATATAGTCAGCTGTGTTAGTTTGATTGAACACGCTCCGGGATGGATGCGGTGTTCCGACGTGATGCCGAGGTGACAATGTGACGGATCGCGGCAACATGGCGCAATTGAACCAAATGCGGACCGCGCCGAACGTCACCCGTCCCGCAGGGAATTAGCGACAACGGTATTATATAAATAGAAACATACTGTGTATTCTAACAATCTCAAGAGGCGGCAACGAAATCGCGAATTCCTGGAACAATTAATCCAGCTGTGAGTTTTTAATGGAATAGAAGCTTATTTAAAACTATATTTTCTCTGCATATTTTCTTGAGAGCAACTTGAGAGATTTTTTCTCGAAGTTTTAACAAATATCCAAGCTGACGTTTAGTCTGTTTTAGCACACACTTGTTGTGCTCATGTAAAAGGTTCTGCGGCACCGCGAACAATTGCGCTATCTCCGTTTTTACACAATTCTCCAATACTGCCGCATATATTATTCGTCCGTTTCGGGTACCGTTGGAGCAAATCCAGCTGTTTTTGCTCGTTTAGTATTGTACAGATTCACTGATGCTTCAAAATAAACCCCTTTACAATGCTCGATACATCGGGCTCTTGGAGACAGTTTAGAAAGATGGCTCTTACTTATCTTTATGCTTGTTTTCCGGTTTAAAATGGCGGGATTTAAAGATTTGTAGAGTTTCAAACTCTTACTTCAGTAAAATGGGATAAAGGGGATAGATGATCATAGATGAGATGGTAAATTATAGGAGAAGGCTTCGTTAGTGTTTATTGACACTGTATCCAGGTGTCCGTACGTGGTCAAACAGCAGTAATTTCCACTTCTTAAAAATAGATCTGAATTATATCAGGATCAATCAGGCATAAGCACCTGCTTCTACTCCGTATTTTTACTCTTTTTATTTTATCACCTACTCGAGGTTCGATAGATTGGATCATTTCAACGCTGTCAAGTTTAATAAAATAGGTTTGCTTTTGTAAAAAATGGACCAAATTCACACTTTCGTGCAATTTTTGTTTAGTAATCTTTTTCGCTTCGAATAAAGCTCCAAAGTTTTAAATAATACAATTTCACTGGGATCAGGTGAGCTGTTAAATTGTGTGTCGATCAGAAATTCCTTTATTTTCGCTTTTCAATAATAAATATCCATAGTGTTAGACAGTACGAATTTTTGGCAGTCGTTACAGAGGCAAGGTGAGGTGAGGTCATGAAATTGTGATAATATCCAGTTTTTCCAAGGGGTATCATCGTATTTATGTTGATTCGATTTTAATGTAATTTTTCTTAAAGTAAACTAATTTCGTTTCATATCAGTCTTCGTAATACATTTAACCACGTTCAACCACGTTGTTAAATCATCGGCCAGTCATTGAGGCTTCGATTTATCCCCGTCAAGTAATTTGCGCCGCACGGCCCTACTGCCCCACGTGATGGGTGACGATCCCCATTGTGGTAATATACTGGCCTGCAAAAATAAGTATCACACTATTAAAATTGCAATAACTTTTTACGTACATAAGATATACTTTCGAAACAAAAAGGACTCGAAAAATAGTTTGATTTTGTCTATAGTTTCAAAGAAAGCTGATAAAAATTGCTTTATAACGTTTTTTATTTTAAATCTTTAACTTCTATGCTTTAGGAAAAATTGACATTTTAAAAGTGTAGTACTTATTTTTGCAGGTCAGTGTAGTTTATTGATCACGCGGATTTAGCGGTTTTCACAGCGACTTTCCCTTAACAGGTTTAATTTCGTATTTTATTATTATTTTGATTATATCCGCAACTCCACGTGCAAAGTGCGTATTTTTATTTTATCATCAACATCTGCCTAGCCTTTTCCCAACTACACTGGCCTGCAAAAATAAGTACTACACTTTTAAAATTTCAATTTTTTCTTAACTATAGAAGTTATAGATTTAAAATAATTAAACGTTTTATACCAATTTTTATCAGCTTTCTTTCAAACTATAGACAAAATTAAACTATTTTTTGAGTCCTTTTTGTTTCGAAAGTATATCTTGTGTACCTAAAAAGTTATTGCTATTTTAAAAGTGTGATACTTATTTTTGCAGGTCAGTATATGTTGGGGTCGGCTTCCAGTCTTATCGGATGCAGCTGAGTACCTGTATTTTACATGGAGCGACTGCTATCTGACCTCCGCAACCTAGTTAGTACTGGAAATTACGATACCCCTTGGTAAGACTGGTTGTCAGACTTTTTGGGCCGCTGACTACCTGTAACGACTGTCAAAATATTTTATCGCGTATTTTATTTTATATTTCAAGTAAAAACGATACGTAAAATAAAGTGAAAAAGTCAGAATCAAACGTCCAGATTTTCCTTTTTTAATTAAAACGTTACACTGTACCCTAAATCTAAAAACCTACAACATTTAATTAATGATTCAGATCACGAACCCGTAATCCATGTTTTTTTTTCACAACAAGGCAAATTACAGCCCAACAATTCAGCCTAAAAATTCTATTTTCAAAAATAAAACTCTGTTATCGAGCTTTATTTTTGAGGCACAAAATTTTAGGATCCACTTTCATCGGCTGTAGAATACAAATCCGACATGTTGCCATGTAAAAAAGTTTTGTCGCTTTTCCGAACAAAAAGTATGAACATTAGATAAAAATATATTAGTTTGTGTACGCAACATGGTAGGATGTTGGTTCAAACAAAACTTTTAAAGGTGCTACAGTTGGCAGTAACATCCATAAATTGGGTTTTAAAAAGTGCACATAAAAGTTAAGTGAGAGGTTGTTCTGCACATAACATTGTTACTAGTTTCCTAATTCAGTTGCAATGTTAGGTTTTCCCAGATAAAACCCGGAAAAACTACCTTTTTAGTTAAGCTTTTCTAAATAGGACAAGCATGTCTTCAATTGTGTGAGCTTTCAATTAAAAAATAAATTGAAAGGGAAACTGTCTTCAGAATTGAAAATGAAAAGCTTATAAAAGCCATTTGCTACCCCTTTCATAAATATGTCTTTCAAAACAATGTGTTGATGACATTTACAGAAACAAACTGTGCCAATGTGTTGCTGCTCTGCAAACGATGAGACACTTCATCATGCCTGGCGGGCCTTGCACGTTAAAAGAAGTTCTAATAATATTTCATATTGCCCTTTCAACATCCTTTACAAAAATATCCCATTCTTATCTTAAGGTAACATCCTGTAGGCACAGACACAAACCTTACAAATCCTTGTTTGCCGTTCGATATGTAACGTGACGTCAGTTATAGCCCACAATCTGTATCAACATCGGATGCTGGGGTCGGACGTACGGATGTATGTGTCATGGACACGGAATACATATATGTATCTACTAGATATGTAGGATATGTGCGTGTCCGTGTTCCCATTCAGAACATCCTTTTGATATTTGATACTATCGTGAAATGGTAGGATGATAAATGTTATTTTAATTTGGAATGTGTTTTTAATGTCGTTTTTTTCAGGTTATCTTTTCGGTCTGCTGTGCCTAAATAAACCTAAATACCCCGAATATCTGTATATGTTAGATAATCGCTTATTTCTATGGCAAAAATAATTAAACAGAAAGTTAATAACGCTTCGCGGATGAAATATTGTTCAGAAATACCAGCTAATTCGGGATAATCCCTTTTTTGTATGAAAGTATCTGCAACAAACAGCCCTAATTTTACAAAACATTTTTCCCTTACAAGGCTGTTTGCTAACATCCCTTTTGATACGCAACAAGGGGAAATCGCCGTTCAGCCGACCATCCAGAAAATTACCAAAACATACCATAAAAAATGAACCAAACTTCTCGAAAAAACAGGCTTCGGACGAAAGTTTGTAACTTGTAGTAAGTGAAAACCAGCAGAATTTGATACAAGTTCCGGTGTAAATAAGTGTAGAAAAGTTTTTAGTTATTTTACTTGTGGAATATCTAATCAAGCAACTGGTTCACGGTTGAATTTCCTGAGGGAACGATTGTAATCAACGACAGTTACAAACGCAAAACTTTCCGGCATCTGTTTACTAAAGCAAATACGTATCTCTACTTCCGTATAAAGGTAGATGACAAAGAGGTCTCAGATTTCATCTGTTTTTAATAAAGAGAATTAAACCTTAAAATTAATATTTTTGGTTACTGTAAACAACATCCGGCTCGCTGAAAAGCTGTTTTAAATAATGATGTATGTAATTGTATGTGTGTGTAATTGTATTTAACCACAATAATAACTGTGGTTATACTAAAATTTTAATACATCCAGAACAATTTACGTTTATGAAAACAATAGCGGTTTTATAAAAGCCGAAACTGAACTCCTATGTATTCATATCATGTTCCTACGAATTAAACATTACCGTGATCAAAGACAAAGTTACAAGCTGTTATTTACCTTTTCGGCAAAAAAAGAAGTTCACGCACAGGTGGTATAACGTCACCAAAACTTGTATATTTAAGAAATGTCGCCAAAGTTTATATAATACATAGCTACTATTTATATTATTTATCTAGACCGTGACACGTACCTAAAATAAACAAAACAGAACCTTCGAGAACCTATATAGCTACATATTATGTACATCTAGGTACTATTCCGAACGTGTAAACTCGATCAACACAACGTTATGTTACTGACATCAATTTTACGATGCGATTGTACCCGATATAATTAATGGCGTCCCAGAATTTATGGCCATGGGGTATTGACTGACTAATTACTTCCAAACTCACGTATTGACAGTGACAAGTGCTGATTGTGTGAGTTTCACAGACCGCTGGAGGTCGCACACAATGCTGCGACCTGTTATTTAGCACGTGGGCACTGTTCCTATCTCTTGGACTACATAATCACAATTTTATCGCGTCTACAACGTGCCTATAAACTAGTCTGTCTGAAGACACTGTTTACTGTTTATTCTGTTCGCAATACATCTCATTTTGTCGCGTTCCGTCTCCATCTTGGAACGCCCCAGTCTTTGGCCGGCAATCCTATTTTCCGTAGAATAGACTTTTATAGCTTTGAAGGATAAGGAAATTAGAATTTTGTGGGAATGATAACGGTTTCCGTAAATGTTTTTCTCCTTTTCGAAATGCACTTGGATGGGAAAGAGCGTTACTGAAAGGTAAAGGAGGTTGACGGGACGGTTGACCTCGCGGAGCAGGTGAAGAGTGAAATAGCCGACCAATATCATCGGACATTTGGTAATGTCGGGCTGTCGGCGCCTCGAACCGTTCAGCTTAATCTTTCACCACATAAATGGTGAGATAGAATCTCTGATTCTGATGCTCGATGCCGCACCATCGAACTGCGTTTCCACTTAATAAAACACAAATGAACCGAGCGAAATGGATATTATATCTACGAGTAAGTTAAGTTCTCTGCAGCACGGAAATCTATATCGGATATCGAAATGACTTGTTTATGTTCCAGCACACATTAGGGATTATCTCGCCTGCTGAATAAACTGGTAGATTGTGTGAATTTAATGGTACAACTGTTGTATGCAATACAATCTAGGTCACAGACGCTTCATGAATATTCCTTTTGAGATTTTGTTATTGAAATTTGCGAAAATGTTTGAAAACAAAGTTGTCTATGGGATAACATAGTTAACTTTCCGAAAAACTATCACAGCATTTTTAAAATATCTGGAAGTTAAATTAATTGTAGTAGTTTAAAACATGATGTTCGTACCAAAATGTCCTAGCGTAGTTAAATTCCACAAATGCTCGCGTTGCGGCGTTCCCTCTCAGCAGTACTCGCACATCGCACACAGTCTATAAAACTGCACGGGTGCATGGGTGTGAAATTATTTATTTATGAACGACGACGTATTCCCCGTTCTACTACATTTCGTTCGCAGAGAACAGGTATAATGTAACATTTTCCGTCCGCGGGGTGCATTGCAGACATTTTCCAGCATCGACCCTTGTTCGGGAAACCATTACTATCTCTTTTACGGCCTTGTTTCTCTTTTGTCAGCCTTTGATGCATTATCAAAGAGATTTATTGTGGAACCAGTAAGGAAGATGTCTACAATTTTGCATCGTGCGCGCTCACGAGATTTATACTCGACGACTTATCAGATTTAATTCTTGGTTACACGGTTTATTTCCCGCGTTCCCCTCCTCTTCAATGTTATTTCCTTTGCAGAGGTTTGTCGTTTGATAGCTATAGACGTTATTTGAAATGTTCAGCCACGGAAAAAATAAAATGAAGTTATTTGTCAGTAGTTTCATTAAAACTCTAGCAGTAAAAGAGCAAAACTATGGTCGTAAAATGCGATACTTCAGATTTTCACGAAAGAAAATTAGGTTAGCCTCTGTTTAAGTGCACGGTATCATCTGGGAGTGCAGTTTGGTGCCAAGTTCTCATAGCGGCCAGTTTCAAGGCCTCATCACAAAAGCTTCTTTAGGCATCCGTTTAAGTGCTTATTCTTATGAAGGAGGTCGTCAAAGTGGTACTTAGTTGACACGTCATTGGCTCTCTGATAAAATATATTTGTATCTACGTGTTTTTAACGTTAAAAAGAAAGTTATTATATCACAATCTTTTGTCAATTCAACTACACTGGCCTGCAAAAAAAGTATCACACTTTTAAAATTGCAATAACTTTTTTAAGTAAAGATATACTTTCGAAACAGAAAGGACTCGAAAAATAGTTTAATTTTTTCTATAGTTTTAAAGAAAGCTGATAAAAATTGTTTTATAACGGTTTTTATTTTAAAGATATAACTTCTATAGTTTAGGAAAAATTTAAATTTTAAAAGTGTAGTACCTACTTATTTTTGCAGGTCAGTGTATCATCTTCAACTGCTTAGCCTTTTCCCAACTATGTTGTGTGTACCATATTTTACATGGAGCAACTGCTATAGGCAGTTGCTCCATGTAAAATATGGTACCTGACTCCACTGGTATCTGACCTCCACGATGTAATTCATAATCCCCGGCATAAATATTGGAATTCATGTTAATTGTTCCCAAAATAATAGAACAAGCCACATGCCAAAGTTTAATAGAACAGCGATCTATTTTTGACATGCCTCATATCGAGTGAAGCAGATGTGCAGACACAAGATTAATAACTATTGCAGTCATCGTATCTTGGGCCTAGACAGGCGCATCATGATGATTGATACACGGACACATACTGGCCTGTAAAAATAAGTTTCACACTTTTAAAATTGCAATAACTTTTTAAGTACACAAGATATACTTTCGAAACAAAAAAGATTCGAAAAATAGTTTTAATTTTGTCTATAGTTTCAAAGAAATCTGATAAAAATTGCTTTATAACGTTTTTTATTTCAAATCTCTAACTTCTATAGTTTAGGAAAAATTGGATTTTTAAAAGTGTAGTACTTATTTTTGCAGGTTAGTGTATTTAATAAGTACCATCTATCAAGACTTTACGATGAAACCAAATGCTATCAGCTCATCTACACGGAGTTCTAAAACTGTTAGTGACTCAAAAAAAGAAAACAAAAAATCAAAGCATTTATTTCAAGTAGACCAGTTACAGGCACTTTTTAACTGTCGAAACAAAGATCAAAATGAATGTAGCTACAGTCCCAGTCACAAGACATAAAAACTGTGAAAGTACTGCAGTTGCCCATTCCCTAATTTAGATCTCTATGGAGAAGAACGGGCAAGAAACTCCATGGACGCTCTTTTAAATCAAAATATTGACTATAACATGAACAAAAATATAGACTATACTATACTCCACATCAATGATCATAGTGACAGCTCTAGAACGTACTTTAGTGCTGGTCGCTTATCAATAGTAAAATTCACTCTAAGTTTAGATCAAACTCTTGGAGTTGGAACTAAATATTCCCCCCTCCCTTATACCCTTCCTAAATGCGTTATGAAAGTATTTAAACAAATGACAATATTATTACATTTAGTACAGCAAATGCCATTTTTACTCAGGCTCCTCACAAAACCACAAACATTCTAACATTATCGTCTTCCATTCATCAACAAACAAGTCCAATTCAGGGTTGATCTCTACGAGCGCGTTGAGTATCGTAAGCATACGTGGTTTAGGGGAGGTGGATCGAGCTACAGAGCGATAAAATCGGATCAAAAGTATAAATATAAATTAGCAATTCAGATGTAATTACCTATGTAAGATTAATAACGGACCTTGTATTACCAACATTAACTGTCCCGTTTCCACTTAATAAAACTTTAGAAAGGGACTAAAGTACAACAGACTAATAAACAGCTAACATTATTTTGTGAGACTAATATTTGGAAACAAGAACGGGCTTAGTGGAAACATTATTTGGTTGGTTGGTTTTCACACAAACATTATACTTAATACAATGATAATGACGTGGCTAAAGTGTCCCTGTAATATTGTCATAAAGAGACTCCTGACACAAACTAGATAGACACCTTCAGAAGGTCAGCTTTACAAAACAAAACTTCACGGCTGTAATCCCCGACGGGTTAGGCAGAGGTGTACCTAATAGTACTCAAACAGTTCGCCAGTTATGCTTAAGTCAATTCATGTAATAAGGGGCGAGCCTATTGCCATCAACCGAGCGCAAATCCAGACTCCGTGGCTGTTACTGAGAAATTTCTGACGGAAAATCCCAATATGTATGTAGTTTAGTTTATAAGTTTAATTAATTTAAGTAACAGGATGTAATGTTAATGCACATACATAAGTGTATCCTCTTCTGCAAATCTCGCTATCAAAATTAGGTTTTCTGTAAGAAAACACAATAGGCATGACGACAGTATCAAAAAATTGCAAATCTATTTAGCCCGTCAGTTGGAAATTAATGGATATGTATTTTTTGTTTTTGTAAATCAATGAATATTGACAAAAGATAATACGCATCAAAATTCTGGAGTGGGGGCTCGTGACGTCAGAACTAGCTAAAAATTATACCTAGGCGTGACGTATTGAGAATTTTAAAAGCGTCATATCTTCGTCAATTTTGGTTTACGTTACAAAAGAAAAAACACGGGTCAAATATTTTTTGATAATCTAACTGACGGACTAATTAGATTTTTTTTGTCGTCTTGCCTATACTGGGTTAAGCTCGCCTCTGTACATAAGATATATTTGTTATTTTGTGTGCAATAAAGAATAAGAATGACTTTGTCTGACCTGGGAATCGAACTCAGTAGTCGCGCTTGCAACCACTAAACCAACGAGGCAGTCCATCGGGCCTACCATGACGTCTTAAAGCAGGATCGTTTTAATTTCGTGCCAGTGTGGGAAAGAGATGGCGCTAGACGTCCTCTATAGCTCCGTCTCTTACCCACACTGGAACGCGATTAAAACGATCTTGCTTTAAGACGTCATGGTAGGCCACCAGTTCAACGAACTGGTCAGATTTGTATGAGTGAAAACGCTCTCTTCAGTTCTTCATATTTCATGTTTATTTATTTTGGATTCCATATTGTATAAAAGATGTTACAGAGGGCTTAAAGCTAGGTACATAAATATGGAACCTGTAAGGGCACAGCGAAGTAGGAGAGAGAAAGAGGGCTTTAATTTTTGTAATTAGTTGGTAATAATAAAGTAACATTACTTAAAATCAAAAATATATGTGTATTAATTTAACATATGACATTTAAATATTCATTAATAGTAAGTATAATAGCATTTACATAATAAAAATTGTTGTAATTTATTAATGAATTAATTAAATTTTTGTTCCTTTTTAATTATTTCCGGCAATTTATTATAAACTTTCATTGGCATGACTAGACTAGACTAGATGACTAGTTACTAGTGACTAGTTGTCTTCGGACAACCTCGCCACACTATACCCAACCACTGCAACTTCTAAAGCCAGAATCAACAGTGGCGATCAAAAAGCTCGAAAAGTCTCGAAAACTGATAGATCACGTACAACGAGTGCAAGCGCACACAGAACTGACATTTGTTTGAAATCGCGGTGCGTCTATGCGCGTCTATGCTATGCTCATCAGTTTTTGCTGGCCTTCTGTAGGACCTATCAATTCTATGCTACTGATTATTCATGAGGGTTCCCACTCAAGCACAATGCGTGGATGCTCCGGGTATGATTGATCATTGTGACGCAAGTCCCTTGAGGTAGTTACGATCGGGTTGAACGACGACAGATGCAAATAAATAGCTTATGAAGGTACGCGTCTTAACAGTTTTGGTCGCATGAAGTTTTGGGTATGGGACTATGGGTATCGACTTTCGATTCGATTTAGATTTTAAATTATTAAGAAGGGGCCTTGTATGTCACATGGGTTGTATGTCAATGCATAAATTAACACTAAAAGCTCAACAAAGCAATCCTTAAACATTATATTCAAAGCTTGAGATTAATATTGAATTTACCTTCCACATTAAAGTCAAAAATTCGAAGAAATGTGACAACTACCAGCCCGCACTGGGCCCGCGGGTGAATTATAGCCAATTCCCTCTCATAGAGAGGAGGTCTGAGTCCCAGCAGTGGGAACATTATAGGCTGATTATGCTTATGCTATGCTATATAGTCAGGTATCCGTTCAGAAGTTTCTCAAAAATAACAATTAAAAATTTATTTATACCTCAAAAAAAAGGACAGCGTCTGGCAAAAATAAACAGCGATCAGCAATCTTTCTCCCAAATGTGGTTATTAGAAATCCCGTTTGATCGATTTTTAATGTCGAGGTCATTACTGGGACCCCATTAAGCACAAGGATGAGGAGACGTTTACGAGGTTAAAATGAAAAAGAAAAGTCCCATAGTTTTGATAACATGAGCATCTTTTATATCCCACAGGAAAGGGTCTGGCAGGCCCTGCTTTTTTGTTATGCTAAAGGGTGTCATGTTAATTTGCTAAAAGTAAAATTATATCTAAGAGCATGTCCATTGCGTTCACTTAGCGTCTATTAAGGCGAAGTTACTTTGTTCTTGTGTCCATATAAATAGCTAGGTACTATATTACACTAGCGGTAAGTCACAATTATATTATTACACTAAGTGTAGTGTAATAATATAATTGTGACTTACCGCTAGTAACTCAAAAGGTTTAGTCCTTTAAAGGGTGTTATGTAAAAAAGAAAAGGAAAAAGGAAGGGGTCCGCAAGAGCCGATGCCTGCCGGGGCAGCGGGACTGTTCGAAAGAGATGCCGCGGCCCTGGAACACAAAGGGCTAAGAAGGAACATGAATGGGTTTTAGTCAGTACAAGTCTGACACTCGAGGTGTCATTGGATGATTTCCAACCTGAAAAAAAATGGTCCAATGTCCAGCAGTGGACATCTTTAATCTAAGACGATAGTGATGGTGATGTCGTTACGATACTGTACCGTAGCTGAAGCTGGTCCGATACCTATTTTACCTCTATTTAAAGAAAAGATTTGCAGATAAACTTCACTTGGTTACTTCATTCCGACTAATTTGCCAAACAAAACAGCGACGTTTTTTTTAAAATCAAATTTAAATTTCGATTTCAAAGATCGAGCTGCCGAATGTGGCCTGTCCTATAATAACCAGCCTGCATCATTTGAGGTTGCTTGGAAGGTAGACAACCTTACAGTACCTAAATAGGACCTTTAATTAAAAATGCTAAAACCACTAATACCCATTACGACCACTAAACCCGTTAATAACAACATAATATTACATCGTAAAACAATACTAATCATATCGATCGCCAGCCAGTCATCATAGAGTGTACCGCGATATGTTATTATTAATACCAGTCGTAATTTACACGCGTCTACTACAGTTTCTATTGGCTTCCCGACTATTAATTACTGTGGAACAATAAATGAACGTAAACGGTACATAAATGGTTACGAATTTACGATCGAAGTTATTATTGTAAGTGTGGTGTGTTTAGTAGAATAATATTTGACTATTCTGCTTCAAAGAAATTGTGTCAGAATTATGTGTAGGTACTTCCCCTCAATATGAAGCAAAAAATATTTCGTAGAATGAAATATGAATTAGAAGAAATTGATGTTATCGAAAATATATTTTCTATTTCTAATATCGAATGTAAACATCAAAAACATTGAAGATCGTAAAGGAAAATTCCCATCACACAATTCCCTGGAACCAAAAATAATCGCAACTGTCTAACGCTACGCCGTAGCGGAAGTTACCTACGCCGTAGCAAATGATTATGCTAATGACGTTAAAATAGGACAGTGCGCTACATAATAAAAGCATCTCGTAGCTCCGTAGCACCACATACATACTATGTCTCCTAGCGGTGGTCGGCACAAGTCACACAATAGATGCCTAGTTGCTGCCTCCATTTCGTTTTGCCGGCAGTCATATCGTGAGTGGATTTCCGCATCCACTGAGAACATTGTGCTCTAAATGGCTTCTATACTGTCTGTGAATAGGACATAATGTAACAAGTTACTTTGTGCACGCTCACGTCGATACCTGAGTGGGATGAAAAAATCCTTTTTGTATTATATTTGATATCGTAAGCTAATTTTGCTTGTTATCTTTTGTTTTTATCGATGAAACAGAATATTAACATCATTAGGTGACATCGGTTTATAAAGGAGTTTATCTTTTCTCACTCTTCTTGGAAGTCGCAGACTTAGCAAACATTCTAGTCATCATTCAAGTCCTAATGAAACTAGATTAGTTTTGTATCGGATATTCCAATGCATACAGATAATAAACTTACTTCAAGTTCCTGCGACTTGCAAGTGAAAGTTCGTGAAAGGTCTTTATTGTGTTTGTGCGGAATTTCGTTTCCTTTCCATCTCTGTTCCAAACTGTTCTTGGAGGAAATTGTGCTACACTCGTCGCAAACTTAGTTGCGGGCTTAAAACACAATCCGTGTTGCGAACATCATTTGTGTTAAACGCCACGACTGTAGAAATAAAAAAGAGAAGTAATTGCTTAGAGATAAGTACCTACGTGCCAAGTATATCGCGCGATGGCGTAAGCGTACGGTTCTGAATGTTCCGCATCAATTATTTCTTCACGTTCCGAAGGTGTTTCATGTTCTTATCGAAGCATTACGTTTTAAGCTCATATTTAATCTCCACATTGGGAAACATAAAGTTACAATTTCTGCGTAAAAATAAAAAGAAATCCTATACTTAACGGTTCAGTTCATGGGGATGATATCAGCGATTTTTGGTACAATAAAAAGTTTATAGGCCCAAATAAAAGTTGTGGTTCATTTATTTGAATTCAAAGTGTCGAACGCTGGCTTTCCGTACGATTGATGTACGACGTAACCTTGAAGTGAGGTCTAGCCAAGTCATTGTCTGCAGGCGTCCGTTGGTATATGACTGATGAGACAAAGGGTGCATTAGACAGAGACACTCTCGTCATTGTTATTCGTTAGCTTTGGAGTGAAAATAAACTGAAGGATAATAAAGGAAGGACGTGTGAGTGAACACTTACGGCAGATTTACTTTTACGTGTCAGTCTCGGAGCAGTGTTGCCATCTAAATGGATACGTGCCTTCAGAGATTATTATCATTCCCCTTTTATTTCTCGTCACAAACATTTAAACATTTTTATGTTATACCCAGTTTCTGCTTGACAGTTATTTATGTAGATGGCAGAATATAAAATATTCTTGAGTTTTAATCTTGGGTCTCGGTAGGCCGCGGGTACAGATAAAAGTTTTTTTAAGGAAGATGACCTCACTTGAATTAGGTTGAAAACAATTAGATTCCTATACTTTAGTTCAATCGGTGTCCCCGATGTTTAATATCGGAAGAGAAGGTTCTATAAAAGTTTTGTATTAGTCTCATAAATATTCATCGGGGATTTTTCTTTTAAACCTCGGACCTAATGATTTGGGGATCGATTATGGATTGAGAGTTCGGCTACCTACTGAAATGACTTATTTGCTTTCGCACGGTCTAATCCAGTAAAGATCCGAATATTGATCTTTAATTGGTTAACTTTCTAGAGTTTAGTCTAATATACTTGAAAGATACGCCGCTCAAATGCTGCAGAGGTGGTTTGAATAAGATTTGGGCAAATGCTCTCGTTTTGCTTACAGTAAAACTAGCTTATGTCTGCTTTGCTTTGTTGAAATTGATAACAGTCGTTAAGCCTTGTCATTTACCGGGATAAAACGTGTCCTATGTTAAACCAGGTTCTAAACTGTGTGAAAAATTTCAACGAAATTCTTTCAGTTTCTTTTCCGTAATAGAGTAACAAATATGTAGTTAAACTATATTCATCTCTAAGAAAGAAGTATACGTTTATATAACATAGGATACGACAACGGCTATCTACTCGCTTGAGTTGAAGACTAATCTGGGGCTAGGAGTTTACCAGAGCGTGAAAGGAAGGATAGCCATACGCACAAAGGAACATGCATTGTTTGTATGCTATATATGTGTACAGTTGTAGGGCTATACATATACATTCACACACACACATATACGCAAGAAGATCCAAGGGCTCTTCTCTTACGCCAAGGATCTTACTTATAATTGTTGGACTTATGAGGAAAGGCTTGTTTGTATGAACGCGTAGTCATCATCATCTGCCTAGCCTTTTCCCAACTATGTTGGGGACGGCTTTCAGTCTAACCAGATGCAGCTGAATACCAGTATTCTACACGGAGCTACAGTATATCTGACCTCCAAAACCCAGTTTAGTACTGTGTAATACAATACCCGTTGGTAAGACGCTGTATAGTTCTTAAATTTTCATTTTTCTAACTAATTTGTGAATTTTCGGATTTTGGGAGCTGAATTCTTTAATGCACTAGAATAAAAAACCAAGTTTCTGATGAGCTTTGTTTTATTCCAAAAAAATAAACGAAACTTATCCAACTAAGTTACCAATTTACTATCCTTGTATCTCTGTATATATAACGTAGCAAACAGAAAGAAAAATACGAAAACAATGTAGGTACCTATTTGACAAATGTGTGTAAGTATTACCTTATCAGACATTTCCAGATGAATACCTAAACCAAATTTGCTCACGGAATGAATTCGTTAAACGACGTTACCCATTTGTTTTATTGAGCTATTAGGACGTTTTTTAATCAAGTAAAAAGTTCGTTATCACATTATTGAATGTGGGTGTTTGCTATGGAATTAGTTTTCTTTGTTTTCTTCTTCTTTACATATTTTCCAGTTCCAGTATATAAACATAACATAACATCACATACTACTACATCACACCTTAGGGATATAAGGTTAGGCAGAGGTGTACAGTCATGATCACCTATATGCATACATTTTAAAAGCAATGTTCGCGAGAAATAACGATTGTAACTTAGTTAGAGGATCTTTTTCATAAAGTATGAGTTCCAAAATACTATGTTCGTAACAACATTAAATTTTAATCAGAACAGTAGGCGAAAAACACTTTTAAAAGTTGTTAAGTGTTTACATATTGGTGCTCGTAACTGTACCTCATATTATTACACCCATATTTCGGCATGTAAAGAGGCGGTGAGCTTATTGCTATAAACTGGGCACTAATCTACTGAGAAACTCCTGAACCTGGGCATCAAACCCAGGATCTCATCATCAGTAGGAGCGCTTGACTAAGAACCATTAGAACCACGAGGCAGTCATTTCGAGTACTTAGTTTATATTTTAACCTCAACAGTCTATACCTAAGTTTAAAAATAGCTGACATTATTGTAGAAACATGTGGGCGTCGCTTGACATTAGGCTACATCAGAGAGATAACGTAACATACGTTGTGTGGGCAACAATACCAATTCATGTGGAATTATAACGGAATTATTTCTATTTCAGTGTTAGTCCACTAGTACCTATTCGAATAGTTTTTAGACACAATCAAAATATATTTATATTAAGACTGCTTTGTTGGTCGTAAGTACTAAGGTCTGTCCTGTGTTCGATTCACAGCTCGAGAAAAATATTCAAGGATTTTTCCATTACTAATTTATTAGCGGCTTTGAGTCTAGATGTGTCAGCCAATGGCAATACGCTCGCCCCCTATTTCATGAAAACCATTGCAGAAATGTGGTGACAGGGGTACTCTGCCTAATCTTTCGTGGAAAAACAGGTGTAGCAGACATACCTGTTAAGACAACCCAAGGTAATAACTGAGGGGCAGAAGGAAACGCCCGGGTGTTACCGACCGGAGGACACGGTGGACCACACTGTGGAGGTGTGCCCCGTTTGAGCGGAGCACCGACGTGTCCTCGAAGCGGCAGTCGGCGGCGCCGACCTCTCGCGACCGGCCCTGGTTCAATCCATGGTCAGGAGCGAGTCGGAATGGGACGCCGTCACCTTCTTCTGCGAAGCAGTCATGCTAGCGAAGGAGGTGGCGGAACGTGAGAGGGAGAGAATCTCACGTCCCGGCCGCCGCGGGAATCGCCCCGGGCGTCGGGGGCCACGTGGTGGCCACCTGACACCGTAGGCGCGGGCCTGTGGGCGGTGAGCTATGGGCTAGCTCGCCGTCCGTCCGTCTCATGACGACAGGCCATGTCGACGGCGCGTTTGTGTTCCACGCGCGCCTCAAAGAGAGTCAGCAAAAAGGAAGGGGTCCGCAAGGGCCGATGCCTGCCGGGGCTGCGGGACTGTTCGAAAGAGATACCGTGGCCCCGGAACACAAAGGGCGATGAAGGAACATGGATGGGTTTTAGTCAGTAAAAGTCTGACACTCCCTCCTGCTCCGCCCAGAGTGGGAGGAGTCATTTGATGATTTCCCACCCGAAAAAAAAAGGTAATAACTGAGGCCAGAATCTTCCTTAAGACACTTCTGAAAGAACGCTAGGTAAACGTCAAGTCACAAATACACATTTTATAAATAGATTACTCGAACAAGTCCACATAGTCACGTACTGGAACTATTTTCCAATTACGTGCCTCCACTAAACGAAGTAAACTTAGGTTAGTTGCGCTGGGCAGATCCCTGGAGTCTGTAATCCATCAAATACAGGGATAGAAAGTTATATTTGATAGAAATAAGATCGGTTACAGCATTCCCTTGGGTAAAATCAACGATTAGTTTGACAAGTCTGGTTATTAGGGCAATATATTTTCAAGGTCGACGAAGAAGGATTGCTGTAGCAGTGTTGTAGGTCATGGATCATGGTCCGTGGATTCTTGTTGTGTCCAGATATGAATAGACTTCTAAGCCGTCCCAAAATTCAGTGTGCAGCGGCCATTCTGCTTTTGTTTCTTGTGCTGTTTTAATAATAAATGGATACAAAATGGCTCCCTCAACGGTAGCATTCGCGTTACTGAAATATATCAGATTCGAGCATAAAGGCGCTCTCTCACCGGAGAATTCGTCTATAATGTTTGAATCAAAGATTTTATTTGAGCATTACGTTACAAGTAGACGTACCCACTGCCTTCAATTTTGTACAGAAACAAGTGATTGTTACAAATTGTATTGTTACAGGTTGCGCACTGTAATGCTCGGTTCTCTAAACTCGCTGATGTTATGCTCAAATCTGAACTGTTCAATTACAGGCGAATGCTCCCGGTAAGGGAGCGCCTAAAGGTAGGTACGGTAACAAAAAGCGACGTGTGGTTTCCGAAGCACGCTCTATTGTATAAAGACCCCGCAGAACCGCAGCCAGTATGTGTACCACCTCCTAAAGGGGTTGAAAAAATCCCTTTCATTAATGACCCAAGCCCTTCAGAGAAAACAATAGCTCTCTCTCGGAAAAATAATGAAGGGTTAATTTTCGTAAAAAGAGAAAATTAACTTGATTAGATGCCAGTACCAGCAAACCTGCCAAAAGGTCAATTCACTAATTAAAAAATAATAGGAAAAATAATCTCCAGGAACATTTAATATTATGGTCTGTTTAGGTAAGTAGCACAGTATTCCGAAAATTATTTCCAGTTATTATTATCTATATGTCGGATCCGGTCATGAGTACGGACGGGCGAATGGATCGAAAGCGCGCCAGTGGTGACATCACGCGACGTACTTACCAGTCTACCCCACCATGGCGTGCTTGTACAGAGTCCTGATGTTAACAGCTCGTGGCGAGAAAGACATTCTGGGTCTGATCGCAGCGGAGTTAAGACGTCTTGAAACTGTAGTCGATTCATTGTGCCTAGTGTTATTGTGTGAAAGTGTAATGTCAAGTAATTTGTTAGTTTACTCAGTGTATCTGTTTGGAAAGAGTAACCATGGAGTTTCTTGCCGGTGCTTCTCCATGGAAACGACCACCCCGAACCGTGCACCATTAGGCCTATGTGAAATAAAATACTTTGATAGTTAGCGTATCGCATCATGTGTGTTTTCATTGCACGAAACCCATCTTCTGCCCACATAATGCTTGAGCCTAGCGAAATAAAATCCTGACAACCCGACATATATATATATTATGCTGTTATTACTCTCTTTTTCGGTTTTCCGATACTCGACCTTGCGTCGGTTTAATAAATATCCCGTCCTGCGTCCCGCAGGAAAAAAGATATTCATTGCCCCCTATCTCCTTCTTCTACTTCTTCGTGTGCTAGTTATGCCTTGTGTGGTTGACGGATGACTTTGTGTATTTGGTGTGTGTGAGGTAGATGAACACTGTGTGACGGATGACTGCTGTGAGTTTACTGTGTGTGATGTTTGTTGTGTGTCTGGTGTGGTCTCTTGCGTGCTCTGTGCACGGTTCACAAACACAGTGTCTCCCAATACCTTACTGAGTATGGTGGTCGTGTGTATGGCTGCTTGTTTTTGTAGGATTAATATTATTATTATTTATGGATTATATCTACCTTCTATATTTATTTTAAATAGCATAGACAAAGGATTTCCCTCGAAATGTAGATTAAATTATAAACTAGGTACCTTAATGTTTGCTTCGTCGTCACGTTTCCGAGATTTAGCTATCAAAGTTGTGCTGGTAGCGATCACAACGCCATAATTATAATTTATTTCGGAAACGTGACACTTTAGAACATTATGTCTCATACAAAACTTGTTTGTATTGATATAGCAGCTATTGATTGATATAGGTCTTATGCGTGGCCGCTACTTTGAAAAAAAATCAAAATGGCGGAAACTAATCCGGCCAAAAAATTCAAACCCTTTTTCCGTAGGTACCTAACCAACAGATAGGCCGCTGGTGCTTCAAAAACTTCGACTAGGGCAAAACACTCGAAATCATCGTTTTTTGGGAGCACGTAGCACAGGTCTTTTGAAGCTGCAAACTTGGTTTCATCAGTAAAGGTATATTTCCTAAGATTATCCAACAAAATCTGGACAGTATAATTATTTGCGACCTATTAAATATTTTTTTGTTAACAGTGACTGGCTTAAATTTTGCGTCAAAAGAGTGCGATTATACGATACCTACTTGGACGTATAATCAATGAAATTGACAGTTACATACTATGGGCAAAGTTGTCAAACGAATACAACAAATACAAAACAATGCTTTTACACACATTAGATAAAAATTAAGGACGTATTTCCAAACTTGTACAAAGCTTTGTGTTGTCTTATCGCACTAAAACCGATCTATATCAAATCAACCTATTTATATCTTTATCAACCAGACAACCTTGAAAGTTCTACCTAGGTAATATGAAAGCAAAATGAGTTGTATGAGTTCTGAAAGCAAAATTCTTACGCAGGTAAAGGTTAACAAAGATATCAATTATTGTAAGATGACAATGTGTTTACTCTGTGGCGTGACGTTCGCGCTAATTCGGAAAAACGAAGATTACCGAAGCGCATACTTTTACTGATTTGGCTGTACTTCTCGCGCGTCACAGTACATAGGTCACTTGTTGACTGTATTTCTCGCGTGTCGCTTGTTAAGTGTTAAAACTGAGAAGCAGGATGTGCATTGAATACTATTCGAAAGAGATACCGTGGCCCCGGAACACAAAGGGCGATGAAGGAACATGGATGGGTTTTAGTCAGTAAAAGTCTGACACTCCCTCCTGCTCCGCCCAGAGCGGGAGGAGTCATTCGATGATTTCCCATCCGAAAAAAACAGGATGTGCACTGAATGGAACCGTACATAAGATTTTCAGTATGAGTGAGCGAGAATTTTTCAAATTGCAACGAAACAAGTCTATATTTCCATACTAATATTATAAAGAGGTAAAATTTGTTTGTATGTAGGGGTAATCTTCGGAATTTCAGATCCGATTCCGAAAATTCTTTCACCAACGGAAAGTTACATCCCCGAGTGTCATAAGCTACATTTAAAACTTTCTGGTGTGTTAATTATTATAACGGGAGCCAAGCCGCGAGCGAAGCTAGTACTTTATAATTTTCAGACATGGGAAGTCGAATCTGACGATATAGGATGTTTTTTGGTAATAAATCCCAACATTTGAAAAACCTTCGCTAAAAACTTGTAAAATATATCTATCTATACAAGGTGTCGCTTTGCACCCTGGTCAAATTCAAGGAGGTTTCTATGCTAATTATTCTCCACCCGAATCAATAATAAAATGGGTAGGTATTTTTTTTCATCTTATTTACGGAAATCGGTGAGCGTAAGCCACGCCTATTACATTACAACGCAGCCCTATCCTAGCCCTATAACCGAGTCTTCACACACACAAATAAACGCGCACAGAGACATGTCGCGCGATGGGTAATTCTGTTTAGTACTTTCGTGTTATTTTGAATTACTGTCAAAGTTAAACAATTGAAAATAGCAGCTTTATTAATTATTTGACCGGGTATCGTAACTTAAATTGATTATTTATGTATTTTGTGACAAGCTCCTGAATTTTGACTAGGATGCAAAACTGCATCTTGTACAGGTACATGTGTTTTTTTTTCTATTTCAACGGGTTCGATTCCTGGCTAAGAATGATCTTGATCTTTCAAAAATCCAATGAAGCAGTTTTTGCTTTCATCAAAATCGTGCTCGAGACTCCTCTGAGTAATTTGGACTATTTCGTATAGTTTCGGATTTCGCCATCCACGCCTACTTGAAAAATTCACCCTGTAAGTTTTCCTTTTCAATCTTAGTAGGAACCCTTTTTTCAATCAAGATGTCTAGATCGCTGTCCAAATATATGAGTAACGAATCGTAGTAGTGCGTACAATAGGCATGACGACAGTATCAAAAAATTGCAAATCTATTTAGTCCGTCAGTTAGAGTATTGGAAATTAATGGACACGTATTTTTTGTTTTTGTAAATCAATGAATATTGCCGTCACGTGACGTCAGAACTAGCTAAAAATTATACCTAGGCGTGACGTATTGAGAATTTTAAAAGCGTCATATCTTCGTCAGTTTAAGTTTACGTAACAAAAGAAAAAACACGGGTCAAATATTTTTTGATAATCTAACTGACGGACTAATTAGATTTTTTTGTCGTCTCGCCTATTCCAATGTTACTTTTCTTTTCAAACACATCACCTTCATCCCATTAGCATTTTTATAGGCTCTTAAGGGCGCCGACGTTATCTCTACCCCCACGGCATACGCCGAAACCTTCACTAATATACGTATGACTCGCCCTTTCTTTTATTTCCACTTTCATTGAATATTTTTGCCCTTTTTTGGGAACTAACGTGTCGTTCTCTATTTAGTTTATTTCTTTTGCCTCGGCTTAGGCATTTGAGGAAATTGCCTGTGTGCTTACGAAAGTAAATGTAGGCTCTAAACATAGAATGAATATATTAGTATGTAGTTGTACAATGTTACCAGTCTGTATAAAACAACTCATACGAAATTCAAGTGAGTCTTTAGTTCTGCTTTTTAATAAGAGATAATTTAATAAAGCCCTGTTAGGTTAGTTATTAAATTCCGTAGTAATTATATCAAATAAATATTTATTCCATTTAGAATGCGTAATTTAAATTAGAACAACATTAGGCTGCGGTCATATTATTAGGTACTCAAAAAGCGTGGTCTTCCTCAAGTTTATTGTGATTTTCATGGATTTTTTTAATCGCATCTCTCTTGCAACTTATTTACAGCTCCGATTGCAATAAAATCGTTCCAAAAATTGTGTATAGGTTAGTTTCTATTTTTACGTATAGGTAGAAAAACTACCAGCATACTACAGAGAATTTGACTACAATTTAATTTAGAGTTTTCTGGTATAGACAGTGCGGAAGTTATAAAATATAACTTACTGAAACGATTTTATAGGTGCTAAAATAAGCGATAACTATCATAAGGAGCCATAAAAAAACTTCTACTTAATGTATATAGAAGAGTTTTCTGGAAAAAAAATCCCTCGAGGGTCAAACTCTCATATAGCAAACGTCGGAATAAAGTAAATCTCCACAAGATGAGCGCTTATGCTAATACTATATTTCATTTCCGAGGAGAAAAATGTTAAGTTCAAACGTGCCGGTGTCATGATATCCATGATTTGAAACGTGTAGGAATTGAGAATAAATTTAAAATTGAAACCGGGTAAGAGGATTACAGAGCCCGGGGGAAATCTGAATAGCGCATCACTATGGAAGATTTCTTCTAGCTTTTTCTTCTTGCTGTATATTTAATATTAGGGTATTTACGTGGAAGCCTTACTGCCGCATTGCCCGCGGACCCATGGGTCATCTGTGTGGAATCTGCTTCATGGTGTAACATAAATATTTCCTTGTCAGATTATGTTGGAACGTGAAACCACCGAAAATTCCACAAAAATATACCTGCCATTTAATATAATTCTCATTTTTTTGCCCATTGCAGGACAGGGTACAGTTTTACACAACCCTTTCTTATGTTGCATATTTACGAAGCTGGATACGATTTCGTTTGCAAGAGGCCACCCAAACCTTTTTTTTCCCAAGATAAGAACAGTCGAACATTCAAGTGCGTAGTTTCTAAGCTGTATAGAGTATTCGTTTATCTCGAACATACTACTTATACTTTCTTAGAAGTACTGTTGCCAAGTGAAAGGTCAAAATCGAATACAAGGAAAACAGAAGCGCTTTCTGACGGTTCCTGACATTAAAAGACAAAAATTGCACAAAATTATTCGTACGCACGGCAACCAATCCAGCTATACAAAACCAGTTGACGCGGATCTTTCATTGTATTGGAAATTTATGCAAAGCGATGCTATCTTATATTGGAAATGGATACCTTGAAGTGTCGCAGTGTATACACCCTTTTGTTTACATTAACACGAGCAATTTGTCTCGTTATTCCTTTTTCGACACAGCACGTCATGGCGGAGAGAATTTAATCACTTATTTGTGTATTCAGATTGTCGCACGTATCTACTTTACCCGGGTAACGTGGGCGGACATTTCCCCCTCAGGCTCTCCTATTAATAAAATCAATTTGCTTTCATGTTGGCCTACCATGTTATTTTAAGATATAATAAGGAAAATAAAAATACGTTTTCGCATATTTTTGCGTTTTATCGAAAGAAGTTGTATAAAATCCGATGTAATGAAGCAAGATTGCTGAGTATATTGCCTGGAGAGACGGCCAGGCAAAGTTGTAAAGTATTTCAGACTAAAGTTTGTGGATTTGCATTAAGAGTTACGAACAGCTAATAGCTAAGTCTCGTTAGTTGTTAAAATATTCAAGTCGCTTATATCGTGACTGCTCATGTTTTTGCATTCAAATTCGATTCTTAGTTATTCTATTATAAAGAACATATTCAAAAGTAATAGCAACCTTTATTTTTTTCCGTACCTAGTGATGAAATAGATGTAAAAATGTAGATATGATTTTCATATTACTATCAAGAAAGTAAATATTGGAAACCACAAGAAAATTTGAACGCCTATTGTCAATAACTTGGCCAAGAGCCTAATAAAAGTAGGCGTGTACAGAACCAGCGTTATAGCAACTACATTATATTATATCATTCACACTTTCCCGATCTTTGTGCGTGGCGGTGACGCAGCAATAACAGATATTTATTGCCGCCATTTTGTCGTTATAAACCAACCCCAGGATCCCGTCACCTGAGATTTTTGTGGGATTATTTGTTCTTACGATGATTTAGCCATGAAATATATACGAGATGTATCACAGGATAAATCATCTTCTCGTCCTTCGGGCCATATTGTGTTTACGAAGTTCGTTTCTGGAATAATGTATGTAGGTATGTATAATCTCAACAAGAATGATGTAACCAAGATTTTGTAACAATATTTTAGATTGAAAAGAGTGTCCACGGAGTTTTTTGCCCATTCTTCTCCATGGAGACCTACACTTTGGAATGGGCAACTACAGTACTTTCACAAGTTATTATGCCTTGTGACTGTGACTGTAACTTCGTTTTTTTTTTTACGTTTTTTTTTTTGTCATTCAAAAGTGCCTGTAATGGTCTAATTGAAATAAATGCTTTGAGTTTTTTTAGTCTAATATACTTATTGTGAGAGCGCGTACTTTTGATCGTGCTTACTATTGCTAAAATCTATTTTAATTATACTAGGTGTTAAATGGTATGCCAGGAAATACCTCACGCAGTAATTAAACCTCAATGAATACCTAATTCAGGATTTAAATCAACAGTTTCCGCTTTTCAGTGTTCGAAAATCACGTTAGTTTGGTCTGACAACGATAATTGGCCGAGGATCTCCCTAATTGTACCGTATGGTAGTCCGGGATGGCTTTTGGGATCATGTCCGCAAGCCTATTACAAAATCCACGAATAAAAACACAAGTACCTACGAAGCCGAACGAGATGAATCAGATTACGGAACGTTCGTATAAACTTGACAAAGGATTTAAATTAGACAGGATTTAATTCAAGGCAATTAGGCAAATTCAAAAGAATGTAATTTTTACCTGTGTCACTTTTGACAAAGGCTCAACGAACGTGTTGGCTCGACGGCGCATACCTACCTACAATCTACATATAAATTGTAGGATTCGAGGTCATACGTCGTTAGTATAAAATATATGTTGTATTGTGAGCAAATAGAGCGAAAGAAATATTAGAACGCGCCGACGACGTGACTAATCAATGTAAATAATTGTAAAACATTTCTCCTCCGTTGGTGACAGATTCTATAATTTCTTTGTCTTGTCAACACAAACTTAATAAAACGAACTGTAAAGAACCTTAAGATATGTTTGTTTTAACATTATGCGGATTGTAAAAAGAATTTTACTGAAAACAACCCACCGCTGTTTTGTTTGCCTAATAACGATAGCAAGGCATACAAACAAAATTCCAGTCAAAACTTACAAACACCCAGTACACACAATAATGTATTCCAAACATTCGAAGTCCATATCAGACCTCACTAGTTCATAGTTACTTACATTAAACTCAGAACAGTGCAGTGGCACTTTGTTTACAAACTGCAGTTTCCCAATCTGCACGACGGATCGAATTTCAATATTAGATTTATGTATCGGAATCCGGAATGCCTTTCCGAACCAAGTGCTTATTGTGTGAGGAGTAAATAGCTTTAGTCGTGTGTTTAAAATCAATTGATTCTATCGGAGTCCGGTGTACCGGTTGAAACTACTTCACCCTTTCGAGTGTTGAGATCTTTGGGTCACAGAAAAGTTTAATCGGAATTCTTTGTTGCTACATTCTGAAGCTGGGATTGAAACTTCACTTTGTTTGATGCGGGATTGGAAACGCTAACAATTGGTTTCTAAACAATACCAAAATAGTAGTGATAGGTCATCATTTCAGCCAAAAGACGTCCACTGTTGGACATTGGCCTCCCTCAAGTGTCGCCACATTGACCAGTTCCATGCGTCTCGCATCCAGCGGATCCTCGCAACCTTTACCAGATCATCGGCCTACCTAGTGGGAGGCCTTCCAACGCAACGTCTTATATATAGGTACTAGACTACTCGTGTTTAATAAAGTTATTAAAAAAAATACCTCCGCAAGCATGATCGATATTCCTCTTAGACCTCATCGTCCTCAACACGATTAATATGGCAAAATTTGAACTTACGACCTTTTGCACGTCACTCAGCGCCTAAGCTATTGACGCTTGAATTTATGAAGGTATTAGAAATTCCTAGCCTCCCATCTGTTGCCAAAATTCCGGGAGCGAAGAGGCTGTTTTCTAAATGCGGGCAGTAAATAACTTTAATAGTATATTTAAATCAGGGACTGGTCACCCTGTAATAGGATTCGCACGTGCTTGTGACTTTTTCGTTATCCCTCCGGGGAATGGACTAATTATTTATCCTTTAGGCACGGAAACTTTTCGTGCATTCATTAATGACCCGGAATAATGCCCAAAATTGTCTAATAACTCTGATCATAATTGCCTGCATGATTTATATAAATTGTACCTATACGATCTGTCAATTGTGGTAACTATAGCATATCAAATTATGTTAAAGTAGCTTAATTACTTTATTCCCTACCGTCTCTTGTTTTGACCCTCTCTCATCCCTTGAGAGTCATAAGAAGCGTTTAGAGGATTATTTAAGGCGGATGCATGTTACGAAAACATACCCATTACCTCCATGATCTCTTGAGGTATGAGAGGTCAAATGACCGTCTTACACGCTAGGTAAAAAAACTATAGTCATCTCCTTAATGAGCGCAAGCTTCGCCGCTAAGCTCGGTTAATGGAGCGAGAAAACTGTAAGATAAGAGGGAGAAAGACAACTAATCTATGTTGTCATAATATCAGAATGTGGATAAGGAAAAGTATTAATCGAGTATGCCGTTGGTATTGTGGTCGAAATCGCGGATGTTGTATACAAGAGCTCCCGAGGGTTTGATCCTGGGTCAAGTAAAGTGTTATTGCGTTTTTTAGTAGGACTATTTCAGCTGCAGACGGGTCTTCTAAAATTGGCCATTGCCTTATGGTGCTCGGAAATGGAAAAATTGTCAATGGTCTTTGGCAATTATCGACCCCTGCCTAGCCCTTTGGGAAATAAAGGTAGGTGTGATGTTATACATACATTGTTTTCCAACAAATAAAAGCATACTGCTTATGAATACAAATAAGGAAAATATTGTAACTTCTGGAAATCTGAAAAAAGGGGGTGCCTTTTTTCTGATTTCCAAATAGCTTTCACCTTATCTTTGGTGATAGATAGGGTGAAAGTTATGCCAAGTGACATTCAGAGTGAACGAATATGAGAATATTTACATGTAGAGTTTTATCATGGCAGTCCCCGAAAACAGAAAGGAAGAAGAAAAGTGTATGGGAAGGTAGAAATCTCGTTTATCTTTGTAAAATATTAGAAGCGCTAGTTACTTTTGGAAAAAATGCTAAGTTATACAGATATTCTAAAATCGAAATAACCGGTTCACTCTCAATTCGGTTCTTTACTGGGTCGGGTTTCATGTTCAAAATGTGAGGTTTCCCTGGTTAACTGTAAATTAATAAATTATTACTATTAAGTATTCAATTTAGCACAAAATCAAATAAGGAAACTGATTGCAATTATGCTAAATCAACTCACTGCCTGTAGCGCTATTTAAAAATAACAATTTGTAACAAAAGACTCGGACAAGAGACAAAAAAAGCAAAATAATTATTCGCGCCAATTTATTACCCGCGAAAAACTGTCAGATTGTATACAAGAACCTTCCGTAGCAACGAACGCTGGCTTTTCACCGTCGCATTTAATGGAATGATTCATAGCAAAATTTTGTTTGAAAGCTTCGCAATATTGGGCTCGCGGTTTTAATAAATGAAGTTGAACAATTCATAGTACGGCCTACAGATAACTTGCGAATAAGTTGAGAAGTAATTACGGCAGCAGCGATGGGGTTAACGCCGCCTGTTTATTGTTGGCTAGAGATGCCCGTTAACTGTATAGTAGCTTTACAGTTATTTGAATTTATTGGCTGCGATTAAAACAAATGGTTATTGAAAGCCGAAACTTTCATTTTGGGTCAACGTTTAGGGGATTCCGGTGTCTATTGTTTTCTTAACCCGTAATTGATGAGTTGAAATTATTTGGGTGATCTCTAGAATGTAATAGAAACAACGTGTGTATGTAGAATATAATTATTAATAAATAAACTAAACTAATGCTGATAAACAATTACAAAAAAAAAATACTCCAAAATTGTAAGCAGTATACGAGGAAATACGAATAATCCAAAAAGGAACCGAGTAAAATAATATAAAGCAAAGGAGCCGCATAACCAGAGAAATTATGACATAGTTAATACAGGCATAATTAAATAACTGAATAAACTTTGCCCCTCTGTAACCAAGCGTAATAGTATTACGTTGCCTTTAAAACATTTCTCGATTCAAAAATATTCGAGAGGTTTATTTAATTATACAAATTCATTTCATTACTTATAAAATTTCTGACATTTATAGAACTGTGATATTGCGTTAGTGAAGCTTTTAATTTCAGCGCAGAGCTGACTTAAATTATTTTTTCAATCCGTCAGGACTTTAGTTTGCGAATTTCATAAAATGTTTATAACAATTTTTCACGAAGATTTTATAGGATATAAAAATGGAAATTCTCTTTTCGAATAATATTACATTTTAGTCTATGCTAACGTAGGTTATCAAAATAAAATGATATTTATCATCAAAACAACGTCTATTTATATAAATAAACAGACACATTTCTACGGCCTTCTAATTGAGAGCATCCAGTGCTTTAGAGTTTAGACAATCAATTTGTTGAAATATTTATCGCAGACAGAATTAGTCTTACACGTTAAATTTGTTTACTCACCTACTTTTGTAGTTGGACGAGTGAAATGTATGTGCCTAATACATATACATTTGTATACATTTACGTACCTATATCTAGGGCTGTAAGATCCGCTAGGCAATCAATTCGACAGTTTGTAGCAATACCGGGAATAAGGTTATGCCCGCGGCTTTTCCGGCTTGCAGTTCGATAATCGTTCCACGGGTTTATACTAACGGGATAAAAAGTATTCTATAAACTATATGTGTGCTTAATTTCACATAAATCCGTAGATCGTTTTTACGTGAAACAGTAACAAACATCCATCCATCCTCACAATCATTCGCATTTATAAAAAATAGTAGGTTGCTGTTAGAAATTCGACATTCCGTTTCATCCAAACACAACACTATACTAAGTACAACAAAAGGTGGTTTCCCAACCCTTCACATCTCGCTCCTTAAATAATAAATGTTACCTTAAAAAGTACGTAAAACACCCACTTTTCTTAATACACAGAGCGACACCTTTCAAGCACGAGTGAATTAAACATTCCTTCTAATTGTGCGTTAATATTAGCCGAGTTACGCGATAAAAATTTATTTGAACACACGCTAAAACATGCTGAAAATTTCAGCGGGATATTACCGCTTACAAAGAGTGTCGGCGTTCGCACTGCGTTCACGGGATCGCAGGATCGGTACCACGGGATCTCGACACGGGTTTCTGAAGCGGAGTGACGGCGATGCGAGGTGTTATAAAGGGTGTTGGCAAAAGTGATAGCAAAGAGTAGTGGTAATGAGGTGTCTTCAATTTCATTCATCACTAAGTAATGCCTGCGTGAGTGTGTGTGTGCGAGACGTCGCCTGAGTGTTGACAGAGTGGTTCATTATCTTTTGTTAAATTATTCTCACTCCTTTTCTTCGCTTATGAGTCCTTTTAGGGTTGATGCGGCACACTTAAGAGCAGAGTAGTTAGATGGCATGTGGATTTAAAGATTTTTTGGTATGGTATGGATATGTTGGTTCTTTATCTTGTTTTGTAGCATAAAGACTAACTTACTAATGATGATGGGGTATTTTTACTTTGTTTTACTTTAAATTATAGACCTACAAACCTTCATTTAAATATTTCAAAAAGAATAATGTGAAGTGATTATTTTATTATAGACACACAAATGCAAAATTGTATAAAACCCGTATAAACTGGGAGAAACATTTATCTTTCAACATAAACCCTTTATCATCACCTCAAAAATGTAAATAACAAAAAAAAAAATACAAGCAATCCCAATTCCAATATTCAAAAACAAAACAACATTAAAAAGTAATTTATTACTCACTAAACGTATTTATTCGCCAATAAAATTCACGAGCAGTAATAAAAGCGGCACATAAAGGTTGTCACTCATTCACAACACGGTAGCGTCACAACAATACGGTGCATTACGCGGATCGCGGATATTTTCACATCACTAGCGTGCGTGGAAAAGTACGGGAAAGTTGTGAGTTGCGGAGACTAGAGGCGGCGTTCGCAGCGGCGGCCGGCGCGGGACTAGAGCCGGCCCGGGTCGCTCCCGCCCCCGGCGCGGGAAGCCCGGCCGCCTACGCGCACCACGACCCGTGCTGCCACGCTGTGGCGGTCTAATTTACAGACCTTGGAATATGGAGGTGAAAAAAAAAAAACAAGTTTTATTTGGTGCCAAAAGTTTCATATTCTATTTACATTTTAGTAGCAAATTTATTTTATGTGGTTGTCGCTGTCCTAGGATAACAATGTATATATCGATAATAGAATAGAGGTATTATTTACAGAATATACTGCAATGTTTACAAAATAAAACTATGGTTCGACTCTAGCTAGAGGATAAAATTTATCATAAACCTTCGATATTCTAGGCCAAGGATTTACGAAGGACCGGGAAAATAACAGAAGATGCAACCGATGTAACTGACAAATGAAGTATCCACTCTAGTTGTAAAATAGTAAAAACAAACTATGTTTTCAAAAGAATACTCAAGTGATAATAATACTGCAATTTTCGTATTTCAGCCGTGCTTTAGGAGAATTAAAGGTAAATACAGACGCTGAAACAACATTTTTACTATTTTATTTCTTATTATTTGAGTGCAGCTGAATGCTAATGGAACGATCTGAATGATAAGCACGAATTGAAAAGTTTAGTATCGCTAGAGACTTGAACGGTGGAAACTCTGTCGGAAAATCGAATCAAGACATGTTTTTTTTACGTTCCTTGCAATTTGTCTGCTTTTTGCCTGTTCACCCTCCAGCTTTGTTAGTTTTCGTGTACGTTGCCGCAAAAGCTGTTGCCGCTTAAGAAAGCACTCGGTTTCTTTTTATCAAAAACCTCTCATGAAATAAGTAGCCTTATATTACATCCAGGATAGTATTGATATTTCCTAATTATTATTTTTTTATGTACACACAAAATACTTTATAGGAAAATATATTAACATAGAAGAGTAAAAAGGTACTGCTTATTTCTTAAGAAATTTCTTCCAGCAGACCTGCGAGAGGAAAGTTGGATAAGAAATGTAGACACAGTGTGTAGAAAAGTCAAACAAGAAAATTTAAATTAAAACTTAAAACAAAACTATATATATTTATAAAATAAACATAGGTAAAATTATTAAATATTTACCTATAATAAATTTATATTTATAATATATTTATAAATTTATAATTTATAACTTATAACTTTGCTTGTATCAGCAAAATCCAGGATGTATATCCATACACGAATATATAAACGGGTTAACACGAATATTACGGCATAACACGGTTTCCAAATACATTTAATTTCATAGTATCATAAGTACGATCTACGCGTAAAAGCCTTTATAACTTTTATACCCTTAGCTATCTCGAATTGGGTTTCCTCTACCAATGAGCTTAAGCCAATACCGAGTTCCCATGGAACTACACATGTTATCTCCCGGGAAACTCACACAAGCCCAAAATGAACAAGAATTTATTCCCAAAAAGAGGTTGATATAATATTCTTGAACAACTCCCTAACTTACGAATTAGATTGGTAAACTTTGTAATATGTTACTTTATGAAATCTTGCGTGAAGGATTAACTTTACTTCGGATATGTTTTATGGAAACCATAATATACCTAATTGGCTGTTAATTATAACTGGCGTAACATAACCACAAAGTTTGTTACTGACACGTGCTGGACTGTCAAAGTTTTAATATTAAAATAATTAAATACTTAAAAGCGGTTTGGCTAGAAAATAACACCCTGTTCTTGATTTTATACAGATAAAATTAACCAACAAAAATAATTTTATCGTTTAATATAGAAAGCAGAAGAAATTGCTTTCTAGATCAAATTATAAAATTATTTTTTCTTTATTCAGAAATCTCATTCTGCTCAATTTCGCTATTCTTAAAATCTCTTAATGTCTATTGCATTAAGAGATTTTAAGAATAGCGAAATTCAATTTAGAACCAGATGAAGATACATGGAAATCGCCAGTAGACTTAATACAGGAAATGGATTTTGCACAGTGACTGAGTTTTCTGTGTGAGTACAAAACGGGTGTATTATACTTTTACAAACATAAAGTTCATATTTAACTTAATTGAGCTTAAAAGTGACTCTGCAAAAAATTCTTCTAAATCGATTTTAAAACGCTTTTCACCGAAATCTGTAAAATGAATGGGTTTGATAGAAAATCATTCAACCGCCTTTTTCCAGTATTTTATTTTACTCTAACTAAAAGCGGCAACTAAACAAAAGCTGTTTTCCAGGAAACTGCGTGTCGGATATATACAGCCGTACAGCGACGCTAACAAGCTTGTGTGTTCAGTAAAATATTGCCATGTTTAAATTCAATGTAGTTGCAGTTGGTACCAACTCTGTGTCTCTGTTCAATATAAAAGATATTGAACAGAGACACAGAGTTGGTACCAACTGGTCAGCTTATTTAAACGAAGCTGTTCTATCGAAGCCCTTTGTCCTCACAAGATTCAAAGTCTTGTACAGTCGCGAGCAACAAATATGTAAACATTTAACAACTTTTAAAAGTGTTTTTCTCCTACTGTTCTGTTTAAAATTTCGTGTTGTTACGAACATAGTATTGTGGAACTCATATTTTTATGAATAAGATCGTATCTCCAAGTTACTTTTAATTTTAGAAAAGTGTATAGGTACATATTGGTGCTCGTAACTGTACGAGTAAACAAGAATCAGATCTACACTCGCAGATTAGTATATTTTTCCTAGTTTGTCCCCACGTCAATGTAACGGACACATGTCGTGGTCCGTGTCTCTGTAAACGACACCCAAATACAGATACATATTGACGGCATTACCGTTTACATAATATACTATCACTTCACTCGCGACTTCGTCCACAAAAATTGTAATAGCTCGGCTAATTTGTACGATTTAAATATAATTTATAGCCTTTATCACTTCTTGATAATTTAGCTGTCTATTGGTGAAAAATGGTTAAAATCGGTCTTGTAGTTTCGGCGCTTATTTGGAACTAGTAACAAAAAAAAAATCTTTCCACTTTATAATATTAAATAGTATAGATATACCTATACGAGTAGGTATAAAGATAGATCATATTTCCGCTCTTAAGTATTTAGCTGCTATAGGTATTTAAATATTTTATTTAATTAGGTCCATCAAAGTTAGCGCCAACATAAATAAAACCTGCTATTTGCTCCGCTCTACGTAAAGTTGGAGTGGGAAAAGTTAAAATATTTTATTAAAATTCTCTCCGACCGACGTTAGAAAGTTGACTTTGAATTTTTCAATACGCCTCGCCTGGCGTACATCTTAAGTAGATATTAGAATACGGCAGTTTTCATACGTTTAGAAGTAACCAAGAATGCAATTTCGAGTTAGTATGAACACGAGCAAATGATAACTTGGAAGTGAAAACTTTTGCGCAGAGGCAAACTTTTTTAATTATGTTGCCTTGGTCCAATATCGGTTCGCTGTTCCAGCCGATTCAGCGAGTCTGGTATCTCAAGAAATTCGTTTGAACTGAGGCTTATCTTTTTTAAACTACACTTACTTTAATTTGGAGCGTCTCCACAAAATGCTTACGAAAAAGAAGACGAAACCCAACTAGGTTTTGGGAACATTGCAAGCGAGCACAAAAGCAATTACTTTACAGCATTTTAAATTAGTAATCTGTGCTACTACCAATTAACCAAACAAATAAACACTTTATTGATTGATTGTAGCTTCTTTCCAATTATAAAATCAGCCACTAGAACAGCTACGTCATTGCAAGTAATTAAAAGAAAATACCTCAAGCTTTGAATACCTCCCAGCGTAAGCAGGAACATTGAAGTGTCATTCAAACGTCTTGGTTCGACGCCTGCCGCCGAATTCATTCCGCAATATTATTGTAGCGCAAGGAAATAAAAATAATGCTTATTTTACAAAAAAAAAAGATAAATGGGTTAGTATTTGTTTAGATTAGTATAATTTTCAACAGCACCTACCGTGATTGACTAACAGACAACGCACAGTTAAGTATACGTAAATAACTACTAGTATCTTGAACACTTACAAAACAACCTTATACTTGAAGATAAAAGATGAAATACTTATAAAAAAAAGTATACATATCTAATTAGAGTTTGTAAAGTATTAATTTGTATAGAGCAGATCACTGCACTAAGAAGGAAAACCGAAGCGGGTCAAACGGGTATTTGTATGCGAACGTAGTTGTGGGCAGCAGCCAGTAATAGTACATTATGATATAAGTGCGGTAAGTTGAAAATTACAGCCGAGGCGATATTTTGCTTGCCCGAGCCGTAGGCGAGGGCGATAAAAAAGCAGAGGCTGTAATTATCAAAGCGCACATATGTCATACGACGTTTTATAACATGTTTGCGAGGAAATAAATAAAACAAATAAAAACAATACAGCGAAAAGAAAAAGCGCGCGAAATAATTTTTACTTGTTCACAAATAAGCGAGGCGCGTGCATCAGCGCTTTTTTTTAAGGCAATGACACAAAAAACAGCCAGTATTACTAATAAAGTAAAAAAGTATAAACCGTGCATTTTACTTTACAGCACAAGTACGTAATGAGTTACATTACGATATTGAAATTGGTGTAATAAGCAAATGTGTTAAAAAATACAATTTATAACAGTATATTTGAAACGTAAAAGCAATAAGATGATACTGTAAATTATGGTCATAATTACCTACGAGTTCGACAATGAAACGTAAAAATAATCCTTACAGGAAGTACATAAGGGTTATTTTACGTTTAAAAGACACAACAAAAAGGAAATTAAGTCATTAACAAGGTTTAAAGTACCCCATAAACAGTATTCTAATTCGTTATTTGATGTGTTATAAGTTGTTTGTTTAAATGCAAACACCGACAGGCGCTCATATAGCTTTAATTACGGTAAAAGGGCAGAAAGCCAATTACGGTTTGCCTGAAAAGATAATAAAATGTAAATTGCCAATCATATTGTCGGGCGACATTCGGATCCGAGTCGCAGAGCTCCACAGTACAGTTCACACGTTTGTGCGGTTCATTGTTCAGAACGTAATAAGTATTTATGAATTACAGGAACAAAGGACTCACAACAATATTTAGATTTATATTCCGGATTTTTATGTCGCAGTAAATGTTTTTACATTCCTATGACGTGATGTTCTTTTGATTTGTATAGAAAGCTTATGTTTGCGGATTCGCTCTTGTTATGGTCGAAATTATCCAACGGGAACGTTTTAAATATACAGGGTGTAAACCACCTCATCACGAAGCCGTCAACCAAGCATTCTGTACATCAAACTAAGTAACTTTACGCAAAAATTATTGCTGGGAAACGACTTTTTTTTGGGGTGTAAAATCATGTTTTGTGGTAGAACTCAATGTAAACGCACACAAAACATTGTGCTGATGGATGAATTGAATAGTACGAGGGTCGTGGAGGTGTTTAAAGTAAAAATCTTACATTAAAAATGTGTATATAAAAAAAAAGTTGTCAAAAAGTTGGAACTTTGGAATATCTTATCTATCTTATCTAATAACTAGAAGGTATGGTGTAGAACAAAAAAATGATCACAATGATGAGGAGAACAAGTGCCTTACGGCTTCGTTAAGAGGTGTTTTACACCCTTTATAGTGAAACTTGGGGATGGTGTAGTTTCCCAAACGTGAAATATTTTTTCGGAATCGGCGCTGTGATTCCGAAGATTACCCTCTTCATCTAAACTTATAAACACACGAACTTTACCTCTTGTTAATATTATTATATATTATTATATGTAGTAATTTATTGGCGATGTAAGAAATACAGTTGGAAAACTACAAAACTGTAAAACGAGATTTTAAATATTTAGAAAAATTGCTTACAAAGAAGATTGGCTTAACAGGATCCTCTTAATTTTAGAACCGTTTATCGATAAAAGTATGTGATGCAATTACAGGGTTTTGGTTTTGTTTTAAAAGTTTCAATTGAGTATCATAATCTATGTAAAACAGAACAACAAAGGGTCATTTCTATACATAAATATGGAAATGAAATTGAACAGCTAATAGCACTACCGATCCCGACCATACACCAATTATATACGAGGGCCCTTTGTACGGAACCATTGTCCATTAGCAATTAGCTTAATTCTGATTAATTTGCAGAACAAGTCTTTGATTTGACTAAATCTAATTATTTAGTTTGAAGTTATACCTGCAGAATAAATGGTGTGATCATACCGGAACCTTCTAGTTACGGAGATAGGAGGTCAAAGTTCACACACAGATCATACCTTTGTCTTATGAGAGGGAGTAGTGGGCTGTTATCCACCACGCTGGTGCAGGGTCTGTTATAGGGATGATGACTGACTTATAAATATATAATTCTGTTTAGTCCGTCAGTTAGATTATCGAAAAATATTGGATGTGTGTATTGTACGTGTTTTTTGTTTTATCAAATTAATAAAAATTGACGAACATAAAGCGTGTCAAAGATGTTGAGTGGGACGAGTTTTCGACGCAATGTATCGTCTTCATTTATTGTTTACATGAAAAAAAGAAAAAATACGCAATATTTTTTGGAAATCTATCTGACGGACTAATTCGATTTTGATTTGTCATCTATTTTCTATTCTGTATACAACATGTAACATAATTAACGCACATCCTGAAATTACTTTGTTCAGAATCGTTTACTGAATCAATTTCTATAATTTTTAATATAGGTAATTTTTATCCCAAAAATAATTAAAGCTACGTAATTTATAGTCACACTACCCCTGTATAGTCCAAGCAAACTGAAATGGACCGTAACTCAAGGCTATAAGACTTATAAAAGTGCAGTTTTATTTGTATTAATACAAATTCCGCCATTCAATACTGTGCCGGACGGGCGTGATCGCTGGGCGCGAGGATGTATGCGTGTACCTAACGGACTATGTGCCTATTTATACTGCACTGTGCGCACGTGTTCTTCGCTCCTAGACGGATTTTTTCGAAATTATCTTTATTGTCTGTAATCAAATAAAACTAGAAACTATACAATCTTTCTAATTTTGACTGATTGAAGGATCTTTTCAGCTGAGTTTTCATGAAAACCGTCATTGAGACCGTAAGCATATAATTGCCATATACTAGGAAAGTATATGACCTATCGAGTTTTACTGTTTCTAGTTACGAGTCTATGGTTTTCAGCCTGTAATGATCCTTGAACTGTCAGTCTGTTAGACGAAATTTACACGTTAAAATGAAGATGGACGCGTTAGACCGTCACATTCTCTGCAAGTGGTTTTCCTGAAGGGTCTAAGTTGTTCTAAACAAAAATACTATATCCAGGCCTAGGTCGCAACCTAGGCTACCTGGATTACATTAAATTATTACTTTACAAGCTCCACTTGCGAGTACATGTGAGTCTAGCGCGTACGTAAATGACTGTTTGCTTATTCTAATGCACTGTTTCACTCATTTACTTGTCACTGTTATTGCCCATATCACTGACTCTATATGTTTATGGTAAAAACACTATGTACACTTGGATTTGGTGACGTTCGTCGCGAACAAATACAAAATAAAGAAAAATTAACCTTGTTTCAAGTAAGTTAAAGTCGTTACAAATACAGTTAGGTAAACTTGTCGATTCAACCGCACTCACACATTAAACAGGCACTCGTTAAAGGACACAATAGATAAACCAACAAAATGCAAAATATGTCATACTTGTTTTCGTTCCCTTTCTCGTGCAAATTAAAAACCTGGGATAGTGCGAGATAGCCACCGGGCGGCGCCGGCGGCACCTACGATCAAAGCTAACTTAAATAAATGTAAACAATATTTAGTCACGCGCTTACTTCCGTACAGTGTACTTATGCAAATAGTTTTTCGCGCGCGATGTCTTTCTAATAATTGACACAAAATGTTTAGTGAAATGGTGACCAATGGTGAGGACTGTGGCACAGTGCAGTGTGGTGATAATGTGGTTCTAGCTGGCAGAACATTCAAGTCAACCAAAGGTATGGTACAAGAGTAGACCGCAGGGTAGGACTATGTTAGCTGCTACTTCGTGGCCATGGAACGTTCCGTCCGAACACAGCCATCGACAGGGGAGCCGATTGGCGTACACGTAGGTACTCGTTTTCAAAACGAAATATGGAATTAATTCGATGAGAATCCCCAATCAGCTGATTTTACGACTTTTTTTGTGGGGACGTATTAAATCGTTAGTTTATTTTAGTGCGACAACAAGACGTGCCGAGGATCTAAAAAATAGGATAGTGAACGCTTTTGATAAAAAATGACGAAGTGCTTTCTAAATTAAAACATCAATTAAGAAAACAGGCATTAAAATGTATTGAACTTTTCTGTTGAAGTTGAGTCGAGCGACGACGTTAACAGCTGTCTCGAACGCGAGCGAATACCTACTAGGCTAGCAAGACTCACACAGTCGCATACGTAGGTATGAGACCTACGTATGCGACTGTGTGCGTTCGTTGATTTGTACTGTGACTACAACATTCTTCCGGAATTAGGAAAACTAATTTATTAAATAATCATTGCCTAGACATGTTTAATTAAAAATTCAGTGCATGTATTATGATTATAACATAATAAACTAATTGGGGTGTCTGAGGGTGTGCGTTAATTACGTTACATGTTATAGATGTCACGAAATAATGTTCGAATTTGTAGTTCTACGCCATGATAGTTTCGGTTCTTTACCTTCACTGTTATGTTTCCTTTGAGTACTATAAACTGTATCCTTGCTTGGTACCGGAAACAACAATGTACTACTTCCTCCAACAATATCCTTCACAAAGAGTTGTACTAACTTGTCGGACGAGGTCAAACTAAACTGTTCACTATAAAGTATCAGTTATGTTAACAATATGTTGGATTGTTGGCGTACATTTAAGTAGATTCCACAAGTGGCGATACTAAAACGTAGAATCTCCCGCTCGCCCGGAGTGTGAGCCTAGCTACCACCTTGCTGGCTGCCTAATGCCCCGTTCATGACCTCAGGTGATGATACTTGCGAAGCGACACACGCGCACGTCACTTGTTTCCTTCTCTTGGGTACCGCCGCGTCGCAAATCGCGTCGTTGAGCCTCGTGACGTGCTCTAAGAAATTTCTTTCATTTGTTTTCTCCGAAATCGCTGAGCATGTATGACTTATTGCGTAATAGTATGGCTTCCAAAATTTCGAGAAAACAGAAGGAGACAATCACTTTTAAAAATTGCTTCGTGTATATGTTTAGTTCTGGTGAATGTACAGACGCCAGCAGATCAAGCTACCCGAAACTGTCAAATGCCAATCAACCTTGAACCTAATGCCTAGAATACCGATAAAGTTGAAAACCTATTAAATAAATTTTACAGATTGTACTAGCTTGATGTCTTGTGTACCCAGTGGCCAAGCGGTAATGGTATTACCCCGGTATGAGTGATTCTCATAATACAGTTCGTGTCGATGCGAGAGAAGCTGAACAATATGTTTTTCCCTATATTTAAACGTATCATATAACTTAGTAGATAAAGTCCAAAGTCACAAATAAGTTTCTACTTTCAAATACCATAAAAGTTTATCGCTTTAACTTGGATAAAGTTTTTCGATATATTATTATCACTATTATATTGAAACTTGGCATCCAACGATTGATTGGTGGAATCAATCTGAATACCATCACAACAATCACAAAATCTATCGAAATCTTGCCTTATAGACAGACGTCTAACGTTTGCTGTGGTTGCTTGTGGTAAAGTCCGAGTTCGTCTTACTTCCAAATTATTATAAACGAAAACATGATTCTACTTAACGTCAACTAGTTCCTTCCAATACCTCCCTTACTTTCTAACATAAAAATTAACTCCTATGGACGTCTGGATTCTTGCTCCCTTCAATTTTCCTCGGTTCCCTTGTTCAGCGTCCTCGAAGTAAACGATATTGTCGTCTGCACAAGATTTAATTGAAGTGGTATTAATGTTGCGGTAACGTTCCGGTATTAAATCCCTATTATGTGTTAAAAGCGGTGTTTATACGAGCGTATGTTTCGTATATTAAGGCGCTTGGCAAACTCAGCCACTTCCATTCCACTGTTATATACAGCACCTTATTCTGCTCTGGCCTTATTACACATCGTTTATGTGCTTACAGCTTTTAAGTTGAGTTTATTTTATGACATTATGGCAACTCGTTGAATGATATTCTTCTCCGTAAGAAAACTTTGCCAAGCTTTTATGAATACTTAAAGAAAATAGTTTCGTAGCTATGACAAGATTAGTTTTTAATTTTAAAGCATAAAATGAAAAACTGAGGGAAATCCACGAACGAACATGAATCTGAAATAGATACCTCAAGTTATTGCGGTTCGGTTCCGTGCCAAAAATGGAAAATGGTACGTTTTTTAATTCATCTTTTTGTTAGTCTTTTATGATAAATTTATTATCTCGTTTCCAAATTGAAATTTAAGAAGATTAGCAAGAAAACAGAATTTTCTTGTTACAGAAAATAACTTGGTCATTTTACAGTTTGTAAAACTCTTAGTTACTTACTATAATAATGTAAGTTTGCTAAGCTGCAGCAGTTGCAACACCCGACGAACTCTCAAGCTTAGTACACGAAATTAATTCGCGAAATGTGCACACTGCACACTATTTACTTTAGTCTGTGGTACGAGAAAAACAACGATGTTTTAAGATAAACAAATTACACTTACCTACAGTTCATTTTTAAACAGAGCGATTGAACAACGTTTTATCTGTCTACCCTACAATCCATTAATCCAAATGTCGGCGCCCTATCACGTCCAATGGCAATTGGATTTTTTCTTTTATCCTCTTGCAGACGAAGAGTACCAATCTTTCCTTCTGTAGCTCTTTCAGCAAATAAAACTACACACTTTTAGAGTTCCCTTCGTTCCGTTGCATTCAGTTTACGATCGGCTGTTGACGGACGGACGAAAGTTTTGCAGGTCTGTACCGTCACGAGCACTAATATGTAAACACAACTTTTAAAAGTTTTTTTCTCCTACTGATCTGACTAAGGCGACGCATTGTTTTAAAACCGGGCACGCGCGCCCCGGGACTGAGCGCCCCGACTGAGCGCCTGAGCGGGGCGAAGATTCCTAGCTTATAATTATAGGACGTAAACGACAAAATGGTTTTTTAATTTAGTTGGAAACGATAATTTGAGAAATTCCTTCTACAATTTAAAGAGTATATATAGATTCATCTACGGAGAAAGTTAAGAGGCTTAAATCGGTCCCGTTTGCCCATAAAATGAGTAACTCTTTTTAAAAAGAGGTATGTTTGATATTTTTTTCTCTTTTACAAAAGTTATTTAATCATGTATTGAAAATATTAAAATAAGGTTTATCATGAATTATCGGGTCACCAATTTATAATATTTTTATTCGTTTTGTAATTACTGACAAAAATTGAGAACCAAAATTTCCAATGCGTCCTCTTAAAATTTCGAACGTTCTTTGTTACGAACATAGTATTCTGGGACTCATATTTTTATGAAAAAGACCTACCTATCTTGAAGTTACACTCGTTACGTTTCGCGAAAATTGCTTTTATATTTAGGAAAGTGTTTATATATATTTGGTGCTCGCGACTGTACATGTTGTGGTCTTAAAGTTTACAGTTGTTTTAGTTGAAAATTAAGAAATGGCGGAGAAAATTAAGTTTTGTCTTTTGATGTTTGTTTTAGGACTTACATTTTCTTTAGAGTAATGTAGAAGTTTGTAAAGTGTGATGATTAGTACCTCGGTTAGGTGTTGCGTTATCGTTAAGAAACTGTATGCCAGAGATAGTTAGATAATCCCTTCTTGATTATTATATGCCTAGATAGATCAAAGGCTCATAATTATTAACCATATCCACAGACCATTTGAGAGTTAATTTATCATTAACTATATGTATCAGTAGGGGGCTCCGTGTCTCGATTTTCCAAGAATCTTATTTCTGTCTAAACGTTGATTGCAGAGGAAAGTTCAGGACAGATCTTTTCTTTCTAGCTTCGTTAATTACTAGTAGCCTTATAGGTACGAACTGAATGGATGATAATTGAGATTGACTAAATAACATCAAGCACCGGTTGGGCCTTGGTATTATTTTGTCCGATATAGTAAATGTAGATTTTCATTCAATCGTTTCATTTTCATTCAACCTTTTTATTACGGAATGGTTTCAGAGATAATAATTCAACTTCACTGTGGGTTTCGTCAGTCGTGGAGTGCCGTCATCAAAACAAACATTAGATTAACATGAGATCGTTTTAAAATATTTAATAAATACTTTAATTCTATATTAGAAAGACATACCTACAAGCATTTCAACTTGCAGATAAGGCGCTATGAGAGCTACAAGAATCCCGTTATTTCTATAAGAGATAAAACATTATTTTAAGAAGAAAACACTCAGCGTGTGCAAACTCTCTTTGTTAAAATTTTCAGCGTAAATCATGAAAATAAAAGGCTTTTTGGTGAATCTAGAACAATAGTAAATATTTGATGTAGAGTGGTGATACAATTCATTTTGTGCATGAACACGTTTCATGCTCCATTGTGCGTGTAATCCTGCGTTAAATCTTTCACTATTTTTGTGAACCTTTTTTATTGTTACAGTATTGTTTGGATTGGGAAATATTGCCAGGTGTAGGTTTTGGTCATAGATAACAGTATCTCTAGAGAATTTATGTGCAGTTGCTATGTTCCACTATTTTAGGGAAGTTTTAAATTATATCTTGCACACATTTGACTTGATACTTAAATTACAAAAAATACATTTACATTTATTTTCTTTCACAAGTTATGTACTACATCTAGTGGTTGAAGTGACCTTTTATACAAAAAATTGCCTTGTAACTAGAAGCTGTACCGTCTAAGTGCCATTTTGCATCCTGATATTACGACACATTTTGCTAAGCTGGAGTGCCGCATTTTGGTTAGTACCTACGATGTGACGTCACTGTTGCAATCTATACATATTATATTATTATAAAGAGGAAATATTTGATTTTTTGTTTGTGTGTTTGTTACGATTTAACTCACAGGCATTTTTTTGTTAGGTCAAAAAAACATATCGGGTGAAATGTGGGTACTATTACGTAAACCTCTGAATAATCGATAAAATTACAGGCGTTAGGTTAGTTATGATAATGTGTCAAAAATGATATCTAGCTCATCATCTGCCTATCCTTTTCCCAACTATGTTGGGGTCGGCTTCCAGTCTAACCGGATGCAGCTGAATACCACTTTTTTACATGGAGCGACTACCTATCTGACCTCCACAACACACTTAGTACTCGGTAATTATGATAACCCTTGGTTGTCAGACTTTCGAGCCATTGACTACTTGTAACGGCTGTCAGAGATTGAAGGCAATGTCAGCCTGGACCAACGGCTTAACGTGCTTTCCGAGGCATGGAAGAAAGTCGGTACGTATAGTTTATTAATATAGTAGTTTAATAATTTATTAATGGTTTTGACTTTCACATAGGTATTCTAATTGACATTATCTCCTATATTTTAATTTTTTGACATCTTAATTTTTGTTATCTAATAAATTTTATTGTTGACATTTTGAGAAAATGTATGGATCAAGTTGCTTTGACATTATTGTTTTGATGGTATTAAGGAGTAATGGTATTTTCTGCACGTTTAACTTTACTTAGATTTTTAATAATATTTATATACGCCATCTCAAACACTCTGTAACACCTACTTTAATAAATACATATTCTGATTCTGGGTTAGTGACATTAGCTTTGTTTTTGTATAAAAATATTTGTACGCCATATTATGGCAGGATATGCTGGAACCATTATTGTAACATCTATTTGTACCATTTTCTAACAAATAAACATTTTTGATTTGATTTGATTTGATTTACGTTATGGGCGGTCACCCATCCACGGACCAACCTAGGCAAGCGCGGCTTAACCTAACGATAGACCCGAGTGAATGTTATTATTTAGCCAGTTTATAAAAAAATATCTAGAAACGTAACAATAAATTGTCCTGTTTAAGTATTTTGTGTGTACATAAATACAAAATATAAATATTCCGATTTTTGAAAAAGTCTTATGGTCCAAGATCAGCTGCCAGGACCTTACTAATTTTCTCACGAACAAAATGTGTGGCATCAAGTAGTATTAAGTATTAGTATGTACTGTGAACGTATGCATACGTGCTAACTTGTGCCGACGGCCAGTTTTTAGATATTAGTTGCTAAAGTTGCGTAAAAATAATTCTATGTTTTCCTATAGTCGGTTGATTTTTATATATTATGTTACAGAAAATATTGTTAAAAACTAATAACCAACACTGCCTGACACTGCCCGTTGACGGAAATTTCTGCCAGACGCTTTAAAGCGCGGAAAGAATAACGTGAAATATCACGTCAAAGTCTATTTTTTTAATATTTTGATACTCAGAGGGTTTTTTTTATAGTCATTGTAAACAGTCAGAACAATTGTATGCATTATTTTTGTATGAATTCAATAAACCGATGCGCTCATACAGCGACATTTTATTTGAGTCGGGGGGATGTTTGGCCCAACTATGACTGGTCTGGCTTAAAATAAGTACTGAAATGATTTCCTGAGTATCAAATATAAAATTAAGTCTAAGACAATCGGTAAAATCACATATTTTTCTTGTGCTTCGAAGTGCTTGGCAGGAATTTCTGCTGACCTGAAGCATTTGGAAGTGTTCATAATATTTTTTTAACAATCTTCTTTACAACATAAATTAAAAAATCAGCACTCGGCCTTTAAGAAAAAAAAGGCATTATTTTTATATTTTTACGCAACTTTAGCAACTAATATCTAAAAACTGGCCGTCGGCACAAGTTAGCACGTATGCATACGTTCACAGTACATACTAATACTTAATACTACTTGATGCCACACATTTTGTTCATGAGAAAATAAGTAAGGTCTGGCGGCCCTGGGATCTTATTAGTTCGTCACTTTGCCCAAACCTGTAGCATATAAAATTCCACAAACGTTTATATAATATCAATCTTAGTCAAATAAAAAGGCCGTAAATGTTTCGATAGTGGTATATGATGGGGATAACTTCGCTATATAAATATTATATTGTATAGTGAATCGACAGCGGCAGATGGCACCCGGTGTCATAAATTACACAAAGTAAGTCCCCGCCGCAAGAGAGGCGTGAATTGTGAATAAAATTTTCAGGGCATCAATAGCTAGAACTGTTATAATTATAATATGTTTCTTTTCATAATATCTGGCTTTCGTATACGTGTCTTTTACTTTAAAAAAATGGTTGTCTGTAAAGTCGGTTTACGGACGATAATTTTACGTGATTACGTCATTTTTCATGATATTAGTGATTTTAACTTAAAATCACAAAAACATCCCCCTTTTCACCCCCTTATGGATTGAAATTATAACAACACCGTTGCGTTAGCTTCCAACCATACGCCTAGATAATAAATTTTGTGAGTTTTACTTCGAGAATTAAGGAATTTCCATACACAACTTCATGCCCTTTTTACCCTTTGGAAGTGGAATTATCAAAAACGCTGAGACACGTACAAATTATTTTAAATTGTCAGCTAAAACACAAACTTTAACATCCTAACTTTAAAACTGACGGACTTTCATACAAACTTTCATCCCCTATTTCCCTTAAGGGTTGAATTTCGAAAAATCCTTCTTTTTTCCTTGTCTACATTATAAAGGAAACCACTGTGCGAATTTTCAGTTTTCTAGGTCCAAGGATTTGGGCTGGGCGTTGTTCGCAGGATTAGTGCCACTGTTTAGTGTTCCGTACCTCAAAAGGTAAAAAAAGGAACCCTTATAAGATTACTTTCTTGTCCGTCAGTCCGTCTATCACCACCAACTTTCTCAGGAACGGCCTAGCAAGTTGACATTTATACCAGATACTGAGGTCTATAGTCCTTATTAGATGTATACAAATCCAAGGGTCCTGAATCAACACGATAAAAAGATATGAGCAAATTTAGATTTTCGCGAAAACTTGTAAATACCAAAATTTACCTTAATTTTCAACTTTTTTTTTTTCGGATTTTTCCATTTACTTGTGCTGTAAGCAAGGTCTTGGTTTTAACTAAAATTGACAATTCTAGGTCAACCGGAGGTTTTGGGTCGAAAACCTATATGGTAGTTCCCGTTGACCTAGAATCACGAAATTTGGCAAAAAGCAAGGTCTTACAACACATATATAAAGGGAAAAGTCTGAAAACCGTAAATTTGTTGTATAATAACAAATTAAAGCGATTTTACTATTACAAACTTATTATTTGCGGTTGGTGCAATAGCCGTTTCTAGGGATCGAACAGCAAAGTAAAGTTTGTACGGAACGTTCGGTGCGCGAGTCCGACTCGCTCTTGGCCAGTTTTCGTGCGTGCAGCCTGTGTTCATTGATTTATAAGACGTTATCACATCAAAAAAAAACTGAAAATTGGCCGATAATGATTTGGATTGGCTGATAACCTATAGGCATTATGTCTAAAAGCATAATATTTTGCACAAAAGTTTCTTACAGGCTATCTACCGAAGTCCGAAGTTGAGGTCATCTGACCTCCACAGCCCAGTTAGTACTGGGTAATATGATACCCCTTTGTAAGTCTAGTTAGTTGTCTCACGTTCGGGCCACTGACTACCTGTAACGATTGTCAAAGATCTACTAATGACAATTGGGACTTATGGTGGGGCTTATGGTGCTTTTAGAGGCAGGGAGGGAACGGTACGTAATGGATGGTCACCCATCCACCGACCAACCAAGGCAAGCACGGCTTAACCTAAGGATTGACCAGATCGGCTGTTATTATTAAGGCACGAGCTTCTCCAAAGTTGAGGTGTAAAAAAGGATATTTGGAAATTCTTCTTTTTACAGGGTAAAAACGGGATGAGTTTGTAAACGAGGTTGTTTGTTATATTTACGAAGCACGGCTTGTTATAAATAAAAACATAATCCATCTTCTTTATTATGCATACCTACGAAGTATATTTGACATGTTTTAACATTCTCTGATTTATTTTTAAGCCCATAAGCAGGAAACGTGGGAATTAAGGGACATTAAAATAAAAATACAAAAATAAAAATACGAAAACGAAAATAAAAAATAAAATTACAACTAAGTGAGACGAAGACACAAAGAGAGAATTTAAAAACGAATAGTCTATGCTATATTACAGGGGTTCCCTTTACGTATTCCTATCCTAATAAATGAACAGCCATAACTTCATAATTTCCTCAATATACCGTGAAAAGAAAGCCAAATCTTCCCCAAAAACAGTTCAGTTTCTCAAAGCAGCACTTCATTCCAAACGAGCACACTTCCCCAGAAACCTTAAATATCGTTAATCAAGTTTCATTGACGAAACAAACTTCGTTTTGATTGGACGTATCTCTTGTATCTCCGTATTTCCCGGTTCCCTTTCAGCCAAGTTTCAGCGGCGACCTGAAAGCATCGCTGATGCAGATCGCATTAAATAAATGGCTCTGAAATGGAACTTCATCAATTAGAGTGGACGATGTTACCAACAATCTGAACACGTGAATAATGTCTATAATTAATATTACGTAATTGAACCATTCGGCCGTTGTATACTTTACCTTCGGGTAACTTAAGACACAATCTTAATTTGAATAGATTTATTAAAATCAATTTTGGGCAACGTTTTTGTTTACTTCTGCATAGCACTTACTACCTTATAAGAAAATATGCTGATGGAAAGACCGTATATTTTGGTAGATCCTAATTTGGATCCTAATTTAATACGTATATTATACATAAGTTCTATTACTAATCGTTTATAAAAAAATATATGGTACCTAGTCACTTTTCATGTCTTTGTAAGACCATGTTGCTTTTCTAAATTACGAACTTGGCTGTGGTTTTTGAGAGTTAATTCCAGAAAGTTTAAGTGTACAATAATTCATCAAAATAAAGAACTCTCCATGATTTTTGAACTTATAACCCGTGCGAAACAGGGTGGGTCGCTACTCTAGGTATTTATAAATATAGCACAACAGTAGGTTCAGAACAAACAACATTACGGGCAATCAATCAGTGTTGTGTAAAGTACCTAATTTACTAATTCGTAAACGCTAATTTGGTGTGTACAACGAACGTGTATTGCAACGCGTGGATTGAATCTATTTGCAACTTTTCACTGTCATTTCACTAGTAGCACTACGCTACAATCTGCAACTGTTGCTTTTCCAAATTTATCTTCAAAAACCGTTCTTTTTACCAAAACTCCAAAATTATTTTCGGCACCTACCCTGTTTTACTTCGTAGATCGACACGTCTCTGGACAACTCGCACGCGCGTCTAGTTAAAATAAAATTTCAGTTGATGCAACAGTCTGTATCCCTATTTGTTACACAGGCAAATATTTCCTACTTTTTCCAACCATATATTTTATTGAGAGTTTATCCAGCTGTCCACAATGATTTTCGTAAATGGGGTTTCATTATACTCCAAAACTGATGTCACGTGCAAAAAAGTGTCGATAAATATACATATCGGGACTTCGAGCCTCGAATGAAGCACTTGAAAGATAAACGACGTATTTAAGTCCTTCGTGGGACAATCATTTGTTCGACACCGCTGCGTGATCATAGATAGACAGAATATTCATTATTATGTACACCGGGACTGCCTCGTTGGTTTAGCGGTTGCAAGCACGACTGCTGAGCATGAAGTCCTGGGTTCGATTCCCGGGTCGGGCAAAGTGTTATATGGTTTTTCAAATTTCTCAGTATCGGAGTCTGGATTTGCGCCCGGTTGATGGCAATAGGCCCGGCCCCTATTACATGGGACTTAAACATAACTGGCGGAATGTTTGTGTACTAATAGATACACATCTGCCTAACTCTTCGGGGATTACAAGCGTCATGTTATGTATTTATGCATACAAATTGCAATTCACATAAAAGAAAACCTTTTCACAATTTCACATAGGGTGACACAATGGGAGGTCTTATCGCTAACAGCAATCTTTTAAGTCAACCTTTGGATGGATTCGAGGAAGAGGTAGAACCAATACTGCAGGTAGTTTGTGAACCATTTTACAGGAAGATGTGACAACTTTATCGCTTAGGTACTACATCAATTATTAAAGACTAGCAATTCGCCCGCGACTTTGTTCTCGAAAATTTTGAAAGCTCGGCTAATTTGCATGTCATCAATATAATTTGTAGCCAATGTTACTCGGTAAAGATGTAGCTTTCTAATGGTGAAAGAATTTTCAAAATGGGGTTAGTAGTTCTTGAGTTAAATCGTAACAAACACACAAATAAAAAATCTAATTTTTGCTCTTAATATTAGGTAGTTTAGATTACAGTTTTTGTTAATACAATTGTATTTCAATTAGGGTGCCAAAGACAACTTGCAACTGATGGTAGATTTAATTTATGTGGATGTTGGGGCACACATTACGTACATTACTATCGAAAATAAAGTAAAATAAATATTATTACGTTAATTTCTCATTAAAGACTGTTGACACACAAACATACCTAATGTGTAAAATTTTTCCCAGGTAATACCAATTTGTATTATCCTTTATATGGAGAAAAAGGTGGTCTAGATTACCTACTTACTACAATATTTTTCAGGCCTTACTTGCTCTGAATTTCAAATTCAGACAACAGACATGGAAAACCAAATTGTTTTTTTTAGTCATAGGCCACGGAATACGGATATATACTCACGTGCACCTATAGTTATTATCATCTCTGTACAGGCAACTGCACATCAATGGGAGTGATCTTCGTAGTGCGTGTTTTAACAATGATGTACGCCGTCCGTTTGACAGTAGTTTATGGTATACTTGGAATATCTTGTCTGCGTCATTTAAAGTAGAAATTGTGTTATTATTTTAATGCATCGTGCAATATTTTAGCAATGTGTGAATAGTAGATTGTATGACAAGGGAGCAAAAATATATTTTTACGCGAGGCGAGGCGCGAGGCTATTTTGAATCCAGAGTGAAGCGAAGGATTCTAGAATATAATCCCGAGCATAGCGAGGGATTCTAAAATAGAATCCTGAGCGTAGCAAAAGTACATCTTCTGAGGGAAAAATATTTTTGCTCTCGAGTCATATTATACTCTACTCTTCATCTCTTTTATGATTAAATTTAATTATAAAAAATTAAATGAATGTTAAAAGGTCAATTACAAATTTATATTTTGCAAAATACATTAGAGTCCGTACCAATTACAAGGACAGGGAAGTAAATCGCATGCTTTTGTTTTTAGTTACCGCGCCTCCCCGCTCCGTACAGCCAACACTTACGGCGGGGGCGTTGGCCACGGGTGCCTCGACCACTAGGGGCCTAAGCCACGGACCCTAATTTATACAATTTGCGTTCGATTTCAATGAACGATTCATGTTCCAAATTCAAATCTCATTACTGCCCGCTAAAAAGTCTAGTGGAGAAAAGAGCCACTTTGCTCCCGCTCATAGAGGAACAAACCGATACTTTTCGAATAGAAGGGATGAAAAACAACTATCTTTTTTGTTTAAAAGTTAACAAAAAAACACGGTATCCTATAAAATCAAATAAAGAACGAACCGCCGAGTGTTGCTAACGATAACAGCAATTATTTACTATTAGGCCGTATTGCAATTGTTTTTCTCCAGGCGTTGTTACAAGGCTCGTAATAACATACCATGTTATTTATTAAAGCCGTGTTAATATCGTGCGAGCTTTTTCCCGCACGGAAAATAAAAAGGTACGTAATTATAGCTTTAGAGTACTCATTAAAACGGTGGTAATACAAGAAAAATACAGAGAGAACGAGTTGATAATCTCGTTTCAAAAATGTAAAAATTTTGGCTGGCTACACTATGAGGATTTAACATAATGAGCGCATTAACAGATAGAATCAGAGTCTCTCTCTAACAAATGAAAATGCTGTAAATGCGTGTGAGGAGCCTTGACATAACCATTGCATTACAAGCGTAGATATTAAGATTGATTACAAATATTGACAAAAGATACATCTTGCTGCCTAATGGGCTGTGCCGACATTCGTTTCTGTTAAATAATGTCAATGGTATAACTGTAATTGTGTAACTCGGAATAATTTATTTTTTTATTTATTATTATGGCACTTCAACGACTTACTCACTAAAACATACATTAATATAAATCACAAACAATTTTAGTTAAAGTGAATTCGTCACTTACAGAAGTGCACAGCACTCGCAGAATAATAAAAGGGAAGTAAGATTAGTTACTATAGAATATATCTAATACAATAGAAAGATAATTTAAAAAAAAAATAAAAAAATTGAAGATGGGCTGTGTACAACATTACCGAAATACAGAGTTATTACACATACAGATATATAATAATGACAATTTTGAATAACAACTTGAACAAAACCACCGCCAGTAGGAACCTAAATGGTCTTCCTAATTAGGTGCGCCGGTGCAAACGTAAAAGGAGACTTGAAAAACTCGATTCAATGGACAACTTGAGGATACTTTCCTTAAGACTTAACTAGAGTTTAATTCACCAAACGACTTCAAATCAATTGGTTTTCAATTTGAATCAGTATATCAATGTTGTTGGATGTAACTATTACTTCTATCTCAAGGATGTATTAATCACCAGCTTTGTTTTAAAAAAACGTTATAAATAAATCAAATTGAAAAACAAGCACGGGCACAAGTGGCTACAACAGTAACGATAATATTTGAGTGCTGGCTCCCGCAACCGCGAGGCTGTAACCACGCTGCAACAAATTATAAAATCAAATAGAGTGTTTTTCGTTTAATTTTCCAATAATCAAACGAATATTGCTTTACTATTTAAAGTGGCGGAGTTTAATAATGCTACAACACTATATAAATAACTAGCGGACGTCAAGCGGTTTCACCCGCGTAGTTCCCCTTACCATGAGAGTACGGGGATAAAATATAGCCTATGTTACTCAGTAAAGACGTGGCTTTCTAATGGTGAAAGAATTTTTGAAATCGGCGCAGTAGTTTTTGAGTTTATTTATTACAAACATACACACACACAAATACAAATCTTTCCTCTTTATAATATTATATTATATATTATTATTGTAGATTAGTATAGATGATGTAACATTAACAATCATTGCCTTTTAGTAGGTAAGGTTGCCTACTAATAAACACCCATGAAAACAATAATAATGTTCCTGGAAACACTTAGCACTTCAGTGGTTACACACACAGTTATAACAGGACATTAAGAACAAGAACAGAGGAAGTTTAGGTACTTAGCCAGAAGTAATTTACGAGTACATACGCATTGCGTGCGAGAATATTACTGCGAATTCGTACGTTTGGATACTGCGCCCAAACCACATTTATGTTCCCGCATGTGGTCACATTCTGAGGCCTGTAAACCACTCATTATTTGCTTACTCACATATTTGCGGCTAACGTTACACGGGCCGAGGGTATTCAATCCCTTACATTTAACAAAGGTAACTTTGTATGAAAGTTGATCATTTCCAAAGCGAATTTTCCTCAAAGGGTAAATTGAAAGGTTTCCTCGGGATTTGCCGATCGGCAATCTGCTCACCTACATTTTTGTAAGCTAAATATTTTTTGTGGATGCCTCTTTGTAGTCATAGGTTCTATTCAATTATTTGGAAATGGCTGACACACCATTCTATCATGTCTGATTTGGTTTTTGGGACCTTATAGGCCAGTAGCTCTTTCGCGGTGAGTTTTGGAAAACTCGAGTACGGGATTACATATAGAGGATGTACATACATTCTTCTTTAGCGCAACATCCGGTCAAGCATGTGATCGCAAAAATATTTCCTCTTCACTGTTTATGAATAGGGTTTATAAAACCCCATATTCAATGGCGCAACTAAACAGGGAAATATACTGGTGATATCATTTTTTCCGGAGCTAGAACACCGTCTTTTTGAAAAGCTCGGATGCTATTCGAGATTTCTTCTATAAGTTCAGTTTTTCTATGTTTACTTATAATTGGTATCCGAAAGTTACTTGTTCTCCTGACAGTACCTGGGAAACTTCTAGTTACGGTGATATTGGGGTCAAGTTTCTTAAAAACAAGTTTTTAATGTTATAATTTTACTTTAAATACCTCTACCACCCCTTTTTTTCCGGATGGGAAATCATCAAATGACTCCTCCCGCTCTGGGTGGAGCAGGAGGGAGTGTCAGACTTTTACTGACTAAAACCCATCCATGTTCCTTCATCGCCTTTTGTGTTCCGGGGCCACGGTATCTCTTTCAAACAGTCCCGCAGCCCCGGCAGGCATCGGCCCTTGTGGACCCCTTCCTTTTTGCTGACTCTCTTTGAGACGCGCGTGGAACACGAACGCGCCGTCGACATGGCCTGTCGTCATGAGACGGACGGACGGCGATCTAGCCCATAGCTCACCCTCCACAGGGCGCCCGGGACGTCTAAAGCGGCGGCCGGGACGTGAGGTTCTCTCCCTCTCACGTTCCACCACCTCCTTCGCTAGCATGACTGCTTCGCAGAAGGAGGTGACGGCGTCCCATTCCGTCTCGCTCCAGACCATAGATTGAACCAGGGCCGGGAGCGAGAGGTCGCACACGGCGGTGCACACCCCCAACCTCTACCACCCCTGTACTATTCAATGCATCCAACAGCTCAGTGTTTTGAGTCACGTTTTAAGTTACATCGAGTCTTACCGTAAAACGTGATATTTCAGGCCAAACAAAAAGTCGTTACCCAGCAATAATTTTAGCGCAGAGTTTTTTTTTTTTTTTTTATTAGGTCTACTAACAATTGCTTACACTAATTTACAAACAAAGATAAACATGCGTTCAAACTCTACACAGTGTAACAATTACTTAAAGGTAAACACCACATGGACAAAAAAGAAAAGAACAAAAAAAAACAAACAACATACAACAATATTAGGCTATAATATCTTAAGCTACATAGTGTACAAGTAAACTCAGTAAAAAATACAACTATGAATCAATAACTTATATGCTAAGTATTAAAAGCATCATTTCTTTGAAAAGTTAAGTACACAGTCCAAAAACTTTTACAACAAATCTGATAAAAAGTTCAAAAATTTAAATTTTAGCTTATTGAGAGAATCATAGTGAAAATCAACCATATCACTACAACTATTTAAAACCCTACAAAACCTAGCACATGGAGAATTAGATCCTAACACCGTTCTTCTCATCGGAGGACAAAGTGGAGTGATAGGTTTGCGTGGAATCCTCGACGGAGCACGAAAGTTAATGAGTGCGAGCTGTGGCGGTGAGTCGATATTTCCCTTCAAGATTTTACTAGCAAACATTGCGTCATTCAGACATCTTCGTTCTTCCAAGGTGTGCATGTTAAAGTATTTTAACCTATTTTTGTAAGAACGCACTTTTTTGGTTATTCCCACAGAAAAGGCTAGATGCCAAACGAAGCGTTTTTGGACGCGTTCTAGACGCAAACTATTGGTAGCGTAGTGTGGCCGCCACACAACACTGCAATACTCTAATATGCTACGAACTAAACTCTGATAAAGTAAGATTTTAGTTTTAATTTGACGAAAACCCTTACATTGTCTAATGACAAAACCCATCATCCTGGATGCTCTTTTAGAAATGGAATCTAAGTGTGGTGCAAAGGTCAGTTTTTGATCAAACAGAACTTCAAGGTCACGAATAGTGTCTACTTCATTAACTTTGTCCTCATTTATATAATACACTGTCTTTATTGGATTATTTTTTCTTGTATATTTAACGTGGTAACATTTCTTCGCATTCAAATACATTTCGTTGCTTTTACACCATTGAATAAGACTATTAAGGTCCATCTGCAAAAGTGAGGCGTCTCTGTTAGATTCAACAATTCTAAGAAACTTTAAATCGTCCGCATACATAAAAATTCTAGAGTGCCGTAAACACTTGGGAATATCGTTTATAAAGTAGTTGAATAATATTCGACCTAGATGAGAGCCTTGTGGAACTCCAGGCTTACTTAGTTTGATTACAGAATGCTTGGTTGCCGGCTGCGTTTACACCTTGTTTTTTAATACATTATAATTTATATTAACTTAAAATGTCTCCCTAAACCTAGGAGGTTGAGCTAGTATTTTACAATAACAAAGGTAATTTTAAAAGGTCAAATCTAAATGTTTAAAATTATTTCATATTCTAAGTAACCATTAAGTATTCTCTAAGCTAGAATATGAATACAACGTTGCTTAATCCTTAGCCATTTTAATATTTAAGTACGTAATGGGTGGAGGGTTAATTTATGTCCTCAAGTTTCGGGATACGACTCCCGTGCCGGCTAATTATGATTTATAACCTTTTACTTATAATGGATGAGTCACTCCAGATTGTGATGGCTTTGGAACGATTTTATATGTTTCCAGAAGTTATGAGAGAGTTATGTATGTCTGTGTTTTACATTTGGTTAATTAATTAATGACTGCCGAGTTGGTCTTGTGTATCAGGTCCTGGGATCGATTCCCAGGTCGAGCAAAGTGTTATTAGGTTTTTCTATCAGGAATTTCCCAGTAGCAGCCACGAAGTGTGGATTTGCGCCCGGTTGATGGCAATAAGCTCGCCCTCTATTACATGGGACTTAAACATAACTGGCGAAATATGGGTGTACTTTAGGTGCACCTCTGCCAAACCCTTCAAGGTTACAGGCGTGATGTTATGTTGTGTAATTAATCCAGCTTAAATGAGTATTGGAACCCATTATTTTTTTACTTCGGAAACACAAATCCTAACATGATGCTGCATCTCAATAGGACCCGGAACAACTAGCGTCAAGCCATATCCTGGGGAATTGATAAGTGAACCGTAGTGCCAATGCAATTGGCACAGAGTCAATCGAGCATCATTCAATTAGAACTATATCTAGAGAAGGATGACTATGTTGAACAGTATGTTCATATGTTTGTGACCGATAGATATCTTCTAATAGATTCTACTGATTTTCACGTCTTCTGCTTGACAAATAATATAAACAACCGGCCTAGAGTGAGCGAACTCACACACAAAGGTTTCCATAGAAGCAAACAATATAATAACAATATTTTTAACGCTCATTTATAGGTCAGTTTACACTCATCAGCAAAACTAAAATTGTTTTTCATGGTATTTAATAAAAAACAAAGTTACTGCTGCAGTTTCACCAAAACATCGGCAACGGAAGCCTAAAAGGAACCTCATTTCTATTTACGGCAAAAAAAACGCTACTTGGGAAACAACTACCTCAGGTTCACAAGAATATTTAAATATTAATAACGCAACGCGCTTTACTGCACTTTTAAAAACGAGCAGCAGGTAAGTGGTGAAATGGGAAATTATCTTGAAACTGGAAACTTTAAAATTAGCGCTTACCAAGCCCGAGTATATGAATTTAGATGTAGAATTTATAGCCATTGAACCAGGAATTCTCGATGGGATGGATGGCTATCGCCCTAGGGGTAGACGCAGATGTACAGCCAGCATATCAAGGTACCCGAAACTGTCAAATATTCCCAATCAGCTTTGTACCTAATTCTTTAGTAATAAAGTTGAAAATCTATAAAGGTGGATGCTCCGGGGAAGCCCGCGAAATTCTTACGTTTTTTGCAATTTGCAGGTCAGTGTCAGGTTGTCATGTTGATTAATTGATTGTTGAAATGACTTTGACCTTGAAAAAGTAATTCCTGCACCTTTATGAGCTTGGAGGGTTGTATTGATGATTTTGATGATTATAATTCTATAACTACATACGTGTTACAGCCGCGAATCATATTTTAATCAACATACAACCTGACACTAACCTGCAAATTGCAAAAAACGTAAGAAAATTTGAATTTCGCGGGCTACCGTGGGGCATCCACCTTAATTAAATTTGACAGATTGTAGTAGTTTGATGTGCTACTGTCTGTACCTAGTATTCCTACAACTGCCGTTCATAGATAATTCGTGGACACACCGTTATTTTATCCGGGCCGAGCAGCGAGCACAGGTATTAGTGTGACTGAGCCTAGCCCCGTTTATACAGTTCCAATTTCAAACGGTAGAGAATACCAAAAAGAAAAATACACCTATTGTGGTTTATCCACTGATTTAACGGTCCACCGGCGGCGGCCAGCAGTCTGATTTATGGTTTGACAGTTCAGGGATATTGAAATATTTTAAAAGGGAATTAAAATCGACACGGCATGGTGTTCTGAGGCGGAAAGCGAATGACCGGCGGGTATTTAGGTGTTACTTGGGAGAGCCTTGTTGGTCTAGTGATTGCAAGCACGTCTGCTGAGCATTAGGTTCGATTCCCTGGTCGGACAAAGTGTTATTGGGTTTTTCCATCAGGAATTTATCAGTAGTAGCCACGGAGTCTGGATTTGCGCCCGATTAATGGCAATAGGCTCTCCCCCTATCACATGTGACTTAAACATAACTAGCTAAATGTGGGTGTACTAATAGGTGGGTGAATTTCAACAAATGCCAATTTTTTATCATATCGGTGAACTTTTTCATTTATATATTTTTTGTATATTTTTCAGGTTTTATGTAATCTTTAGGATATCAAATATCCCCAAATTTAATATCATCATCGTATCATTTAAGACTAAGGAGAAAATTCAGTTTGAATTCTGGTTTCCACCGATATGACAAACCGGCACCGATTATTTTTTCTGTATACCGATATGATAAGTAAACCTGAACTGAGGGTCTTATGTAAGTAGATCACATCCAAAGAGAACTGAGCTCTTAGAAATCCAATTAAAATATATTTTATGAAATTATGTACCTATTTTATTATATTTACTTTCGTTTTTATTATATTTACTATAGGTACTTAGAATTTAAAAAAAAGAATGTTTATTTTATTATCATTGTCTTTATTAAAATGCAGTATAAAAAAAAAAACAATAATCTCATAGAGGTTAAAATTGCACAATACACATTTATTACTGTGGACGAATACAGACCGAATACAGACCTCCCCCAATATGCAGCGATTTGACACACATCCGTCCTGACTGCGCACTAGCACACACTAACGAGGGAAATAAAATTGGATAAGACTAAGGAATAAGACTCGTCGATGTAAAGTTAGGTTTAAATTACTTTTATCCAGCGATATGAGAACATTTTGCAGGACAAGTACGTTTGTGCCTCTCAGTAATAATAATCGTTAATTATGTAATAAAATATGCTATATATTAATAACAAAACTAATATTCTATGAAATAGAATAAGTTATATACTTAACTTAGTTGTTTTTATTAATGTATAAGCTTTTTTGTTTGTAAAAAAAATAGAGGGACAGCACCGATTTGAAAAAAATAGAGGTTTATGTATTTATTTCTACCTTTGTCCTAGGTTCTAGGCAAATTATATTTTTGCCACAACCCAATTAAAAAAACCTATTGAATACTAAAAAAAAAATTCAGAACAATATTTCCTTTTTTCAAACACAAATTTCACCGAAGACAAAAAATAAGTCATTTGGGAAATTCACCCAGGTACACCTCTGCCTAACCCTTTGGGGATTACAGGCGTAATGTTATGTTATATTGGGCGAGCCTAATGTCCAACAGTGGCTTCTGATAGACTGAGATGATTTACTGTATAGTAAAGCAAATAAATAACGAAAAGTTTTTCGATAGATTGGGGAAAATAGAAAGATCCTCCATAAATTATATATTGTCATGATAAGTGCATCGTGGGCGGTTAACTGCCCAACCCAAACCACTTTGCTGACTGGAAAATCTTTTCACCATAATAGTACCCATTGTCGTACGGATATAGCTTCTATCGACGCGATAAAAGCATATGATAATAATAGCTTTGAATAACCTGTAGATGAAAAAGGGTAAGACTTAAGATCATTTGCGATCGCCGTATGTTCACACTTATCTAGAAGTCAGTGTTTCACCACCTTCCTCAATGAGTTCAGTCAGATAGGCTTTTGGCAATTTCCTATTAATACAATCAAAAAAAAAGTTTTTAACTTATAACTTTTTTCCTTGTTTTTATTTTTTTTTTGTCAGAATTAATTAATACTTTATGCATTCCATTATTATATTTAAACGTTATTAATTTTAATGTCAATGACCTCTATGAATATTTGTACGCCTTCGGGCATAACATAGCGCGCTTGTAATCTCTTATAACAACTATTTATTGTACCTACCTGTGTTAACAAATGATTAAATGACTTATGACTTAAATCGGACCAGTTCACGGAGGGATCGATGAACTTACATGAAAAGAATAAAAAGATGCTGCTAGAAAACATTCTACCTCCTTTTTAGAAGTCGGTTTAAAAGAAGACAGCTAAACAATAACAAAAGTTCTTTTAATAACGTGCATGAAGAAAAAGGCATTTTAAAAATCATTCCCGTAGGGGATTAATAGCCGAAGACTAAAATTATTATATTTGGGACTTTGACTTTTTAACGATGGATAATACCAATTACTAATTTATTTATGGCTCTCATATCTCATATCACAACTTATTCACTAATACACATACAATAAACACAGTACAATTTTCAGATTACAGTGAACTTGTGAATTATAGGAGTGCACAACACTGTGTTGTTTAACATAAAGCACACTACGCAAACTAATTACAAAATAAAATTACAAATTACTTACTTACCACGAACATAAAACCAGTTTACAAAAAACTTTACGTCATCAGAAGTCCACAGTCCCTAGACGTTCCTGGCGCAAAGGAGCCCATGACACTAGCAGCGTTGAATTGCCAGGGCTAGCCTCTGCACCAGGAAAGAACCAGAGCGTGGGTCACCGCCCCTCTCTCTAAGTCGACGGCAGATTTCCGCCACAAATTTGATCGCGTCGGACCCCAGCACCCAGTGGTTTCTTACTTACTAATATAATAAATTGAAACAATCTCTTCAGGGATTGTGGCTGCAGCTGGGCTGGCTTCGAATATGTCAAACTATTTAATATGTTAATTTAATCAAACTAAATCGCACGCACTGCGGCTGTGTCAATTTATACACAAACTAATGGTCACATATGAATTGAATTGAGCATCATTTTAGTGGCTTCATTGGGAATTTACATTGAAATTGGAATATTTGGCAAGGGACACATTTTGTGTTCAGATCACTGTATTATTTGTTTAATAACTAGTAAAGTGCTCATGTTATTGTTTATACTATTTGTCATTTTGTATGCACTTCAAGTGCCTGCCACAAATAACTATGTTTTCTTTCTTTCAAAACATTGAGATATCTGTGATTTTGTCAAATATTACAGTGTTACTTGCTTGCTTGCTGTGACGTTTTATTTAATGTTACAGCACCATGCTGACATAGGGGCTGTTTGGCCTTGTACAGGACCAATTTCGTTTTCTTTTTTTTTTATGATATATATTTTGATAGATATTTATTAATAGATAATTTCACCATATTATTTTTTGTTTTGTCCTGTGCGGGCTAATAAATGCTTTTTCTTTGTTTCTTTCTTTTGTGGTAATAATGTATCGACCTAAAGTTTCAAAATCCGTTGCGTAGAAGAACAACGTGGTCACACAAAATCAACTTTACTCATATATAATTAATTCAGTTTTTTGATCAAAGAATCAGCATTGAAATCCAACGTGGCAATGCTGCCAGCCTTCTGGGTACTATTCCTGTTGACAGCGATGTGGACGAATTTTTAGACGCGCCGTTTCTTCTTTTCTGTTTGTACGTTTTTTTTTTATGATTATTAAGCTTGGTTATAGATTTATTATGAAAATAGACCGCCGCCGGTCTCGTAATCCCACCGTCGAAGTGTCGTGGATCAAGTCTCGCGGCTTCGACAGGGACCGAGGGTCTTGGCTTAACCGCCCGGACCGCGAGGTAGACAACCTCTATAAAAAGTTACCCCGAATCCCAAGCGGCGACGCACCGCGAGGGGATGTATGGCTGACGGGTGTTCCACAGAACGAATCAGTCGCTAGTGCGCTCCTCGCCAGGGTACCTGCAGACCCCCTGGCGAGTAATAAATACTTTAAATCTGCTCAGCTAGGTACAGGGGTCTCTGCCTAGTCTGATTTTTATTTCCCCCATACTCGTGGGTTCAATTATGGATAATTCAAACAAACCAACCAAAACCGCCGGCAACGGCAAGAAAGAGGAGAGGAGGGACGTGGGGTCGGAATCCGACGTCGCATCCAGCGATCCGAGTGCGGGAGGCTCAGGGAGCTCCCGCCGCGCGAGTGATGGCGAGGGAGCCGCTGCGGAGAACGACAAGTTCTTCCGCAAGCGGCCCAGGCGGGATGGCGACCGGGGGTCGTCATCCGGAGAGGAGGAGGCCTCGGCCCGAAAGATCCCCACCAACAAGCGTGGGGGGATCCGGGGCAAGGGGAGGGGGCTATCTGGCTCCGTGAGGGCCGAGAAATCGGCTAGGCTTGCCGAGGAGGGGCGCCACCCGGGCAGCAATACTGCTCCCGGATCTGGCGATGAGGCAGGCGCACCTGGCGGCTCCGATGTGGAGCGTAAGGCCAGGTTCGCGAAGGAGGTAGAAGCCGCGATTAGAGGCGTGGCCCTGAAGATGAAGACTTCATCGAAGCTCAGGGCCATGCCAGAGCAGTGGCGGCCCCTCCCCCAAAGCCGGGTCCGGCGAAACCGGCGCCGGCTAAAAAGGCGCCCAAGGGGAGAAAGGGCAAGGCGGCTGCACAGGCATCGGCTGTGCCGGCGCTAGTGCCAGCGGTGAGTGGGCCAGCGCCTGTGACGCGTCAGCCACCACTGCCGCCGCCACCACCGCCCCCCCAGCTTCCTACACCTCCCTCGGCCGAAGCCGGATGGCAGGTGGTCGGGGAGAAACGGGGAGGGTGAAAGGCGGCCAGAAAGGCCCGCAATGAGGAGCGGCTGCGCCAGCACAGGGCGCGAAAGGTCGCGGCTAGTCTCCGCGCCCCGAAGACCGCAGCTGTAGTTATTACACTACAGCCGGACGTGGAAAAGAGGGGCGTGTCCTACCGCGACCTTCTGGCGAAGGCGAAGGAGACGGTCAACCTCGGTGAGCTGGGGATCACCAGGGGCCTCCGGCTCAAAGTCACCGCGACGGGGGCTCGATTGCTGGAGATCCCTGGTGAAACCAGCGGCTCGTCCGCCGACGCTCTGGCTGAAAAGCTCAGAGCGTCCCTAAATGCGGACGAGGCCCGAGTGTCCAGGCCCGTCAGATGCGCAGACCTGCGCATCCAGTGTCTGGACGACTCGGTCACCGAGGAGGAGGTGGTGGCCGCCGTCGCTAGGTCCGGAGGGTGCCCTGTCGATCAGGTCAGGGCAGGCACCCTTCGCCCGGACCCCACGGGCATGCGGACCGTAATGGTAAGCTGCCCTGTGACGGCGGCCAGGACGATTGTGGAGGGCCGTAGGCTACTGGTGGGCTGGGTCTCAGCGCAGGTGAAGCTGGTGGAGCCCAGACCTCTGAGGTGCTACCGTTGCCTCGTGGGACACCATGTGTCGGTGCAATGCGCCTCGGAGGTCGACCGCAGCGGACTCTGCTTCCGTTGCAGTCAGCCCGGTCACACATCCGCGACTTGCTGCGCCACCACGCCGCACTGCTCCGCATGTGCGGCGGCTGGCAAGCCGGCTGATCACCGGGCTGGCAGCAAAGCCTGCGCTGCACCCGTCAAGGCCAAGGCCAGAGGCAGGGGAGGGCCCTCCACCGCCACCACCACCGTCACCACCACCGCAGCCGCGACAATGGCGCCTGCCGCCTCACAGGGGGCCCGAGTGGAGGAAGCGGTAATGGAATGCCAATAACGGCTCCATTACGCTTCCTCCAAGCGAACATCAACCACTGCGCCTGCACTCAGGATCTGTTGCTCCAGAGCATGGCGCAGTGGTTGATTAACATCGCTGTGGTCGCTGAGCCGTATTTCGTCCTGCCCAGGGAAGACTGGGTGGCGGACCTAAGCGGCTCAGTGACCATAGTGTCGTCGGCCGCCGCCGGCACCCCGACCCTTGAAAGTGTCAGGAGGGGTCGGGGGTGCGTAGCAGCCCGGTTCGGGGAGATCGTCGTGGTGGGAGTCTACTTCTCCCCGAACCGAACTCTCGCCGAGTTCCACAACTCTCTCGCAGAGTTGAGTGTCGTCGTCGGAAACCATTCCCTCCCCGTGCTTGTCCTCGGGGACTTCAATGCCAAGAACTTGGCTTGGGGTTCTCGTTGCACAGACGTGCGGGGAAGGATGGTGGAGGACTGAGCCCTGGAGAAGGGCCTGGTCGTCCTAAATCACGCACCTATCACGCGTGTTCTGTCGCCACGTGTGTGAGGATGCGGGGCGAGTCGGTGGTGGACATCTCGTTCGCTAGCCCCGCTCTGTCACCGCGTGTCGTTGACTGGCGCGTCATGGAGGGGGTGGAGACCTATTCCGACCACCGGTACATCCGGTTCGATGTCTCCACCCAGACCTCAAGCGCGCCGGTCTAACAGGCCCCGAGTGGTCCGCGTTGGGCGCTGAAGCAGCTGGACCGGGAGCTCCTCCTGGAAGCCTCGATCGTGCAGGCCTGGGTGACATCACCGGACAGGCCTGCCGACGTTAATGATGAGGCAGGGTGGTTCCAGGAGGCCATGTCCGACATATGTGACGTGGCAATGCCCCGAGTCCGGCCAGGAAGCGCCCGGCGTCAGGTGTACTGGTGGTCGCGAGAGATGACGTCCCTACGGGAGGCGTGTGTGGCTGCGCGACACCTGTACGCCAGGCACCGCAGGCTCCGCATTCGCCCACCGAATGCGGCAGCCATTGAGGCGGAGCTTTATGAGGGCTACAGAGCGGCGAAAACCGCCCTCCGCGAGGCTGTCCTGCGGGCCAGGGATCTGGCCCGCGAGGAGATGCTGGAGGCTCTCGACAGAGATCCGTGGGGGCGCCCTTACAAGATGGTGCGGGATAAACTCCGCACCTGGTCCCCCCCGCTGACGCAGAGTCTCCGGCCTCAGCTCGTGGAGGACGTGGTGAGCGCCCGCCTATGGCTCCGCCGGCTGCGGTGCCGGAAGTGGACCACGAAAGTGACGACGACGACGCTCCGGAAGTGACCGGGGTAGACATGAGAGTGGCGGTACGCAGGCTCAGTGCCAAAAATACCGCCCCGGGACCCGACGGTTTGCCTGGCAAAGCCTGGGTCCTGGCCTTGGAGGCTCTCGGTCCCCGACTGGAGGGGCTCCTAAGCGCATGTTTGGAGAGAGGCCAGTTCCCGCTTCGTTAGAAGACGGGGAAGCTGGTCCTCGTCCGGAAGCCGGGGCGCCCGGCGGACTCTCCGTCCGCCTACCGGCCCGTGGTGCTGCTCGACGAGGTGGGCAAGCTCTTTGAAAGAGTTATTGTAAACCGCCTCGCCGAGCACCTTGCGAGGACTGGGCCGGATCTTGCGGAACACCAGTTCGGTTTCCGCAAGAGGCGCTCTACGGTGGACGCCATCATGCGCGTGAGAGCCCTCACGACGGGGGATGCGGTGTCCCGGGATGGGGTTGTCTTGGCGGTGTCTCTCGACATCGCCAACGCCTTCAACTCAATGCCCTGGAGCTGCATAACATCTTATATTCTTAGCTTATAACATCAGCTATCTGCCAAAAAACCCGTCAAAATCAGTCCGACCGTTTCGGAAGTTAGCCAGAACAAACAGACAGAGAGACAGACAACAATTAAAAAAAGTGCTTTAGTTATAAGTACTGCAGATACTGTCATTACGCATTCAGTAAAAAGCTTTTGAAAATAACAAACATTGCCTGTTCGAATTACAAATTCAATTTTATTTATTTGTACAGATTTGAATGTGGGTTTGTTTGTCGCGCCTTCACACCTTAACGGATTTCAATTTTGCATACTGGATCATACAATACGGATCAGGCCATGATCTAATAAAACACTTTTCATCCCAGTAGGACTTAACATCGGATAATTTCTGAACTACACACGAGCGAAGTCGGGGGGAAAATATAACAAGAAAATAAATATCACAGCATAGACAAAAGAGATCCTCAGACTGATCGCGTAATGGAATTTGATAAATATCACGTATTAATTATACAGAGTGTAGCCAACCATCCAACCATTCTTCTATGCATCAAAGACTGAAGTATCGGAGCAAAAAGGGAAGGTCCAATAACAGGGAATTCAGGCGGACTTGCTTGATAAAGCAGAAAGATTTTAATGCAGATAAGTCAGGGATTTAAATCATTAGATGTGTCGTACTAAAGTTGCACGAAAAAGTGCACTGAGAAAAGGAAGATCGCACATCCCGCATGGAACAATAGATACGATTTTCGGTATAAGTGAGCGAGATATATCATCTGCCTAGCCTTTTCCCAACTATGTTGAGGTCGGCTTTCGTATGCGGCTAATTACCAGTATTTTACATGGAGCGACTAGCACTGCCTATCTGACCTCCACAACTTAGTAAGTCCTGGGTTAAGTGGGTTATACGATACCCCTTGTTAAGACTGACTGTCTGATTCATTCATTATTATAAGTGAGCGAAATTATACCATTTATTGCAAACGAAAGCGAAAAATGTTCATATTATGACGAGGTAGGGTGTATCTAATGATTTAATTTAAAGCTATGAGATAAGTATTGAACCCATCGATTTATTATTTTACACGCGGCGCCAACACTCGTTTGCTGGGTGCGACTCGCCACCGACGGGCGGCGACTATTGGAATAAACTTTAGACCTTGCACTATCAATTTATACTCTGACAACTTTATTAGATTTATTGTTTTTGCTTCGGATAAAGTTAATCGCTTAAAATAAACTCCTGGATGGTTTAACAGGGTTTTGTGTTTGGTTCATAGATGTTTTGATATCTTCTATAATGTACTTGTAGCTTCAACTAATGATGTAATTGATTAACTTATTTTGGGTTTGAGTTTATTAAATCTTTCGTTTAAATGGCTTAATCATTCTGATATACCAAAAACGTAGAGGTAGATGCAGTATGCCAAATATCCCTTTATTCATTTTCATTTGAAAGAAAGTACAGCAAAGACCTACAGTGCACCAAGATGAAAAACGTCAAGGATATTACCGAGCTTCGAACTCTGATATTATTGAAAAGGGAAGAAAATTTCAACGTTAATGTTTTCCATGCAATCTTCGGTATCTCAGAATGAAAGGAAAATATATTACTATGATGCATCATCTGCTTATTTTCCCGGCAGCTGTTCAAGAAAATTAAGTGAAATGAAACATGAGCTACAGAATAGCTCCATTATAGTTCAGATTTGTCCAAAGATGCTATCTATTGTGAATTCTTATATTACTTACTTATAATTTCTCAAATATTGCCAATATTAATTACACAAAGCTTAGATAAGACAAAAGAGTCAATAAATCTTCCTTTTCAATTTCAGAGTTGACTTAAAATTAATAAAGAACCGCCTTTCTCAAAAGTAATCAATAGAAATCATAGAAATTAGGTCAACTGGACTCATTTGTGATCGGACGAATACAAAAAGAATTGTGGAACCTAAAGGCAATGTAAATCATCACTTTGAAGGATTATGTTCGGGTATACAGCTTCCGATAATGCTAATACATCACAGTAGTGTATCCCCAAAACACCTGAGCTCGGCAATATCCTGGATTATCTCAAGATAAGCACCGGAGACCAGACTGTCGGATATCCATCCATTCATCATTTACATGAACGTGCCCAAAACTGCCTTCAGTGAATTTATAAATTCATCCGTTGTTGGAGCGAAAAGATAAATATTTATAAGCCAGCGTTTTTTAATAAGGCCATAAATAATGTCAGATAAAGCTGTCAATAATCAATTAATTTAATGACAACATTATTTTTACGCCTTTTTGTGGGTTTAAATTATTGTAGACGGGACCCAGTTTTATTTTAGACCCGCTGGGAAAATTATGACACGGGGGGTCCACACAAAAAGGATAAAGTTTCTTTTTAGCCTGAAAACGTTTCAATTTGAAATGGAAAAAGACACGGCACGCTTATCGGGGATACTCCGACTGCACTTTAGCAATACAACTTGTAGAATATTGTGAATTTAAATTGATCTGAGCATGGAGATGACTCAATTTCGTTGAGTATCGACTAGACTAGAATATATTGCTATCTTTTACTTGATGCCAATTTCACCAATTGGTTTGTCGCGTGCTTTTGTGTGAAAAATGTTGGACTATTATAGCGAAATGTAGGTGTGCTATTAGGTACACCTCTTTCTAAGCCTACGGAGATTACAGGCGTGATATTATGTTGAAAGATAATTAAAATAGTTTGAGTGACATCATTTTCTTTTATCTTTGCTTTGTTGAAAAGAAATGTAATTGGAAGAAAGGTGAACCAACAACACTAAATAATAATAAATAAATATCGCTGGACATTACACACAGCGCCATCTAGTGCCACACTAAGCAACGAGGCTTGTGTCGTGGGCACCAGATAGTTGATATACTACATAGATACTTTTTGTTTGTAAATACATACTTATCATACACTCGGACTCGGAAACAAATGTCCATGCTCGTCACACAAACATTTGCTCCCACCGGGATTCCAACCCGGGACCCTAAGAACATAATGCAGCCTCACTACCGCTGCGCCATTCGGATCGTCACACTTATCAAAAACAATGTAATTCTCTAATTAATGTATGTAAAACTGAATCGTAGTCAAATTCATTCCACATCTAGTCAAGTTTTCAATGAACAAAGTTTGGTTCTTACGTATGTATGTACTTACATACATTCAAAGTTGGAAGCCTCGGTTTGCGTTTCCTCTTCCTGCCTACTTTACGAGGATAACTGGAAAACTTCAAACTCATAATTAAGTGCATTTGGTGCAAAGCGACGAAGGATTGTTGAAAGGCTGAAGTTTTGTTGTTCTCAAGAACCGACAGACACGTATTTTAAATATGCTAATCCGTTCCTACCGGATGTGCTAGCTTGTGCCTAAGGTTCCCCTAGCATTGGTCATGTAGGAACTTACAGACTTACTTAAGGCCAACGCAGACCGGGACGGCATGGCAAGAGATTTATTGTTTTTACCAATGGACATTCAAACGTATTTATGTAGAATTACGACATAAATTGATATGCTTTAAAATGATCCCATGGCATGCCGTGGCATCGAAAGGGACGATATACGACCTTGGCGTCGTATTTCTATATCAATGCGTTTGAATGTCCATTTGTAAAAAAATAAATCCCTTGACATCCCGGTCTGCATTAACCCTTAATCGGCACACGAGCCATGTTATCCATCTCTGTGTCATAAACTATTGGCCAGCCAAATAATACGGTTGGTTGAGTCGTTGAAGCGTGAAAAATGGACAAACTAACAAATAAACAAACTCTCACGAAAGTAGTTATATAATACGAGTTTTCTATCTCTGTTTGAATATTTTTATTTCTCTATATTATTTGCTTCTCGTATAAGCTTTGAGTACTTCTCGAAACTCGTCGTTTCAGGCCATTAATAAACAGCAGTTTAATATTTAGTTGCTCCTTCATCACTTTAGATATCTTTCACCATAATATTATATTTTATAACACATTTGCTCGTAAAGGGTCTCTTATTTCACCAATTTCAATATCGTAATGTATCTCATTACGCACTTGTGCTGTAAAGTAAAATGCACGGTTTATAATTTTTTAAATCTTAGCAAAGAGTTTTTATGTCAGAAAAGTGGTCAACATTTTATGAATAAAATTAACTTTGGGAGATGAAATATAATAAATAAACATTTAATTCTTTGGGTTAATTAATTTTGACAATAAATTACAACCATTTATCTGTAAAAAAAACACAAAAATATTAATTTACTTTATTATTAATACTGGCTGCTTTTTGTGTCTTTGCCTTAAAAAAAAGCGCTGATGCGCGCGCCTCGTTAATTTGTGAACAAGTAAAAATTATTCCGCGCGCTTTTTCTTTTCGCTGTATTGTTTTTATTTGTTTTATTTATTTCCTCGCAAATATGTTATAAAACGTCGTATGACATACGTGCGCTTTGATAATTACAGCCTCTGCTTTTTTATCGCCCTCGCCTACGGCTCGGGCAAGCAATATCGCCTCGCCTGTAATTTTCAACTTACCGCACTTATATCATAATCTACTATTACAACTTCAGTGTTAAGTTCAGAGTTGCCATTAAATCAACTTAGGGCGTTGCGGATAATTTGAGTGTTATAGTATTATTTAATGGATCGAACATTCATACCCAGTCCTATTGGTTATGTATGTTTGATATAATTTACGACTTATCTTTCAACTCAATAGCTTTCATATTCAATATCTCAGTTAAAGCCTTATTCATTTCTTCTTTATGTAAATTGATTATACGGTAGCTTAACTGATGCAGGGATCATTCATATTTTTATTCTAAAATTTGCAATTATACATATTTTTATGGGGTTTTAAAAGAAGCACCTACAGAGTAGTGATGAAAAGAAATGCTTTTTTTAGATGGGTGAAAAAAAATGCTTTTTTTCTTTCTCTCTCTAACTATCTTTTTTCTTGTCTATCTCTCTTTCTCTTGCTCTTTCCTTCCTCTTCTTAATGACAGACTACGAAGAAAACTACAAAACTGTTAAGATAACTATCAATTGAAGTAATATTCACGAAATAAAATATTCTACCACGGCATAAAGACTCAAGAGCAGGACAGCGGATCCCGTAGACAGTTTTTAATAAAAACTTTCCCAGTATAAGAGGACCCATCTTTCAGTGAGCTATTCACTTGGGGTCCGTACTCAAATTATGTACTTTGCTGGCGACGTATCATCTCCGGATTAGACTGTCTATAGCTGTGTACATTTCTAGGAGCTTTTTTTATAAAGAACACGTGTTTTGAAGTTTTGTCTAATTTTAATTTTACAATTTATGTGTACACTAATACGGAAAAGAAGGAACAAAAACATTGGTACAAAGGTGATGCTTATTTCTAAAGAAAATATCTCTTCGAATTTATAAATATATAAATTTATTCATATTATTTATTTATCTATATTTATATTATACTTATCCTAAATCATTAGTAATGCTTATGTCAAACTAGCTAATGCGCGCGGCTTCGCCCGCTTGACAAATTATATACTAAAACCTTCCTCTTGAATCACTCTATCTATTTTAAAAACCCGCATCTAAATTCGCTGCGCAGTTAAGGACTTTGTTTTATAATATGTAGTGATTGAATAACAATTATTAAACGGACAACTATTGAACGCGACTTATATAGGCTGATCACGTTCAGTTCAATTGCTGAAATTCGTCTTTAATCGTCCAATATTAATAACTGACGTTGATATCACGATGCACTTACGTACCATTAATGTTATCTCCGACAACAACACTTATACACGCTCTGTGACGTAAGATAACATGTCTAATTAATGCAGCTTCCATGTAATTAAGATGGACCGTAGCAGCACTAAATAGATTATTGAGAGCACAGATGGTTCTTTGAGTCAGGATTTAAACTGAAAAGCAAAAGGTAAAAAGATAAAAGGCTAAAAAGGTAAATGCTTTTTGAATAAGCTTATATTATTCTGTTTTAATAAGACAGAACAAACAGCAAATTAATTAGAAATGCGAGTGTTTTATTAAGTAATTATTACTGACTTTGTTGTAGGTGGTTCAAAATCATATTAATTGAACAAGCAACGAATTGAATTACAGAATCAAATGCTATGAAAGTGCTTTTAATTTTGCATGCTTTTTTATTTGTGATTTGTTGTGTAAAAAATGAGAAGTTCATAAAAATAGAGTAGTAATGGTAGGAATAGTAGTTAGATAATAATTTTGAGTATGTTTCTTTTCAAACCATTGCGCACCATAACACCAACACAACAAAGATATTAGTCGACTACACAGTCTACAGTTAGACTGGATCTATGAACTCTTGCATGTAAACCATTTCGAACTGTTTGTCCTACATATTAATACTATAATATGTTCAGTTGTCACTCCTGCTCAAGGGTCAGCATGACAAATGACTGCCCACACATATTTAGTTTGTTTATTTTCATTTTAGTAAGTGGATGGTATTTACTCAAATACTTAATTATTGTTAAGTTGGTGCTTGCCAGTATTTTTACCCGACTACGGTGAAGCCAAAAGGAAGGGTTATGATTTTATTTTAGCAGTCTGCGTATGTATGTTTATATGTTCCTCTGTAGCGCCTAAACTAACAATTAACTAAAATTTTGATGAATAAGGAGCCAATCGATTCGTTATTATGGCCAGGGTAACATATGCTACATTTTAACTCAACTTAACTCGACTTCAACAATAGGAGGAGTCGATTTTACCTTGTAAACATCGAATTTAATTAGAGCGTGATTTTTTAGTAGTCGGGTTTTTAGTTTCAACAAATTATTGTTTTATTTAATAATTCCTTTATTCATTATTTTACATATTTTAACATTTTGAAACATGTAAAATTTTCTATAAAACACACTATAAAAAAAACATTTAAAAATATAATTTATTTATTATTACGAGTGAAATGTAATGATTCAGACTGTCAGAAATCGGATTCTGTCATGTCATAACTCATATCAGCAGTGGACATCATTTCACCGCTCGCTGGGATTTATTACGATACCAAATTTATCGATAATACCGATCTCATAACGTTATTTGATACTGAAAGGATATTCCATCTTTAGGAAGGGTATTTTTTCTTCGGAAATTCAATCTTCCTGGTCTCATTTAGGTGTACCTACCCTACAATAAACACATTTACAGGTATCTTATTTTTTTAATATATTTATTTTAGGAAAGCTTACAGACTAACTAATAACATTATAATAACAAAAATATTTTATAACTATATTGCTAATAACAAGCCTCCACAGATAAATAGAAAAAAAAAATAGTTCCTTATTACAAAACAATCTAACACTACTGAAACACTCTGTTATTAGCAGTAAAGTGTCTATTCTTACAATTAGGAGGCTTAGATAATTTAATTAAGTTAGTTCTGTTAGTGTTAACACAGTTCCGATTACTAAGTAAAGGTATTCATGATATCAGATATCCAAAATCGACAGGCTTAACATACATAATTATAGACTAGACCTAGGACTGCAGAATAAATCTTAAACTATTTACCATCGGTAGCCTTTAAGATGAAAGCATACTCGTACATCAGTGTATTGCTAACAGTAATCTAAGGAGAGTGCATGTGATGTCTACGTAGTCGTTGTCAAAAGCGTAGCAGTTTCGTAGCAGTGGCGTAGCCGTCCCGTAGCCGTGGCGTAGCATTCCGAATCTTGGCCTGCATTAATGACAGCATTGTGGCTGACTGGACAAACTCTCTATTAAATCAGTTTCTCTACCGTTCGCTACTACTAAATAAATTAATACACTCGAGAGCAATGAATCCGGGTCACTTAAAGAATGTTAAAAATCTCGAAAACTAAAAATGATAGGTTAATGCAATAAATTGTATTTAATAGACAATGTAATACTCCTTAAATGAAAGTAAAAAAAATATGAGTCACCATACATTTTATTAACACAAAATTACATAAAGAAAAAAAACTGCTGATCTCTCCTTAAAACAAAAATAGGAAACATGAAATTTTTGAACTTTATTACGATTTTCTTGAATTTTAATACTTCGTATTGCCTCCTCGTGCTTCCATTACTGCGTTTACGTGGTTTGGCATGCTGTACACCAAGTTCCTTATACGATTTTGGGGAATATTCTCCCATTCCTCTGTGAGAGCAATTTTGAGCTCACGAAGCGTGATTGGGGGAGGGTTTCGTTGTTTTACGCATCTGCCTAGCTCGTCCCAAGCATGCTCGATCGGGTTGATATCCGGGCTGCGCGCTGGCCACTCCATACGAGTAATGTTCATCTCTTGAAGGTAGTCATTCACAATCCTACCTGTATGAGGTCGGGCATTGTCATGCATAAATATAGCATCCTCACCTAAATTGACCATAAATGGACCAACGTGATCATTGAGGATTTCTTCCACATATCTTACGCTAGTTAAAGAGCCGTTTTCTATGATCACCAGCTCTGTGCGACTTTCAGAAGAAATTCCGGCCCACACAAGTACAGACCCACCACCGTAGGCTACTTTTTCTTCGATGCATGCTTGCTTGAATCTTTCCCCTGGTCTTCGATACACTCTGTGTCATCCATCGTGCTTGTAGAGCATAAATTTTGATTCGTCGGAGAACATAACTTTTGACCAATCTTCAATACTCCAATTTACGTGGCTCTGGGCATATCTTAGTCTTGAAATACGATGCCCACGCTCCAGTTTAGGGCCGTTTGCAGGTCTAAGGGGTTTTAAGTTAGATTCAGCAAGCCGACGTCTTACTGTCCATGCACTTGGGTTACTTCCTCCGAGGCGTCGAAACTGATTTGTGAGTTCAGTTCCTGTGAGAAAGCGATTTCGAAGCATGGTGTTCACCAAGTATCGGTCTTCTCGTGCTGTGGTACACCTGGTTCTGCCCGTTCCTGGTCTGCGTAGGTTAGAACCAGTTTCTTCGTAACGTCGGAGAACTCTTTGTACTGTTGACAGCGACACACCGACAGTCCTGGCTGTATCGCGCTGACTCCGGCCGGTTTCCAGCATTGTAAGTATTCTGGTGCATTCTTCAGGCGTAAGCGACATAATTTCAGCTTGAATAATGAATATAGAGCACTATCAACATGGTTTATGTACCCACATAAATGACAGATTACAAACAAAAGCAAAACCAAATGCTGTAATTTCGTAGTTCCATCTTCGAAAGTGGCCCTTTTTCAAATTTGATTTTTTTATGATATAACTATACAATAACTAAGAAGTTTTAATACCTTCATTTAAGGAGTATTACATTGTCTATTAAATATAATTTATGTGGAATGAATTTTGTGTAAAAGGGAACGTATGCTAAGGTGCGAGTGAAAGGTGCGAAAGTGTGAAAGAGAGAGGAGGAATAAGAAATATGGCGTGACAGATATAGTACGATGATAGACGACAGACGTGTTTTTTTTATTAAAGTTTTTTGTAATTAAAAATATACAAGTTTCTACGAACAAAACTCTATTATTTCACCATACGATCCCACAAACTTGGGGGCTCGACCGGGATTGCGGTGAAATACGTGGAGTTAAAACGCCGAACGACTCAGACGCACGCACGAAGTACGAGCACAATCGATCGACGCCATAACGACGCACGCCGATTGATTTTCAAGATCTTCGGATAACGACGACGTTTACGACGATATTCTGGTTACGACGACTACGAGGAATTAATTACGATGACGGAAAAATCCGACCTTGAGTTTCAAGATGCAGGACCTACGGCGTTGGTACGAACGGCACACGGCGATTTATTGCACCTTACGGAACAGCTCATTCGAAAATTCAGTGCACAAGACGAAACGCATACAGTGTCTATGTGGATAAGAGAAATTGAAGAAAATAGCGAGGTATTTCAATGGAGTCCCACTCAGTTATTGTTAGTGGCTCGACGCTCGCTAACCGGCACAGCAGCACTGTGGCTACGCAGCGAGAAAGTGTTTAAATCATGGGATGAGTTAAAAGTGGCTATCGGCAAAGAATTCGCAGATACTCTGGATGTAAAGAAGATACATGAGTTGATGAGCGCAAGACGTAAGAAGAAAGATGAGTCATGTATTGACTATATGTTAATTATGAAGGAATTAGGCAAACGCGGACGAATGCCGGACTATGTAGCTATCAAGTATATAGTGGACGGCATCATAGATGATGAAACAAATAAGATTATGTTATATGGGATCACTACTTACGCGGACCTGAAAGAAAAACTAAAGTTGTACGCGATGTTCAAGAAAAATTCAGCTAAAGATATTCGACGTAGTAAGCCGCCTAGTGCCACACAGAACAGCAATATTAATAGAAGAAACGCGGCTGAAATGATGCGATGTTTTAACTGTGGGGAAAAGAATCATTCGTCGGAAAATTGTCCTCATCGGTCGCAAGGTAAAAAGTGCTTCCATTGCAATGAATTTGGTCATATTTCTCCAAATTGCCCAAAGAAAAAGATGGCGAGTTCGGGAACGATCGGAGAACCCGAACAATTTCCAAAGGTTGGCACTTCTGCTGAACAACGAAGATCAACCAATCAGATGTCAAAGAAAGCATTCTTCAACATGATGCAAGAGGGCGCCACCAGCAGCGCGAAGGACGAAGTTCAAGACGATGTTCAAGGCGATGTTTACACAGCGTCAAGGACAAATGATTCGTGTTACGATGTTGGCAGTATGAAACCACAGAGCAGCACAGCGATTGGCTATAGGGACGACGGCCATGTTGTTAAGTTTGACACTTACAATGTAAACAAACAAAACAAGGAATCTGACGATAATGTACCGGTTGTACGCATTGTACGTCGTGTAAAACCACTAAAACCAGTGTTTGTGCGCGGTAAAATGGCTAGTGCGTTAATTGATTCGGGCTGTGATGTGAACTTGATGTCAAAGGACTTTTATAACGAACTTAGCAAGTCAGACTTATTGCAGTGTAACGAAAACAACATTACGTTAACCGGTTTAGGTTATTCACAAGTAAAGTCATGTGGTGTTGTCAAGTTAGACATAACGATTGATAATTGTTTATACCGTAATACTACGTTTTATGTAATGCCTAACGACTCTGTACCATTTCAAATGATAATTGGTAATGCTTTTTTGCGAAATGTTATGATGTTTATGAAAGATTGTATGGTTTGGTTGTTACCGAAAGATGATTGGATGAACCCAAACTATGAGTGGTTGAAAGATGTTGCATATTTCTCTAGTTCTGTTGATTGTTTAGCTCACGTCAGTAATCCTGCTGTTAAAGAAGAAGTAATAAGGTTAGTAACAAGTTATGTGCCACAACAAAGTAAAGAAGCTCCAATAGAATTGAAAATTGTTCTCAAAGATGACTTACCAGTATCTCAGCGGCCACGACGAATCTCATTCAAGGAACAAGAGGATGTTAAACGCCAAATCCAAGAATGGCTTGATGATGGAATTATCAGGGTGAGTTACTCAGAATATTCCAGTCCATTAGTATTAGTAAGAAAAAAGGATGGTAGCTTAAGAATATGCGTTGACTATAGAAAGATTAACAGTAAAATGGTTAAAGATGAATACCCACTCCCTATAATAGATGATCATATTGATAAGTTGTCCTCAGCTAGAATATTTAGTGCTTTAGACTTGAAAAATGGTTACTTTCATTTACGCATACAAGAAGATTCAATTAAGTATACTTCTTTTGTAACGACGACCGGACAATATGAATTTTTACGTGCTCCGTTTGGTCTGGCAACTTGCCCAAAGGTTTTTACAAGATTAATCACAATCATATTCAGAGAATTGATTGCCAGAGGTATTGTTATTGTTTTTATTGACGACATTTTAATTCCAGCGGAAGACGAATACCAGGCTCTTGAGCGCCTAAAGGAAGTTCTGATTACTGCATCGGAGTATGGGTTACAAATCAACTGGAAGAAGTCTCAGCTGTTAACCAGAAAGGTAGAATACCTAGGTCACATTATTGAAGGTGGTGCGGTAATGCCATCGCCAGGGAAAACAGATGCTGTTACGAAATTCCCTGAGCCTCAGAACTTGAAGCAACTGCATAGTTTTTTGGGACTTTGTTCCTACTTCAGGAAATTTATACCTAAGTATGCACAGCTGGCACAACCACTCACAGATATGCTGAAAAAAGAATGCAAGTTTGAATTCAGTGATGCACATAGAGCTATTTTTAATGAATTGAAGACGAAGTTGGCTACTAAACCAGTGTTGAAGATTTTTGATCAACGAGCAGAGACGGAGCTTCATACTGACGCATCAGGTATTGCTTATTCAGCTATTTTAATGCAAAGAGGTGATGATGGAAATTTACACCCAGTTCATTATATGAGCCGAAGGACTACGGACGCGCAGGCCAAGTACACAAGCTATGAGCTTGAAGCACTTGCTATAATTGAAGGTGTGAAGAAGTACAGACACTACTTATATGGAAAATTCTTCAAGATTGTCACCGATTGTAAAGCTTTCCAAATGACGCTAAACAAGAAGGATCTAGCATCATCAACAAGAGTTGCTCGATGGATTTTATTTCTACAGGATTATGATTTCACAGTAGAACACCGTGACGGCACAGGAATGAGGCATGTCGATGCATTGAGTCGAAACCCGTATGTAGCAGCCATAACATCTAGCTTACACCAAGATATAAGACGTGCACAGGAGTATGACGAGGGCCTTAGTGCAATAATTCAAATTTTGAAAGAAGGAAACTCATTTAAAGATTACAGTCTAAATCAAGAATTACTTTATAAAGGATCAGATCAACAACTAGTTATACCTAGTACAATGGAAAATGAAATTATAAAGAGGGCACACAGTAATGGTCATTTTGCGAAGAAGAAAACTCTAGAACTAATTAGCAAAGATTACTACATTGAAAAAATAGGAAAGAAAGTTGAAGATTATATAGCATCATGTATACCATGTCTACTAACGAATAGAAAAGAAGGAAAACAGGAAGGTTACCTTAATCCAATTGAGAAGGGAGACACTCCTTTGCATACTCTGCATTTAGATCATGTTGGTCCCCTGACAGAGACTCATAAGCAATATAATCATATACTCACCGTTATTGACGCTTTCACGAAGTTTGTATGGTTGTTTCCATGTAAAAGTACCACAACGAGGGAAGTGTTGAATAAATTGGAGATACTACAGCATACTTTTGGAAGTCCAGAAAGATGCATCACAGATAGAGGTACTGCTTTCACCAGCAACGAGTTTCAACAGTATTGTATGAAGGAAGGAATAGAGTTATGTCATATAACTACAGGAGTACCTAGAGGTAACGGTCAGGTGGAAAGGGTTCACAGAACTATTATACCAGTACTTACCAAGCTATGTATTGAGAAACCAGGATTGTGGTACAGGCATGTAGGAAGAGTGCAGATGGCATTAAACAGTACTTACCAGAGAAGCGTAAACACCACTCCATTTGAGATGCTAATAGGAAAGAAAATGAAGAGACAAGACGACATAGAATTATACGAACTACTACAACAAGAAGGACGAGACAGCTATATGGAAAATAGAGAAGATTTGAGGAAGAGAGCAAAACAGCAAATACTGGAAGTACAACAGGAAAATAAGAAGAACTATGATAAGCATAGAAAGGATAGTAGGAAATATCAAGAGGGAGAGTTAGTTGCTATAAAGCGAACTCAGTTTGGGCCAGGGCTCAAACTCAAACCTAAATATTTGGGACCTTATCAGGTAACAAAAATCAAACGATACGACAGGTACGACGTGGAAAAAGTAGATATGATGGCAGAAGGTCCAGTCAAAACCTCAACATCTGCAGATCATATGAAAAAATGGCCGGATGACAAGGAGTAAAATCAAGTATGTTAGGGTTATGAAGTATGTTTGTTGTGTGTTGATTGTATGAAAGTGATAGGTGTTAAGAAAGTATTTTTTTTGTGTTTTCCCTATTTTGTTGCTATACGGAGTTGTTAAGATTCGGTTTGTTAAGCATTACAGTAAAATTATAACTGATCATATTGTATCACCAAGGTGTTTTGTATTTCTTTGATAAGCTAAGATGTAACAAAAGATGTCAAGTAAATTTGTGTTTGAAATTGTCATGCTGTCTTTTATCTCTTTTTCTAGGAAAATAAATATTAAGATGTAAGCTGGCTATGTTAAAGAAAATATATTGTTTGTGAAATATGTCACCTTCTAAAGGAAATGTTGGTTTGAAGCTATATTGTGTAAGATCAAAATTTCATTATGTTTCTGTAGCTCATGTAAGACTAAACTTAAGATGTTATGTATAGATTAAAGTTGTTTATTGCAAGGTGAGATGATTTTTTGAGGTTTATTGTAGTACTTGTACCATGGTGTCTGTGGGCAGACAGTGTGCAGGATGACCGAGTGTGGAATGAATTTTGTGTAAAAGGGAACGTATGCTAAGGTGCGAGTGAAAGGTGCGAAAGTGTGAAAGAGAGAGGAGGAATAAGAAATATGGCGTGACAGATATAGTACGATGATAGACGACAGACGTGTTTTTTTTATTAAAGTTTTTTGTAATTAAAAATATACAAGTTTCTACGAACAAAACTCTATTATTTCACCATACGATCCCACATTTATTGCATTAACCTAGCATTTTTAGTTTCCGAGATTTTTAGGATTCTTTAAGTGACCCGGATTCATTGCTCTCGAGTGTATTTAAGATGTCGTTGTGATTCTGAGCTAGTATGTTTGAATTGTTTTCAATTCAGACGCAAATTCTGTGCTAGATCTTTTTGCGTTTTAATACTGACTTTAACTGAAAATTAAAATAAATTACGTTAGTAGGAGAGGAGTTGATTGAGAAAAAGTAAATAAATTTATTTCTGTCACCAATCTGCATTGCTGTGCCTCGGTTTACAAGCCGATGAAATTAAAGATTTTCAACTTTTTCGGCGGCCTCGCCGCTGCTAGCGATATAATTCAAAGGCATGACGAAGGTAAATCAATAAAGGCGGTCGGAGCCACAATTTATCAGCTGGATTCATCGATGTATAATCTGCAACATCAAGAATAGGAAACTATTATATAACATAACATCACGCCTATAATACCTGAAGGGCTAGACAGAGATGTACAGTCGTGGTCTTTTCCAGATGGAAAAAAAATTTAACTGATCAGGCGATCAGTTAATTTTTTTTTTCGCTTAAATCATGCAGAGGAAAGCGTCAACTTTGACGCGCAAAATAACAATAACTCTCGTTTGGCGTGCGTCGTCAGTGCGCTCGGCCGATCGGTATCTTTTCGTTCATTATTTTTATACAAAGTCAACGAGGCGGGGCTAGAGAGCCTTTCTATGTCGTAAGTGCAAGCAAAAATTAGTTTATAAGTGGTAAGGCGGGAGTGTCCTCGATAGTATCTAATAGCACCCATATTTCGACCCCGTTATTTTTTAAGTCCCATGTTATAGGGGGCGGGCCTATTGCCATCAACCGGGTACAGATCCAGACTCCGTGGCTGCTACTGAGAAATTCCTGATGGAAAAACCCGACCCGGGAATCCCGGACAAACCCAACAAATTCACCTAAGTCGCAAATTCTCTCATTATGATTGACTAAACAAAGTAAATCTAAAACAATTTATGATAACATAAAACATGGATTCATATCTCGAAGATATTGAAGGAGTTACAAAGTTTTTGAGGTCTTAACAACTTAATATCGTCTGCTCAGCGAGATTCCAACTTTGTTGGGAACTGCTGGCAAACAATTTATAATATATTATGAACAAAAAGGGATTTTTGTGTCGCCCAGCCTCATTCATCTCCCCGAATAACCATCTTTGACAAGATAACCGATATAAAAGGTAAACACTTCGGCTTAAAGATTATGAGGCAAAAATAGGCCTCTTCATTTTTATAATGAAGGTTAAGCTCGTTACCTTGACAAAACGGAGATTTTTTATGAAAATGATAATGTTTAGATTAGCATCTGGGTTCGAGCAATGTTCTAGAATAGCCGTTTGAAATTTACTAGCTTATGCGCGCCGGCTTTGTCCGCGTGGAGTTCGGTAATTTTCCCACGGGATCGTACTACCGGGATAAAAAGTACTCCGTGTACTCAGGTTATAAACTATCTGTGTGCCCAATTTCATCCAAATCCGCTTTGTAGTTTTTGAGTGAAAGATTAACAAACATCCATCCACCCATACATCTTTACAAACTTTCGCATTTATAGAAGTAAGTAAGACTTTACTTTGAAATGGCTTATATGCAGCAGTAGACTGCTTTATCCTGAGTTGGTTTTTAGTAGCCAACCAGGAATAATGGGAAAATAAGGAAACTAAAAACCATCACAAACATAAATACGGGTTAACGAAAGGACACCTCTGTTTACCCCTTTATAAGAAGAAAAGGCGTAATACGTTATTTATTTAAAGATAACGTTACCCAAATGCTATATACGGTCGTGAATCGTACATACATAATGTATGACTGAAGGAGCCGCTCGTAACATTTGTGAAGGAAAACTGTTCCCCCAATATTTGTATTGTCTCCGGTCGCACCTAAGCACATCACTATTCATGGTAGAAGAAATACTGTGATCATGCTAAACTTGATCTCTCATCACACTTAAAGTACTTACGGGATGATATCCGTGATTTTCCTTGGTTACTATGAGCTCTCCCGTAAGTACTTTAAGTGTAGTGAAAAACCGTGAAAGTCTAAAACAGTTGATCATTTTTAACGGCCGATTTGATCAAGGAATGAAGTTATTTTTAAGTCATATTTGTACGCCTTAAAGGTAAAACATGATTGTGATCCTTTCTGCAATATACTTAACATCTTGCATGGTTTTGTGAGTACGTACTCATGTTTCTGAAAAATAAATGAACTCTGAACTCTGAAGAGATATTGATAAATTAAAACAGTTTAGTGGTCGCAAGCGCGACTGCTGATCATGAGGTCCTGGGTTCGATTCCCGGGTCGGGAAAAGTGATATTGCGTTTTTTTAATCAGGAATTTCTCAGTAGCAGCCACGGAGTCTGGATTTGTGGCCGGTTGACGGCAATAGGTTCGCCCCCTATTACATGGGACTTAAACATAACTGGCGAAATGTGGGTGTTCTATTAGGTACTCCTCTGTCTAACCCTTCGTGGATTACAGACGTGATGTTACGTTATGTTATGTAACCAAGGCCACCCAAAGTAGTGCAAATACAACCTACAATGTAGGTGTTCATTCAATAATCGTTATTGAATGGAATGTTCATCCATATTTTCAAAGAAAACAATTGAGTGATGCGGAATGATAATATTAGCAATGCGATGATGTATACCTTTCGTAACAATGCCAATTGTATTAACCACTCGATTACATTACTCTTCAAATGATTATAATATTTTAGACGTTCAATACAATAATTTCCATTGAATTAAATTACGTATTTGGTAAAATAATTTGGCATTACTAACATTACTTAATTTTACATCATAATAGTTTCTGAATTGTTACTGCAAATAATTTCAAATACTCTAAATAACCGTCATTTATCTAAAAGCGTATTAATCACAATAGCAATCATTACTACTTTACATGAACGTTAAATTAATGGAAGTACATAATTGGTATTAGTAGCTGAACCTAAATAATTATAGTACACGGGAGATAAATTTATTACAGCTAATTCCCGCTAAACCATACATTTGTTGATTAGAATGTTCTTGGATCAACGCTAAGATGCGTCCATTTAGAGAATGGTACACAAGACTAATCTTCCTTATCATTTAATCTCCCTAGGAAGACAATAACGGATGGTGGCTGTCAACAAGAGCTTGTGTGGAGCGTCCAGTTGGCATTAAAAGAACTCACAGGTGTGACGATAAGTATCTACTTCGAGCGCACTTTGCGAGTCAGTCTGGAGTCTCGCTACCAGAGTTGATGGCCATTTTTGTATCTAATGGCCTCTACGCACACGACATGTGTCGGTGACTTTGTCTTCGACGGTGACGGTGGGCTGATTGTCGGCTTCAAGTCATTGCAAGTTGAACATTTACGGCGGCACGAGATGTGCAACTTTGTCACAACAGCTTGAGTGTTTCCTGAGCACGTATTTAAGCTGCCGACCTGTCGGCAGGTACTAGCACAAGCGGGTCCATGTCGCTGACATGATTCTTCACTACATATTATAAAACAAAGTCCTCTGCCGCGTCTGTCTGTCCCTATGTATGCTTAGATCTTTAAAACTTCGCAATGGATTTTGATGCCGGTTTTTTTAATAGATAGAGTGATTCAAGAGGAGGTTTTCAGTATATAATTTGTCAAGCGGGCGAAGCCGCGGACATCAGCTAGTTTTATACTATAAAGCCGGGCTGTTTTGGTGGCCCAGCGCTTTGGTGTGAAGGGAGACCCCATAATAGGTACAGTCGAGGACTTTAATTGATGAGCCACTTGCCGCTATTCGTATTTTAGCCGTGTAATGCAAATCGGGTTTAGTCGGTAATATTCGTACTCGTGAATTCATGTATAAAAGTGCAAAATTGGAAACTAGTGAAAGTGGCTTATCAATTAAAGTTCTGGACTCTACATCTTTCGCTCAAACGACAAAAAGACGGGCACAGCGAATCTTATTTTAAGTATTTAACAACAAAAATACGTTATAGAAAAGGATTCTTGTCTGAAAACCATCTTAATTTAATCCTACTTCGCAAATAAAACTAAAACAGCGTGTTCCTTGTTCCACATTTAAGCTGATTATGCGATTAAGTTTGTTCTAAATCCGAAGTAAAATAACAAAGATTAGGAATATTGCGTTCAAATAGATGATAGACATTCGTCCTTCCTTCCTGCGAAGATAATGGACCACTTTGTGTATTTCCGAAGCAATGTTTCTTATTCCAATTCGTAGAAATAAAATACTGGTTTAGGTCGTTCTGTGTTTGACTAATTACTGCTTTTTGGGTGACATTTTTTATGTCAATATACCATAGACATCCGTGTCTCTGGAAAGCAGAAAGAAAAGGCTTTGCGTAACTGAACATTTGTACGGATTTTATATATTTATAACTTGCTTTTGGTCGCGGGTTCGCTCCCGTTGTGTACGGAAATTAACCCGCGGGAACATTTTAAATGTAACCAATAACACTCGGGGATAATGTAGCTTCCGGTTAGTGAAAGAATTTTCGGGATCGGATCAGTAGTTCCAAAGTTTATCCCCTACATACAAACTTACAAACTATCTCTTTATAATAAAAGTTTAGAAGTATAGACAACACTGTTGTGAAATATAATCATAAAATCTTTATCCTGAATGGATTCTGGGATTACAGACCCGACTTGTTGGATACGAAATGTTAATTCACAAACTACGATAGTAGTAATTAGTACAGTAGCAGTCACTATAATTCCTGCCGGGGCTGCGGGACTATTCGAAAGAGATACCGTGGCCCCGGAACACAAAGGGCGAGGAAGGAACATGGATGGGTTTTAGTCAGTAAAAGTCTGACACTCCCTCCTGCTCCGCCCAGAGCGGGAGAAGTCATTTGATGATTTCCCATCCTAAAAAAAAAAAAAAAAAAAGCAGTCACTATAATTATCATTCTATTTTACATTCCATTGTCAGAATTGAAATTCTCATTTATCGCTCTTCCAAATGAACATGAAACACGTAGATCATATCAGTTGTTCTACATTATAATAACGTTTTGTGAAATAAGATAAAATGGTGCATTATGTTTCCGAATCTACAGAACATGTTCAACGTATGTAATGGAAATATATGTATATTATAATAAACAATACGAACTCAAGATTAATTTTATTTATTCTCATATTGTTGGAAACATTCCCAAGAAACCGGTACGAGAAAAAGTAAACGTTCGTTTGTTTGTTACATTTATTTGTGAATGTGCCCTCTCGATTGTGTACCGCGATATATCCTGGCGAGGGCTCATTTCGAACACCATTAAATAGGGGAACGCCATCATTGCCACCATTTCCCGCTCAAGATGAACACAATGGAAACATTTCGAAGGTTTAACAGATGTAATGAGATCCTTAAATATCTGCTAAACTGGATATGGCGTTTAACGTAACAATATAGACATTTTATTGTATTGCTTATGCTCCAATAATGGATAGCTATAATATACAATGTACTATACAATTTGGCATTCATCTTTTCTCACTACTGATATTTTTTGTTGCAAACGTTGTATATTTTCGTAAAAATAATTGCCTGACTAGATATTTAGATAGCTATACTTCTACTCCGGTAAATATCATTTTTATGTAAAGTTTTATCTACATAGGTAAAATTTGGGACGTATGTGAAAATTATTGTATGTTATATTATTATATCTTATACACTGTAATACAAATATCAAAGCGGTTCTCTATAGTTACTAAAACAATTGATTTCGCGGGTGAATTGACAAATGGTTACGACTATACAACTGCTTTAATTATTATAGTTTTGACGCTAAAGTTGTCTCAGTAATAAACATAAATTCTGTGAATATTATTACGTAAGGAAACCATGTTTCAATACGACAAAGCTGTATAATTACTTCCTAGCAACTGATTAGATAGTTTATATTTTATAGGGAATGTTTACATAATTTACAACAACATACAAGGGCGAGAAACGTCCAAAGGGATACATATAAAAATGCGTTAAATCTAGATTACCATCAAAATGCAAATGTGGGTCGAAATTAAAGCGAATAAGCATTCATGAAATCGTAGTACCAACGCGTTGGTCAGATGGGAAAACACGATAAGACCTGCAATGGAGGTGCCTTTGTGCTACACTAAACATCTATGCATTATGTACCTAGGAGAGTCAACATGGCGACACCAACGACAAAGGGTAACGAGTCATCAAAAGTTCAGGTCATCGTGGCCAATTCTATAACAGACTCTCTATAACAAAGAGGTGAAGTTTTACACACACAATTGTTTCATATATAATCTTCCCTACCAACTCCCAAGTTAGATTGGATTTTTCTAGACCAATCCGATTGCTTCCCTTCTTACCTCCACGGGATGTTGGAAAGAAACTTTTACATTCAAATATGTATGAGATAAAACTCGGCGAAGGCTTACCAGAGTAACGCTACGGAAATAGGAACACACCTATTACCTAAACTGTGTCGACTCGTTAAGACTTACGAAAAGAGGTCACTGGAGTGCCGGTGAGTCACTATTTGTTTTTCAGACATAAACTTATACATAATACATACCTGTCTATGTGAGACTAGGTGTGATGAACTTAAAAATTTTCAAGATTTTCAAATTATGACAGTAGTGGCTGTTGCCCGCGACTTCGTTAGCGTGGTATTGTTACGTGTGTGAGTAAAAAAAAGACAGCCCGTGTCCTTCCTCAGATATAATATATCTCCTTGCCTAATTTCGTTACGATCCGATCAGCCGTTTAATCGTGAAGGTAACTCTGTTTCTTACCTACAAACAAATAAACTGAGTTACTTTCACATTTATAATGTCAGTATGGATTGTACTAATATTTTAGATTATTACTGCTCCTAGCTCAAATGCACAAAAAAAAAGACTATTTACAACTAGCTGTTTATTTTCCATTGAAATGGTGTAACTTACAGAATGGTTGGTGACCGCAGAGCTCTTTGACTGATGATACTGTTTCCAACATAGGCATCATGACAGTATGTATTTTCTCTAGTCAAAGGTGTTTAAAGAATAGGCAAGGCAAGCTACACTGCATACATCTTCTGTGTAGAGAAGTAGATTCAACACCAAAGAATATTTTATTTACTTAGTTTCACCACTAACTTCCGCTAATGTACAAAGTAGGCTCCGACTCAAATTAGTCAGCATAAATATAAACTAATTTGTAAACACCCAAACTAAGTCCTATCAAGTTATCTAAGATTAAGATAGCCTACGCTAAATAAATAGCTTTGTATCGCTCCTCCATCGCAATCCCGGGCAACCCTAAGATTAACAAAGTAAGCGAGTTGCTTATCTCTGAATATCCCATTATGTTAATCTAGCGTAATTGTTTATAGGTCTAGCTGGCCCGCTTCTCCGCGTGGTATGGGGGAGAGTCGGCCATAATAAATCACCGCTAAAAGGCTTCATTGTTGGCTCGACTGACAAAGGTTTTGCGCCTCATGGCAATGGCACGTGCGTGCGGAATTAAAAGGCGTCCAACCGCACTTCCCGTGACCCGACGCTACCCGACACTCCCCGAGGCAGACCGAGGCACGCCGCGAAGGGTTGCACTCGATATCGCTTAATGTCCTTTAAGTACTGTTTGTCTCTTTTTAATGGACAACATTTTAACAGATGGCATTTAAAATTTGCTTTTTGTTTTTTGTTCATAAATAGTATTAAGATTTTCTTTAAAAAGTAAAAGTAGTTTACTATTTTACTACGTGTATGGTTCATAAAACAATTCTAGAATAATTTCTGACCGTCCTTCGCCCCAATTACCAATCTCACGAAGGACAAAAAGGGGTCTAAGACTGAAATTAGTTTGAATAATTTCTGCGGACACGGTCGAAGTCCCTCCACTTAATTCATTATTGCTGAAGGACCCAAACCTCTGACGCTTTTGAAGAGAACTTAATACGTCTAACCAATGAATTTAATGTTCTCTAAAACCATTTTATTGGTGTAGATTTGATCGTGCTAAGTTTTATGACAAAAAAGCAATGATCACAACAAATCTTCAGCTTAATTTTAAATAGATAATAGTTTTCCGAAATATTAGTTAAACACACACACACTTCACACACACACTTTACTTCACACCTGGGGTCTTTGATATAAAATCCATGAATGGCTGTATAAAAACATACACACATATACAGAATTATTTTAAAGTAAGTAATTTTGATTAAATATAATATTATTTCTGGTGTGATGAAAAAGCCAATCAGCTGCAACGACAAGAATTAACGGCCACATATTTTTAAATGAAATATACCTGAAAACTCCTCTGTAATAATTTGCCAGAATAAAACCTGCTGCTATCAAAACGGATCTACATTATACAAGGCAAATATTACTGCAAGAGTGATAACAAAGTGATTTTTTACCAAGTTCACTTTAACAAAAACAACTCGCTAAGGAAAAGTACTTGTGCAATATTTAAGGCTCAATGTCGGCGCGTTTAACAATTTAACTTTACTTGTTAAGTTTTGTGACCTAAAGCCTTTTAGTTACGGTTATGTTAGGTGCTCAAGTTGTAGGATCCAGTAAACTTCTTAAACTGTTACTGTCACGACACCTGGGGGTCTCATGAATTATTGTAAATGCCAGGTACGCTTTGATTAACCTTTTTATAAGTTGTTCAAAGAGCTCATATTTTTTTTCATTCAAGCTAACGTTCTCTGCATATGTAAACTCCGGAAATCGTACCACACTCCTTAATCGGGAATAATAAGTATGTATATTTGTTATACATTACATAAATAAACGCACACCTTTTTCCCATGGGTGAGGGGGTAGACTGAATCCCATTTTAAAATCGTAATCATGGAGTTCCTTGCCAGTTTATCTCCATAGAAAACCATCAACCCGAACCTTGCACCTTTTTTCGACGTTTTAAAAGTGACCATGTAGGTCTACATATTATGGGAAATAAAAAAAAAAACATATTGTGAGAAACTACAGAACGTCACCTACTACGATCTTTACTTACTCCAATTACTTTGTCTACGTTCATACATTTGGTCATAGTCGAGTAGTACACCTGACCTTTCTGTTATTTACGATTATTTTATTATGCTTTTATCTACTACATAAGATTTACAAACTACAGTATTTACACCTACATATACTACTATCATGTCGTTGCTTTGTATATCGATATTTTTTTGTGAAAAAAAAAATAATCTTTATAAATTTGATTTCACTTAAATTCGTCTAACTGAAAACATTTTTCGTATGGAGAGTTCCATACGAAAAATGTTTTCAGTTACAAACCCACATGTATGTACAAAATCGAATATTGATTTCACTGGAAATGTTGGTAGCACACGAGCTTCAAATATTGAAACTGAAACATTTCATCCACGTATTGCGAAAACGTTATACAACTCTATTAGGATGTCAAAGTAACGTTACTAAGAAAGCATATGGTACACGTATAGGGGAATTTCCACCAAAATTCATACAAATCTTTGGCTCGCAGTTACACAAAAAGAAAACTCGTTTTCGACATTATGCATACATGTACCGGGTTCGTTAGTCCACTATTTTGCCCGAGGCATTCACGGGATGAATTGCATCCATCAGCGAAAACCCAACGAGTTTCACAATGACAATCACAAAAATCAAAATGAAAGCTTTGATTTTATTTTACATCCACTAAAAATTGATATGCATACGTGAAAAGACATCGAGTATCAATTATGTATTTTTAGCCAAATATAACGCTGGTTTCTGTATCAATGCAAATCTGGATAATCAAATAAAACCACAGCTCTAATCACTGCATGTGCATGAATGTTGATAAGAATTGTATAGTCAGCGACAAAAGTGGAAGTTAATTAAATATGTCAATAAATTATTATAACACTGTATCCGGGTGAATTTCAACAAATGCCATTTTTTATCATATCGGTGAACTTTTTCATTTATATGTTTTTTGTATATTTTTCCGGTTTTATGTAATCTTTAGGATATCAAATATCCCCAAATTTAATATCATCAACGTATCATTTAAGACTAAGGAGAAAATTCAGTTTGAATTCTGGTTTCCACCGATATGACAAACCGGCACCGATTATTTTTTCTGTACACCGATATGATAAGTTTATCCACCGAAATGATGTACATATCCAGCGATATGATAATCTACCCACCTCTTAACATCAAAAAGGAAATAGTTAGTACGTACCTATATATTTTTACAAGGGTGACTTAGAACTGAAGATCTGAACTGAGGGTCTTATAAGTAAACCACATCCAAAGAGAACTGAGTTCTTAGAAATCCAATTAAAACATATTTTTTTTAAATTATGTACCTATTTTATTATATTTACACTAGCTACTTAGAATTTTAAAAAAAATGTTTATTTTATTATAATTGTCTTTATTAAAATGAAGTATAAAAAAATCAAAAATCTCTAGGTTAAAATTGCACAATACACATTTATTACTGTGGACGATCCAGCTAATTGTTTTGCCGTTGCGTTCAATTGCTCCACCTCACCATCATCATCTCAGCCTACATTACCTAATACAGACCATACATTATACATCTTTATTTATACATCTTTTACTACCCAGTGTTATCGTGGTAATGATTTTGGCAATCTATGTAGGTAAGTATGTATGTATGAATGTTTGTATGTAGGTATATATGTATGTACATAATGTATGTGTTTGTAAATATGTTCCATTGTTTCTTTGTATACTTAACGAAATGACACGGGATCTACCGATATGATAAAACGACTCACCGAGATGATAAAATATCTACCAATCTGATAAAGCAATCCACCGATGTGACAAAACTGTGCGTTGATCATGAATCAAAACACCGATATTAGATATAAGAGACCGATTGATTTTTTCTTATCATTTCGGTGTAAATTATCACATCGGTGGTAATAAAGACCACCGATTACAGCGATATGAGAACAGCGATGTGAGAAATAACGCACTTTTTAGAAAATGAGAAAAAATGCATAATATCTAGGATAATTTCAATAACAGTCAATGAAGCTAATTCACCTACTACCTCTGTTAGAACCAATCAACAATAATGAAACTACTCATTACACTAGAAAAATGCAACCACCGATAATATAAAATAATTGTCCGGGAGCAACTGGAATGGCGTACTTACGTTATTGGCGGGAATATGCAGCGATTTGACACACATCCGTCCTGACTGCGCACTAGCATACACTAAAGCGAGGGAAATAAAATTGGGGTGGGGACGCTCTCGGACTCGTCGATGTAAAGTTAGGTTTAAATTACTTTTGTCCAGCGATATGAGAACATTTTTCAGGACAAGTACGTTTGTGCCTCTCAGTAATAATAATCGTTAATTATGTATTAACATATGCTATATATTAATAACAAAACTAATATTCTATGAAATAGAATAAGTTAATATATACTTAACTTACTTATTTTTATTATTGTAGAAGCTTTTTTGTTTGTAAAAAAGTAGAGGGACAGCACCGATTTGAAAAAAAGAGAGGTTTATGTATTTATTTCTACCTTTGTAAATTGTCCTAGGCAAATTATGTTTTTGCCACAACCCACTAGCTATCTATTGAATACAAGAAAAAATCAGAACAATATTCCTTTTTTCAAATATTAATTTCACGGAAGACCCGGACCGACTTCAAACAGGATTTCTGAAAAATAAGAATGCGTTATTTAATTTTTGTTGCACACAGTACCTAAACACTTGAATGACTGTTGCATTGCAGATAAAGGCTGGTTATCTCCTGTGCGAAGCTGATATCATATTGCAAACGTCGTTATCAGTTACCTACGTAACGACTTCAATCACGTCACACATTACTGAAAACCGCTGTTTAGACTAGTAAGATAAACACGAGATAAGTGGAAACTGGAATGATTACTTAGTTACTTATAACTTGTAATATAATCTTTAAGACAAGATATTACACTCAATAAAACTAGATACGATTACAGTATCTAACAAAACACTTATTCTGCTAACACTTAAACACTTTTACTGACACACAAAACCCTTTAATTGTGAAGTAACAGAATTGGTTCAAAAGTTAACCCTCAATTAAAAGCCCGGACTTAGAAATTCTCTCCTGAAAATTGTTAATAAAGCAACTTGTACAAAGGTAGGAAAGTCTTTATTGACTTGTAATGATCGTTAACCACTACCTGAAAAGTACTTTCATGAATACAGAGCAAATAAAGGTCCCGTTTAAGGCTGCCGAGGCCCAATTCAGTCATTAATAATTCATTTTCGAGCTCGGGACATTCGATAATTTTGTCCCTAATTGTAGAACTCGGCGGGCAATTTGGGAGAGCAGGTCTTGTTAAAACGACTGGGGTGACACCTGGTTTATTAATTCAGGGATAATAATGTTTGAAAACTAGTTGTGCCCCGTGACCTTCGTCCGCGTGAAATGGTTATACCAAAAATATTGCACGGAACTCAAATCCTTTTTCTAAAATAAAAGTAGCCTAAGTTACTCCTTATAGTCCCGTCAAAATTGGTTCAGCCTTTTCGGAGATTAGCGGTAACACACAGACAGAGAGACAAAAAATGTAACAAAAAGAAGTTGGTATAATTACGTTATATACTTTCATAAGCACTCAGTAAAGTTAATTTGCAATTACAAACAGACACATCACTTTTTGTTTTTTTTTTTATATCGGTAAAGATATTTTGTTTAGCAGAAACACATGTTCATCTAAAATTCACAAATTCACTATGGTCATTTGTGACTAATATTTCAACCTTAATTTCCTTTACTTTTGCAAAGTTTTGCATCAATATTAGGTCTTGCATGCCTGTATTGGTAAACTTGCCGCTTCTTCAATGTTAGAGTAAGAAAACACATTATTTTCACAAAATTATTACCTAAATACGTTACAGTATATCCGCAGGGATTACTAAATTCCATTCGGTTTCAATATCGCATCACATAAAGTTATAGTGTACCTCTAATGATTTATATCCGTAACACAGGCAAAATATTCACCTTCAGTGGAATAAGTGTTCCCCCGGGGTATCCCAAATTGATAGATTACATTCGGGGCCACAGAAATTGTGTAATATTTTTTGACCATTGAACGGACATTCAGGGTCCCGATTTTCTATGACCCATTAAAATGTTAAACGTGTTATTGTATGCTTAGGCATAAAATGTAACCGCCACAAGATCTATAAAGACTCTTTCATAAATATGTAACTTTGGGATATTGCTTCAGTTATAGCGTGGTCGTTCGCTTCCTGATCTTTGCCAGTATAAAATCGGGATTTGAAATTTTAGTAGATTTATTTGTCGATTGGTTTTTGCTGCCGTTTTTATTAAGATTTTCAGAAAAATTGTAGCGTCCTACAGCATTTTTTAAGCATCTTGCATGAATTTTCTTCATAAGACCACATATGTAATTCATCTCCTTTTTTAATATTTGAACAAAGCCCTATGGTTTGTTGATTTTACCCAGTTTTCTACTAAGATTTTAAAGGCTCTAGGCCTCATATAAAATCTTAGTAGAAAAAAAGGGTACGCAGTCCACAATAAAGTTCTTTGTTTTAAGTTTAGAATGGGTTGACGAATTCAAATCAAATGGGTCAATTTGTCATCGAAACTAATGCACACAAGCGGATAGACCGGGGCATGTGACATGAGAAAAATGGCAGCATCCCGAATAGTGATGGATGGGCGCAACATACTGCACGGTACTGTAACACATTTCATATACCAACTGTTGTGTGTGAATGAATTTTGTATTATTATAGCACCTGTTCCTATGTTGTAACGCTATCTTATACAAAAAATTGTCTAAAAACATGGTAACATTAAGAAGAACTGCCGCGTACGCCTAGTGTTGGCAAGCATTACGGTAAGCATGAGGTCTCGGGTTCAACACCCATGTTATTAGAATTTCCCATCTAGAATTTCTCAGTAGGAGCCCGGAGAAAGGACTAGTGCCCGGTTGATGGCAATAACCTCGCCCCTTACTAGATGAGATTTAAAATATAACTACTGAATTGAAGGTGATTGAACGGTGCAAGTCGCGATGGCCCAGAGGTTAAGGCCTCGCCTCTCATGCATGGAGGTTGTGGGTTCAAATCCGGGTAAGTGGCAACGTGACTTTTTCAATTCATATGTACTTTCTAAGTTTATCTTGGACATCACAGACATCGGTGAAGGAAAACATCGTGAGGAAACCTGGACTTAAGGGTAATATAAGTCTGAAATCGCCAACCCGTCTTGAGCAAGCGTGGTGATTAATGCTCGTGCCTTCTCTGTATGAGAAGAGGCCTTTGCCCAGCAGTGGGACAGTAATAAACTGGTATTATTATTCGGTGCAGCGGTAGATAGTAGTACATCTCTGTCTAACCTATCGGAGAACAGACGCAATGTTAATAAATTGTTGTAATATTACTAGGAAGGATTTAATTGTTTAAACAAACTCGATAACTGTTCTACTTCTGAGTTAAATAACTTACCTCCAACGTATCCGCTAAACAATAAGGAAATGCATGCACAACTGAAACAAACACTCCACATAAATGGCAGAGAAAACTAACACAAAGCTTGGAACACACTGCTTGCAAATCCCAATTAAACTACGAGTTAAAGGTAAGTACAGGACTTAGATGAGCGCGGGAAGCACGCTTGATAACCGCACTCGTCCAACTTCATTTAAGTTAAGCTTTTGGCTAAGCAGCGCCTAGTGCCTGTGCCTCGCTGGCTGCCAATCAAACACTGCGAGTTTGTGAACTACCACCTTACACTGTACACTTTAGTATAAGAGAAGTGGGTTAGTTCAAAGTTTCGTGTTACGGGTTTCTTATTAAACGTTGCTGCTGCAAATAAGTTATATATTTTTCTGCCCTTCTTGTTAGCGTGTCGATGGCTAATGTTTATTAAATATGTTTGGCCCAAAATTCAGCTACGCGAACTCCGCTCGCTGATGCAGTCATAAGATCGTCAAGTGTGCAGGTGTCAGGGCATGCGGCGCAAGATGAAAGATGGGCCGTTGTCTGTGGACACACACCGCATACACATTTGAGATCTGAGCCGTCCATGAACCCCCATCTGAGGAGGTTGTCTTTGCTACGGCCGACCTGGGTTCGGAGTCTATTCAGAGATTTCCAAGTCGGCCACGGCAAAGCATACCCAGGTGGAAGGCTTTCAGACGGTTCGATGAAGCCGTCAGGGGGCTTAAACAGCTTCCGCCAGAGATCACATCTCGCTGTAGAAGCATTGCTATTAGCTGGACTAGCTGGACCGACCCACCCAAAAAAGCTTTTACGGCTTTTCAGCCTCTGCGGCACTGAATCGTAACTGTGCATTGGGTGGCGTGCGTCAGCTTGTAGCTTCGTCCTCTCGGTGTGGCTGGCTATGGTCCTACGAACTTTTGGAGGCGCAATCCCAGTTTGAATTTCATGTTTATTTTTCCTTTTTTTCAATATATAATGATCTATAACTACAGTACTGTCAAATTATTAATCAAATCACTTATAAAACAAGCTCATTTATCCATTGCGATTTATTGCACGGCGTCATCTTCTCAGTTCGTTGGCCGCATCCACATCAGTCTTGCTCAATCATCGAAGCCGAATAACTTTATGTTAGCCTGCCGGGGCTGCGGGACTATTCGAAAGAGATGCCGTGGCCTCGGAACACAAAGGGCGATGAAGGAACATGGATGGGTTTTAGTCAGTAAAAGTCTGACACTTCCTCCTGCTCCGCCCAGAGCGGGAGGAGTCATTTGATGATTTCCCATCCGAAAAAAAAAAAAAAAAAATGCTAGTGGGAGTCTTGGATTATTTCATATTCACTTGTTAAGAAACTTTGAAACTTTAATGTTGTTCCATATTTCCTGAATATTCTCTCTTTAAAAGCAGAATGCATAATTTTTTTGATGCCTCCTTTCAATAAAACTTTCATACTCCCCCCAACTAACCGCCGTTCATTGGCTCAACAGGGGTGAACGAAAAAGAACCGACAACAGAACTTCCAAACTTCCTTCTTTTATAAAGTTTTCGTTTGGAATAACTGCAAACACAATTCAACACCTGGGGTATTATTTAACTCGAACTCCGGCCTTAAAATTAAAGCGCTCTTGGGCTTAATTTGTCTGAACTGAATGTGATTACCGGTTAAGTTCGAACGACAAATATAACTTGTAGGTAGGGGTGTGAGAAAACAAACGAGAACCTTAACAAGTTAACATCGTAATATTCTGGCCGAGAAACGCGAAGTTAGAGATATTAACACAGTAAGGGATAACAAGACGAGTCGAGTGTGAATTTGTTTGGATATAACTGTGAAATTAGATTGTGTGAGGGTCGTTATCGTTAGTTTCGGATTTCTAATGTAATATTAAATGTACGCCTCGAGTCTCAAGATCGCCGGTTTCTTGATTTTGCCAGGTTTAATTAAATATAAAGTTTATCGGGTTGCGATGTAAAACTTAGTTTGTTACGTAAACATTTACACTATCTTTGGTTTTAGAAGACAAGCAAGACTCTAGATTTGTTTCTCAATTAATCTTCTTCATTATCACTAGTTTGAATCTAACAATCTAACCTGTCAAAGATCATGCAAGAAACGCGGTAATTAAGCAATAATTTATCTGAAATGTAACATACGACTAGTACTACCTACTAGTAATGTTTTTTCTCGGAATTCAACAAACAATATTAGACCTCTATTTAGATCTGGGGATTTAGGTTCGTAATCAATTTACATCCCGCTACAAGCACGGCACAGTGGCTAACAACATTTGGGTATCGTAAACGCGCGGTATATAACTTGGTAAAGCCAGAGGCCGCCAACACACGTAGCTAAGCGAGTAATCCCAATACATTTGCTTGAAATAGTTCCTTCTGTAGCGTAAAATACGGGTTGCCGCTTGACGTACACACTACTTCCCTAATTGATGGTTATCCCTTCCTTAATTTATCTTGCTCTACCGATTCTTGGGAGAGCGGTCGGATGCAAAAATCAATCAGGCGTATGTCATCCTATATTGTGGGATGTTTTGTGTGGTAGGTTCCAGTAATGACGCACTCAAGATATATCAATTGGTTTTGATTTATTCATTTATAACGAAAAAGAAAATATCTGTCGTGGAATCAGAATGTTAAGCTCGTTGTGTTGCTCGTTTATAAATGAGAAAAAATATTTCGGTAGATGAATCTTTGTCATTCTTCTGTTACACGGTCCATGTTTTTTTGTAAAGTAACATAGGCTGGGGATGTTCGAAACAAATTGAAGATATTCTAAAGTTCTTATTTCAAACCTCAGTGGCAAACTGCCATTTAAAACTTTCCACACTCAGACTTCGTAAATAAAACCCAAATTGAAAGAAATTCGGACTGAAAACAGAACAATGCAAATCGTAAGTAGAAGTATCAAGGAACACAAATAACAGATCTTGGCAACTAACCAACGGAATGCAATGCAGATGACTCGAACGTTGAACGAAAACAACAGACCATTTGACTTACAAAACTATACACAAAAACTGAAATAAGAATTTCGAGACTTCGCTGGCTTCGAGAGTCGTAATAGTTCATTCAGAACCGAAACAAGACAAGAAATAGAGTAAAGCTATCGGTTCTCCCATTAATTAGATAGCTTACGTTAAGGCGCCTTCCCAAGCAAATGACCTTGAGCGAGCAGTTTTTTGGAGCCAACTCCTCTTTATCCAAAAGAAAAACGAACTAATCAAAAATATAATGTATTTTTGATTAGTTCGTTTTTCTTTTCTACATATTCTTGACTCCAAAATTGTCGTTTTTTTAAGTAGCCTATTGTTTAATAAATCCCGTCACAACGAAACCACAGAAATGAAAAATATGATTTGTAAACATGCTACTCCTCTTAAAGTAACCATTATTTTGATTTGCTACTTATACTAATGGATAGGCAATTTAATAATGAACATAATTGTAGTTTTTTTTTTTCAAAAGACGAATATACGGTTAAGACATTTATTTCTCAAAAAGAATACAATTCACTTAATATGAGAAATACAAGGTAATCTTAAAACTAAATATAAGAATTACTTATGAAGAAGGTAACTCGTAAATAAATAAGTTAAGTAGTAGACACTGGACACACAATTTTTACAATGTTGTGGGTAAAAGTAAAAAGTGAGTGTACTATTACATATCGATTCTTGAAGGCAAGTTAATAGCAATTACACATTGAACTATTAATGTAATGTAATGTTTCGGAAATACAGAGTAGGTAATTAGGTATCCTAGTTAGTTTTATACTTAGCAAATTAGTATATAATAACAATTTGTAGGTGTAAATTACATTAAATTGGTGCGGTGAGTTAAATTTTAAAACCTAGAGAAATCTTTTAAGATGTGGTGCTTCATGGTTTTTTTTATATAAAGTAAAGGACTGTATCTCTTTAATGTCATTAGGTAATTTATTATACAACTCTGCTCCTTCGTGTAGTATATTTTTTCTTCCGTAATTAGTTCGAGGTGGTCTTAAGCAAATGTTGTTTTTTCGTCTAGTACTACGTTTTTGTGTTTGGCCTTTTTTTGTACATGTTATTTTAGAGTGTATATTTTTATTTATTATCTTATGTACTAATATGCATGTGTTATATTTATATATCTGTGATAGTGTCATCAATTTACTTTCTTTGTAATTTTTTTCTGTCGGAGTTAGGTAGTGGTAATGGAATAAGAGTTTTATTATTTTGTTTTGACAGGTTTATCAGGAATATTTGATAATAAAAACCACTCATTTCGCACTATTCGGCCCGCAGTGACCGACGTAACAATCACTTTGTAGTGCAAGCTGATTAGAACTTTATTATAACAGTATTTCAAACGAAGTTTGAACCACCACAAATAGAGTTGCTAATTTTGCTCGGGAACCAGCCTTAACAGACAGTATCATGCCATCTGGTGAGAATAAAAGCCAGTCTGACAAATCACACCCAGTCAGCAAACAGCATTTTATCTAAGCCTCTACAAAGGACGTAGTTCGCATACAATCTAAGTGATGGTACAGGTGGTTTTATTAAAACCAAGAGAATAATGTCTTCGATACATAGTGATTGTGATCACCTGCCTAGCCTTTTCTCAACAATGTTGGGGTCGGCTTCCAGTCTAACCGAATGCAGCTGAATATCAGTATCTTACATAGAGCGATTGCCTAGCTGACCTCTACAACCTAGTTAGAACTGGGTAATACATTACCACTTGGTAAAGCACGGTTTCCATCGCGAAAGAGTAATGAGTCGGAAATGGCTAAGCGAAACGGAATTCGTTTTCATGAAATAGGTTTGCGTTTCCACCAAGAAAGAGTTTAGCCGTCTGATTCCCACCGCAAAAGAAAATATTAAACCAGTTTTTTTTTGAATTTTTAGTCTTTTTGCCCGCTGAGTCATTTCCGCTCGACTCTTTGTTGGTGAAAACACCTGTAAGCAGTTTTCTCGTGCGAGGTAAAAGAGAGTCATTAATGGGTCCGCTCCGCTTGCAGTGGAAAACGGGCTTAAGACTTTTTGTCAAACTTTCGGGCCATGGACTACCTGTAACGACTGTCAAATATTTACAAATGGCAGCCGACCAACGGCTTAACGTGCTTTCCAAGGTACGAAGAAAACTTGGTATATATTGGGTGGTCACCCGTCCACGAACTAATCTAGGCAAGCGCGGTTTAACTAGATCGGCTGTCATTATTTAGCCACAAGCCATAAATGACATATTTGTAAAAACGACATCAGAAATGGAATACTTACATTTAAATTAGGTAGACGGTACCTCCAATTATAAGGACTCACGGGAAAAGGTTTTTAAAATACTGTTTACCGTTCTCATTAGTTGAAAACACTGTCAAGGGCCCTCTTCCTCACCGTCTGCCGCGTTTTACGTCAACTTAGCAATAAAAGCACTTTATAATTCTTACATTTCTCTTGTAAGCGGCCATTAACCCTTAACAACTTTTTATTTAGCAGTATTCTTCAAAAAGTGCAGGCCTTTTTTTTTAATCTGACGTTTTAATGAGGATACTTTCAGACGACCAGTCGCCAGTGCATCAAGTTACCAAAACCTGATAAATTCATTCGATTCTGAACTTAACATTAAATATTTTTCATCCCACCATCTCGGAAAGAGTATTTTCATCCCCCCATCTCGGAAAGAGTATTTTTGCTCTTCGATATCTGAGTGCAAAAGTCGTTTTTATCCTCTAGAGGATAAAGTAAATTGAATTTAGAACATCGTGTGCACTAAGTTTGTGAATTCAAAACATCATTAAAAATATTTACTTCTACCTCCATGGTGCCGAATTTATCATAGGTACAACCTTTTTTAATTTGTTAAAAACTCAGACTCGGAACCTTCTTGGTGTACTTTTATAATTTGCTTTGCGCGCGCCATTTTCTTGTCAGGTCAAATGTTAAAACCTTAGGTTAAAAACAAGTGAAAAACGTAAAATAAGTGGTTTTGGCGACCAAGAAGTTTATTTGACGCCAACAGAATTGACTGAAACTGTTAATAATGCGCAAATGAGCTTTCTCCCTCAACAATCACGCGAGAAGGATTTGAAACAGTACGATATTAAACAAATTGAAAAAATAGGTAGAAAATGCCCAAGGCATTAAGTCCGCCTTTGTACAGTTTTTACTTGTGCATAAAGTTTTAATAAATAAATAAATAAATATTACACTCAACTTAACTAACTGTAGCAACGTTACTTTAAATTTTTCTTAATTGTACCTAAGTATTATTTGTTATAATTTAAAGATTATTCTGTAATACTTACCTACCATAATGTAGTAGTTAACACATAAACTGAAATAAAAGTAAAAGTATCTTGTGATTGTAAATGTTTTTTTTTTTTGCATTTAGTCATTTCCTCGCTGAGGTGGGATGAAAAGTTACGTGTTGCACTCGAGTGCAAAGATTTTTCACCTCGTGCTCTTTTGATTCCCTCGCTAACGCTCAGGATTCTAATTTTTGAATCACTCGCTGCGCTCGTGACTCAATTTTAGAATCCTTCGCTTGCTCGGTTATCAAAATTGAGCACGCGGTTAAAAAGCAACTTTGCACTCTTGTATAACAAATAACTATTTTAATCTTCAATATCTGAGTGGAAAAGCCGTTTTTATTCTCTAGAGGATAAAGTAAATTGAATTTAGAACATCGTGTGCACTAAGTTTGTGAATTAAAAAAAACATTAAACCTATTTACTGCTACCTCTATGGTGCCGAATATATCATACAACTTTTTTTTAATTTGTTAAAAACTCAGACTCGGAACCTTCTTGGTGTTCTTTTTTCAATTTGCTTTGTACGCGGTTCTTTACGCGGCATTTTTTCACGTCATTGTTAAACCTTTTAAAAACAAGAAACTTGAAAACAAGTGAAAAAACTAAAATGAGTGATTCTAGCGACGAGGAAGTTTGCTTGACGCCAACAGAATTGACTGAAACTGTTAATAATGCGCAAATGAGCTTTCTCCCTCAACAATCACGCGAGAAGTATTTAAAATAGTACGATATGTTCAACACGTGGCGACTAGCAAAAGGAGCCAAAACTTTCTCAGAAAACGTTTTGCTGGCATATTTTATAGAATTATCCGAGAACAGGAAAGCAAGCACTCTATGGAGTACGTATTCGATGCTAAAAGCAACAATAAAGATGAAAAAAGACAAACATATCGATACCTATCCTAAATTAGTGGCATTTTTAAAAAGAGCCTCATCTGGTCATCGACCAAAAAAATCGAAGGTTTTCACAGTATCTGATATTGAAAAGTTTCTTAACGAAGCACCCGATTCCGTATATTTTGCGGCAAAAGTAAGTCAGTTGCACATTCAGTATCTACTTAAGTATATTAATCTCAATTAAATAGTATACTTAGTAGATGTTGATAGGCATAATTATGCGTTCATATCAATTTTATTCATTTATCTACTACAATACTCTTTACGTTACAGGTTGTTCTTATTATTGGAATAAACGGAGCATGTCGAACTAATGAACTAACACAATTTAATGTCAAAAACATTGAGAAACATTCAGATGACTTACTATTAATTAATTTACCTAATACAAAGACAAAAAGAGACCGCAACTTCGTCATTCGTAAGGAATACGTAACGATTGTTGAGAAATATCAAGCCTTACGCCCGCCTAACACTCCAATCAATCGATTTTTTCTACAATATCGCAATGGAAAGTGTGTTAGACAGCCTATGGGTACTAATAAAATTGGCAGTATCCCACGAGAAATAGCAACATTTCTTGAACTTCCAGAACCCCTGTTGTACACGGGTCATTGTTTCCGACGAACTTCAGCCACACTTTTGGCTGATTCCGGAGCTGATCTCCTGTCCCTTAAGCGCCACGGAGGCTGGAAGTCCAATGCAGTTGTAGAGGGATACATAGAGGATTCCATCCAAAATAAGTCTAAAATATGTGAAGGCATCGTAGGAGCCATTACACTGAAAGAGCCTCAATCGGATCCTTGGACTGGCCCTTCTACATCAAAAATAAGCCGTTATGAAACACCTAACCATCTCCCTCTCTCTCCAACATTCACGCCAAGGGAATCCGATGAATCGGTACAACTATTAAGTATGACAGATAGTTTACCGAAAAACAGTACACAAGTGACTAACACCAATATTACAGTACCAAACAAAAATATTACACTCAATTTAAATAACTGTAGCAACGTTACTTTTTCAATTTTCTTAATTATACCTTAGTATTATTTTGTTATAATTTAAAGATTATTCTGTAATACTTACCTGTCATAATGTAGTAATTAATACCTAAACTGAAATAAAGGTGTGGTGTGTGTCATTTCCTCGCTGAGGTGGAATGAAAAGTTACGTGTTGCACTCGAGTGCAAAGATTTTTCACCTCGTGCTCTTTTGATTCCCTCGCTAACGCTCTGGATTCTAATTTTGAATCACTCGCTGCGCTCGTGATTCTATTTTAGAATCCTTCGCTTGCTCGGTCATCAAAATTGAACACGCGGTTAAAAAGCAACTTTGCACTCTTGTATAACAAATAACTATTATGGTTTAACATCATTTGGAGTACGTGGTAAGATGTGCTAGCGACTGTATGTATGTTTATTTCGGAAAGGGTTGAGCAAATCTGTACCACTGCACACCTGAATTGCTTCCCTACCCTACTAGTTACCCTACTAGTGCGAGCGAGACAGACTATGTATTCTCGCTCGCACTAATAGGGTAATTGTCTGTCTAAAGACAGTCTTGTCGCAAGTGTGCGGTAGCCCTAACGAAGCTAAGAATCTTGAGTTGACCACTGCGGGGTTGGGAAAACTCAGCTTTCGTATGATTATAATAATTATTAATATAATTATAATTTGAAAATGTGTCAAAATGTGTGAATAGGTAAAATGAATACAACGACAGAATATGAAAATGTTATTTCAGGAAAACGCCCCTAAGCTACCTTATTAGCACTGAAATGAGTTCTATTCTACCAAAACAATTCATAAATCCAAAAACAGTCTGATTAATTCATCAGACTTAATAATTTCGTCCAGCTAATCATTCATACAGCTAATTAGTACTTAATACCTCAGTGTTATGCTCATCCTAGCTCGCTTATTAATAATGGACAATTAATGAAATTGTATCGTGGTTTCGTAATCCACTAACATAAACATCAGTTTTCAGGATTACTGCCACTAGCAAGAAGAAATTAAATGAAATTAAATAGAAAAAAAAAGATGATCGAAATTCAATATTCATTTTTGATTAAGAAGCGTTTTGCACGTGACTTGCTAAGCTAAAAATTCGTCCCGATAGGATCGGTAATCATATCTCAAACATACCTACTTACTGCTAAATACGGATTATGAAAGATTGCCACGAAAATGTTTAGAAATCGACCTCTTGGAAAACCACATGATATACATTAAAGGGGCGGATCCCATAAAACCCGGACTGGCACAAATATACGAAAACCAACTTTCGAAAACTCACTTCGGTACCTTCATCAACAGAGTAGTTATACGATTGTGTTGCTTTTGTTGATATCTCGGGCATGACGAGGCCTCACCGCCAGACACAGCAATGTAACTCCGCAATTTTTGACAACTCGCCCTACCCATCCAATTAGGCTGAGTGGCCTCCTCACACCTGCACCAAAACCTCCTTTTGACAACGTCTTACCAACTACTTAATAACTTATTCCGGATATAATAGTAATAAAAGAGCATATGAAGCCGAAGTGAGGGGACAAGAGCAATTTGCGAGAATAGATAGACCGTCTCGAACATTAGGAGCCTCTCTCTTTTCGAAACTTTCGTGCCCCAATAACGGTTAACAGCACATTAACATTATATCGGGCTTTGGATAGTTAACGAGTTTTTGATTTTTAGAGAGAAATTTCTAGTTTATTATTACGGCTCTGTTTTCTTAACGGAAAGTCTTTTAAATAAGAACTACTACTACTTGATACTAGGTAACGACAGGACTACATAGTCAATTAGGCAAATTGATTCGTTTAAAAACCATTATTACTTTTTACTACCAACCTTGAGCACACAAGACTCAACACGCCGAACCTACAATTGAAAAAAAATAAACACAGATGAAAAAAGAAAGATTAAAAACCCAAGTGCGGTCGCCAAGAAAAATAAACAATAACATATTCGGTGTATTCCAACAGCGTTGCGAATTTTATTGAGCGGACTCGATATTTTATGCAGAGCCAAGCCCGCAGGCCGGCTGCCACTGCCGGCTGCGGGTGACAAGCGCTCCAAGTTCTACTCTTCACCATGTTTTTGTCACAAACCCTCTGGCTCTCTTGACAGTGATTGTGACCGAAATTGAAAGGGTAACATTTATGAGAAAAACAACTAAGAGTGTTTTTACGTGTTCTCTGGCATTCATTTCCTCGTTTTAGTGTACTAAGTTTATGTTGACGACTGCCACAAAAGGAGGTTGGTAGTTTTATCGTTTGCAGATTTTCATTGGATTTCAACTATTTAGAATAAAATTTAAAAAGAACATCATAGTTAGGTAGCATACAAATAATAATATGATTTAATAGATCTTTGACAGTCGTTACGAATAGTCAGAAGTCAAAAATCTGGCATTCAGTCTTACTTAGCGGTATCGTATTACCCAGTTACTAGGTCGTGTAAGTCAGATGCCTATCTGACCCTTACATGAAGCGACTGCCTAGTCGCTTTATTTAAATTACTGGTATACTCTGCTCAGTGGCGAAGGTTCCATACAACTCGATTCCTACCGGATATGCTTCGAAAAATGGCACAGTCATAGTATTCTACAGACTAATAATATACTTTTCATCCCCCCATCTCGGAAAGAGTATTTTTGCTCTTCGATATCTGAGTGCAAAAGTCGTTTTTATCCTCTAGAGGATAAAGTAAATTGAATTTAGAACATCGTGTGCACTAAGTTTGTGAATTCAAAACATCATTAAACCTATTTACTTCTACCTCCATGGTGCCGAATTTATCATAGGTACAACCTTTTTTAATTTGTTAAAAACTCAGACTCGGAACCTTCTTGGTGTACTTTTATAATTTGCTTTGCGCGCGCCATTTTCTTGTCAGGTCAATTGTTAAAACCTTAGGTTAAAAACAAGTGAAAAACGTAAAATAAGTAGTTTTGGCGACGAAGAAGTTTATTTGACGCCAACAGAATTGACTGAAACTGTTAATAATGCGCAAATGAGCTTTCTCCCTCAACAATCACGCGAGAACGATTTGAAACAGTACGATATTAAAAAAATTGAAAAAAAATAGGTAGAAAATGCCCAAGGCATTAAGTCCGCCTTTGTACAGTTTTTACTTGTGCATAAAGTTTTACTAAATAAATAAATAAATATTACACTCAACTTAACTAACTGTAGCAACGTTACTTTAAATTTTTCTTAATTGTACCAAAGTATTATTTGTTATAATTTAAAGATTATTCTGTAATACTTACCTACCATAATGTAGTAGTTAACACCTAAACTGAAATAAAAGTATCTTGTGATTGTAAATGTTTTTTTTTTTGTATTTAGTAATTTCCTCGCTGAGGTGGGATGAAAAGTTACGTGTTGCACTCGAGTGCAAAGATTTTTCACCTCGTGCTCTTTTGATTCCCTCGCTAACGCTCAGGATTCTAATTTTTGAATCACTCGCTGCGCTCGTGACTCAATTTTAGAATCCTTCGCTTGCTCGGTTATCAAAATTGAGCACGCGGTTAAAAAGCAACTTTACACTCTTGTATAACAAATAACTATTATAACACATTTGCTCGTAAAGGATCTCTTATTTCACCAATTTCAATATCGTATTGTATCTCATTACGTACCTGTGCGTTATTGTAATGTTAAACGCACGATTATCAAGATGCTCCGTCTAAAACGAACGGTACTTTTTTAAATCTTAGCAAAGAGTTTTTATGTCAGAAAAGTGATCAACATTTTATGAATAAAATTAACTTTGGGAGATGAAATATTATAAATAAACATTTAATTTGATTAATTTTGACAATAAATTACAACCATTTATCTGTAGCAAAAACACAAAAATATTAATTTACTTTATTAGTAATACTGGCAGTTTTTTGTGTCTTTGCCTTAAAAAAACGCTCTGATGCGCGCGCATCGCTTTGTGAAAAAGTAAAATTATTCCGCGCGCTTTTTCTTTTCGCTGTATTGTTTTTATTTGTTTTAATTATTTCTTCTCAAATATGTTATAAAACGTCGTATGACATACGTGCGCTTTGAAAATTACCGCACTTATATCATAATGTACTATAATCACATTAAAGATATGTACTCCGGCTTACCTCTTACAATAATTGACCCTTCGCTACTGACTCTGCTGCATTCGGTTAGACTGAGAGCCAACTCCAACATAGTTTGGGCTAGGCAGATGATGATGATGATTAGGCTTAGGTAGCAGCAGGATCACGGGCTGTTTCCAGACAGAACTTTCACTATTTGTTCAGTAATGAAATCTTATAGGACGACCCTTTGTAATGTTCAAGGGCATTATTATTTATACGAAAAAACATTTTACGATACAAATATACCCCATCTAAAGTCAACAAGAAATCTACACGAATGTTGTTTGGAACAATGGAAACCGTTTTTGCGGAACATCTATTGTTTTCATGGAATATCTTTCCATCGAGCGCATATTCACAATAGACTGATATTGGTTTACAGCTTTTAACGATAAAATATCTTCGCTATAGTCCAATATATTTGGGAGGTTTATACGTGGAACCACTTTAGTCTAGTTTCGAATTCCGTAAGGTGTAGTTTTCTACTTGAGAAAATAATAGACGGACTCATGAAATTCTTTATATTAACAGTGTTTGGTAATCTGCTTTCATCAGGTTGGTACAATAATTAAAAAAACATAAATCTATCCATTTCATCCATCCAACGTTATCGAACAATTTTAAAAAAAAAAACGTAAGTCCTTTTAATATAATTATCTTTATTTTTAGGCTATCTACAGCAGACAAATAATGTAGACGGTTATAACTCGTTACAACCAGATGCCGGTATAAGTGATTGGCCAGAACAAACCTTTCATTCTAATCAAGGAAACTTATATGGCCAAGCACAAAGAACTATTCCTGAGAAACCATGTTCGAGGCGTAGTCCCTCAGACAATGAACCAATTAGTCAACGGATAAATCAAGGAATAAGTCCTCCACCAGTTTCAAAGGTTGAAACTTTAACTAGAGCTCCCCTGAAGCCGCAGGCTTTAAGACATGAAGAATTTAATCATAAAATAACACCAAAACACGTGCCCGTTTCAAACCCGCAGCATACCATTGACAACATGTTATTGAAAACTAGAAATTCGTTAACAATAACCAACCCTGTCATAGACTCCACAGAAGAATTAGTACCACCCGTCAATAATGAAATACAAGAAGATAACCCTAAACCATCAGAGCAGATGCGTTCAACACCAACCAGTGATTCTCTTTCATCGTCAACTAGTGGAGATAAATCTGCTGATAGCAGAAGAGACCAGCCGAAACCAATCAGTGGATTGCGTATTCCATCTAACAATGAATATGGTGCTCAGCCAGAAAATCATTATAATTCTGAACCAAGTAAACTTATTGCTTCTGAACCTGAAGGACTCCGTTCTGCACGAATAAAAATGTCTTCTACAGATAAAAATGAATACCCAGGATTCGTCGCTAATGTGGACTCTACGGAAACTCAAACATTACCGCCATCGCTTATAGCTAAGCTTCTTTTGACACCAGAAGCAATCGACTTGTTGCATTCAAACAAATGTTCGCATGACAAAGAACCTGATAACTTAATAGGACACTCAAGGCGATCCATGTCCAGTTATAATAATGAGAACAATGCAAAAGACATTTTGAGCACAGACATAGATTACCTTCGAAACAATAATGATGCATATATTGAGTCCCACATTGAAAATGAAAACGCGATGGCGTCAGTTTTGAATGTAGAAAAGAATACTCTAAAGACAAACAAAGGTCAATCCCTTAGTAGCCTGGATAAATCTAAGTTGCCAACTCAAGAAAAGTCAATGTCACGTGCGAGGCCACCGTTCAATGAAGCTAGACGAGAAATGATTGAACCTACCAAGGGATCCGGGTTGATGGGGCAGTCAGCACTGATGTTGATGCATACTGAAAGAATATGTTACGCATGTAGCACAGCCAACAACCCGTCGTGCTGGTCTCCGGACAGAAAGACTACAGTGAAGTACTGCCGAAAAGGAAACAACGCTTGCATAACGAAAACTTTCGGAGAGGGAGGTAAGTTGTACAATTGTTTAAATTGAATTTTGATACAATCATTAATTTGAAATATTTGTAGATTTCAATTCATTGTTAATTTGTTACAGCTGCATTCACTCTGATACGTGACTGCGGGAAGTCCTGCGATTACTCTGATACGGCAGGAATTATACCAAAATACAAGTCTTGCTCCATGTGCCACTCAGAACTCTGTAACGGCGCTTACTCCATCAATGGGCAAAGCATAATATTTGCATTTATCATAATAGGTCTAGTAAAATATTTCAATTAGACGTTCTCCATTTTGTTAGTCTTCCAGACAACTTATTTACTACAATGAGTTATTTTATAATTAAAGATATTCCTTCTGAATGAATGAGTGAAGTACAGCTTTATTCACATAGTATAGTATAGTTGCCATTTCCTCGGTACAATAGGTTCGATATGGAAACGAAGACATTCCAGCACTTTGTAGTTTGATTCGTTTCGTATTCAAGAAAGCTGATAGTAACAAACCTTTGTTCGCTTAATTACATTGTTTGCATAACTACAAGTATTTTACTAAAAGATGTCTATAGCACTGGACTCGGCTTTTAGGAAAGGTACTTGTTTTGTGAATTTGATTGAAATATATATGTGATCAAACAAGGTATAGCTTTGGTTTCTTTTCCCTTTGAATTATAAGTGGTGAAAACGTGCGGGTCACGACATTAAGCCTTTCAATAGATCACGTTCCTTTTGCCCGGAATTACCCACGTATGTGGCCGTAACTCTTTATGGGAATGTTGAATAACTTACGACAATACCGGAGGGGTGTGGTATGCCGTCCATTGTTATTCAAATGATTGCAATCAAACATAACTCCAGGTTAATCATAACATCGTCCACAGAGACATTTAATTAATTATTCAGTATGCATTGTATATGTGCACTCCGGTGAAACTTGACCCGTTGCTAAAATATTCCGTTTTGCATTTTTGTATAATCCTGTGCTGTTGCGGAGAAGTCTAATTAGGTAAATATTTTCTAGTTAAAATGCTTTTATGCAACTAGCAAGTTTTTATGTGCCCTGGTCCAGCTTACCTATATTTAACAACTGTATTATTTCGGAAAAATATAGTTTTAAAATAAATAACATAACATAGTCTAACATAAAATAACATCACCCTGTAATCCCGAAGGGTTAGGCAAAGGTGTACCTAACCGTCTACCCACGTTTTGCCAGTTACGTCTAAGTCCCATGGAAAACCCTATTGCCACTAACCAGGCACAAATTCAGACTCTGTGGTTGCTACTGAGAAATTCCTGATAGAAAAACCCAATAACACGAAGTACCTACTAGTGCAATAGTAGTGGACATATAAAAAAAAATCCTGTATTACTTATCCCATCAAAAACATGAATGTGAAATAAGAGCCAAGTTCAATATGCCTTGGTTGCTGACTTCAACGACAAAAAAAGTGAGATCTAAATGGCTGCCAAGTTCAATGGTCAGTCTTGAAATTTATTTATAACAACATAAAATATTTTATAACAACTTAAAATATCATTTCTTCTTATACCTTAGGATAAAATTATACTGAAGCCTAAAGTCTGACTTGGCTAGATTTCTCGGCTAGGCTTGAAACGCTACCGCGTGTCTATATCATATTATCTATACCTACATAATAACATTCATGTGGCATTTATATTTTTATATAAAACGTTGTAGTACCTAGTTTATCTTCTGAAGTTATAAACAGTCAGTCTAAACCTTGATATTCTCGACTTCATTTCACAAAGGCCTACAAATTACTTGTATACTTTGAATAGGGTGCCCAATCTCGACACGTCAGCTTCTCACAAGTGAATTGTTCGGCTTTTGATAGGTACTAAGATTGATTGCAGATTAAAAAAGGGATTTTCAATTTAGAGGTTTTATTGAGCATTGACTGTGAAATGAATGGCTATTTTTCTGACAGGTAGGAAAGTTAATAGAATATTAACTAATTCCTTTGGTAACTGACGAAATGTGGGTTCTGGTTAAATAGGACTTATCCTTCGTGGCAGACAGGCGTATTTTCCTATCCGAAAATGGGTGTATTATTTTGGTGTCTATTAACTTAGAGGTTGAGGGGGAAATTTAAATAAGGTGGTAAATAGTAGATTGTATCCTATAGGAGCAAAATTATATTTTTACGGCGAGGGCGCTTTTTTGAATCCAGAGCGAAGTGATTCTAGAGTAGAATCCCGAGCTTTGCGAGGGATTCTTTAGTAGAATCCTGAACGTAGCGAGGGATTCAAAGTACGTCGCCCGAGCCAAAATATATTTGCGCCCGTGTGACTCGTACACTCTACTTTTCATCACCCACTATGAGAAAATAAATGGCGCCTCGTATTTTTTTCACTGTCACTTGAAGAACTAATTTTTCAAAACAAAACCATGAATTCTGGGTGGTTACCCGTGGTCCCATGGCATTAGGGATTGTTTCCTGTACTTCTGAAAATATCGATAGAAAATACAAAGCCATAGTAACAGCATATCATATCCCACAGGGACCACGGGAGTGATTGCATAATTTGACTACGGGTTTATTGGTTTTCTATTTTTTATTTATCTACCAACTACCAGGAGGGCAGAACCGTAAAGGAGGTATTTTATATTTTTAATAGGAATCTCATAATCAATCCGTGTACATTTCGAGTATCACGCAGTATGCAATGTAAAAAATACTTCTTCATGATTCTGGCGTCCTGGTAGTTTGTGAGACATTACTATCCTTAAAACAATATTTGCGTTCGATTTCTTTAGCGCTGAACAATAAGATGTTCCAAATTCAATAAGTGCGCGTAAATAGTAGATTATTGCATAGAGCACAATAGTATATTTTGATACAAGTGGAGAAAGTTTGTTATTGTATTCGAGGCGGAATTAACTCCCGAGCCGTAGGCGAGGGTGTTTTTGAGCCGAGAACTACAATAACAAATATCCACGTGTATCCAACGACGTTTTTCAATACACTTTTGAAGAAATAAAAAAGAACGAAAAATATTTTTGTCATGAATTATTAGGAAACTATGATTTTAATTTTCTTTTTTTCCGCGCTTTTTCGCGCTATTGCCAGGTTGAAGGAGAAGCAAAGGTATGAAGCCGCTAATATAAAAATAAATGTTAATTTGTTCATAAAAGTAAATATTAGTTTTAAATAATCATGTTTATCTATGATATTCTATTTATAAACACAATTTGAATATTCAACAAATATTTATGCCGTAAAGACGCATTATTGCTTTGCCGAAATAAAAAAAAACATTCACCTCCGACTATAGGCTTTGAACCAATTTGGACTAAGTATAGGTATAGTTATCTGTGGCAATTTTCATTCCCGCACACGTGTTGGAAAGTGGAAAAAATCGCATGCGTGTGAAATACATTGCATGTTGAACCTAATCGTAGTGCGATAAGAACCAGTTTTCGAGAAAGTGTATTGAAAAGTAATTTATTATTGCACCGAGTGCCTGATTTAGAGCCCAAGCGTTAGCGAGGGCTCTAATCTAACAGGCACGAGGGCAATATAAATTACTTAAGGAGAGGTGCATAATCTGCTTTTCTTTCAACTATTACGTACAGGAATAGTAGATAAAAGAAACTCATATCAAACAGTTAACATAGAAGTTTAATTATTGAAATTAAAAGTTATACTTGAGCAATTATTAAACGTAAGGTTAAGAGTTTTGTTGGGCAAATTTATATTTGTTTGTTTAACTTGGGACTGAATAATATTATCAGACGAGGTAGATGGGCCTGGCTGATTTGTTACAATGAAGTCGTTATCACGGGAAGTAGATGGGCGCGACGATGTCGATTGATTTAAATTTCTTTCATTTTTAAATCAGAGTTAGCAGCAATCATTTTTTAAATTTGGAACAAGTAGGATAGAAACGAATAATACGTACGTAAAAAAAAAGTATTGATATCGGCTGGCTGAATAGAGCTAATCCACTGAGATTGGCACCTTTTGGTGCGATTAAAAAAAAACTGTGCAATAATGAAATTTCATACATTTTTATTGCTCTAAAGCATTAAAGACTCGCTTTGTACTGAGTTTTTAGTGTGATTGTGATGAAATTAAAGATTATTGCGGCACACTTATAAGTAGGATTAAAAACTCATTACTGCCCGCTAAAAGTTTCATAAAGAAAATACCACCTTTGGGTGAGCTTAAAGGCGAACCAAGTCGTCCTTTTCGAATAGATGGGATGAAAATTAAATGGTTCAATGCGATTGCGCCAAAGATATTTAGAAAGCTTATGAAGCGGACATTTTGAGAATATTTTCAGTTTTGATCCCGTACAGACCTACATGTTTGATTTTGACACACGAATGCTGTTTGGCAAGCGGGTCTGCGAATGCCACCTGACACTAGACAGAACGCTTTGTTACTATAATAAGTAGCAACAATAAAACAAGAGTAAACTAACTAAAGTAAGTTGTAACAAGTATTGGATTACGATTTTCTTCGTATTATCCCGTCTATCGCTCGTAAATACATACAGGGTGTAAACAACCTCATCAAGAAAGCCAAGCATTCTGTACATCAAACTAAATAACTTTACGCAAAAATTATTGCTGGGAAACGACTATTTTTTTTTGGGGTGAAAAATCATGTTTTTGTTGTAAAAGTCAATGTAACGCACTCAAAACATTGCGCTGGTGGATTGAATAATACGGGGGTGGTGGAGATGTTTAAAGGAAAAATCTTACATTAAAAACTTTTATTAAAAAAAAAACTTGTCAATAAGTTGGAACTTTGACCCCCAATATCTCCGTAACTAGAAGATTCCAAGGTATGGTGTAGAACAAAAAAATAATCGCAATGACGAGGAGAACTAGTGCCTTTCAGTTTCGTTAAGAGGTTTTTTACACACTTTGAATGTCTCTCTCTGTTTGAACAAATTCAAACAAAGCACAAAAAAATGCCTACAACTTGACCAAACCATTATTTTTTAACTCAAGCTTCCAACAAATAACTCCTTTTTAGCACACCACAAGGAATTTCTTCACTGATTTGTTTAGGTAATAAAATGTTTATATAGGAATTCAATATGTGCCGAAAACAAAGCAAGTTTGCGATCGAGCCAGCCCTGGGGAGAAATATTGTTTATTCATGTATACGGAAAACATTGGCGAGCACTCCAATCGGTGAATGGCTACGGGAACTTATCTCTAGGGTCGTCGATACGTCATTAGAAAAGGTGTAAATTCGTTGACGGATTGTATACTTTGTAGTGATGTGGCCACGCCACAGTGCCGCACTTAGTTTTTATAAACGCGTCATATATTTACAAAACTATAATATGACACAAAATTCTGCCCGCGACTTAGACCGGTCTATGTCGCGGGCAGAATTTTGTGTCATAATTATGTCAAAGATGAAAATTATACCACGGTAACTTACTATTGGGATGAAAACGAGGTTCCCTATCCATTTGCATAAAATTTTAAGACCTAATATAACTTGGCATACTTTTGTTACTCCTAATTATATTTTCGCATAACATTACGCATAATTTTTTTAAGCATAATTTCTCTAATCATAATAATGATTAAGCTTAGCATTCTTAAGCATTAATGTATTTACGCAAAATGATATAAAAATAATTTTTATAGGCATAACAAGTAAGCATAATATTTAAGTCCTAAAATGTTAGACATACCATATTTAAATATACCAACTTATTTCGACGATTGAAAAAAAAACAATATCTCCTGAAGCAGGTAATATTTAACATATTTGTTTTGAACATAGTTGATTATGAAGATATGTGGGTTTTTTTCCTGTAAGAAGCATGCAAACAAGCATACACCATGCATGCGGCATGCAAACAAGCATACACCATGCATGCAGCAAGCATGCAAGCAATATGCAACATGCAGCAGGCATGGTTTCTGTCACGGCTCCGGCGCTGCGGGGCTCCGGCGCGGCGCTCCCAAGCGAGCTTATCGTCGCAGATGTGTTTTACCACCGCAGCTTCGGCTTCAGCCTCAGCCGCGGCGGCGAGTGTTGCAACCACCTGCTCCTCAACTCGCAGACCGCCTCGCACCTCCGCGCCTACGCGATTTTAAATAACACTCTAAGGGTAGGGCAGACAAGACTTGTGTGAAGTCGGTTTTGCAGCGATTTGTTTCTGTCACTAACTTTTGTAGCACACCTTTATGAAATTTTAATTTAAAATAAATACGTAAAAATAACTCAAATTTGATTCCGTTATATATTAATTGTATGCCTAAATACTGTTATGCTAATTGTCATTATGCCTAGTAACATTATGCGAATTCAATTTATGCCAAAACCAATTATCCTTCAAGATAATTATGCCAACATAAACTGTATGCCAAAAAAATATATGGCAAAACAAATTATGTCAAAATAGTTATGCCAAAGTATATTAGGAAAAATAACATTATGCAAAAAGAAGAGATCCCTGAAAACTATCCTTTGTCCGATCCTAGGGCATACAACTACTTTGTGAAAGTTTTCATCGAAGTCCATTCTGCCGTCAAGGCAAAAAGGTAACATACTGAACAGACAGACTTATGGATGAAACCATTTCTTTGTATAATGAAATACTTACTGATGAAATCTTGATGGTTGAATTTGTTAAATTCTTAAAATTGTTGTTGAATTGGTGGCGTTGTTTGTTACTGTTATAATTTTAAGTTAGTTATAGGTAACATTTACCTAGAAAAATATTCCTACATATTTTTAGGTTCACATTTTTCAAGTCCGTCTCTGTATTTCAGTCGCGGTTGACTGGCTACGCTTATCACACCATTTAGGATAGTGTTCGTCCTGATTGTGTCGTGTGATCGTGTCATCGATATTATTTTGAACTTTTATCGAATGTTCTGGTGCCCTGGGAAACAATTTGGTTCTTCTTCCAGTCACATTAGGTAGTGAGATTTTAATTTAAACAATACTTAGTGTATAGTCAACCTAAAATGTCCTCAGTGATGTCAGGCAGTAGGCATGCAGGTAGGTATATTATAAAAGCATTGTTTGAAAGAAGTCTTTAGTCTGCAACCGTACTATTACACGTCCATTTATGTTACTTACCCAGTATATAAAATAGCCTTTCACATTACGAATATAACTCACCAATCAATGATTCAACTGTACCCACAAAAAGAAAAGAATGAGTGAGTGAGTGTGAGAGAATTCATTGGGATGAATTGACAATTCATCAATATATCATTTGCTACCCATAGCAACACCACAAACAATTTCCGATCTTCAACTGTCTTTCCTAATAGTCGGTACACCATTCTAGTTTATCCGTTAACCACGCTCTTCCTTGTCTAAAACCGAATTTAATATCTGTCCAACGATAGGATATTGTGGGAGAGACAGGATTTCGCCCGATATCGACGGCAGCGGTTGGCACCCGAGCCGTTGATCTATTGTTATACAGACAATGTGAAGATCGGTGTCCGACAGTACTATGGCAAATTCGACGATATCTCATACTTGAGAAACTAATGATCACATGTCTACTATTAACCGGCTCGTTTACTTGAACATATATATGATATAATTTGTTCCGTGTGAAATCTTACCACTGTTGTGAATGCGAAAGTTTGTGAGTATGGATGTTTCACCCAAAAACTACTTTAGACTACTACTACTTACTACTACAGATTTGAATGATAATATTTGATATAATATGGAGATAGTTTATAACTTGGATTAACACAGGATACTTTTTTCGTACGATCCCGTAGGACCATTACCGAACTCTACGCGGACGAATCGCGGACATAAGCTAGTAATGAATATAGTCGTACAAGAATCTTTTAGATCATGTCTCAAATTCTCAAATTGAAATATTTTTTCAATACAAATTTCATACATTTTCATTTCAACATTTTTTAACCCTTGTGAAACTACTTCAAGGGCCAAAAAAACTTACAAAGAATTGCATTCAACTCTGGGAGATCAAAAACAAAAAAAAAAACTACGGAAACAAGACTCTAAATACAAAAAATAATCAGTTAGTCTTCTAAGTCCGACCTACATCTAATTACTAAGAACAAAATCCCAATTCCTCGCCCCAACGCTACGTGTGTCGATTAAACACTCAGAAGATTTAAAAACAATTAGAAGAAGGGCAAGAACACCTTAGATTAAACAGATAGCGAAAGTGAATTTACTGCGGACAATTATCAAACGACTGGATCGTAAAGCTTGAGTTAAAACCTCTTAATAGCTGGCGTCGGCAACAATTTATTCAAATTCTTGATCTGCTGATCAAGTACTTTCACATTCACAGAGCAAAATATATTTGATGTGAACTGTGATGTAATTAACATTTTCATTCGTAAAATTAAATTGTAGAGAATGCAATTAAATTAGATCAGACCTTTTAAACTCTGTGTAGGATTGTACTTAGAGTAGGTACAGTCGTGGTCTTTTCCGCCTGATCAGTAAATTTTTATTTCGCTTTAGTCATGCGAAGGGGCTGAGCCACGCCCCCTTAAAGTTTAGGCCTATTAGGAAAGCGACAAATTGGCGCGCAAAATAAAAATAACTCTCGTTTGGCGTACATCGTCAGTGCGCTCGGCCGATCGGTATTGTCTTTCATTCATTATTTCTATACAAAGTCAACGGAGTGGGGCTAGAGAGCGTTTCTATGTTGCGAGTGCAAGCAAAAATTTGCTTAGTGGTGATCAGGCGGGAGTGTCCACGATAGTACACTAGATGCGAATTGTGCTTGCAGTGAGTTTAAAATATAATCACACAACGTTTTCACTTTTACATGCTTTTCAAGCATGAAAGGGTTCGATAATATTGACCTAATAACAATGACGACTTCATAATAACGACGCCGACCGGAATATATTTTTTTAATGATCAGGCGAAAATATTTTTTTGGGAAGGGACGACGGTCCCTAATATCGAGGCATATTTAGGCCTCTGCACCATAAATCCGCGTCATAATTCTATCGCTGAAAGAATCGCCATTGCTGAGCCATAATGTGAATTAATAAACATTTCCCTATATATCTCACTGAAGGTAGACTTGTTTACGGCCATTTATGTTATTAGAGCTTACGAGGGCCAACGATAAATTGCGCTTAAACCAGCTTTAGCTATGTATTTTTAATTTAATGGCCGGTGACTGAACATCAAGAGTTATTGTAATTGTTGCTCCTAATTTATCTAGCTTACCGCCCGTAAACAGCCGAAACAATGAAACCAAATCAGAGGCCCATAGGTGGCATAAAAACTCAGACACCTGGTTTGGCACTAACAAGTTAACCACACGATAAATAAGAAGAAGAATACGAACGAAGAAGAAGAACGGATATATACAAAAATGGCGCAAACACGATTGATGCTAACGAATTTAGTAATCTGGATTTCAAATTGACCCTCTCTTGGTCAAGCAGGCACACAGAACTTACAAATCACATCCAAGCAAATTTACATATACACTAAAATAAAAGCTTCTTATAACAAACCACCAACAAACGTATATACAATCACAAAACGAAAACAACAGCCTGTCAATACTCAATAAAACAACGAATCCGAAGAGAGGCGTAAAGGAAAACCGGAAAACGGAAAACAAAATCCAAAGCACACAAAATGAAATCAGCGAGCGGTGCATCAAAGTAGCGAGAGCTTGTCAGCCTCAATTCCTCGGAATTTTCATGAACATTCACATGAGGTTGAACGCAAACCGCATGTACCCGCACAGCTCAGGTACTTTTGACAGGATTCGTTCGCGCTGAAACTGGCTGCTGTGGCTGTCAATGTTCCCGTCACCAAATTGAACCAGCCAAGCGCAGACCGACTAAAATCAAAGCGCGAAATACGCGACATTTTGCCGCCAGTCTTTTGTACAATTTCCTGATGTGAAAATCCCAAAAATAAGCCAGTCGCTTGCTAACAAAGTCTGTCCCTTACTTAAGTATAATAAAAACTTTTCATAAGCCGATTTAAATCGAAAATCCAAACAAAGCTGTCCCTTTATTTGAATGTTAAGGTTTCAGAGATTTATTCTAGGGACTATTTAACATTTGCGGCGGACATTTGTTTAAGTAAGCCACTTGTTAATTTAAACCTCTAAAATACACATATAATGTAGTGAATTAGGAGCAGGTAATAAGTACTTAGATAATATTTTGTTCTTACCTGCTATTACTAGTGATGACCTCGTGGCTAAATAATAACAGCCGCTCGGGTCGATCTTTTAGTTTAGTCGCGCTTGCTTACGTTGGTCCCTTGACGGGTGGTCACCCATTTCACCCGTTACATACCGAGTTTCTTCCGTGGTCCCGGCTGTCAATTGTGGCCCGAAAGTCTGACAACCAAGGGGTATCGTATTACCCAGTACTAACTGGATTGTGGAGGTCATTTAGGCAGTCGCTCTATGTAAAATACAGGTATTCAGCTGCATCCTGTTAGACTGGAAGCCGACCCCAACATAGTTGGGAAAAGGCTAGGCAGATGATGGGGACCTGCTATTACTAGTATCAAAGAGGACATCAGTTTGTACCTACAATGTTGGCTTAATGAAGTGGTTGCAAACAAATAAAATTGTCCACAACACAGAAATACATGCGTTTTATAAAAATAACGGGGTTTACTTCCCCGGGGAAATCATAACGATTTAGAAGATTCGGCTTTGCTGAGCTTGCTCCTACATTCTGTTGACAATATTGCGAAACAATTGGCAACAAATATGTATATTCGTAAATTCAAATATTATAGTATTAAAGTTGAAAGACTTCTTTAAATAAGGAAGAATCTGACTATATTATATTATAAATATTATAAAACGAAATTGCTTTTGGTGTACGTCCGTGTAAGTGCTTAGTTGTTTAATACTCAGGGATTTTAATACGGTTTTTACGATCATTTAGAGGTTTTTTTTCTAGAAGGTACATAACACAGACGGTTATATTAAAATTACATACTAAACATAAAGAAATTGAATGATTTGTCAAGTGCTGGACACTTGACGAAGCTCCTATTGGGGGAAGAACTGCCCGACCGGAAAACAAAAGACAGATTGTCTTGGCGCCAGAACATTAGGAGAGCCGAGCCCACCTAAAGTGGAATAGAGCTGGAAAGAAGAAGAAGAAGAATGATTTGTCAAGCACTAATATAAAATAAACATTATGGAATCTGATGAAAGCGACTATTTCCTAACAACAATTAAATATTTCAACAAAGGCTGCAGAGGCACCGCGACATTAAATCAATTCTCCGCAGCTGAGACGGACCCTTGTCAAATGGGAACAATCTGCGATTTACCGGTGAAGGATCACGAAGATAATAAATAATACATCGCATATCTAACGGTCATCTTCAATGGGTTAAGGATCCTTTGTTCTTTCTTATCCATCATTTTGTTAGACACTGCCAAAGGTAACTTTTTAATAATAGAGGTGACATATAACTTTAAATAATAACTTTATCTGAAACAGATCATAATTATTTAATATTGCCTTTTTGAAAATCGTAACATTCTAAATATTACTTCCAAAATGCGTTGTCTTTGCAAACATGAAAATTTAATAGCAAGAAGTAAGCAAGTAAGATAGAAATGCGTTGTTGATACTGTTGTTGCGGCTACGAATATCGCAGTCACGTAGCGATGCATTTTAGGAATTACGCGGACTATGAAATCCGTAGCGTCGTAGCGCGTCTACGCTACATTTATCATAATTTATTATTTAAATACCCCGTATAGAATGATCTATTCATCTGGAAAATTATTTTACCATGTCGTTTGAAAAAAATAATGTATTATTAATCATTACATCCATTTATTTTTTATGCATATATTAGGAAATATTTTTAAGTATATGTACAAAAAAAAACACATTAAGCTTGCCAATTACCGTGACTTTTGCCGTCAATCACTAGACGAGATGTTCATTGCAAGATATTGTTTTGTTCATTTATAATACTATTATAATACTAATATACTTGCTTCTTTTGCATACAAATATTTTTATTTCGTAGAAATGATTATTTTATGCCTGGTTACGACGTTTTTATAGGAACGGTTTTAGCTTACGCTTCGTATATAAAACTATTATTACAATATTTTCGTGAATAAACGTTTTCATTTTTTTTTATTCGTAACTAAAACGGATCGTTTCTCAATTATAGATAACGGGCTTTAATCTATGTCTATTTCTAGGCCGTTTCACATCAAAGGCTGTAACTGTGAATACCAGAGCTGCCATCTATTTATTGCCAACAGAAATACTTACCTATTCTGAACGTTAACGTCCATTCAGTCGAATGGACGTTAACGTCGAGCTCGAAACACCTCCGCAGTTAACTCATCTTCCACGAGATGACGTGGACAACAATAGAAAAAATAAGCGTTATTATCGCTAAATTTAAAAATTAACTTATCGAAAAATGAGAAAGGCAGTGTAGTTTCTAGACTGGAATATAAAATGAGTAGTACCGGTAGGTATCGACACGAGAAAGAAGCACGTTTCATTCTAAGATAGTCCAGCAAAACCCACTTGGCACCTATGTATGGGTATACATGAGGACTGAAAAACTTTAAATTAAAGGGTGTAATCAGTGGAATACCTACTGCTAATATAATATTATACTACACACAACACATAAATATGATAGGAATTCATCTTATTCCAAACAATGGAATTTATTCCCGTTATAATCTCTCAGTAATATCATAATTCTGTAAACACAAATCCATCAACTAAATGTAACGATATGGCATGTACCTAACCGGTACACATATAGTTAAACCTCGTCCGTAGGTACTGTCGCATTGAACTTGAAATATTTTGAACTATTTTTGTTATTGGGTTTGTTCCGTTCAGGTTCTAAGTAGTCTCTGGGGTTTGGGCTCGCCCACATAACATGAGACTGGAACATAACTGGCGAAATGTCGATGTAGGTACTTTACTGTTACACCTTGCGAAATGTTGAATTATGTTATGTTTATATAAACCCAACTACTGCAAAGCCAAAAGGAAGGGTTACATACAGGCTGCTCCCAGCCTATTAATGTTCCCACTACTGGGAGTGGGACACAAGCCTCCTCTCTATGAGAGGGAATGGGCTATAATCCACCACGCGGGGTTCTAGGACATGCCGGTTTCCTCACGATGTTTTCCTTCACCGTTTTTTGAGAGCAGTGGTGATGAAATAAATTACACAAAGTAATGCGCCTGCCTGGGTTCGACCCACGACTTGCTGATCGTAAGTCGAGGCCGCCACCACTGGGCCACCGCTGCTCCCCATTTACAATATACCTACAATATAACAACGAGAACAGAGTCAAAATGACCTTGATTTGTGATATTCATATAGCTACCTATCTACTATTTCGTCACTACACCTTACCTTGTAATAGGTAACGATAAGGTTTATTATGTTCAATGCTGTTGCACTGAACATAATAATGGTTATTTGTATGAAAATGCTCATCAAACTAATGAAAAATACTCATCAAACTAAATACTGGATGAGGCACCCCAAGCTTTTAGCTGATATTAAATGAAACAATAAGCCATATCAATTAAGTTGTTTCATACCTACAAGTTGTTTGATAGTTATTCTTTAAAAACCGAAGCAGAATTCAAACCAGCCAAAACTACTTATTGGATTTAATATATTTATTTATTAAATTTGGCTCTTCCACAATGAGTACACTATTACCTAAAGGAAAACATTTCAATCATCATAATTTTTTTTTCATATCATTTTTTTTCTATGTCCCCTATAGAAGAGCATTAAGTACATGCACTATATTATACGCTTAGACAGCCATTATTAAACAACGAAACAACAGAATTGAAAAGAACAGAAATACCCATAATATTAAAAAGTTAAATAAAACGGCACTTATAGGTATAAGTGCCGTTTTATTTAACAGCATAGGTATGCTGTTTACTTAATAAGTACTTAGACTAGTAATATAGGTAATGTGAACTATAATAGTAAAAGATAAGCTATCGGATACTTACTATAAGTAATTATCAGATAAACGCAAACTGGAATTATTGTGTTACGTACCTGGGTATCACAGAAAAACTAATCAGTTAATCAGTTTATTGTGTTAAATGCTTATTTATAAATAACCTGGTTGGATAAATAACCTCCTCCTTTTTTACACGTCGGTTTAAAATTAAACAGTGCACTTTTATTTAGGCATTTAGGTGTAACTTATGTAGCGCGTAGGCATATTATATTTATAATATCTTTAGACTTAGGCCATGTATGACGTAGCTCGTAAGTTAACTCTGAGCTCTCAACCACTGTAGACAACTTCACCTTCAGTCGTTCAGTAAACCTTCAACTGAGAACACGCTCTTTTATTTGCTAAACCTTCTGACCGCACACACACACACATAAAACCACATTATCCTCAAAGTGGTGACCCCTGCGGCGCTTGCAATATATTAGTGAAAAGTGACTTATGTACATAGATAAATATAAAAAGAAGTCGATTGAAAGTTATTAAAATAAGTAGGTACCTACCTACCTAACACCAGACAGTAGTTTAATAAAAACCCAGCTGCATTATTTGAAATCGCGTCTAATGCGGTTTTGGTCGTTTAATTTTTAAAAACAAAAAAAAAATGCCTTTAATAAAAAGAATATCCCCTTATTTTAAACGAAAAGCCTACCTTAGTAGGTACACGATTATCGGGTACCTAATAAGGTTTTACCTGTAAATACCTAGGAATATATTTGTAACTGTTATTATACTAGCGCAAACTGGCATGCGTACTGGCTATTATTTTTAGTCGTACCAATTTAGATTTTACTCGTAAACACTGGCGATTTCATTGCCGAGTGGACCGATGTGTGACCGTCACGTGCATATTGTAATAACGAATCAGCACCTACTTGAATCTTATGCAATCTAGACACTTTCTTTGTTTGTTTTTTTTTACGTCTTGCTTATTTTTATACTGGCCTGATACCTAGTCTATGAGTTCATGATTCGAGATTTCCAAATCTCGTTGAAAGGACCATGGGCCTTTTCTTATGAACTCTATGACTAAGACCAACAGAATTTAAAAACATCTCAAATTGTATCATATAATAAGGGTTTCTCTGCATTCTAAAACAACAAATACCAAAGTCGCCGGAGAAGAAAAATAGAGCGACTTGAAATAAGTACTTAAGTTACCTTTTTTCAGTATTTTTCCAAAGATTTGACTTATTATTCAGACTAATAATAAACATAGTATAATCAACCCATGGCGAGCCTCGACCAATACCTGAGGAGGCTCTCGTTAGGCAGCTGGATCAAAGGCTTGATTCAGAAAGCGATACTCCTGGAGACGGCTCGTATTGTCAGGAGGGTCCTCTCTCTGGCCGCCTGGCCCTGACCGCTGAGTAGCTTGCTTGGACCGATACCGGTTGGTTGAATTAAAATTCACTCGCCAACCTGAATTCAGGATGGCGGGTGAATTACTTCAAAATGATGTTTGCTTCACAAGACCCGTACATTTTTATAATTATTTTAGTACATTTAAATTATTTTCTTATTACAGTCTGGGGTAACGTTTTTATAAAGTAAAGAATAGAACTTCATTTGACGTTCAATAACCAACTGCCGCCGTTACAGAACGAAAGAACATGACGCAACAAAATAAAACCTAGAGTTTGCTGTCAGCAATCAGCATTTGTGTCAGGCTTTTTGTGGGGTTTTCCTGCTGTTTTTCGATGGGAACTGTTTTTAGATAAATAAAATGTATTCTAATTTATTTAGAAACTGAACCATGTGTGATAGTGCTGTCATTTATTCTGCTTTGACATTAGAAGATAGGTAATTTCGTTGAAAACCATAGATATAAATAAAAATGTGCAGCAACAATTTGCCGCGGGCAGCTACAGAAATCAGAAGAATTACTTACTCTTTTTACTGGACTGGACAAATAAGACATCTCAACCTTCACGTTGTCATGCAAAACTGGCACGGTCCAACTGCATCTAAGGACTGGGCTAGACTGTCCAATCCGGTGGCACTATCATTGAAATGATGGCTGCGAACTGCGCTCACATTACGGTTTATTACATTGACAGCAGCTGATACGAATGGACGTCAGTATAGGTACAATTCCCAAACTTTTTCTCGATCAAAACTTAGCACCTCAGATTAGGTGATGAGGGTGACGCAAGGGAATGTACCAACCACTGACCTAAGCACGTCACGCGGCGGTGTCATCATCAGAGTCGGATAACAAAGTATGTACCTACGTAAGAGCAATAAAAACTTCTTATCAAAAACTAAACAACGTACCTATCATGTAGCAATTTCCGCATATTATTAATTTACGTAATATCTAAATATCCAATTCTCATAATTCTCATACACCGTGACCAAAAGATTTAGAATACCCGATGCGATATAATGTTTTCAAAATCAAAATCAAAATCAGTTTAATAAATCAATGTAAAAATACAGGTGTGTCATAATAGTCGGTGAGCCACAAACTAAGCATCGCTTGTGTGGCTCAGGAGTGCGAATTTAAAAAAAAAAAAAAATTAACTGAATGGACTTTCATGGTGGACACCCAGACCTCGTCACAGATTACGTAGTGAATTTACTTACGATATCGACCGGGGCGGGCTGGCACAGTGAGCCGACTGGCAACACTATTCGCGCAGTTCATTCATTCGGTGTCGTGTGAGTGTGCACGTACGGTTCTGTCACGTCCGTTCCGTCTAACGAAACGTACGAATTCGTCATTAAAATAGACCAAATTGTGGTGAGCGAACGTCGCGCTTTAACTTAAATTTTTCAAAAAAAACAAAATCGTAAGTAGAATTTTTATTGTATTACTGGCATTGGCATTGAAGTATCCATTTATTAATATATTCGTTTTCCACGTAATGCTCGTATTGATTGAGCGAGACACCAAACAGTTAATTTTACTTCGATGAAGTGTTTCGTGAATTTAAGTTTATAATCTGCATTTACGGGCTTTGTAAGAGTGATCAGCGATTATAACAATGAGCACAAAGCGTAACAATGTCGTGATTTGCTCCACATTGAGTATTGCACCGACTTACGTAACATGACATTACGACACCTTGTGCCTTGGAACTCCCTGATGACATTGATCCTGACCTATTTTCTATTAGCAAATTCCAGGGCTATACATTTATTTGTAACCATTGCAATGATTTATAAGCTTTTTTAAATATGTTTCTTTCAAAAACTATTCTAGATGAGTGTTTACTTGATTCTGCTCTCAGAGCTAGGTACCTAGCTAAATAACCCCCATTTATCCTTATTGCGTACCGGTCAAAGTGAAATTATATATTTTTATACCATTAATTAAGTAGTAATGTTCTTGAATTATGTAACTACACCAAAGAACGGTTAAATCACAATGTAGGAAGTGTTAGAATCATGACCTTGAAGTCATCATGATCTCAACATAACCTCACTGTGATTCATTAATTCCACCGTTTTCCTACAAAGTTAACTTTTGAATGATTTCTAACTTTTCCTGTTTATTCTTTCTAGTAACATGGGAATCCCAGCTGGTAATGCCGAAAATGGCAAGAAAATCTTTGTCCAGAGATGTGCCCAGTGCCACACTGTAAGTACCTTCATACATCATTCTTTTTTATCTATCATCACATTTTGCATTGTCAGCATATTTGACATTGTCTATTGTCACACATGACATTGAAACCTTATTCCTGGCATGCCTGCTAAATGAATTTCCATAGGAAAGATGTAATAAAGTAATTTTGGATTTTCCTGTTAAACTATTGATCAGTAAAACCCAATTATGTTCCACATTTTGTGTAGGTTGCATTTCACACAAAATTACTCTTGTCATTTCAATTTGAGTCTTATGCTAGTGCTGTTGAAGTTTATAATGCAACAACTAGTAATTAACACATGGGAAATGGGAATGCCCTCCCATATTTTATAAAATTACTTGTGGCTACTTAACATCATTAATTTTTTTTTAAAGCAAATTGGTGACCGTGTCTCTTTAGTCCTCATCATAAATTTTTCTTAATTAAATAAGTACTTAATTTTATAAATAGATAATACTAACAAACTAGATGTACAACTAAAATAATAAATTTCAAACAAGTAGTTCTATTTTTCAAGTAGTAGTAGTTCTGTTTTTAATTTTTTTAATGTGGTTATTAACGTAAGACTCAGCTTTCCTTTTATAGAAATAATAGTAAGTATTTCTATATTACAGGTTGAAGCCGGTGGCAAACACAAAGTAGGACCCAACCTAAACGGCTTCTGGGGCCGCAAGACTGGCCAGGCAGCCGGCTTCTCCTACTCCGATGCCAACAAATCCAAAGGTAGGTTTAATATTTTAGTTTCCAACCTTATCATACATTTTTTCAATTTGTCGGATGATTACAAGTCGTCTAAATACCTTGGTAGATAAATTATCAATCATCATCTGTCATATGATGAATACCAGTATTTTACATGGAGCAACTGATTATAAATTATCATGAGATAGGAAATCAATCAATGTTGTGCAATGGTTCAGTCGATATTTATCTCTTGTATGCTGAACATGAGTATGTGCATAGTATAAGTACTTGTGTAATTTTCAACGAAACTCATTGTACTTGATTGCTTAACTTCTAATACAACCATGTATGTATGTATAGTTGATGACGTCATAATGTACAAAGTCCCATTGTCAGTGTCCACTGTCTTATAATCGCGTGCATGTCACGCCACGTGTCCACTGTTCAGTGTTCAATCTCAATATCATAATGACTTCACTTCCGACACATACTGATGTTTGATTAGCTATCATTTATCAGTCACCCATGATAAACAAATTACTATTCAATGTCAGGAATGATATAATGACAATAAATATTTTATTTTATAGGTATCACATGGGGTGAGGACACCCTCTTCATATATCTGGAGAACCCCAAGAAATACATCCCCGGCACCAAGATGGTGTTTGCCGGTTTGAAGAAGCCCAATGAGCGCGCGGACCTCATTGCTTACCTAAAAGAAGCCACCAAGTAGATTTATAAAGACATAGGAAAAAATTCTTTTGAAATAAGAAGCATTTTCCATTTTGTTTATGGAACTTACTTCTTGTTTGTTAGCCCAATCAGTATCATCAATCGTATTTTGCAATATTAATTTGCGTGATACACTTAGTATAGTTCACAATCATGTTCTTAGCTGTTATATTACAATGTTATGTGAGTACAAGTTTCAGTGTGAAGTACATACTCTGAGTATGCTCTTTTGATAATGTTGTGAGTGGATTTACTGTTATTAAATTATTAAATAGACTCCCCCTAAAGCTTTTCATTTGTGAATGTTCTACACAAATCACTATTTATTTTTCTTCTGTACCACCTAAATTCCAGTGTGTGTGGACTATTAACTTCGGATAATTGTTACCAATTATTAATTAGTGGTTAATTAATGAAATTATTTAATAAATAATATTAATTTATTCGTTTTGATTTTTTGCCACCTCTTTTCCAAAATTGCTTAATCTTATCATCTGTTTTTTTTTCTGCCTTGCTGGTCGAGCACGAGGTCCTGGGCAGGGGTTCGATTCCCGGGTCGGGCAAAAGTGTTATTGGGTTTTGCATCAGGAATTTTCTTAGTAGCAGCCACCGAGTCTGGATTTGTGCCTGGTTGATGGCATTAGGCTCGCACCTTATTACATGGGACTTTAACGTAACTGGTGAAATGTGGGTACACCCACACAGAATTATAGGTGTGATGTGTTGTGTACTGAGATAATCTGGACTGTGCCAGTGACTGACTGACGCACTCTAAGGGCGTCCGTTAAAACTCGCGCGGGTGCACGGTCGCCTGCTTACTATGTACTAATACTATGTATGTATTGAAAAATAGTATAAGCGTCGCGGGTGCATGCTTAGGGGTTTTTTTAATGGATAATAGAGCGCCCGCGCGATTTTATGAACGTTCGCCCTAAAGCTACGCTGCACATATTTGTGATAACACTTCTACTACGAAAAGTGCATTAACTGCTACGAAATAAAGTGCTTTAATTTATCACTACACCTTACGGCGCTCCCTCTCCGGCAGCATTCGCATGTGATGTATCAGTTCAGTACCACTTGTTTTTGTACAAAATCAAGTCTTGGATTGTTACAAATTGCAGACGAATGCTCCCGGTGTGCACACTCCCACATTCGCCTCTAGAAAAGTCTACTGTAAAAATAATTCTAATCTATGACAACACGGTCCCGACAACTTGAAGTAATAACTCCAAGAGCGATCGATTAAAGGAGAGCTCGGAGCTCCGAGTGAAGTGAAAGGCGAGCTGCGACGCACAAGATTCGAGCAATCATTCCCGAAGTCCCTAGAGACGCGATGTGTATTTCAATGCCGTGTTGGTCCTTGAAACTCTGCAGGCAGAAATAGGTGCACCTTGACATTTATGCCATGACTATGTGCCTACCTACCGTCCCTGCTGAATACCTACAGTGCAAGCAGCAAGCCCCATAAGGAGGTAAGAAAGGACAAGTCGGAAGAGGTGGACATTAGTAAGTGTCGCGCCGCTAAACATTCAAAGAAGATGGGATGCAGCTAGGCTTTGTAGCCTGCACCCTGTTGTAAACTGTTTAGGTTTACGTAGGAAACGTGATGAGTCATTGCCAAGAGAGAGAAGAGTGCTTATTGCTTGAGAAGCGCACTCCCTGTTTCTGAGTGCACCTACTCAATACTACATCAAGATTATCTATCCGAGTAGAAGTTTCAAGTTCGCTCTTTATTTCTGAAACCTCTAAGTTACTTATTTCTTAACTTTCTGCATAATCGAGTTAAACAAAAACTTCACTTATTCGAAGCGCGCTCCTGGACTATCCCTACATTCCGTCAGCGCATTTGGATGCAGCAGAATTTTTGTCAACTCACAAGTCAAGTAGGACGAAAGGGGTCTAAAATGGCCGCTATAACAGAATCATAATATGAATCACGTAAAAAATTTAAATTCTTAAAATGGACTATAAGTTCACAATAGTAAAGTCAATTTTAAATTTTTAACGTGATTCCTGAATCTGCTAAGCGCCCATGTTAGGCCCGATCAAGTAATAATGTTACTTTCTACCTTTATCCGCCTATGCCCTACGTTAAAATTCATCTCTTAGCTATGGCCCTGTGTATGATTCCATGATCGGTTCTGTATTGTCTACAAAACGTCCGACTCTCAGCTGCACAATAAAATTCAATATTGAATTTTCCCAAGCTCTGAACTAAACGCAGCAATGTCACAATGACATTTCGGTTTTCTTTTTTATTTGACGGATCACGGACGTAGTCCAATTCAATTTCTCAATGAAATGAACGATTGCGTATGGTTGTAATAATATAACGTTATTAAATTAACAAAACACAGCATGGAAGTACAATAGTTTTAGAATAATAGTGATAATCCAAATTGTTCGAAACGTGATTCAAACAAATGCTTTCGCACTCAGCAATAAAGGTGAGTTCGTTTACGTTTATCTTGTGACCAAAAATCTATTTTATATACATATTCTAGTGTGCGTCAACCCCATAGATAGACTATAACTGAATTAAAATTTAATGTATTTTTTTGTTATTAACAGTTATAGAAATTATGACCAAAATAAACTTTGGTCATGGGACCGTTTGCAAAATTATTTTCAGTGAAATTTTTAGACGGATTTTTTAAAAATTTTAAAAACATTTTTAGAGTTGACGGACATTTGAATTTGTTAATATTTAAAAAGTGCTTATATATTTTATTTTAGTTATATTTTTCTTGCTTACCAGATAATATCAGCATTAAATGTTAAAGGCTTGAATGTTACTGGAGATCCTTAAGTTATAATAACTTCAAAATGGCCAAAACTTCAATCATATTAAGCTTCCATAGTATATTAATTCATCAGTCAGATATTCATCTTTTGTCTGGACCATACTGGCTGAATGATACTATCATATCATTTTATTTCGAATACTTAGAGAAAAAGATATTCAGAAATGCAAAAGAATTACTGTTTGTATCACCAGAGGTAACTCAATGTATAAAAATGGTTCAAGAAGATGAAATAGCAACATTTCTAGAACCTCTTGGTGTAAGTAAGAGACAGTTTGTGTTCTTTGCACTAAATGATAATGATACACCAGACATGGCTGGCGGCTCACACTGGAGTCTTCTTGTTTATTCAAAACCGGAAAGCTGTTTTTACCATTTGGATTCTTCATATGTGAGCAATCACAAAGCTGCTTGGGAGCTTGCAAGCCATCTTATACCATACCTATCCAAGGGTAAGTAAACAATTTGTATAATCAGTTTGGGTATAATATTTTTCCAAATTAAATTGAATGCATTTCTAAATTTATTCTATTGTCATGGTTTGAAAAGAGTATTTATTCAATGGGAGCACAAATTCGCTACAGAAACAGTCAGGATTTCTTTACAATTCTGTTGTTCTTATATAACAACTGTTTAACTAAATCATCATATTAATGTTTTCAGGTAACATCAACTTTGTGACCAAAGATTGTTTACAGCAGGGCAATGGCTATGACTGCGGAGTGCATGTCATATGTAACGCTGAGAGGCTAGCAGAGCATGCCCATCAAACAGGAGAGATAGCTACCTGCGAAATGCACGACAAGATAAGCCCCTCTGTCAAGAGGAAAGAAATATTAAAAATCATTTATGGCCTTGCTGGCAAAGAATAGTTGTGATGTTAATGTTGTAATAGTTACTGATGTGCTTTGTTTAAGTAATTTATTAATATTAAAATTTTAATCAATCACATTGATCAATTGGTTTTTTTTACTTACAATTTTTTTTGTGGCTTTATTTGTTTTGGCAGATGGGCTTAAATTTTTCTTTGAATATCTCACTGTCATTTTATCTTCAAAGATAGCCCAATTAATAGTCAGTGAGTCACTTTTTGTGTTCTGGTTTGTATAGACCAGTGATTCAATTTACAAAATTGTAAATGCGCACGTTTGTTGTACTAATATCATGTATTTTATTATAGCTGTTCTCGTAACATTCGTAAATGAATTGGGTTCATTTGTGTAGCAAATCAGACTAAAAAACGACTTTCAAAACGATTTATTATTAGATATTGGTAAGTAATTTAGAAATCAATTCCCGAAGTATTGCGATTCGCGCAGAATTAAGTCTATGCTAGGTTTATCTCTTTGGAAAATTTCAAAAAAATGCATTAATCGTAAATAGAGACGGAAATTCAGGCACGTATCCAGGGGGGGGGGATAGTTGGGATTTATCCCCCCCCCCAATTCTGACTAAAAATAAACGTGATCATAAACTACGGTACCTAGTTTGTTATTAAAAATTATAGTGCAGCGATGTTTTACACATTTCACATAGTTGTTTCAATGTTTGTCCCCCCCGAACCAAAAGTTTGGATACGTGCTTCGGAAATATATAATAGTTACGTGCACTTTCGACCCGTATGTAATCCAGTTCTACGCGGTTATGTTTAGTACACGGTAAGTAATATTGAAATAATTGTTTTCTACAGAAAACTAAAGGGAAAAAAAAATAATCTGTTGTTCCATTTGGTAATAAGTAGGTATTCTACTCTTTACGCCTAGCAGGTTGACTCCATGACGACTTTTTTTGTGTCCAGGCCGCTCTTGAAGACAGCTATCATACAGCATATATAATAATATAGCAGTCAGCATGGGCGCCGGCAGGATTATTTCCAGGGGAGTGTAGCTTCAATTCCATGAAAACAGCTTGGAACTTTTTGCAGCTCACCTCGGATTATGTTGATTGATTTTAGTTTGTCAATTCGAACTAGGACTAATTTTGTCGATTTATACAGAAAAGCCGATCAATCGAACTTGATAGGTTTTCTTTTGTCTTTTACTATAATAATAGGGATAATTCGGCCTATTTATAAAATAGAAAAGCTTATGGACTTTATGCTTGCCTAGGTTGGTCTGTGGATGGGTGACTCTTAGCCTTAGGTACATACCCGAGTTTCCTCCGTGCCTCTGAAAGCACATTAAGCTGTTGGTCCCGGCTGTCATTTGTAGATCTTTGACAGTCGTTACAGGTAGCAGTCTTACCAAGAGTGGTAGGTTTTGTATTACCCAGTACTTACTGCATGGGTTGCTGGGTTGTGGAGGTCAGATAGGCAGCATTCAGCTGTATCCGGTTAGACTGGAAGCCGACCCCAAAATAGTTGGGGCAAGGCTAGGCAGATGATGAGTCAAGGGCGTCACCTCGTCGGTGTTGTCACTCACATCTGCCTTAAATACCTTGGTTAGTTCACTTAAGTACTTTAAATCAAGCAATAGGTAAGTAGATACGTATGATACCATGTACTTCTGGTAAGTAGGGTCATCACTCAAGGTAGTTGCCTCCAATGATGCAATGAGAGAAGGTGAAGGTCAGGTGTGTTCATGAATAATCATGATGCATAATATATATTATTATGACAGATACATTTATAAATAGGTTTTACGTTTAAAAATACAAATGATTATGTAGATAACAATAAGTTTTATTAGATTTTTCCTATCCTGTTTAGTACTAGACAATCGAGACGTAACATTTTAATCTCATAGCATTATCATGTTGTTAAATTATACGGAAGTTAATTCTAAGAAACCATAACAACATCACGGCTGTTTTCCTTAAAGGCATAAGATAAGCACATGTGTAGGTACTTAGTTAACCCACATTTCGCGTGTGCTATTGTAACCCCATGTAATAGGAGACGATTCTATTGCCATCAACTGGGCTCAAATCCAGATTCCAGGTTGCTAATGAAGAATCCATTATAGAAAAACATAACATCATTTTGACCTGAGAATCAAACCCATGATCTCATGCGCAGCAGTAGAGCGACCCGTTATTCACCGATGTACAGTTTGGCAAAATAGAGTATGGACAAAATGAGGGCGTTGTTAGCGACTTTCTGGCAACCCTGAGTTGAGCAGTGACAAGCCAATGACATTGCCGAGTTTGACAGTAAACGCGCTAATGCCAGGTAGGAAATTTGTAGTTCAAACTGTCACCGCGTCACTCTTTTTTGCCAAGCTGTACTTAATGCTTTTAGTTTTAATTGATTTTTACAAAATTAAATGTCACTTTGATTGGAGTTTAACCCGCATTAGAAAAACTAATTATTCTTAAGCAGTATAAAGAACTCCTTAGTTTTTGCCTAGGTACTATTTTTTTATGGAAAGAAGACAGAGTGAATATCATCGAAAGTAGGGATTCTTGAATGGATGGACAGCGCCAACACAATAAGTAGTCATAAATCTCACATTATTCAAACAAGATTATTATTGAAATACCACTAACAATTGTTTCTCACATTTAACATTTAAGGCATTGTACAAAAATATTAAAATATTGTGACATCATATCCTATGCACCTAAGCTTATCCAAAGTTGTAATTTTCATAGTTAAATTTATGAATGTTGAGGTTCCACCCATCCTCCAAATGCTTGATTTAATTCTTCAGCTACTGCAAAGCATAATCTATCTTGATTGTGATTTGCAATCACTTGAATCCCAATCGGTAAACCTTCGCTGCTTAATCCTAGAGGAACTGTCGTCGACGGGAACCCTAAACAGTTGATAATACCTGTGTAAGAGAAATTGAAAGGTCGAACTAACGGTTCATTGTGATACGGCGCCGTTGTAGGGTGGCTGGGGAAAAATAATACTCCATCGTTCCCGAGCAAGTTGCAGAAGCTCCTTTCTAGATCTTCGCGTAGTTTAAGGTAGTGCTTGTATTTTTCACTTCCAATTTTCACACCTCCGTAGTCAAATAGAGCCGTTATCAGACCAATTAACGTGTTACCAGAGAGTCCAAAGACATTTTTCACCATTTCTAATAAGATGTTCCCTACGCTATCGTTCTCCATTATAAGTTGGCCAAACCTCCTTGTCGCCTTCATGTTTGCGAACCAAATGGCCATCGACTTGCGCATTAGTGGGATTTTCTTCTCCACAGCGTCAATTTGATATTGTTTTTTCAAATATTCTGTAACCATTTTTATTGCTGTTATAATTTCTGGATCAACAGGGTCCACCAACGGCCCATCAGTGCTGAATTGATAGTAATACTTGAGCTTTTTGACATCAACAGGTTCATCCAAGTTGAGTTTCTTGACGTTGTGCCCCGCTAAAATTTTCATAATAGGCTTCAAGTCCACCGCGTGTCTGGTCATTGGACCGACACCTGTAAGTAAAGAGTAAAATTATTTATCTGTACGTATGTGTATATTAAATGCAAATATCGGTAATTCGAGTAAAACTGCTTATTACTTTGGTGAACTAATTTTCGTTTTGGGCACGTTCTTGATCGATCGTTTGAGATGATTGTGAATGTATTTTCCAATTAAATATAGATTATACACACTAGCATTTGACCGCGTGTAGTTTATAAATTATCCCTTGGAAACGTACTAACGCGATAAAAAATATTTTTCTGTATCCATTATTTGTTCATTCGTAAAGGCGTGAAATGGTAACAGACACAGAGATAGGGATACAGAGTTAGTTACTTTCCCATAAAACATTAGTTTAAAGCCTATGAATATAATATAGCTTACCCAAAAATGAATTCAGCAAATCCGTCTCAGGAATGGGGTACTGCCCGATGTTTGAAACAATGTTACGTGACGGCTTGTGACCGAAAATCCCGTTGAAGTAAGCCGGCATCCGTATCGACCCACCGATGTCAGAGCCTAGAAACACAAAAATAATCATGAGAACCATCGTAAAGAAAAGAAAAATAGAAGGAAACTATCACTTACAAATATAATATTGATCTAACATTGAGGTGTAGCGTAACGTTGTTAAGTGATGACTTGAAGTAACACACTAGATAAATTACTTGCGCGAAAAGACGTAAGTAATTAAGTAGTATTTTTTACGGTTGGAGGTTGAGTTTCTCTGAAGTGATTCTCAGTGGAATCAACTCAGCAGGCCTAGCCAAGTTACAAACGTTTCATATCGATTCTCTTTCCACAATCGTAAATGCCTCGTAAGCGGTTGTAGAAAGCGCTAAATTGGTAGCCAATTTGACACGACTGAGTCAATCGCTCGTTCTCTAATGTCTGTAGAAAAAACCTACACTTTAGTCTATGGTGAGCGTTCCTACCAAAGAGTATAGCGATCAACATTGTAGAAACGATACCATTCTATTCTATCATTTTGAACGATGTAAACTTGTATACGAATTTTCTATTTGTTTGTGTTGATCACGTGATTTAACGTTGAGATGATGTCATTCTACTAGCTTTAACGATTCTAGATTGTCAACTTGGCTAAGGCTGCGCTTTACGGACTTCTGCAACCAGTCTGCCCCTTTCTAAATTTGCGGTCCATCTTACTAGGCCATTGACATGGCATGGGACAGCCTGCTTCGCAACGTTAGCGTTTGCGAGCCCAGGCAAAGTCTCATCAGCTTCAACAGCCAACGGTCCTTCGATAACCATGGCCTAATCTTTAAAGTTTAATGGTTTGTCCGACATAATAGACCATTATATCCTTCAAAGTATTTTGTAGAAGTGTACGCTGTACATACCTAAGCCAAATACGCTGCCTGCAGCTGATTGACAACATCCTTCCCCACCAGATGAACCTCCAACGATTCTTGTGGTGTTGTAAGCGTTTTTCGTTCTGCCATGGATATGATTGTGGGTTTCCCACCTGGAATATGGACACCAAATGCAATTTTAATATCTTAGAAAACAAAAAAATCGAATAATCATTTGGGGCTGCGGGACTATTCCGGGGCTGCGGGACTATTCGAAAGAGATACCGTGGCCCCGGAACACAAAGGGCGAGGAAGGGACATGGATGGGTTTTAGTCAGTAAAAGTCTGACACTCCCTCCTGCTCCGCCCAGAGCGGGAGAAGTCATTTGATGATTTCCCATCCTAAAAAAAAAAAAAAGCCTTGACCGCTTCGTCTTTAAAGAATGATCTGGATTATAAGCGTAAGTACTTAGATAAAGTCTGATTTTGACAAACTATAAAATAGATAAACAAATCTTGGGAGTTGTTCCAAAAAACCTTTCTTGGACAACATTAAACTTGAATCCCTCTGGCACGCTCTTCCTTCCATGTTCGTATCTTCTATGTTTAGGTCGTGTTGTCTTTTAGTTAGTGTATCACAATAATGTTTATAGATGTATAGAAGATTGATCAAGACTTACCACATGCACAATTCAGGTACATTCGTGAGTCCAAGGATAATGGCGCCATTCTGTCTCAGCAGCCTGACGGCGTCACAGTCTTGTTCAGCAATTACATCTTTACGGAGAACCACACCAGCTGTGTGGTGTAAACCTGTAATGACATTATGTTCATGAAAAACCAGTACATAATTACCAATATTTACTTATGTACCTATTACGTTTACTTTGACGACATAAAACCATTACATCACTACCTATCGAGCACGAGTACTTATTGTAGGTAAGCGTCAGGCAAGAATGATTGGATTGGTCGTTGCATTCAGTGAGTAAATGTGTTTAATGTAATAATAATAAATCAGTTGAAATCATAAAGGAGGAAAATAGTACCGACGTGGCCCTTTCCAGATTATTATCGTTAGTTTTCCATGAATATCAGTAGGTCTACCTACCTATTATTCATGAATTGTACCTACTCAAATCAATGTTTAGGTACGCAACTGAATGTTTTAAATAAGTACTTAATACAAAAAAAAAAAACATTCGGTATGTAACTACCTATTCCAAAAATATTCAATGCGTTTCAATTTAAGTAGGCTCTGTGTGATGGCAAACTATAAAATACAGTACCTGGTAACTTCATAGGTACACTTAGGTAATTGGCTACACACCATAATGTATTGCCAATTAAGTGCAGCAATTAAATTGAAATTAAAATTCACGTAAAAACCTACTGTTCGACAGACGTTTTTTTCCAAATTATTTCGTTTCTGTGCCTACCTACAAAATTTAATCATTAGAACAAAGTCATCCTCATCAAAATCTTAGATTTCACATCTTTCTCCTGCCCATGCCAATTTATTTGGGGACAGCGCCGCCAGTCTTCTCCTTCCATACTTCTCTATTACTCGTCATCTCAGCAGGCACCTCTTTTCTAGCCATATCATCCTTCACTCAGTCCATCCATCGACTCTTTGGTCTTTCTTTTCTCTTATAGCCATCTACATCCATACTCAGCATTCTCCTCACTACATTTTCCTCATTCCTCCGCTTCACACAATCTTAGATATAGGATCTGAATTAAACAGACTGACAATGCAAATCCTTGAACCGGCACTGATATAAGTAGGTATATGTAAGTATACTAATCATTAAAGAGTTGCAACGGCACAGAAAATTGATGATGTAAAGGTCAGTCAATCGTTAGCAACAGCAATAGGCGAGACGGCAAAAAAAATCTAATTAGTCCGTCACTTAGATTATCAAAAAATATTTGACCCGTATTTTTTCTTTTCTTACGTAAACCAAAGTTGACGAAGATACTTGCTTTTAAAATTCTCAATACGTCACGCCATGGTATAATTTTTAGCTAGTTCTGACGTCACGAGCCCCCACGCCCGAGTTTTGATAAGTTTTAACTTTGTCAATATTCATTGATTTACAAAAACAAAAAATACGTGTCCATTAATTTCCAATACTCGTAACTGACGGACTAAATAGATTTGCTATTTTTTGATAGTGTCGTCATGCCTATTGTTATCTCAGACTAACTCCACAAACCTTAATAAGAATTATAGTACCTTTAACTGCTAAACAGTCTTTGGTCGTAAAAGGGACGCCGAGGAAAGGTTGCTCTTCTAGTAGCTGTGCGGCCGTCTTCGTGCCACTACTGACGAGTTCATCGACCGCCCGTGCTTCCTTTAATGCCGCTTCAAATCGGTCTTCCACAAAGCAATTGAGCGCGGAATTGACATCTTTTATCCGCCTGATGCACGCTTCTATTACTTCAACACTGGTTATCTGTAAAAACATACGAATATATTTTTAATTTAACCTTGTCACGTTGGTTGTATTAATTATGAAATAACTTGATCAATTTACCAAGAAATGACCTTAGCTTAGTTTTTTACTCAACATTTTATAACAGCTTTAAAAATAAGTTTTTCGTAAAAACTCGTTTTCTGTAACGTGTTGTTGGTTGGCTTATCATGGAAATAGTAGGTACTTCCATTATGGTTGGTTAATCAAATACTATTATTAACGTACCTACATTTACTTCTTATTTATTACTCCTAAGATTGTAATACTTAACTACTAAATCATGTTCTGCTACAACATAAATACACCAAAAATAATTGACTATTATTCAATTTTGACATCATGGTTGGTTAATCAAATACTATTATTAACGTAGGTCTACATTTTCTTCTTATTTATTACGCCTATGATTGTATTAACTTCTAAATCATGTTCTGCTACAATACAACATTAGTACACCGAAAAATAAATGACTATTATTCAATCTGTCTATATTATCCTTTTTGGGATGCGATTAGCTTTACCCATACTTTCATAATTTTCAATAGCTGCAATTATAAAAGTTGCCAATAAACTGGGCCGGCAGTCTCGACATAGATAGCAACAAAATCGCTAAATTCGATCGCTAATTATACTTACGAAAAAATTCGGTTGCATTATCGATCCTTAAATCTCTACATCCAAGATGGGTGCAGTCAGTACTCCTTCACCACAAGAATCATTTAAAACATAATTTAGTTAAACTTTTTATGTTTTCGCTAACGACCATTGTAAGTGAGGAATTAAGACAGGCTGTCGCCATTTCGATCCAGAGCCTGGCAATCGTTACAAAATAATTACCAAGTTTAATGTAAAGTACTTAACCGCAATTATCTTCGGCTTACGTTCGAAGCTTCGTTTTCAATTTGCTGAAACTTTTTGCTTGTGGTATAATCTAAGTATTTGTACCTACTGAATCGAAACAAAATTCGAAACATAATAAACCAGTTGTAGCGAATAACGAATAAGAATATTATGTTGACTCACATAATAATATCAAGCACATGAACAGGTTTATTTTATTGAACAAATTTGTACCCAAATTTTTAGAATAGTTAATTAGAATTTACATGGTATGTAGCTAAGCATACATACAAATAAATCAAATAATACATATAAATCACTGAGCTACCAAACTCGGTTCAACTCGGTTGGCATATGTAGGTAATTAAATCAACAAACTACCAAGATAGTTCAACCGCACTCTGCGTGAATACATTTTGATAGATACCCCCCTACATATGAACATAAACTTTCCATAATTACCTTCCTTTCAGGAAAGCATAAAGACTCCCAGAGTAGCTCGCGAAATAAAATTGCAAAAAACGTAAGAAAATTGGCGGGCTATTATACCCTGGCGCTTCTCTTAATATCTTCGATGGTCTCTATCCCTAGGAGATTTTGTAACAAACGTATCAACTGTTTAACGACATTGTTCACAATTTTGTCCAACAAAGCGTGTACAAATATAGCAGTTCACGGCTTCACTCTGTTCGTGACGCTTACATCCAATTCGTGCCGCATTGTGCCTCCATTTAAACTGAGAATTACTAGTTATGTTACGTAGTTGATCAATCAGCATCGGGCGTAATGTTTCCTGCTGTTTATTATGTCGAACTATTATCATAGCACTATTATTATCATGGTTTGTTGTTATTGTTTAGCTACTATCTCATGAGGTTTTGCTGTCTTTACTTTTAACTAAATCACAGAGGATTTCCTCATCTTAATTTTGGATAATAGTGTTACCAGTTTTCCAATTCTGTGGTTCCTCGAAAAATCTATATAGAGAATCTGATCGCATAAGTAACCTGATCGTCGTATAGAGAATCTGATTGCATAAGTAACCGTCGTTCAATTAATTAATCTACAGACTTAGAATAAGGAATCTAATGCTTTTTTTATGTTTTTATGTTCTTGATTTTGTTTCTTGTTCGTTCATTGAATAACAAATTGTTTACACTTTTAGCTTTTTGCCCCATTAGTCTCTTATGCTATCTAAGCTTTAGCGCCAACGCCAACATCTTGGCTTCTATTGAAGGACAGATTATGAAGGATTCCATTGTGCCCTGGATTCACTAATTAAACACATAAATTCTGACCTTCAAACGAAAGGAACGAGGCAACATTGTATACATTCAGTAGAAGTTGCACGCACGAAGTGTCAAACAAAGCCAAATCAGACAGAACGGGAATGCTATCGCACGCGGCGACAACGGCGATCGACAGCACGCTCTGTTTCTCGCTCTAGCAAATGACGGATTTGTGTGACAGAAAATGATAGGGTCATGGAACAGTGTGAATCCGAGTTGCCAAATAAGGTTCAACCCTTACAGGCCGTCTCCACGAGCGAGAGAATCGCGGCGAAATTATCGTCGTGCCACGTATTTCTATACATTCTCTACGTCTCGATTCTCTCGCTCGTGGAGACGGCCCCTTATGGGCAACAGCAACCCCAATGTTGGACAAAAAAAACAACAAAACATACTTAAATAAAATGAAAAAAACATATATCTTGTCAAGCAAGGTACAACCAGTTTTTCCTCATTCGACGTAACTTTCGACGTTATTACGATTGTGGAGAATCTAATGGAGACAAAGCAGTGGTTTTATTCACAACATAACAGAGGCCTTTTGTAACGATGACTTTATACTTGAGTCATAATCTTATAACCCGCTTGTTATAATATCTACCAAGTTCTATTACGTTGATATAAATCTACATTATTTAAATGATTGCGAGCTGGCACGAATGAAGCATTATTAAGTTTTTAATCCTGGTTATCGACCAAATTATCATTGACTAGCTTACGTCAGCGGCTTCGCCCGTGTGGAGTTCGGTAATGTCCCACTGGATCGTACTACCGGGATTAAAAATATCCTGTGTTAATCCAGGTTACAAACTATCTGTATGAGTAACGAGTATTCCTGACAAACATTCATCCATCAATCCACACAAACTTTCGCATTTATAATATTAATTCAAAAAATATTAATATTATATAGTAGGATGTATAATTTACATGATCTACGTGAGGAGAAAGATATTGATTCCCAATGTCATTCTAAAATATTGTTCCTAAAGTACCAAAGCACCAAGTGTACCAACAACGCACCTATGAGTCACTTTTAATGCCAAGGTTAACTTGAGCTTGTGTTTGGGTGCTTACACGTGCTGGCATAAGTAATAGGGCGATAAAATAAATTGATAAAAGTGACGGGTACCAGCTACTACCATAGCAGAAACAGGCAGATATGGAGTAAAACATTTAAATCATATGACGAACAGGTCAATAAATTTAACCCTTGTTAAAAACTGAACTGGCAAGTGCAAACGTGATATTCTTTGCAGGATTTAATTACCATAGCCATTCTAGCGCAAAAGACAGGATTGGTAATTATTTGTGAAATCTAATCGTTTTGCTATTCCCAGATAAGACTGTGAACTTAATGAGTCACATTTTTTATAGTCCGGACTTTGTAACTGTTGCCTGCTGCCTTTGGTGAAGATATAAACGTTTTGTTATGAAAGTGTATTTTAAAACACATAACATTCGATTGCCACATGGTTACTGTTATCAGTTTGTGTAAACATGGCATTGAACTACATTATGGGTTCGGAAAATCAACAGATACATTGTAGCCATCTGGAAAAGTTGTAGGAGCACTGGAGCACAATTTCCTTGTTACGTAGAAACACGCAATTGTTACTTGCATCATGTGGTTCCTGTTTAAATATTACATCATTAGCTATTAAACTTGCGCCTTCTAGTTCAGCGTTGTCATGTTTATGTTTGTCTATTTCAATTTCGTAGTCTAAGTACTCCGTATTTTGTTTAGTTTATCCAAAAACAAGTTCCTCCGTAACGGGACCACCAAATATACTCGCTCAAGTCCTTACAAATATTAATTTATGAGTCAAACTTACCTCTCTGTTCCGAATTTTCTCTGCTACTACAATAGCTGGCTGCTTTAGGATATCATCGTGTATGGGTGGTATCTTCTCTCCCTCAGCTCCATAATATAAACCAAGGAAAAACTTCCCAATACTTGCAATGATTAATCTCACTGCATGAAGCACTCTCAGTTTTAGTCCCACAGGGCTGTCTATCTTGGTAGTAGACATGTTTGCGTTAACTTTAAATCACTGCTATTTATAAACTTTGAGCTTAGAAACTATCACTGCTACCGCTTTTGCACACTTTATTTTGAAAACAATGTTAGAAGTTTTGACGGCGAGCGGGCTGCGACAACGCCTGTGTCGCTCATATACAACGAACTGTTCGACTCAATGAATGAGCGATATAAACCGAGGACACATCAGCTTGTATCTACGTCAGTGCTGCTGTCTCGCTCTAGCGCGGTAGTTCGGGTGTAGGCCGAGTGGCGGCTTCGCGTCGACCGTCCTCCTACGGCTCCTCACTGGCTTGCCGGCCACTCCACTCGATGTTACGTTGTGTTCTGTATTAATCGGCAAGATTATTTTTTGTTCAACGAAGTACCTAGATTCCTGCCTTGCTGGCCCAATTAACCGATTAATGTGCAATCTTCGGGGAGCTCCTGAAACACTCCACCGAAATTATGTTTTAGAGTTGGTTTTTTCGAAGCCAGATTTTTGTCTGAGAAATAATTTAAATTTTTGACACTTTTTCTTGAATTAGACTACTTTTTTCCTACAAACTCAAATGTCAATTTTATTCCACGGACAAAAAGTATCTCAGAGAAAGGAAAGGGATTTCAGTCAACAAATAGTTTAACCTATTGGTTTTACCTGTGAGTACAGCGATTCAGATGGTACTGTTCTTTTCAGGGCTGCCAAATTTCTTTTTACATCATACTCGACTTATCATGTCGAATCAACTTCTTGCTTACAATTTTACTGTCTTTACTGGACGACTGGACCTATTAGAACATCTTGATATTTAAATGTCAAAGATGTTACTTATAATTATTATTTTTTCTCTAAAGAGGATTTATTTATATGAGACCAAAAACGGCTTTAATGCAGGCGTTTAAGTCCCACCAAGCAAACATTATACTAGATCATTTTGAACCCCTTTTATAGCAAAATAATGTTGAATTAATTAACACTTTCGCAAAAACTGGCAGAGTACGTTGTGAAGTGGGTAGCTTTCAAATAAATTATGTAAGTTTTGTTTTAAATAAAACACAAACAAAATGGTAAAATTGAACTTAACTTCTAAACTTGAATGCAAAACCACGACATTTTGTTTGTTTTTTGCGCATTAACTTATCGGAAGACAAACTGTTTTTAGATACTAGGAAGTCCTGTTTAGGGTGTAAAACCCCTCCCATCTTAGTTTTCAAACTTTGCCAGCATTATTGTCATCAGTATTGGATACCTACTTAGACTCCACGGTTTCGAATCAATACAGTATTTGAAAGTGGGCCAACATTTCTATACAAAAACATTTACACCGCTTTGTTCTCTAGCGGGGTAAACAAAATTCGAAAGTATGTAAACTGCTGTAAACATTAGATAAAATATATCTAAAATACATTTTAAAAGAACAAAGAAACCACTGACAGAATCCGACTGTTTATATATCACTAATTAATCACAATAACATACGCTTCTGCCTCACGCGAGGTGAACAGCCCAAAGACACAGTCTATTTCTGATTTTACTCTGGTAACAAAAAATATAGGCTTCGTAAACCCACAGATGCAAACTGGTGCTTATTCACGTCTTTGGTTTCAGAATAACATGGACGGCTCACCAGGAAGAGAACAGAAATCGGCAAGAAAAATATCGTTGCCCACTGTCCTCTGCACACCCGAGACTTCGGAAGACAAATCCGATATATCTATGAAAGTAAATTCGTTCCTTTCCTCGGATATGTCACTTCCGTCCAATTTGGGCACACCTACGTCACCGCTAAGATTATCCTCTCCTATATCATTACCGACATCGCCATGCGTGAAGACTTCACCGACGTCGTCAGCCAACTCGTTACCGAATCCGAATCCGAAGCCTGTGACGTCATCTGCTGCGACTAACAACGTGGTGAACAGCGGCTCTGCTACCGGTGAGTGCTACATTTAACAAGTGCTGGAGCAATTAGCATGCTTGTTCGTTGTTGGTTAGCAATGAAGTGCAAACAGTTATGTCTTATACAATCGCGGGAAAACTGGTGAATTAGAAATAGTGTTGACACGGTCTTTTTGCACCCGTCATTACGAGTTCATTGCTTTCCTTGTTTTGGTCTATTTGATAGTATATTTTATAACGAGGGACTAAACGGAGCCATAATATACCAGAGGTGGTTTGACTCCCGAGCTTGCGAGGGAGTCAATGAAACCGAGGGTATATTAAGTTGGCGTTTAGTCTCGAGGTGCAAACTGTACTTTTCACTTTGAGTGCGAGAAAAATAGTCAATTTAGTACATAAACATTAATTATTCCTCCAGTCCATAGAAGTTTCGTCAGTTTTTAGGTAAATCTTCTGCGTTTTTGGCGGCAAAAGATTATCTATTCTATGTCTTTTGCTCTTTGCTCGACGTCAAACTCTTCACTGTCACTGGACATTCTTAATAAATTTATATAAAACCGAACAAATTTACACTCGACAAAAATTCTGAAATTTTCGCGGTCAGTTTTTTCTTCTAAACCAGTCACAGATTAAGAATTTAAAACGCATGGCGCCACCTTCCTTGCGGAAAAACCATGGAACTAAAACTCTCAACATTTTCGCAATGAAGATGGTCCACACTCCACAGATAATAGTAGTATATTAACTGGCTGTTTGAGTTTGTCTATGTCACATGAAAGAAATTAAAAAACGAATTACTTTTTACTCCCTAGAGACTAAAGTGGTCACTTTAGTCCCGCTTCGTAGGGCTATATTGGCGTACTTTTAGAGCATGAGAAGTGAAAAATTATTTTTTATCACACTTACACGTAAACAGTATCATAACAGGTTAACTTGGCCGCAATGCCCCGTATAAAACCCGCGACCATTTTTCTTCCCATGAAACGCAAGGTCGGAAAGTATTTTTTTTTTATTTGTAGCACTGCACACAGGTCATGCAGCTTCAAGTTCAAGCAAGGAGTTTAGATCGAAATTAAAAAATAGTCTTAAAATGTTATCTAAACAGGAATTTTATTGCAATCTCCCTATATATTACTTTTATACCGCCATGGCTTTATACGTATTTGCCATGGACGTATCTGGACTTGGCATACCTACAAGAAAAACGTGGATACCTACACTTTATATTGGAGGATAAAATGGCGGCTAATAGGGCACCCCATATCGATATTTCTCTACAATAATATCGATAAAAGATTATGAGAATGTTTTCATAGTATCACGGTCCAATATCAACGGGTAGGTATTTTTAACACACTTTTCTTTGCTTCACTTGTAGGTAATATAGGTAGGTAACTAACAATAGTACATTATGGTACAAGTGTGTAATGTTGGTGATTACCGCTGAGGCGTCATTGAGACCCGAGCCGTTAGGTGAGGGTCTTAAGAGCCGAGGACGGTAATCATCAATACACACGTGTATCATACGACGTTTTTCAACACACTTGTGAATAAAATAATACTAAAAAATCATTTTATTTAGTAGATACAAATTTATTTGTACTATTGAACACAATCTTTTTTGTATCGAAACTTTATTTTTATATACGCTATCGAAAATAGCAGGCAGCCTTTTATGTAAAACAAATAACCAATATAGAACCATAATATAGCATTATCGATACATGCATGCACTACTCTATCCCTACAATAACAAGAAAATGATTTCATGAATTACAAATATTACTGTTGTTAATAGAGGCAAAAGGGAAATTCTGTGAATGCTTTACTGTTGAAACTTTTCAACAAATGCAGAATCTTTTGTTTATTATCTAAATATAAAGAGAATACAACTGAAATTAAGTACGTACTGGTGCAAAGTTATGTTCGGGTGATTTCCGCTTCTTCTAAGGCCACATCCGATTATATTGCAACTGGGCATCTTGCAATTGACGATTTCCACTATAGAACCGAGTTAAAACGCACTAACACAGCAAAATTACTCCAAAATTCTCAATTTTAACCACAGCTCAAGAGCATTTGACAGTTGATGTACCCCAACTTTGTTACCAAACAGTGGAGGATAAAATGGCGACCCGGCCGCAAATAGGTATTTCAATGACACTAGGAATGAAGGGTTCCCATTATAGTAACTGTCAAAAACACTGTTATCCTTTTTTACTTACGCAAAATTATTAAAGTTAAAAAGAGATGACAGTATTTTTATGATTTCGGTGTCGATATGCCTCATATTTGTATAACTGTTGTTTCTATAGTCAAACATTTCAAGTCCAGATACGTCCATGGTATTTGCCCTTAATGTTTCTGAACGAAACATTTGTATTATCTGTGGTGTGGGTTAAAAGCCCGCAATCCGCTTAGAAAAAGAATCACGAATTTCGTAATATTAGTTGTGCTGACTTGTGTAGTAAAGCTATTCATTTTTTTTTTTTTTTACGATACACAATGTACTATTCTACACGGTATTTTTTAGCTAGCCCGTGTTGTCCGACTCCTAGGCAAAGGCCTCCCCCCATTTCTTCCACTTCTCACACGGTGGATTATTTCTGCACTGTATAAGTGTTATCTGGTAAAGATAAATTGAACAGAGAATGTTTGCACTCACATTGAGGAAAGGGTGGCATAGTGCTTGCAGGCAACGGGGTCGCGAGTAGGCTTGTCAATATTGATGCATCGCGCGCTGCTCACACCAACGCAATTATTATTTCCATATCACTAGCTAGGCTGCCGATACTATTCTATGCATAATTATTGCACTCGTAACAACAGAACAAGTTCATAGATACAAGGAAAGACAGAATAAAACGTGTTGCGCAGACTCCAAGTAAGATGGGATGGAGGCAGAAGAATGATGGTACTCTTTTTAGATCAGAAGGGTTCTGTAGGTGATCACAGTTATAGCAGCGTCACTGGCGTTCAGTAGGTCCATAAAGGTGCTGTTGTGTGGGCAATTAGGATATTCCAGCAAACGGGTAATGTTCTGAGCACCATAGCAAATGATTATTTATTAAAATACGAATGGGTGAAGATACACTATACAGGGTGTAAAATGACCTATCACAAACCCGACAACCAAGCATGCTGTATATCAAAATAAGTAAAACTGCGTAAGTTAAATTATGTAACGCACCCAAAACGTTGTGCTGACAGTACAGGGATCATGGGAGGTATTTAAATTAAAGTTATAACATTTACATCTGGTATAATAGTACATTGTAATTGTAATACAAGGGGCTAAAATTATATATATACATTATATATATACGAGGTAGTAAATAGGAACCGAGTTATAATGGGATTTTAGCGCCGTGTGTTACACTGTACTTTTCACTTTGAGTGCGAGAAAAATAGTCAATTTAGTCAGACGGACAGACAGATACACGGACAGACAATCGGACAGACAGACAGACGGACAGACAGAATTGGACAGCGGAGTCTTAGTAATAAAAATACGAAAAAAAAGTGCTTCTCAGTTTCGATAAGGGTGTTTTTATATCCGTTTGGTACTTCGAAATGATTTGCAAACCCAGATAGATAAGTACTAATATAATATCGATACAGAACATTATATAACCAATTTATGAATGAAATTTTGTGTAACACGTTTGCCTATAAATATTAAATTATGTACCTTTATGTCTGAAAAATTTTCCCCACAAATGTAATATATTCCAGGCACGTTACTTACTAAATCACATTTTGGATCAAAACTTAATAAAACCTCACATTTTGTATTCTATTCTCGCATTATGTTACATGTATTCTGGCGATATTTACTCGAATTAGGTACCTAAGACCAATGATACCTAGCTGGTTTAAGTAGGTTTAATATGAGCTCTCTCATTGTTCATTATATTTATTATTAGGCTGTAGCAATTGTTTCCCTTGCCTCCAAGTTTTATAATTAAAAAAGCCATCGGAAATACGAAACCGGCCCTTTCTGGTTTAGGTTATATTAATCTTAATTAGTTGTTAATTATTATAAATTATGGCTTGTAATGGAACCTCGAAATAAAACTCAGAGGCTAGAAAATGATTATTTTAGCAAAATTAATTTTCCACAAAAGAGTATTTATTTAGCAAGATGATAAATGTTGGAGATAAAATAAAAATAGAACTCTTAGGAATCCTGGAAACTTGATGAATTTCATTAGAATTCCGATGTCTAATGAATAATAATCTCAAAGAAGAATTAATAAATTGCTATCTAAGAAATAATTATATGTGCCCGATTACATTCCTTTTCGTTATTATAATAATTTAATCCGATTAATTGTTGAGTTATCACTTATCACCTCTTGGACGCTTTTCTATATTATTTAGTAGTGTTGCTTCTTTATGGACAAGCTATGCGTGTTTATTGTGAAACTAACTGAAATATGTATAGTTGAGCAATTTATCAAATGTACTTACTTTGAATATTGATACGTTCTTTTAAATTTAATGTACCTACCCACTAAGTACCTAAGTATTTTATAAATAACTGTCGATGATCATATACATTAATTTTATGTGAAAAAAACGGCCGTTTTGTCAGCCTGTTTAATCAAATAACTCCAGAACAATACAAATGACGCTTGATCTAATTGAATGAGGCTTAATCATTTCTATATACCGAAACTATAAAACGGTTTCGCAATGTATTGCTCGTCGCAAATGTTGTAGCACGGTATGAACCGTTTTAATTATTCAGTTAACCCGTTCATTGCAATCCATACAGTATGGCCGAATGTATGATTGAGTACGCAACGGGATTAAAACATTATACGGGTATGTAGTTAATAATTTACACATTTACACCAAGCGTTCTGTAGGTACATCAAACTAAGTAACTCTCTCTATATAGGTACACACAAAAAATATTGCTGGGAAACGACTTTTTTTTTGGGCTGAAAAATCACGTTTTACGGTAAAAGTCAATGTAACGCACTCAAAACATTGTGCTTATGGACGCATTTAATAGTAAACGGGTTATGGAGGTATTTAAGGTAAAGTTATGACCTTAAAAACTAGTGAGTAAAAAAACTTCTGAAAAAGTTGGAACTTTGACCTCCAATATCTCCGTAACTAGAAGGTATGGTCTAGAACAACAAAAAAATATCGCAATGACGGAGAGAACAAGTGCCTTTCGGTTTTGTTAATTATCTTGAAATCAGGATCGAATGAGAAAAACAATTCTCACTATCCTCAGATCCATGGTGATGGATCATCATCGATCTGGCCAATGGATCTTCTGAGAATGATCCCTTTATACTCTCTCCTACCCGTCGTGCACAACTAATTGCACCCACTAGGACTTGAATAAGGCAAACGACAGATCTTTCCAGGTTGCTACGTACTGGTCAGACAAAATTTGAGTCATCGATTTGAGATGAAGAAGATAATATACCTACTCAACTTAGTGAAAGCTTATGGTTGGTGGTGGATTTATTTATATTTTTTTTATTCTTTTGTAAGGACGCTATGTTTGTGTAAAGATAAAAACCAGTGCTCGTTACTCTACGTGGCTTTAGGAGCTGCTAGACTGAGAGGCTGATTTATATTAAAACGGTATCTCATTCCAGCGCTAGAATCCAGTTACACTGGATCGATATTTGACCAATATAAACTCTATTTTTCAACCATCACAAACACGTAGCTTTTGCCTGAAAGCTTATCCAGCTTCACTGGATCAATGTAAATCAGACTAATAAAGTCGTCTCCTTGACAGAAACCCAAACTCCAGTAAGGATGCTCCCATGCAAATAGTCCTAACATAATTTTAAGAAGTTTGACATTTTCCCTAATTTTCTTAGAAAGTTTCCGGAATTTAAACCCATTTGAGGAAAGCCTTAAACTTGCAGAGGTGCCATTTTTTTTTTTTTTGACGCATACCGCTTACAAATACTCATGTCCTGAGACAACGTCAGCTAGGGAGTCAACTACACTCGAGAGCAATGAATCCGGGTCACTTAAAGAATGTTAAAAATCTCGGAAACTAAAAATGATAGGTTAATGCAATAAATTGTATTTAATAGACAATGTAATACTCCTTAAATGAAAGTAAAAAAAATATGAGTCACCATACATTTTATTAACACAAAATTACATAAAGAAAAAAACTGCTGATCTCTCCTTAAAACAAAAATAGGAAACATGAAATTTTTGAACTTTATTACGATTTTCTTGAATTTTAATACTTCGTATTGCCTCCTCGTGCTTCCATTACTGCGTTTACGTGGTTTGGCATGCTGTACACCAAGTTCCTTATACGATTTTGGGGAATATTCTCCCATTCCTTTGTGAGAGCAATTTTGAGCTCACGAAGCGTGATTGGGGGAGGGTTTCGTTGTTTTACGCATCTGCCTAGCTCGTCCCAAGCATGCTCGATCGGGTTGATATCCGGGCTGCGCGCTGGCCACTCCATACGAGTAATGTTCATCTCTTGAAGGTAGTCATTCACAATCCTACCTGTATGAGGTCGGGCATTGTCATGCATAAATATAGCATCCTCACCTAAATTGACCATAAATGGACCAACGTGATCATTGAGGATTTCTTCCACATATCTTACGCTAGTTAAAGAGCTGTTTTCTATGATCACCAGCTCTGTGCGACTTTCAGAAGAAATTCCGGCCCACACAAGTACAGACCCACCACCGTAGGCTACTTTTTCTTCCATGCATGCTTGCTTGAATCTTTCCCCTGGTCTTCGATACACTCTGTGTCTTCCATCGTGCTTGTAGAGCATAAATTTTGATTCGTCGGAGAACATAACTTTTGACCAATCTTCAATACTCCAATTTACGTGGCTCTGGGCATATCTTAGTCTTGAAATACGATGCCCACGCTCCAGTTTAGGGCCGTTTGCAGGTCTAAGGGGTTTTAAGTTAGATTCAGCAAGCCGAAGACTGTCCATGCACTTGGGTTACTTCCTCCGAGGCGTCGAAACTGATTTGTGAGTTCAGTTCCTGTGAGAAAGCGTTTTCGAAGCATGGTGTTCACCAAGTATCGGTCTTCTCGTGCTGTGGTACACCTGGTTCTGCCCGTTCCTGGTCTGCGTAGGTTAGAACCAGTTTCTTCGTAACGTCGGAGAACTCTTTGTACTGTTGACAGCGACACACCGACAGTCCTGGCTGTATCGCGCTGACTCCGGCCGGTTTCCAGCATTGTAAGTATTCTGGTGCATTCTTCAGGCGTAAGCGATATAATTTCAGCTTGAATAATGAATATAGAGCACTATCAACATGGTTTATGTACCCACATAAATGACAGATTACAAACAAAAGCAAAACCAAATGCTGTAATTTCGTAGTTCCATCTTCGAAAGTGGCCCTTTTTCAAATTTGATTTTTTTATGATATAACTATACAATAACTAAGAAGTTTTAATACCTTCATTTAAGGAGTATTACATTGTCTATTAAATTTAATTTATTGCATTAACCTAGCATTTTTAGTTTCCGAGATTTTTAGGATTCTTTAAGTGACCCGGATTCATTGCTCTCGAGTGTATTTGGAAAAAAATAAATTACGATAAAAAATAATTACCTAAACGATCTTTCAAAAACTCATCAACTTAACGTTTTAATTATTTTATTTAGTAGGTAGGTACAAAACTCCCAGAGCTCAGAGGGGTGAAATATATTGTTTTTCGTTACCACCCCTTCAAAAGGAAATAAACAAACGTTGCTAACTTTGCGAATCATTCGTGACCTTCCAAAGTGAACGATATTCGTGACTGTTTCCATCTATCTGATACAACTTTAGCAATTACCGCGACGTAACTGGTAAAAGATCGTTCGTCTATAAAGTATTTATGTTTAAATTACGCTTGAAAAGTAGTACAATCGATTGGAGGGTTCCCTAGTAAACAAACTTGCCTGGCCGCTATATCTTCCCATTATTAAGACAAACGTTGAAGGCTCAGCGAGATTAAGTCGAGTGTGAACTGGCTACTATCGCACACTATTTCGTCATTATGGACCATAATCCGTGATATTGAAGTATATTTTGGCAATTGAGTTGATACGCAATCGTGAAGGGTACAAGTACCCTCATTGAACCTTTTGGCCTTCACGAGACCCCAATAAACATGAGGATTTAGCAATTTTTTCAGGACGCTGAAAATGAGAAACCCTCATCGACTTCATTCATATTCCGCAGTTGAGCGCAGAACGCGGCGGAGGGCGGGCGCGTCCCGTGCCGCTTTCCTCGACAATGCCGATACTAATTCGCTTTAGTTTCCTTACCCGAGTGAAGTGAAGTGGCAATTAGTATGTCGTATGCCTGTCAGATAGCGTGCGACTCATTAACTATTGACAGTCCCACACGCGCGGAATAATAAACTCGCACGAATATCAAAAACTTTACGTATAATAGAGCTGATAAATTAAAAACTTTCTGTAAGAAAAGTTTCATCTCATATGAAAATAAATGCTTCGACAATTTATGAATGTTCAAGAAAAACAAACAAACCAGTTTTCTAGTAGAAACAATGTAGAATTGTTGAGTTGTATTGAACAGAACAGTTATTGTAGCGAACAATGCTTGACTAGGGTTTTGTTGGTAAACTGTTGTATGTTACGTATAATGCGAAGACAAAGTTAAATTACAGTGGTGGTGTGAGGCACTGGGATGCCTTGTTGTGGTTGCTGGTGGAATGGCAGACAGAGGCATCGGCCCCCCGACCAGGACACCACAGGTTATTTTCCACGTCATTTTCTTCTCAAAATTGCTTGCTCTAAACCCAAATGGATATAAAACCAATGAATCGCGAGATGATGGATAAGCGGTTCTTTGTCCACTGAGCTTTTACCGCTCAACATTATTACTCCGATCTGTGTGGGTTGGAAATGTCGGTACATTATGAAATTCGCTCATAACTTGCGAAAAGTTTGATAGCAACTCTTTGTTATCGCTTATTATCCGAGCGTCGCGTTTGTATAATTTTATCTTATTTGCCTAATCATATCGTTAAATAAACATTCCTTATGAAACGCGGGTTTTGTCATTATCTTTTATTGTAATAACTAAAAGTCATGCGGTGATAATTCCATAATTACCCAACTTGGCAAACAAATAAAGTGGTCTACTATTATTATCATTTTTTTTTGCTGTATTATTCCATATAGCTGTGATAAAAGAGGTGCATTTTTTAACATACACCTTGTGTTATTTTCGGAGGTCCACGGAAAAAGTGGACTACCTAGTTCATAATTTTGCTTGTAAATTGTTTTCAATAAAAAATGTTAATTAATCCCTCCCAGATTCTATTACTGGTAAATTGTTATATCTAACGTTTAACGAGTCTTGAATGGATATTCTTGAAACTACTAATATTGGTTGAATTTAATTAAACGAACCTTGTTCCATTAGCTACGTCAAACGAGGAACTTCAAACTAAGGGTCTCTTTGAGTCAGATATAATTAATCAGTTAATGTGACCATACAGTACTGAACACAATAGCACTTCGATGTTATCAAGAACCCTTGCTCCCAGACGTACGAGAAGGTTTTGGCATTACTTACATTTGACAATTTGACAAGAAAGGAGTTTATATACTCGTACTGTTTACGTAATTGTCTTGCACTTTCGACTTAACAACTGTGGGGACTACCAAATGTGAACAATGGACCCGATCTAACCCTAAACTTTCACGTGCTTTGGATAACTGAAAATTTATGTCCATTGTTCAGTCGGACCCGGTTTAAAAATAAAAACATATCCGCAACAGAGGTCCTAAGAAAACAAAAATGATTTATTTACGGATTACAAAATGAAGGGACATTTTCCACAGGCCCCTGGACATCGCTGGCACTCGGACATAATTGATGATTTTCCTGTTATAAGTGTTTCTACAATGTTTTTTCTTGTCTTTGTAATCAAAACGTAAAGCTTTCCAACAAGATGAAAGTTATCTTTGTAATCTACAAAGCTTGGGCACAAAAGTGTTAATCCAGTAAGAAGGCAGGGTCAAGGGTCCTAATGTGACCCTCGATTTTGTTCGCATTGTAGCCTGAAGGCGCAATGAAAACTTTATTTTAGGGTACCGATTTATTACTCTGACTCAAAATGTAGGTCAACTTAAATGATTTTCATGTAAAAAAAAACATAATTCGTTTAAAATTACAGCATTTTTGACAAAGCGGCATTATGTTGAAACTTAATCCCACTTACATTTTAGATGCGAAAAGAGAATTGTAACTGTTCCGCAGCGGAAACGTAATGAAAAATTCTTTATTTACGAGAAAATTACTGCAGGTAAAAAAGACTAAAGGAAAAGCATTTCTAAGCAAGCGACGAGCAAAGGTGTAAGTAATTGAGACGAATGATTGGGGCCCGATTTATTGCCCTCATAGTGCGGGGACTGTGCTACGTGACGTGTGTGTGGCACTACCCACTACCTGCACTGTCCTCCAACCAATATCCCCTTACATTTTATTTGCGAGGGTGTGACTTACGATATTTCCTTTTTACTTTTAAAAAGACTTTCGTCGCAGAACCCGGCGCTCACGTTTCTGTACGATGACAACCCTGTAATGACCAGCATTTCACGAAAGTATACATTATTGAGAAGGTATAAATAAGGGGCTGCCTCATTGGTCGTGTTGTCGCGACTGCTGAGGTCCTGGGTTGGATTGCCAGGTCGGGAAAAGTGTTATTGGGTTTTTCCATCAAGATTTTTTCAGTAGCAGCCACGGACACTAGATTTGTGCACGGTTGATGGCAATAGGCTGGTCCCCTATGACATGGGACTTAACTTAAACATAACTGGCGAAATGTGGATGTACTATCGAGGACCCGCCTGATCACCACTAAGCTAATTTTTGCTTGCACTTACAACATAGAAACGCTCTCTATCCCCGCCCCGTTGACTTTATATAGAAATAATTAATGAAAAGATACCGATCGGCGACACATGCCAAACGAGAGTTATTGTTATTTTGCGCGCCAAAGTAGACGCTTTCCTAATAGGCCTAAAGTTTAAGGTGGAGTGGCTCGGCGCCTCCGCATGATTTAATCGAAAAAAAAATTAACTGATCAGGCGGAAAAGACCACGACTGTACTTTTTGGTACACTTCTGCCTAGCACTTTGGGGATTAAAGGCGTAATGTTATGTGTATAAATAAGGTTAGGTCTATGCCCACTTGCTACAAGTTTCTATCAGGTAAACAACGAGTTATTGAGCTGGCTGAAGAACTTTTAGAGGTGATGTCTTGACCTTTTTATAAAAGAAAATTGCTTTACTTAAGTATATAAATAAACAAGTAACCAACCCACTTCAAATAATCCCTTTGTTTGGCCTTAATTACACGAAACACAGAACCGATTAGCTATAATTGTAACGTGGGTAGAGTATTGCTCACTTTTTCTGTTTCACTAGCTGAAATGAGCACAGAAATACGTAATGAAGGCGCGTTAGGAGCGTTCCTTTTGCTCAAATCCTGGGGATTTCCGGTACCTGTGTGTTTTCCGTCTAAAATAGACTAGGTCGGAGCAAGACAAAGAGATTACTTCAATTAAATGAAGTGGTCTCTATGAGAGTCCCACAGGTGTAATTCAATACGCGCATTATGTTGGCAGAACATAATAATAAATAATAAAATAAATATCGCTGGACATTACACACAGCGCCATCTAGCGCCACACTAAGCAACGAGGCTTGTGTCGTGGACACCAGATAGTTGATATACTACATAGATATTTTTTTTTGTTTGTAAATACATACTTATTATACATATTATAAACATCCATGACTCGGAAACAAATGCCCATGCTCATCACACAAACATTTGCTCCTACCGGGATTCGAACCCGGGACCCAACGAACGTAAGGCAGCTTCACTACCGCTGCGCCATTCGGGTCGTCAACATAATCCCTATAGAACTGTTTTACACTGAGTACACGTGTCACTTTGCAAATTATTTTACTCACGTGATGATAATTTGTTTAAGTACTAGATTTTACTTATAATCAAATAAATCTGTCTTTTTATTAAATAGACAAACGTATTTAGTGATTCATTAGAAATAATAAATTGCTTACCACATTTAATTGTCTACGCCGTGTAATGTTACTGCACACCTCATTAGGTAAACTACGTACCGTATTATACGTTGAGACATTTTCCCGGCATTCAATGCAATATGGCGCGGAAAACCAGCGGAAGGGTTATTTCAAACTTCATAATGTCACGTTCGCAGCCAGGGGTTAATAATGTCGGCTTTGGAAATCAAATTCAAAAAGCGAAAACTAGAACGCTTCCATTAAAAAACAAATATCAGAACTATAAACGCCAGTGCAGTTAATAAAAATGACTGTACAACTTTGTTAAAAATTCTGCGCAATAATGTCCGAGAACTCAATTTTTTGTTCTGAATAACTCGATATAACATCATTCAGTCGTTAACTGACAGTGCGTGACTGCATTGTGTCATAAATCTATGACGTCATAAAATACCTACCACAGCCTTTTTGGTCTAACGGTGTCCTGCATTTTAATTAACGATTGATTGTTTGTTAATTTAGCCACAAATCAGTCAGCTTTAGTCGGTCAAGCGACCACACGGCAACGCTCGAAAATAAAAAAATGTTTTGTTGCATTTTCGCCGAAAAACGTGCTAGTGAGTGCTCCCATACGAACCCAGATGAGAGAGATTACAGTAAGTGAAAATATCCCGAAATAGCACACGGAATGTGCAAATAATATATTCAGCGAGACACATTAAGAAATTATTTCCCTCGTTAGCCTTAAGATATTTGTTTGGGTGGAAATATGAAATAATGTCACGTAACTCACGTAACAGGTGCGCGCAAGTAAAAATATTCTCTTTAATTATGAAATTCTCAACGTTAATTAAAATTGAATTAGATGAAACACCACAAGTTCTGTGGTACACATAACTTGTTACTTTCGGGAAAAGTTTTCTAATATCATCTTGGGGCATTCCTTTATTTACAAATTGTGATTTAGGTACCTTTGCCTACTGAAGTTAATTTATTTTCTTAACAATTTCGTTGGGTTGTTGGTTTCACAAACAAAGGTTTGTTGTTAGAAACTTGTTGTTTTTACAAACGGTTTTGGCAGCCTGTTGTGAAGTTGGTGAACTTTCAGGTGCTACCAACCTTGAAGAGATAAAGTAGGTAGGTACTTACCTAGCAATTTCGTCTTAAAAGACGTGAAGACATTAATACCAATCTAAAATAATTAACTAAATTGTCTATTTGTTCCAATTACGGGCCTCGATGAGTTTTTGTTTATTTTGTTAATGGATCGCGCATTTTACTTAAATCTTCCGTATATATTTATTTAGGCACAGCTCTTTGTTTTACTAAAAGATTCTCTTTTGATTATAATAAAACTATATAGTTTATGTTTCACTTTCCTAGCTGATTCATTTGATAACGGAAACACGTATTTCATATCGGTGCGTATTGATATGGATACAGTACGTTCTAATAACATATTCGAAGCGAAACAAACTTCGTTGCGTTATCGAACTACATATATAGTTTTCGCGTAGTTTTCTATGAAAAGGTTTTGGCGTTTTTTCTTTTACTTATAAGATACTAGCTTATTCCCGCGGCTTCGCCCGCGTTTTTGCATAAAAGAGTATCTTACATCCATACATCCTCACAAACTTTCGCATTTAATTTAAAATATAAAAAATGTAGGATAGTGTATAAGTCAGAGAATATGAGCGGTTCGTTCGCTGATTTGCTGACAGGTGAATGAAGCTCGATGACCGACTGATCTGATATGGTTTCCTTTATGCTCTGAGCAGCTGTCGAGCGAGTCGAGAGATAGTATTAACAGTATGGCCTTTCATAATGTTATGACAGGATATTAATCCTTGCTAAACATGTAGAATGTTAGGAAATTGAAGTTGGCTTTCAGGCAGTTCATTATTGATAACCTTTTGTCGTTTTATAGGTTTGATTAGGACTGTATTGTGCTAGTTTGACCTTATAACCTGTAAAAGTTATAAGGAATCATTCCCTCTACGTCGATTCCCTTTACGTCGACTTGTGAAACAAATGACATCTGTTTTAAAAAGTTTACGCTTGACCTCGAGGTTGCAAAAGTAAACTTAAAACAAAAATTGAAACGCTTTTACAAATTAAATAATATTTATTTTACACAAGGTATAAATTAAGTAAGTAAGTTCACTTCTTTAGATCTACTTTCAATTAAGTATTACAGAAGGTTGGTTGCCAACATATTGTTATAGAGGCTGTCACAAAAGATACAGAGATTTAGTACAGGCGCGACATGCCAGCACATCAAGCTATCCGAAAATGTCAAACTTTCCCAATCCACCTTGAACTTAATGCTGTAGCGATAACGTTGAAAATCTAATAAAGAAATTTGTGCTATATAGCATCTGTACCTAGTGTGGCTCATACATAGAAGGTATCGCCTACAGTCCTTTATTAAGTTACGAAAATCCATCGGATAACAAAAATAATATTTTCCCTGTATCGTTACGTCGAGTACATAATGCGAGTACCTATTAACTGCCAATAAGAGGCTTTACATGAGTGTTATCACTGTAAATATAATATAGTGCTTTAAGCCTCATATTTCTATCGAATATCGATACTGTACCAATGTCTAGAGGGCTTCGAATAATATGGCCGAGTTAATAAGTTTATACGAGCCGTCGATATCACGTTGATAGTTAAATCGATATCACAATTTAATACAGATTAACTGAGTTACTCAGCGAGTCAGTGTTAACCAGTTCTCGATAGTGTTGTACATATTATTTATGACGGGACTCATTAGGCATGATGAAAACGATGAATTTTAACGGTTTATTTCATAGTCGTAAGTAAGTACAAAATTGTGTTTGTGGTTCATACTGTTAATTCAAGTTGGTTTTTGTTAAAAAATAAGTACTTAAATAAAATGACAAACATGAGACATTTTCTTTCCAATTTCTTTAATCATGCAAAAAATAAACTATTCTTAGGTTTAAATTCTTAGGTGTACAAATTATTAATTGTACACATAACGTGACACAGTCACGTTCATTGTTACAATATTACAGCTTTGAAACAAAACACGTACAAAGGCAAATTAACCCAAGATTGGTTTTTCTGACATCAAACCTCATTGCGATAGTGTTTGCAAAAGAGAATAGTCATTACCCAAATTCACATGCCTAATGACGTCACAGAAAGGTTGTAGAAAAACCTCAAAACGAAGCCGAAAGGCACTTGTTCTCCCCGTCATTGTGATAATTTTTTTGTTCTACACCATACCTGGGAACCTTCTATTTACGGAGATATTGAGGGTCAAAGTTCCAACATTTTGTTTTTTTTTTTAAATACAAGTTTTTAATGTAAGATCTTTAAACACCTCCACGACCCCGGTACTATTCAATCCATCCATCAGCACAATGTTTTGAGTGCGTTACATTGAGTTCTACCGCAAAACATGATTTTTCACCCCAAAAAAAAAGTCGTTTCCCAGCAATAATTTTTGCGTAAAGTTACTTAGTTTGATGTACAGAACGCTTGATTGTCGGCTTCGTGATGAGGTTGTTTACACCCTGTATAAATAGATAAACCTCTTTCTTTCTTCTACGGAAACTGAAAAGCCAGGCTAGGCTATATGGTATATGGTGGTCAGTTCCCGTACCGTTTGTAGCAGGAATTGGGTCAGCAGCGACGTAGAACGATGCAGCCGGCTCCTATTTGTAGAGCCAGACGATTGAAATATGCAGGTGGAGCTTGATTGGCCTTAGGCTTGTCGAGATACCGTGTTACGTTTGCATTGCTGATGTTGGTGTGCCTGGATTTGGCTGGCTATATGCTTTGGTCTAACAGTGGAGGATTTTTGAATGGGATCCAAAAATGTGCTGAAGCCGAATATACGAGTATCACGTTGCGTTGTGGTAAAAATATTATCCGGTCAAGGAATATTATCATGATTTTAGATTAAAATATAAGTTGTGTGGTAATCGGTTAACGTGGTATGGATATATATATGATGCTGTGATGCGAATGAATGAGGAAAATATTGTGAGTAGAGGAAGAAAAAATAAACGATGGATGGACTGTGTGAAGGATGATATGACTAGAAAGGAGGTTTCTTCTTAGATAACGAGTAATAGAGAAGTATGGAAGAAGAAGAAGATATGCTGCGGCGAACCCAAATAAATTGGGATAAGGGCAGGAGATTGATGATGAATCTCAAAACTCTCTCAAACTTATCAAGATACATACAATAATCAAGAGTAAACGGTGATGAATGCTCATTCCGTCTCATTAAAAAGGTTATTGTATTGTATGTCTCGTACTTGGAAAATAGCGAGCTTGATATTAATATGCATATGTACACGTTCTGACGTAGACATGCAAATGTGAATCAAGCTGGGTACAATACGTTTGCGACAATCAAATATGTCAACTTGCTATGATGTAGTATAGATGTAGACATAGTATGGGTCTTGCAGTCACGCTAACAAACTGTAACCTATATGTTTTAGTCTAGTGTGTAGTAGAATATAGGTATATGGCGGTATATCGCGTAGATATAGGTACGCTGTAACAGTTGTGCGGTTCGACTTGAGCAGCGAAATTGCTCGTTAGTTCCGTTTCCGGCTACACTTGGAGGGTTTTCCTCACAACCTCGGTAAGCTTGCTTTTTGTCTCCTCCCGTTTGAACGTCGAACATCAAATACAGTGAAAGCTTCTTACAAATAAGGTATCTTTCCACGGAACCTGATACGATCCTATTAATGCCTCTTTATGTTTTCATATTGCTCTCATTTATTTGTTGCTCCCCAAGATGAAAGGCCACGACAAACCGTTAAGCCTGAGCAATTAGTAAAATGAACGTGTCAAGTTTAAAAGATCGCGCAATAATAATCCGGGTCAATGATACTTCATTCATTTTGGACGTAATTTTAAGATCCTTGGGCGAGTTAAAAAAAGAGATCAAAGTAATATTACTTTTATTTCACGAATGTAATTTTTTCGCCAATGTGAACATTGCAATGCGCACTTTGGCGACACAATACGAAACTCACATTTTGCAGAAACCATTTTAAAATGTCTTACAATACAAGAATTCTGCATCTTTGTAGATATATTCTGTCGCGAAGATGACATTGGAGTTGTGCCAAAACTTAATCACGATAACGGGGCCTAGACTTGCGCTGAATAAAATATATCATCTTCATAATAACACACGAAATAGAGAAATGCAAATCACGTTCCAAATATAATACCTACCTAACGAAAATAGCCCAAAAATGGCGAAAATGATACTAGGTATTTGGTTTGCAAATTATGTTGTCTTACCTAATGAAAGATATTATGACAGGTATAAAAAGTGGGTCATTGTTATCTCGTAAACAAATTCCTATGATGGACGGCTGAAGGCGCCAAGTTTCCTGGAGCCAAGATAAACAAGCTCCATCTTTGCCAAGCGCACCCCCACCACAGCTCCGACTTATATAGATATAGTGGGGCTGTTTATGTACTGGTTATTAACACTTTAGGGACGGGCACGGCAGTAAAAAGTAACGGACCATCACTTGCCGGTGTTATGTGAAATTTCCATTAAGTTGCTACAGGTAAATACTGTTACGAGTTCTAATCATAAAGTTGTGAGTTATCTTAGTACCCTATCCCGCTATTAATTCGGCAAAGACTGCTCCTTATTACATGTCTAGAACATCGTAAAGGCACAATAACGGAAAATATCTTTCAGACATTTTTCATTCTAATACGTTGCACCGGTGTTTCTCGAAATTGCTTTTAGAAAATTTCCGCTTTCTGAGCGTTAAGCGAAAGTCTTGCTTACCGACGTAACAAAAGCTTGCTTTGAAATATATTACCTTAAGACCAACTCCTTTTAAATAGCAGTAGCTCCAACTATCTTGTTTTAAACACAGAGCTGTTTACTCTGGAACACTAAGAAACACCGATAGGAAAAAAAAACCGAACAAGTGCGAATCGAACTCGTACCCAAAGGGTTCTGTAAAAAACAACACGTCTCTTGTGTGTATCGCTTTATTTTTTAAACTTTATTTGATTTTTATTATTTGTTGTTATAGCAAGTGTAGTAAATAATTATACACTCTGTAAAATTTAAATTTCAAATGTAAACTGTATTAAACTGTTTTTCCGTCACTTCCCCCCTCAAGGCGCAGCCGTGAGGCACACAGCACATACTATGTTTTCCTCCTTATTTTGTATCTTTTTTATATTATTGTGTGTGTGCTTTAATAACTGAAGTCAAATAAATATTTTTTCATTCTTTCTTTCTTTCTTATTATATTATGGTTTAAAAGACACTGCCTTGTGACAGACGGACGGACTGCAGAGACTTAGTCATGGGGTCCCTATATGGTACCATTTGGGTACGTAACCCTAAAAACATTGTCCATAAAAAAAACCGAAAGAGTAAATGTTTTTAAAAATATTTTGTCTATAAATACATGATCTAGTAGACAAACATTAAAAAAAAACAACTTTGAAAAATGATTTTCGATGTTCTTCTGTCTCTCTAAGGAGTTGTCCCAAAACAGTTTTCTTTACACGTGCCGAACTGTTAATGGCACACATTGTCTACGTCCAAATTGTAATCGGATTTCCACATGAACGATTGGACGATTATTGCGAATTTTCTTTTGGCAAACAAGAGCACTTGAGTCCGTGGGATGCCGTATATCGGATAATACAATTGAATGGAAGTCGAATTACTACATGCCTTGTGCTCACTGCCCTAAATCTAATACAACGATTCGTCAAAGGGAGGTTTTCCGTATTCAATGGAATCAATCTATTTGAGCGTGTATTTTTCTAATGTCATTGCTTTATAGATAACTAAATTTAAATGTAGATTTTCTTCTTTTAAGGATTTTTTGCTTCACTTTACTTGGACACAACTTCATAAATAACAGCTTTTTTAAATAAGTTCTAAGGTACTGCCAGCTCAACAAGAATATTCCAACAAAAACCCAATTTTATTATGTACACAATCTTTACGTTTCGAAGCTAAACACAATCATGATGAATTCTACAATTATATGAGTTGTTACACTTACAGCAAATAACTCGTGCTCTTGTTTACCTCCGGTTGTTGTTCCCCCTCAGGCTGAAGCTCCCTTATTGCTACGCCCACCCCTTCCACCCCAATGCCATCTATTTTCAACTGGCATTCTCTCTAATTATGCTTTTTTAATAATTCATCTTCACTATTGTATCGGAGTTTAATTCGAAAACAAAAAACAAAGTCTCTTGTTCGCATAGATATATTACTCTAGTAGAATTTAACATTTGTTGTGTAATAAATCTAGTCTCTAATTCGGTCTCCCTAAGGACGGTCTTATTTCACAATTAGGCTCTAAATTCTCTAATATTCGGTCGAAACAATAAGCTTGTTTAATAACTAAACTTCTGGCCCATGAAGGCTTTGTTATACCTGCTTAGACTTTGATAAAGAGCTTAAATGAAAATGCCTTTTATTTTATGCAAGGAGTCTTAGTTTACGCAGGCGACGTGCTTGCATTGTGACGGATTTATAGATCTCGAGTACTCAACACATACACATCCCCTTGTCTACATACAAGGTGTAGTTTTGCATTCTACTCAAAATTCAGGAGCTTGTCACAAAGACATAAATAATCAATTTAAATTACGATACCCGGTCAAATAATTAAAGCTGCTATTTTAAATTGTTAAATTTGATAGTATTTCAGAATAACACGAAAGTAATAGAAGAATCACCCATCGCGCGACATGTTTCTGTGTGCGTTTATGTGTGTGTGTGTGTGAAGACGTGGTTATAGGGCCAGTTACAGACGGGCTGCTTTTTTATACGGGTGGTTTACACTTACTGATTTCCGTAAATAAGAAAAAAACCTACCCATTTTGTTATCGATTTGGGTCGAGAATCATTAACATAGATACCTTGAATTTGACCAGGATGCAATGCGACACCTTGTATATGCGAGCGCTTCAGGCCGCCATTGTTAGCTCTCCAGCAAATCTTCACTTAATCGGTTTAAACCTCTCGTTTAAACCGATCAGCAATGCCACAACTGATTCGGAGATCAGAACAATAAATCTTCGATATATTATTATCTGTCCGTCTGTCAATCGATTCTGGCTTATCTCGTAAAATCCCAATTCTCTAGGATTTCGCCATTAGTCATTTAAGATCGAAAGCCAGAGACATTTGTATTGTTAAACCAGTCAAACTCAATGTTGACCAGCGTATTGTATGTTTTAAATGGGTGCTAGAAAGAAAAGCTTAATACAGAAATAGGTATGTTTTCTTAGTACAACTTATTTATAAAATTGTCGTAAGTACATGATAGATCACGTATTGCCGCTCACATGCCAATAAAGACGCGTATAAAGATGGAAATTGGTACGAGTTCTACTTTCCTACTACGTGCATCGGGACACTATTATACTATCTAAATAGAAATCGATTGACCTAAGTAATACACCTAGGTCAAAATCATAAAGGTAAAAAAGGCCTTCATTTGAATTATATTAGACTAGCTGTTGGCCGCGGCTTCGCCCGCGTGGAGTTGTATAATTGGATGAAAAGTATTCTACTCGTATGTGTTAATCGAGGTCATATAATACCTGTGTCCAAAAATTAAATTTACCCTCTTAGGGGTTGAATTTTGGAAAACGCTTAAATACGTAGCTCATTATTTTTGCCGCACTCAATTCATACGAAATTTCATGCAAATATGTCCAAGGAATAAAAAGTTTCATACAAACTTTTGTGTTCTATTTCACCCCCTTGGGGGTTGAATTTCGAAAAATCCTTCCTTAGTGGATGCCTACGTCATAAGAGGAATACGTGTGCGAAATTTCAAGATTCTAGCCCTAAGGGTTTGGCCTGTGCGTTGATACATCAGTCAATCACTTTTGCCTTTTATATATATAGATAATTTATGATTCAAATAAAATATTCCAATTATTCTGATTGCAAATCATAAAAGATACGATGACCTACGGTGCATCGACATGAGTGCCCGCCTTTGTTCAAGGACGTGGATTCGATCCCGGTTTCAGGATAAATATTTTGGTGAGCTGAGAGCTGTTAGTTTTAGGAATAGATGTTTTTGTTTACCACAATCATAATATCACTCATGGGTTGTCGCAGTAGTGATCCACTGTTATGTGTTGATTTTATTCAGTGCTTACTAACATTGTCTTAAGTTTTACTAACGGTTTTTTGAGTCATGGATACTCTAATAAAGAAAAAATCTATTCTATAACGTAGGAATTCTTCGTAAATAATTAAAAATGGTTTTGACGTAGAATGTTCGAAACAGATAATATAATGCGCACCTGACAATCTGTAACCTTTTTAGAATATTTGGGCATCGATCATCCCTCGAATATGACTTTATTTATATTGAAAATTCGCGTAAAAACCTTTAAAATGAAACTTTTTGTTGAAAAGGAACATTTTTTTATTCTAAGAGCTTTTCTATTACTTATCACTTTTATTATATTTTACATTCACAGTACGTTGTATTGATAACGATGTTATGTTTACAATATGACAGTATAACAATGAGGTATGAGCACGGACGGCTAAATTTAACTTATCTACATTCTACAGCCACGGGAACCTACAAGCGGAAATAACTCAGTGATTGATGATAAAACACAATGTTATAATATTATTTATGAAAAATTAGCCTTGGGTTTTTTAGGGTTCCGTACCCAAAGGGCAAAAACGGGACCCTATTACTAAGACTCCTCTGTCCGTCCGTCTGTCTGTCACCAGGCTGTATGCTCATGAATCGTGATAGCTAGACAGTTGAAAATTTCACAGATGATGTATTTCTGTTGCCGCTTTACAACAACAAATACTAAAAACAGAATAAAATAAATAATTAAGGGGGGCTCCCATACAACAAACGTGTTTTTTTTTGACGTTTTGTCTAAAGTTGTATAGATAATGGTACGGAACCCTTCGTTCGCGTCTCCGACTCGCACTTGACCGGTTTTTTTAATAGAATTATTTGAAGCTTTTTTATCTTAATAGGTAAATTTGGCTAGAAATTAAGGAACTGCTTACTGTAATGACGGCTGATGAAGATGCCTTCGGCATTTCATAGTACAACGGATGTTTGCAAACAGACGACGTTGTTTGCATAATGACGTATAATAATATACTATCTGCCGACGAGGTATACAAGAAAATGATGCCTATGCCGTGCGTCCGGGGGCCACGTGGTGGCTTCCGGTCACCGTAGGCGCGGGCCTGTGGACGGGGAGCTATGGGCTAGCTCGCCGTCCGTCCGTCTCATGACGACAGGCCGTGTCGACGGCGCGTTCGTGTTCCACGCGCGCCTCAAAGAGAGTCAGCAATAAGGAAGGGGTCGGCAAAGGCCGAAGCCTGCCGGGGCTGCAAGACTATTCGAAAGAGATACCGTGGCCCTGGAACACAAAGGGCGATGAAGGAACATGATGGGTTTTAGTCAGTAAAAGTCTGACACTCCCTCCTGCTCCGCCCAGAGCGGGAGGAGTCATTTGATGATCTCTCATCCGAAAAAAAAAAGAAAAGGTGGGTTATGCATAACATAACATCACGCCTGTAATCCCCCAAGGGTTAGGCAGAGGTTTACCTAATATAGTACACCCACATTTCGCCACCAGTTATGTTTAAATTCCAAGTAATAGAGGGCGAGCCTATATTACCATCAACCGGGCACAAATCTAGACTCCGTGGCGGTCACTGAGAAATCCCTAATGGAAAAACTCAATAACAATTGCCCGGCCCGGGAATCGAACCCAAGACCTCATGCGTTTGCAACCACTAGACCCACGAGGCAGGAGGTGGGTTCTGCATCGATCCCAAATTGGGATAAGCACAGAAGAATGATGATGATATGATAATTAAATAAAGTATGAGCACGAAGAAGCAACATTTAACCTTTTGACCGCCACGTCAAAAACGAAAAAGCGTGCCCTCGGCGCCAAGCTATGAATTCATCCTTTAATACCTACAAAATAGTAGTGAGTTCGAAATTATATCGATAAAGCACTAACTATTTATTTTTTAACCTAGAGTATGTTTTTAATAAAAGGTCTAGACCGGAACAATATAATACAGGAGTGTTTTTTTCATCCCGCTTTGTCTTTTATGACAGAAATAATAATGATATGTGTCACAATTTCGGCGTTAAATCCAATGTTCAATCATGACGTACTTTCTTGTCATCTTATGATGACAGTGGCGTAACTGGCACGGCTTTTTTAATTTGCTCGCCTCTGCACTAGAGGTGCGCAACCGATATTTATTAATAATATCGAAACAATAATAGGTATTTTGTTTTAATGGTTGGTCATGGTTATAATAGACTAAACGCAAAAATATGGATCTACGCACAGTTAAACTTTGCATTTTTGGCACATAAACGAGTGTCAGACCGTTTTTATTTTGCTGCTCATATTTTGCATCGCTGACTTTTGTGGTTAGTATTCTAACAGGAAAATGCTCTAAGGCATCATTATGTAATTAAATAAAAAAGTACATTAAACGAGCTGTGGTATTTAGGTCGTAAATATACGACCCTGACGAAATCGTCATGGACCCGAAAATATTTGTCGGATTAATCCGACGTAAACGGTTAAATAATAGGTTAATAATGGATGACCGCATCCATTACTAATAATATTTAATAACAGCAAAGGAACTACTCTAGTTAATAAAAAACCGCGTTGACGTCATGGGACTGTCAAACATAGACGACTGTGGCGTCCCCGGCACAAACAATACGACAGTGTGATAGAGATGGGCATTACAGTCATTACAATTAATCGAAAATCAACTAACACTCGACTTTTATAGAGAGCATAGTTTAGTATTTTAAATTTTTCTTGATTTCTCAAACATAAGAGTTCAATAGCACTTGTTTTATTTATTTACTAGTGCAGAATTCAGAGTCAATTAAATATAACGTAGGTTGCCGGCGAGGTTACATTGACTGCTACCTACATCACTACGTGTCCTATTATGGTGACTGTGGCGTCGAGGGCACTATGTTTTTCGAACTTTATGACTGGTTTTCTTTTTTGTCATATTATGTTACTAAAGATGGAATCTAACGAAAGCAATTCACTTCAATTAAATTAAGAAGAGTCAAGGTACATAATTAACATGGGAAATAAACACAAAAAAAAACAAAACAATGCTGTTCTATGACATTTATTTACATTTAAAATACTGTCACGCAGTCGCGACCGTGGCGTGCTAGGCACATTTTGGTTTGTCGTCTATACACGACTGTGGCGGTCAAAAGGTTAAATAAAGTTAAGCTCCATTACATCTATTAATCCTGAAGCTGAGCCGCGCTCTGTCTACCGGTCATCAGCAGGCTTAGCCAAGGGCCGCCACCACTGGGCCACATTCATACAGACCATGTAATTTCAGTCTCACCAAGGGGTATCGTATTGCCTAGTACTAACTGGGTTGTGGAGGTCAGATAGGCAGTCGGACCATGTAAAATACTGGTATTCAGGTGCATCCGGTTAGACTGGAAGCCGACCCCAAAATAGATGTGACAAGGCTAGGCAGATGATGAGATAACTTCATACAAATTCTGTCCCATTTTTGAATTTATTCGGTAATTAGTGGCTATTCGGACATCGTGAAATCGGCCTTATATCTAAGTGAGTACGTACAAAGGCACTCATCTCGGCCCTCGATCGATGTTACTAGTACTTACGTAGTCAGCTTCTTACCTTCGGTGACATTTCCACTTACTGACGGGGAGATTGGGACTCAAATGGAAGTGCAATTGTGCTGCTCTATTGTGTTCTGGGCGAAGACAATTAAATCTTTTATGACCTTTTAGTTACGTTTCAACATTAGCGTTTAAATTCTTGACCTTTTTAAGCCGGTTTAGTCTTTATGTGACTTTAATTGTTTGGTCGATCGTTAATTTAATTTTCCACTAAAATATTTTCATTTACATTTGAGGTAGGTTTACTATAAATCAAAACAAAATAGTTGGGAATAGTCTGAATATAATGGTGACCTTAAATTAAAAACCTTTTAAGTTTTTTTATAATCAGTGTTCAGTGTTTTCTTTTTTGACGGTGGAAATCTGCGTATTATATTATTCTGCGCAAATAAAAGAAAATTAATCTAACTTGAAAGGTTTTTCTTTACTAGAAAATAGTTTCCATCAACACTGCTAAGGAAAATGAATTAATGAACGCCTGATGGCGGTCGGGAGTAATTTGCTGACTGGCGCTTTCAAAGCTTCGCCATCACTTTGACAATTTACCTTTTATAAATAACATTCCGGCGGGACGCATAACATTGAAAATTACTTTATTCGCCCGAAAGTGGCTGAAATAATCAAAAGAGAGGAAACACTTCTGTTTTACGGAAATGAGCCTATTTTTTTACACAACTGCGCTACGGCAAAGACCGGGTTTTGTTGTTGCAATTTATTCTGAGCCCTTTATAAATAAATAATAATCAAAGATGCTTCTTGGTCAGTGCAGTGCACTCAGTAGTTTTCTGCAAAAGCAAAGTTCATTGTGTATTTTAACATAGTATATGTATTATTTTTTTTGCGTCCGTTTCCCCACACTACTTTCACAAAAATAAATCTCTCAAATAATGTGATAATTGAAAATGGATAAATGCTGAAATCTGAGCACTCTGTAATACGATTGGTTTCGTCGATTTCTACGCCTTCTTAGAATGCCTGGGTGACTAACCTTTCAGTAAATAATACGTAAACAAGATACCTAAACTTTCCGTCTGTTAGCTGTATAGGTACTATAGTTATTTAAATAAAGTGCTGAATTGCAAAGCTAAGCAATTATTGCAATAAGCTCGTTCAATTTCTCTGTAGGTATGCAAATGTAAATATTTATTTATTTCTTTGATCGTGTGTACTTAACCTTAAAAGTATTTCGTGGAAGTTGTTAAATAAGTTTTCTTTGCTCCAATAAATAGGCTTACGCAAAATATTATTTTAGTTTAATAGAATATTAGCCTCCGTAAATATATTTTTAAGAATTCTCTTAGTAGGTCGCCGACTATCCTAAAGTGTCTAAACAACAAAAAAATAAAACAGCAATTTATACGAGGGTAACTTTCATTAAAGCCTAAAATGAGTCTCATGCATAAAGATTTCGATATAAATCACGCTGGAAGCATTTTATGGTGAGAACAGCCATGAAAGTGTACTATATATACTGATATAGCATATATATACTAGCTATAAAACATAGTCCCGTCCAGCGATCCGCCATGAATCATCTACTATATCGATCAGTTGCTTGCTATTTGACATTTTACGTAATAGGTCGTCGTTCAGTTCTTTTTTTATTTGCTCAATTACTCGACAAAACATAAAAGATTTTGTACCTTGTAGAGTATAGACAAAGGAAAACCGTTGGAGCAAAATGACAACGTAGCTATTACCAGAGATACTAGTGGTTCGCCATATTGAAAACAAAAGCGTGTATTATCTATCATTTGAGATTGAGGTAAAATGGTTGAATGAAACAATATCACTTCTTCCCCACTGCTCAACTGCTTAAAGTTAGTTAGAGCAGTGGGTAATACCAACGACTCAATTTAGATGAAAAAAAAAAATTGTAATAATTATTATTCCAAAGGAAAGGCCAAGCCAAGGAGTTAAAGGTTGACTGGTAGAGAATGCCTTGTGGCATTAAGTCCACCTATGTACCACTGTTGTACATGAAGTTTAAATAAATAAATAAAAGCCATAATTCGTCGGCGCTTCGTCATCATTATCAGCCTATTAATGTTCCCACTGCTGGGACACAGGCCTCCTCTCTATGAGAGGGAATGGGCTATAATCCACCACGCGGGCCCAGTGCGGATTGGTAGATGTAACTTATGTCTTCGAATTTTTTGATTCTAAGACATGCCGGGTTCCTCACGATGTTATCCTTCACCGTTTTGAGAGCAGCGGTGATGAAATAAATTACACAAAGTAATGCGCCTGCCTGGGTCCGAACCCACGACTTACTGTTCGTAGGTCGACGCCGCCACCACTGAGCCGCCGACGATTAAATTGGAGAATATGTAAAAAGGTTTGCAACCTTTTTACATATTCTCCAATTTAATCGTCTTTTTTGCAAGTATAATATGATCTTATGACGCGTGCTCAATATCGGAACTAACACCGCCGCCAAAAGTTCCTTGAAGTACTGTAAAAATTAACTTCAAACACAGTTTGTCAGATGAAACTCGTGGAGGTGAACTAAAATTCATAAATGAGCATACACGTACGAGCGCAGCTCCAGTATAATTTAATTCTTCATCATGAAGTTTTGCATAGATAACGTTTGCAGTCTCGCTGCCTCTCTAACGTAACAAGGCACTCTGTCGGTGATTGTCGCGAGTTCTATTGTAGCGACGTGACGTGTAGCGGCCATATGAATAGATAGAATAGATATAGATAGAGATATAGAATAGATAGAATTTGGTTTCAAAACGATGCAGCTAGATATCAGTCTTGTTAGAGCTTTTGTCTATTCGTAAGGCTCATACTTTTGCAGGATGACAGGTTTTACCGTTTTCAGGCAAAAACACCGACATTACTCTAGAACACAGTTTTTTACCCACATATCAGTTTTACAGGCTTTCAACGTTACGGATAGGAAATAAAAAAAAAAACATGCTTTTATAAAAATAAGAAAATTAGGTTTAGCTATCAAAATTGAACGCATACGCGTTCAGTTTTAACACAGTTAAGTGTTCGTGCAATTAACCGTTGAGGAGTTCTCCTGTGAGGAGACGATCCTGTCTGCAGATTTAATTCATGTCTGTCATAAAATGTATTGTCACCAGAACCAAAGATTTGTGCAAAATTTCAGCTCAATCGTTTTGAATAAAGAAAGATTTGACTGACTAACAACGCAAATTAAATAAAAGAAAGATTAGACTGACTAACAACGCAAATTAAATAAAAGAAAGATTAGACTGACTAACAACGCAAATTAAATAAAAGAAAGATTAGACTGACTAACAACGCAAATTAAATAAAAGAAAGATTTGACTGACTAACAACGCAAATTAAATAAAAGAAAGATTAGACTGACTAACAACGCAAATTAAATAAAAGAAAGATTAGACTGACTAACAACGCAAATTAAATAAAAGAAAGATTAGACTGACTAACAACGCAAATTAAATAAAAGAAAGATTAGACTGACTAACAACGCAAATTAAATAAAAGAAAGATTTGACTGACTAACAACGCAAATTAAATCAAAGCTTATAAAAATGTGCTGAACATTTTTATAAGCTTTTAACTTGCGTTCATCATTCATCATCAGATTATCACCAATTCTCCATCGGATAGCTGCAGGCGCAGCTTTGCTTCGCAGATCGATACTAGTGCCTCTGCCACAATGAGCTTAAGATCCAAAGTTGTTTGCCCGCAAATACATAAATAATAATTTATTCCTTTTTAACGGGTTAGAGCGGCGGCGCCGCAGTTATTTTTGTTTTACGTCTAGCACATTAGAGATAAAAGTTCAGAAGGAAATAATGTTTCATAGACCATTTAAACCGGTGTATAGTTGGAGAACTCGACGTAAACAACTTTCAGACGCCACGGAACTTATCGAAGATCTATAAACGTCTTTATTTGCTTCACCTAAAGTAACGTCACTGTTGTTTGTAGTAATAAACAATAGTCCAAAATGAACTCTATATCCTTTGTGCAAACATATCCAGATCTATATAAAGCTCCCGATATTTCGACGCTGTTGCAAGCGCCATCTGGAGCTCAAAATAATTAATAATCACGGAAGATATCTCGTAAGTGGCAGTAAAAATTTAGTTTTAAACCGTGAAAGCTTAAAGCAATATCTAGAAATGCCCAAAATCTGACGACGACCCGAGTAATACCATTTAAGTCCTAAATGGTCTTAAGGCCTGTGTGGGAGTTTTACCAAAACAGTTTATAATTGAATATTAATTTGACATTTTAGTAACACCACAACAAGGAGTGTTTTATTAAACGGTATAGTCATTCAATGAGGAAAGCCTGACAAAGCGTATTGTAGATGACGTGACCATAGCTTCCCAATCCGGCCAATGAGGTGAAGCGATTCTGAAATATAAAATGGCATTATTTTTTATTCATCTAAAATAAACAGACATTCCACAATTAAATACCTTAATCGTAAGATTTTTAGGTTATCTTGTATATAGATGCATATCTCTTTTCTTCCAACTTTCCATTTACTTTTCTGTTAGTATTTAGTTGTTATACAACTATGTAATATGTATACGTTGCCATAATGAATCCTACCTCTAAGAGTGGGTCCCAAAATACATGCAGCCTTGCCAGCCTTAATTTCAATCAACTGACATTGCTTAGCTCTAGCTACACTAGCTCCATTAATGCCACAGTTGCCATCCCCATTTTTACTTGACCTTTGTCTATTGACAGTTGCTAAATGTCCCACAATACGTTTTGGATAAAAGCTATTGATAAATAACCGTTGCGTTGCGGCTCTAGTGATGTGGCGCACTCCATCCAATCAGTTCCACTAGAATCCTTTCAATCTCTACGGCGTGGGATTGAATCGCTTGAATCGAATTTAGGCTAAGCCTGGGCGGACGCCGTGTACTATATTTTGGAATTGTTTATGCTAAAAAAAGATCTGATCTGTTTTATTGGGAAGAAGGCTTCTTCGCGTAACGTTATCTGGGCCAAATTAAAATGTGGGTACAAAAAAGTAGTTTTAATAAGCCTAAGCCTGCACTTACAACATGCTAAGAAGTAAACAAAACAAAAATAATAACTACTGAAACGCCTTCCAAAAAGTACTGCCCTTCTGAATTAGGTACCAGCAATGAGTAGATAAAGCAGTGTAGATTATTCCGGCTATATTCACACCAAATCGACTAAACCTGACTACAGATTTATGACCGCATAGTCGGATAATCGGAGCAGTTACACTCATAATACAGTAAATTTTCTTCCGAAGATAATCCGCATTCACACATGTTCTATGTAAATGTATCTTATTACACACCGCCTAATGCTTATTTAACTTTAGCATCGCTATCTTCAGTATGTGTCCTTGGGTCTCAGCAACTCGATAGATCTACATGTAGTGTTGCACGACAGTTATGGATGGCGACGATACGACTAACTGCACAACTATTAATTGGATTGTGTTTTATCGTTAAAACTTTACGGACAATGTTAAATGGGAATAGGTTTAACTTGAAGACGGATTTATGTTACGACACTTTGTTGAGAACTGTATTAAGACGAAGCGTTACCTACCCACGTCTTAAAGACCATATTTGCATAGTTTAGAAAATGACTGAGTGCCTCTATGGGCTAGTGGTCGCAAGCACGACGGCTGAGCATGAGGTCCTGGGTTCGATTCCCGGGTTGGGCAAAGTGCTTATGGGATTTCCATCAGAAATTTCTCAGTAGCAGCCACTTAGTCTGGTTTTGCCCCCTGTTGATGGCAATAGCCTCGCTCCGTGTTACATGGGACTTAAACATAACTGGCGAAATGTGGGTGTACTATTAGGTACACTTCTGCCTAACCCTTCGCGGATTACAGGCGTGATGTATGTCATGCTTGGAAACTGAATTATTCATAATCGTAGAACTTAACAAAAGAGAGATGGTACAGACTATTTGCCTCTAATTTTGTTTCAAACAAATTCTGACGGAGATACCAACTTGGCCCTTGGTTGCACGGGAACTGTATTATGCAGCTAAAGTGTTTCCGAGACTCGTAGTGGCTACCAATCCGGCTTATAGTTAGACCACAAACGCGTCGAGTACGTTATTGCGGACAAGAGTTTCATCCTGCAGTTTGTAGATATTCCGCTGTGAAAACATCGGAGAGGAAAAGTTTTGGAAATACTTCAGTGGGCAACGCGGCGGGAAATATAGCGCCTCGGTCCATCTTCATGCGTCTTTTGTGAAGCCTCATTAGCTCCGTTGTTTCAAATTACGTATTCTGATTGAATTAGCACGGTTTTGAGAGAGTGCAAATTTCATAATAAATCTAATGCTGATATAACCTACAATATTTGAATCGAGAGCTACGGTCGTCCAAGCTATTTGGTTTACATTTTGACATGCAAATTACATTGTAAAATGTAAACCAAATAGCTTACATAATGTTAATCTTTGTCAGTTTATTTTATTGCTTCAATTTCCTAAAATCCTAGCCTCTGTGTTGAGATTAAGGCAAGTACGTTATTCGTTACTCTCCTACGAGTTATAATAATTAATAATCCTTTTATTTCAGGTAACAAAGACCCATACATAAATACCTTAACCTAAAAATACATACTAATAACAATTTTTGTTAGTTTATGCAACTTAAAACTATTGTAAGGTGCGGTGTTGATGGTAAATGAAACCCACGAATGCTCGAATAATACTGAGATATATTTAATAGGATAGTGCATATAAATGGTTACAAAGGTGGCATTATAGTAATACAGAACTTAAAATAGGTAATTAATACAACCCTTACATCACCGCACTTATAGAAAAAAAAAAAAAACACATGAAGTTTTTTTTTTATAATGATAAATTATGATACATAGTATGGTTTTGTTCGATTTTTATGAACAATGTCCTTTTTTCCAATTTGATTAACTATTTCTACATTTGGTGGTATATCTTTTACAACTTTGTAGGGACCTGAATATAAGTTGTCTAATTTCTTACATGTCGTATCATTTTTAACTAAAATTAAGTCATTTGCTTCATAGTTTATAGGATTTACATTTTTATCGTATACTATCTTTCTATTCAACTTACTTTTGATTAGGTTACTTCTGGCTTCTTTTTGCGAAAGTTGCAATCGTACGTTAGTAGCACTTCACTTGCACGATGTTTTTTTTTGAGTTATTGTGGAATTTGCCCGCGGAAGCGACGGAACACCACATCCTGCGGCCAAAAACTTTCTTCCATCACCAAATGGAGCATGGTTATGGCGTCGTAACTTCAGCATAGTGGCTGGATGCATTGCAAAATTGGTTAAAAAAATTAACGAGAAATTGTACAAATTTTATGGTTGGCTTGTCAAAGCTTTATGAACGCGGATCAGAGTTTGATAAATATAAATGTCTACGTATCATGAATGTTTTGCCGTATTTCATCACGGGCTTCAATTTTGTGTATTATTGGGAGTCATAACTCCTATAAATCAATGATCGTATTAACGTCACTTGTCCGTGTTTACGTAATCAATCTGTTTCTATGTTTAACACCGTGACCCAAAACTAATGTTGTGATTCCCAATATATCTCCGAAAGTAACAACTTAGTAAGCTTGATATCTGATTATCATCATCATCTGCCTAGCCTTTTCCCAACTATGTTGGGGTCAGCCACCAGTCTGACCGGATGCAGCTGAATACCAGTATTGTACATCTATGACGACCCGAATGGCGCAGCGGTAGTGAGGCTGCCTTACGTTCTTAGGGTCCCGGTTGGAGCAAATGTTTGTGTGATGAGCATGGACATTTGTTTCCGCCGTCATGGATGTTTATATGTATATTAAGTATGTACTTACAAACAAAAAAGTATCTATGTAGTATATCAACTATCTGGTGTCCACGACACAAGCCTCGTTGCTTAGTGTGGCACTAGATGGCGCTGTGTGTTAATGTCCAGAGCTATTTATTATTTATCTAGCAACTGGCTTTCTGACCTCCACAACCCAGATATCTGATTATCTTTATGATTTGGCCAATTTGTGATTTGTCAGTGTTACGCAGTCAAGCCGAAATGACCGGACCCACAATCTACATAGAGATGAGGGCTCTCCGTCTTGTTAATGTTTAATTTACTCGGTAAATAAAGGCCCCGATCCAACACAAATATTTCAGTGTTTCACTACAACGTTTTTGTTTTCAATCTCTGCACCTTTTAGGTGTTCAATTTTTCTCGTTGCCGATAAATTGGATATCGTCAATCCACTTTTTTTCCCTCCTGACAATGGAAGCAATTTGTTACATCAATCACTCTTTTTCAGAGTCACGTGGTGATCCCCAGTATTTAATTACTGCTCAAGCTTACCGTTTGTCTGGTATAAATGATTTTTTCGCAAATTCTTTAATACGATTTGTTTTTGAAAAAGATTTACCGCCATTGTTTGACGATTCATCCCGAATTGGATTTGTGATTGGCTTGATTGTTTCAAAGTAATAGCGAACCAAAATTGGTTTTCGTTTATTTTATTGGGATCGCGTAGGCGTCCATGCTCACACCAATTTATTTTGTGAACCTACGAAAATAGAACTATTGAATATACAGAATTCCTGGACGACAGTGTTCACGGTCCTATAAATGTTCTGAAAATAGTTGAGCTCTACCTGCTTATTCTTCCTGCTTCAAATTGAATCAGGCAGGAACCCAACCAGGTATTGGTCGGGTTTCTGCCTGATTCAATTTGTAAATGTTGCATGCTGCTAAATAATTTAAGTTGCTAATCGAATAATAAAACCCTTCGTTGTACTGAGTTGTATTAGAAACTAAATAATTCATCGGCGATGCGGTGTACCGACGAGCTTTTCTATGTTCTTGATACATATTCAAAGGTGAATAACTGAATAATTAAAGCGAATGAGGAATTACTTACTGATTCGGTTGTGCATGACTACTATTAACCATGAATATTTGGTACAGAAACAGGAAGTAGACAGCCTTCATAACTAATGCTGGTCCAACTCCACTCTAGCGTAATCAGGATATGGTCAAGCCGCAAATATACCAAACGAACATCAAAATAAAACAAATGAATAACACGGTTCAAATACGAGCACTCCAGAAAATGTCGAATCATATACTTGTGTGAGCTCTCCGCACAAGATAATGCAAGAGCTTTGGACCATTTGAAAGTGTGTAGCGATGAAAAAGAACATGCTCCGTTGACTCGAACATTCAAGACTCAAGGCGGAGGAAGGAATGACGCTAAATTACGTCTGTCTAGTCTCTGAGATGGATCTTTTAGAACAATGAAAGAAAGGAAACAAAAAAGGTTTTGGGATTGTCACGCTGACAGTCAGCCTTGCTAACTTCCTGACGAAGGATACGTCGAAGTTAAACGCAAACGTATTCTTTTATTATAGTCTCTTTTAAGATTATTGTCTTGTCCATGTAAGGGTAACAAAAATGTACCATACATAATGGGTGTAAATAGACCCTTTAACGAAGCCGAAAGGCACTTAATTGTTCTTACCGTCATTGCGATCATTTTTTGCTCTGGACCATACCTTGCACCTTCTAATTACGGAAATATTAGAGGTCAAAATTCCAAATTTTATACAAGTATTTTGTATGGTTATTTTAAATACCTCCAAAACCCGTTTACTATTTAATTCACCCAAGTATACAATGTTTTGAGTGCGTTACATTGAGTTTTACCGTAAAACGTGAGTTTTCACCCCACTAAAAGTAATTTCCCAGCAATACTTTTTGCGTAGTGTTATGAAGTGTATCCATAAGAATAGTAGGCAGATGGAAACGACTGCAATTCTTATTGCTAACTTAAATTCCTTAGTTACTAGAATATTAATGCTTTGCTTGCGAAACGTGACATGTTACTGGACCGACGACTGTCTTAATGGGGATCAGCAAAGGCATGTCCTCACAGTTACTTAGTAGTTTGATGTACAGAATGCTTAGTTGACGGCTTCGTGAAGGATGCGTTTACACCCTGTATGTTACCGGTCAAAGCCGATTTTATGCCAAAGTTACTAGGCTAGAGCTCGTCACAAAAAGACGATCATAGGATACCGACTAAATGGTTTACGTTATGTTAGAACTATAACCAACCATGCACGCTATACTCAAGTTGCATTTTTGGGTAATAATATCGTTGCACGATAAACTGGTTTGGCCTGAAACCGGTTTGTTCGGTAACATAGGTATACAACGCGATAGTTCACGTTTTACACATATGCTATCTTCAAATATGTAGTTATGAAGCGCAGCGCTTTTCATGTTTCCACTCCGCTAGTCTCAGCATGTTTCAATAAAATCTTTAGATGTTACTTCGAAGGAACTTTGCCGACGCTTTGTGAGCTTCAGTCACGAGTAACTGGTATATTGTATTGTGTTGCACCATTTATAAATTGTTTTTAAGTTTCAGTATAATAGAAAACAGAACGGAATGAGGAAAATGTCGTGAGGAAAGTTCTGAGGATGAATGTGTATGGGTATAAGAGTAGAGGAAGACCAAAGACACGATGGATGGACTGTGTAATGGATGATATGGCAAAAAAAGGAGGTCTCTGATGAGATGACGAGTAATAGAGAAGTATGGAAAAAGAAGACATGCTGCGCCTACCACAAATGAATTGCGATAAAGGCAAGAGAATAATGACGATGAGAATACAAAACAACTGTGTCCCAACAAAACTTGTTGAAATTCAAAAGGACTTCGAATTCTGTAGTCCATTATACACGGCGGATGCTCGATGTATAAATTGTTAATTCACTTCCCGGCGCTCTCATAATCTTAATCCACTTTATCTTAATTGCATTGTTCTCGTTAACCGTGAAGTGGCCAGTATCCTTCTCCTAATTTAATAGGGAGATCGGAGATGTTCAATTTCGGAGATAGACGCTCGACCGACGCGATTGACGACGGTGCGTTCATGCGTTGTTGCCAACCTTCACTGCCTTTACGGGTGAGCTGGTGATTCTAACAACTCACCTATAAAAGTTCAAGAAAGCCATCAACATATATAAAAAAACGTTTTACCCTCAACTCAATGGGAATATTCCAACATAGTTGAAGGGCTTTTTGAGATAAAACTTAATCCCCGAGGACAATACGGCTGCTTCCCGCTATGTATTCAGAGAAATAAAGGGAAAAGTAAATTCTTGTGCCTGGAGAATGTTCTTTTACGTATGTATCCTTAAATATTGCACTGAGCTTCATCGCTTTTTATTAAACGGAAGTAAATTCTTGGTTCCTATATCCCTGAAGACCCAATTGTAAGTTTTCTTTGACAAAATAGTGCGAGAGTGTACCTACCCTAAAAAGTGAAACGGATTTGGATCCGATCCAAACAAGATTTACAACTATGTCTCAGGAGCCCGATATTCTGTAAAGTCGGAGATAAGCAACAAGTACTTCTTTCTAGAACCTTTCTTTCCTTTGGTCGAGATAAGCCACTTATGTTTTTTTTTCTCTTTTATTCCAACGTTTTTAACCGAAAAAAGGGTTGAAAGGTTTATTTTTAGTTTGGAGGTCCGTCTGTAAGTCTATACCCTTTGGAGATCAGTGCAGAATGGTAGCCAACATGTCATGAGCGGATTTAGAAATAAAATATGTACACCGTACGCGACTCAACCCTTATTACTAAAGTTATTTTTAGGTTTATTTAGAGGTGTTTATTTCCATAAATATATTGGCTTCAAAACTTTTCATTAGTTTATTATAAGTCAATAAGATTCCGGGTACGTATTACTGTGTGTATTCTGTGTAATCGTTGAGTACACAAGCAAACTTTCTCGTCTCGCGGTCGTGACTTATGTTAATGTACAATCCGATACCTATTATATATTCATAATGTTCATTTCTACATTAACGTTTATTATAAAAGGTCCCGTGTTCTTTTATGTTTTTTCGATGACAAATACTAAAGAGAAAAAAAAATAAGTTGTTATTTTAGGATGAAACATCAAATGTTGGAAGGTGACTCTTCTCGGAAAAGAAAAACAAAATAATGTTTTCTCGCTAGCGCCCTCGTTTATTTGGACGCCGCGCGCGGCCCGCCTGGAGGTATTATCATTATATTCGGAAGATGAGTGGTATTAAGACCCCCTGAGTGTAATTTCAGGTGTATATTCATTCATATGTTTCTTTAACAAAGGATTCCGAATCTTTCTTCTTTACCGTGTGGTTAGTGCCTAACCTGGTGTCAGAGTTTTTATGCCGCCCATGGTCCTCTTACTTGGCTTTACATACCGTCGACAAATATCTCTCAGGCATGCTGGTACCTCACGATGTTTCCCTTCACCGAAGCAAGTGATAATTATACAATACGCACATGAATCCGAAAAATCAGATGTGCGTGTCTTGAGTTCGAACTTGAGACCTTATTGACTTGGCAGTCCGACGGTCACACCACCAGGCTACCTCTGCTTACGCTAGGATTCTGAATGCAACGGAACTAAGCACATATAAATATACACCGCTGTTCTTTGGAAAAATATAATTCATTCTATGAAAAAAAAAGAAAAATACCAAAAAAAAAAAATTACAAATAAAAAATAAATACCAAAAATATATATACATATATATTACCTACTCATTGAACGCGTTATGTGGTCCTGATCAGTATACCCACCCACTGACATTCTTTACATAAGACAGTATTAATGTACGTTACATAAAACGCTACACAATAACATAAAAACAACATCGTTCTTTGTCTATTCCCCGAGCGATCAATTACCTACACAAAACGGATGTCCTCACTAATAGAATTAAGAGCTTTCCAAGTGGATTGAACAGCGTCGTTATGTATAAAGTACTGTTTTATTTATAGAACAAAAGCGTTGACACAATGAATAGAAAATAATAAAGTGTATGAGAAATCATTGAGAAACAAGAATTTGTGTGGTACAAACTACAAGTAAAAAAGCCGACTACTGGAAAATCACGCTCTAATTAAATTCGGTATTTACAACGTAAAATCGACTCCTCCTATTGTTAATGTCGGTTAAAATGTAGCCTATGTTACCCGGGCCATAATAAAGAAATCGATTGACATCTTATTCATCAAAATCGGATGAATAGTTTAGGGTCTACGAACGAACATATGTGAATACAAACTTATCATCATCAGCCTATAATGTTCCCACTGCTGGGACACAGGCCTCCTCTCTATGAGAGGGAATGGGCTATAATCCACGCGGGCCAAGTGCGGATTGGTAGATGTCACATGTCTTCGAATTTTTTGGTTCTAGGACATGTCGGTTTCCTCACGATGTTTTACTTCACCGTTTTGAGAGCAGCGGTGATGAAATAAATTACACAAAGTAATGCGCCTGCCTGGGTTCGAACTTATAGACTGTTAAAATAGTATCGCTCTGTCCAGAGCTTGTTCTATTGAATTCACTACAACCGCCCACAAAAGTGTTTGCGTGTGTTTGCTGTCGATATTTTTTCACAAACACGTAAAAGTCATATATTGTTCTACATACTCGTATGCTTTGAAACTGCAATAAACACTTTGATTTTTATAGCTAATTCTCTCACTGAAAACATTGAGCATCACTTTTTACTCTGTGTTGTGTTAGCTTTTTCAGTCCTAAACGATTCGAAATCCTAGCCTTGCGATGTTTTCAATAATAAGAATAAGAGTCGCAGAGTATACCTAATGAAACTATTTTGTAAACCCCAAAGAAAACTTAACGTTTTCTTGCTTCTTTTGTTTTAATTTGCTCAAGCTTAATTGCATCATTAAAATGTAAAGTTTTCCGACTGACGCGAACGCTCCATAAAAGCTAGCTTGACCTCTTACGTAAAGTCGTCAAGAGCTGCGAGCTCACAGACTCCGACGCTCCAGATGGCGACAGTTGACGAGTCAAATTAGATAAGAAACTTCTCACTCAAGATGAGGTAGATGCTACGAGCTACGATATGACGTGTCTCCGAAATAAACTTTTAGTTTCAACTTAACAAAAACACTTTTTGTTGATTATGGCTTCCAAACTAACTGTTTTTAAAACGATGGATGGATTTGTGAGGAATGATATAAAAGAATTAAACCGGCCAAGTGCGAGTTGAACTCGCGTGAAGACGGTTCCGTACAATGCCAAAAAAAAAATATTTTTTACAAGCAATGAACTATTTAGTATTTTTTTCAAAATTTTAGGCTCAGTAGTTTGAGATCAGGGGTATTGGTCAATTTTCGTCTTGTTTCATGAATAAAATCAAAACCATTTATTTTACAATAATAACAAAAATATATTTGAGATTTTCATAACGATTCCTGATGTACAGAAGTCATCAAACTAAGTAACTTTATGCAAAAATTATTGCTGAGAAACGACTTTTTTTTTGGGGTGAAAATCATGTTTTGTGGTAGAACTCAACGTAACGCGCTCAAAACATTGTGCTGATGGACGGATTGAATAATACGGGGGTCGTGCAGGTCTTTAAAGTAAAAATCAAAAAATTATCAAAAAGTTGGAACTTTCGGGTTTGAGATGTCTTTATTTCCCATAAGAAATTTCACTTACATGAGCAATATTAACTAGTTTAAAAAACATTATTGGTTTTACGTACAAAATAATTACAAACTTATGTACAAAATATTTTAAAAGTGTAGGGTAATCGGTAAAAAATATAACCCAGCCAAAATGAATGGAACACGCGCAACTAGATGTGTTATGAAAATGTACTAAGGTGCATAATTATGTGTTTCTTGAATATGGCCATGGATTTGCATGTTTTATGTATTTTTCTATAATTGTATGTCATTTGCATTTCTGAGCCCAATTTTATGTACCCCCAATATCTCCGTAACTAGAAGGTTCCCAGTATGCTGTAGAACAAAAAAATGATTGCAATGACGGGAAGAACAAATGCCTTTCTGCTTCGTTAAGAGGTTTTTTACACCCTTTATGTACGAGTAAATGCAACGGATGCAAGAGAATTTCGTTACCGGTCGGCCCGAAACGCTGCGATGCACAGATACCTCTGCCAAGGGAGGTAAATCCGGCCACTCTTCTTCCCAGGCTCCCACCTCTAATCGTTCACTGTAGCGCACTTAACACGGTCCACTTCAATTTATTAGTGGACAGTCGCTATCGGCCAACCACAACCTGCATGGTTGGACCGATTGCAGACCGCAAATAGTCCAATGATGATAGACTGAAAGATACAAGCACTCTATGTTGCACGTTCGGTTATTTCGTAACATTTTTATGAGTCCGAAGAAGATTGGAACAGCGCGGGTAGTTCCACATTTGCAAGCTCATCTTTTATTCACTGGTAGAGGGGTCGAACGGTCTGAGAGACTAAAAATAGTATAATTTATTAGTCGCGGGTCGGCACAGTGATTTGTTCCTCAACCCTGGCTAGCCAACCAATATAAATGGAAAGAACTTAATTGTATGATTGCAAAGTTTGCTTTATTTTACTTTTTCTGAATTCGTAATTTTGAAAGTGATTTGAAAAGCTGTCAGTTTTTTTTTTCAATCACGGCAAAAGTCCAAACTTCAATCATTCAGAAAATATAATCTTTTATCTTTTCTGTTATTGATATCGTTTTTTTTCTTAGAGTTAGCGAACGGTACTGACTTCAAAATATAAGTACTTCTTTTTCTGTAGGTTTGGGAAATGATAAAAAAACTGCTGACGTAAATCCGACTAACTCCACCGCATAATAGGTACTCCGAAGAACCTTTTGTTTCAAACGTAACTGAATTAACCCAATCATTATACACAATTTAAATTATGATAACACAGAGTTACTTTTGCAACGTGTGACTTGATAATTTATAGTGATGTTGTTTGCTTAGTTTAGACACACATAAAATCTCTCCCTCTCACACACGCACACACACACACACACACGTGCGCTCACACGCTTATACAATTTATCATACTTTGTTTTATTTTTATTTTTACTTTTTTTTCTATTATTGTTACTTGTCTATTTATTTTGTATCTTTATAATGTAAGGGAAGAGCGGAGCCTTCAACCACAGGCATTTTCTATGCCTAAATGAGGCCTCCTTGACATGCTATGTAACCCAAATTGATACGTAATAACCTTATTTTATTATTTCAATATTTCGACGCGTTATTTTTCTCCTTTGTCCCTTTGTACTTTCAGCGGATTCTTACAAATAAAACGGTTGTATAAGCACTTCTTTCGGACTGCCGGTCGCGATATCCTCATTAGGAGCCGCCGACGCTCAAAAGGGTACTTCTCCCATAAAGCGCTGATGGTTTTTGCTTGGCTACCCAAAGCGGCGACGACAAAAACTAACTTCGTGTGATGAGGATATTAACTAGATCCGCTAAACACGCTTATCTACGCTTTTTGCACCTTGTTTGCAATTACCACTTACCATAATACGGTTATAGTACTTTGAAAAGTTCCTAAACAAATAATACAGCTTTCTGCTTACATTGATCTTGTTAGCAATATATATTTACGTCTAAGTAAATATTGAAGTCAAACTTCTGTAAAGAGAACGGATATAAATCGCTCCTCTAAGTTATATTTCATTTGAAGTCGCAGAAGTTGATCGAGATCGTTAGCTCATAGTTTCAAACTTGTAATGAAGTTTGGGAACGTCGAACGGAATATATCGTAAAATACACAAGCTGTTCCTGGGTTTGTTTTTCTATATTTTTCCCTCATGCCTCTTTTTGTCGCCCGAGGGAAAAGCCCGATAAAAACGTACACAAATCTGTCTCCGGTAAAAGCTCGATGAATTTTTTATCGTTTCTTAATTGCATTCGACAAGCCATGAATTTAGCGCTCCATTCCGCATTTCCACAAAATTGAATCAAAACGATAGCGATACAAAAACACAGTCCACAGTGGTAGGACTGACCTTTGTAAAACTGTTAAGTACAGTACAGTTTTATGCAGAATACTGTTTACGGCACTTGTTCTTGCCTTTTTAGGGTTCCGTACCTCAAAAGGTAAAAAAATAACCCTTATAAGATCACTTCACACACTTCACATCATGTCCGTCTGTCACCACCGATTTTCTCAGGAACGGGTGGACCTAGCAAGTTGTAATTTTTTCTTATTATTTGCGGTTGGTGCAATAGCCGTTTCTGGGGATCGAACAGCAAAGTTAAGTTGGTCCTTTAAAAAGTTTGTACGGAACCCTCGGTGCGTAAATCGGACTCACTCTTGGTCGGTTTCTTGTTCTGGACCATGCCTGGGAACCCTCTAGTTAGTTATTGGAGGTCTCTATAAGTTCTAACATTTCACAAGTTTTTTTAATACTAATTTTTATTTACTAATTCCTCCGTGGCCCGTTTACTCTTCAATGCATCCATCAGCACAATGTTTTAGGTGCGTCACATTAAGTTTTACCGTAAGACGTGATTTTTCACCCCAATAAAAGTCGTTTCCTAGCAATAATTGTTGCGTAGAGTTACTAAGTTTGATGTACATAATGCTTGGTTGACGGCTTCGTGAAGGGTCCGTTTACCCCCTGTATAGTATCGACTTACTAATATAGGCCGTGGGAAGATGACACCATAAAACAATAACTCCAAGACACCAATCTCTAAAAAAATACGTTATTTTGGGCCTGAAATCCCGATTTATTTTCAATTAATTGCCAAATTAGATTTTTAGTTGCTTTGAAATCAATAAATAGTTGAGTCATTGAGTTGACCAAACAGTGACGTCACAGCGTGCTATTGCCATACAAAATCTATGAGAGAACCGCGTTTTGACGGCTCTTAAAAAGTATGTCAATTGATTGGTGTGTCATCTACCCTATTGTTCCACTCCTGCCCTTTTTAATACAGAACATTTCCTCTAATAAAAACCAGTGGCTAAGTGAGGGCTATACCTAAAAATAGAACAATAGTTACAGACTACTAAGAAAAAGGCCTTCACGATGTTTTCCTTTACAGTTAGTGAGTATCGCCCAAGATTTATAGTTTTGTGTTTAGTACTTCAGTCATAAAAAGAGCATTTCACGGCGCCCAATACCTAGAAACGCGAGCAATGTCTTAGAGCCCTAGCACACGGCGTATTTTAAACGCGCAGACGAAAAAGCGCTTTTTTTGTGCATGACGATTTTTGTGTTTTTATATATTCAAACACGCGTAAATCGCGATACAAACGCTCGTGTAAATCGCGTTCTAAACTCGTTTGAAGCGCGTACAAAGGGTCAACTGACGAGGAGTCTCTGACCAAAACGCGGAAGCTACGAGCAACTACAGCGCGTCTGTATCGCTGTATCTGCGCGTATACGATCGCCCCGTGTGCTTAGGTTGCGTTCAAATCTCGTCTGAAGCGCATATACGCGCGTCGCCTGCGCGTTTAAATTACGCCGTGTGCTTAGGCCCTTAGCCTTTTATTCGGCCTACGGTTTTCTTTTCACGATAAATGCTTTTCCTTTTATAGTTAAGCAAAGCGTGCACATTAGCCTCGTAAACAGGCATGTTAGGCGCTTTTCTGCGAATTTAACGCTCTTTTATTTCTTTTATTCATGCTTTACTGCTTTATGGACGGAAACGGAAATATTATTACCGCGTTTTGCTGTCGCAATAGTATTTAAAGTTGATTTCAGAAGTGTAATTTATATTGAAAAGAAAACTCGCTTTTAAAGTTTCCGCAAACAACGACCAGAGAGTTCGTCTATAAAATAAAATAAATAAATAAATAAATATCGCTGGACATTACACACAGCGCCATCTAGTGCCACACTAAGCTACGAGGCTTGTGTCGTGAACACCAGATAGTTGATATACTACATAGATACTTTTTGTTTGTTTGTGTTGTTGTGTTTGTTGTTTGTGTTTGTCTATAGATAAAAGTTAGATACTTTCACAAAATATCTTTAAAGACTTTCAGATGAACAAAAAAGTATGCCTAGGTATGATCACAGCGATATCGATTACCTAAATAATATAGGTACCTCCGATAATTTATAAAGATTAGAATAGGTAGGTAATATTTACGTACATAACATCACGCGTGTAATCCCCGAAGAGTTAGGCAGACGTGTACGGTGTACCTAATAGTATCTATACCCACATTTCACCAGTTATGAAAAATGAAATGAAATGAAAATTTTATTTACCAGATATAAAAAATCCACATACAACAAACAGACATATAAAATAAACAAAACACATAGACAATATACGGGGTTATTTGTGAAACACCGACAACCTCTCAGGACTGTGTTACTAACATCATAATCAACAACTTTTGTTCTATGACTTTTAAAAATTCATCATATTTTAGATCATCAAATTTAAAAAAAAAAAAAAAAAATTGAACGCTTTTACGGGCCCTCGCCGCCCTGACCCCGCTCCCCTCGCTATTGTACTATCGCTTTCTTTTGCTTCGTATAGATTTCTTAACATTTAGAGCGTTGAATTTAAGTATTTTTATTTTTGTACGAAAATTTGATGAACTAAAATATGATGAATTTTTAAAAGTCATAGAACAAAAGTTTGTTTTAGGAGATTAGGCCACCCACATAATATTGTAGCGTTTAGTAATGAAATGTACATTGATTTCTTCCCTAAAATATCTAGATTACAGTGGTTGTATTAGATAAGCCTTGTCTAACCGGAATAAATGCGAAAACTGCAAAAACACTTTTACGTAAATCGAAATAAACAGAAAGAGTAAATGTCAAAATAATGAAGTTGCCTGCCAACCACTAAACGTTGACACGTTGATTGTTTAAACCATCTACGCGATTTTAGCGTAAACCTTTAAAAATAGCATTAAAATGCTCACAGTTTAATAATATTTCTTTTTATATTCTATTCTGTTTTAATTAAAGCAGATATGATTACCACTGGGAACCGTATTTTTTTTGGTAAACGGAAAAAACGTCCTTATTCACGTAAGTATTTTCTGTCAAATGACATTGACCACAACAGGAATGATTTGACTTGCAAAAAAATATCATAATTATAACTTTTTATTAAGATTTTAGGATTCCCGTTTCGTTTCTATGTAATCTTTCGTTTGTTAACTGTTACTTATTTTTGGTGTAATATGAATAATAAACGCAACGTCCAAGTGGACCTAAAAAAATTGTCTTATTTAAAAGCTTAACTTAAGTACCTAGTGATGCATTGTTTCAGGTTTCAAACCAACAGGAGACCACCACATTACCTACCCCGATTTACGCTATTCAGGCTTTACGCGAGCATTGTGTGAATGACGTCATTATACCATATGTGCTTTGTGTTAGTATAATCTGTGGTACAATCATTTTATCACTTCACTTTAACCTTCACCCATTTTCAGCCACAAACAATATTCTGTCATAATTTCTCGTTCGCGATTTTTTCCATTAAATTGAACATCTGCACAGCACATGATGATTTTCATTTTCGTTTTTCTGGATAAAAAGTAAATTGAAAATCGACGATCGTTACCTGCGACTGAGAGGTAAAAGTCGAAAGTCGAGAGTACATTTTGTGCTGGTTATTTACTCACGTTAAAAATCCGCCCTCAGTGTTTCATTCAGAAACTTTGCAGTGCAACGCACTTCACTGTAACTTTATAGTCTATTGCGCTGTTTCTTCAACCTCGTTGCTCTCAAGCTTTCTTTCAAATTGCAATGGAACGCGATCTTTAAAGAAATACCTAGTTATTTTGCCGTAGGTGGAACGCGGAGCTCTTAAAAGGTCTTAAGAAATGGGTTAGTAAATAGTGGAGAGGCACCGGATACTCCACTAGCTTTGTAGTTACTAGTGGAACGATTAAGGCTTGTTTCTATTGGGTATCATGTATATTGTACAGACGCCAGCACTGCCAGCACATCAATCAATCAATCTGTCAAATTTCTTTAATAGATTTTCAACTTTTATTGCTAAAGCATTAGGTTTAAGGTTGAATGAGAAAATTTCACAGTTTCGGGTAGCTTGATGTGCTAGCGTCTGTACTAGACCGACAATTAGGGACTTACCGAACCATTTATAGTGACTGCCAAGTCATAGGTCTCGAGTTCGAACCCAAGACACCTCCTCAACTCATTTTTAGTATAATTATCACTTGCTTCGGTGAAGGAAAACGTCGTGAGGAAACCAAACCAACATGCCTGAGAGATATTTCTCGACGGCATGAAAAGCCAAATCAAGAGACCCATGGGCGGCATAAAATCTTTAACACCAGCCCGCGTAGCAGCGACACAATCGACAAATCTTTTGTTCATCTGTCATTGTATCGACAAAATGATAGAAGAACAAAAGATTTATCGATTCTCTTTCGTTTCCACGGCGTTCATTCTAAGCGGGCTGGTTAGAGACTAATCACACGAAAAATAAAAGAAGAAGACCTAGGTATACCTACTAGACTACTCCATTTTTTCTTCGGTCCCTCGTGACAGCGCAGGCTACAATAATTTCCAAGAATATTAGCCCACGTCGCGCGTGGAAAAAGATTAGCTTGTCAGCAAGTTGTTGAGCTCCCAAGGGTGCGCCGAAGAAATTTACCGACGGACTCACACTTTTACTGTACTACTGTAAACAAGACCTTAGACACAACTTCTTACTTGAATTAGAAACGAAATTCCTCCTTCACATACCTCCTTTTATCTTATCGCAGCTCGTTGGTTTGAGTTTACCAACATAGCCTTTAATTTTCTTACAACATAACGTTATTTTTGACATTAAATTCTACCTAATTAATTACATACGTATGTTTTGTGTCTTCTTGTTTGTGTAATTCAGGTTGAAAAATTCGAAATAAATAGTATACAAGTATCTCGAACAAACTATAGCTTTTCTCGCACTAGTCGAATTCACACAGTTAACAAAAACTAACAACTATGTCAAAACTAATGGTAAACATTCTAAATGGTATATCTAACCATGAAACCAAGTTAATTATTCAACAAATTAAAATAATCGTCAAAATCCCTAACAATACATTTCATCCCGATTTATTAAAAAGCTCGACAACATTGAAGTGAAACTACGCTAGAGTTGCATACCAAACTTTGTGCTAATTAACTTTTTTACATATCCGGCCGCCTGAGGCTCTTCTCCGCTTATGAACAGTGAACACAGATGGTAGCTAACTTTAATATTCAATCTCTATGTGAGGACCTATTTACTGATAAAACAACGCCGAAATTAATATCGCTGCTGTACTAAAAATATGATAAGGTACATACATAAATCATTTTTTTTTAGAGAAGTGTACTTACTCATTTTTTTATCTATTATAATAAAATCACATTACGCCTGATTTGGACTTATTCGTCAACTGGCGAGTGAGAAACTCGCAAGTGCGCGCGACAAAAAAAAATGGTAAATTCGGAAGGTGTCAACTCGCGCGCACTCGCCAGTTGACGAATAAGTCAGGCAGAGATGGACCTAATCAAAGAGTACACTTAGTCACCTACATATCACCAGTTTTTTTCATGTCTCATGATGGAGGCGAATCTGTTGCCATGAACCGTGCACAAATCCACACTCTGTGGCTGTTTGTGTGTGGCTTTTTTTTTTTCGGATGCGAAATCATCAAATGACTCCTCCCGCTCTGGGCGGAGCAGGAGGGAGTGACAGACTTTTACTGACTAAAACCCATCCATGTTCCTTCATCGCCCTTTGTGTTCCGGGGCCACGGTATCTCTTGCGAACAGTCCCGCAGCCCCGGCAGGCATCGGCCCTTGCGGACCCCTTCCCTTTTGCTGACACTCTTTGAGGCGCGCGTGGAACACTCCTGCGCCGTCGACACGGCCTGTCGTCATGAGACGTACGGACGGCGAGCTAGCCCATAGCTCACCGTCCACAGGCCCGCAGGTTTGTGTGTGCCTGACCCAGCAAACGAACCCAGAACCTCATGCTCAGCAGTCGCAGTTAGCAGTCATTAATATCTTTGGATCTTGTTTCTCCTGTTTCATATACTGAGTAAATTAGAGAATTAAAGATTAATAACAACAGTTATTAAACGAGGGATCCAAGAAAATAAGTGGTGAGGTCGACGTAAATACCTAAGTAAATAATTTAAATGAAGTCTGCCGTCGGCCGGAAAATTATTATGGACGTCGCCTCAAGATTAAGTAATCAAAGAAAATCTTATCTCGCCATAACTGCCAGGTTATAAAATAGCTTTTTTTATTTATAGACTTATTTTAAACACCGCCATCACAAGGACGGAGTTAGGTACTCTTCAAGGATTTAATTTGCATAAATAAATAATAATCTCCATGAAAAATGTATCGCATAAATATTCATTAAAAATACAAAACAATATCACAGTCGCCAGTTGTAATGAAACGCTTTTCTTCCATTGCTTTTTGTAAAATGTTTATCTACAATTTTCCGAGCTCGTCGTTGCCTGAAATATTTAAAAATATTTACGCTTTAGTATCTGTTCCCAAAGATACATAGGTAGGTACTGTTGGGCCCAAAACGCTTTGTTACAGGATCCCCTTTGCAGACACATAGGTGACTTTGGGGGCTATTTTGCATGTGAATAGATACCCGTATGTGTCGTAGTAGTCGTAATTGACTTCCGTCACCAGCAGTGCCTCTCAAATTGCTTGCCCTGCCTGGTCCGTTTGGGGAATTTAATTAGAACACTCACTACTCCAATATTTGACTAGAATATTACAATGTGACTCACGCAACGCCACTAACTTTACCTGGCAGCTTCGGGGATTACTGCCCAAATATTTACTGATTACTTCTTCCCTTGATTTTTCTATCCTTCAGAGGACCCTTCAACTTTTATAATAAAAACCAATATTTCGTAGGTATACAGAAACAAACAATATTTCCCTTCTCAACAACTTTGGACCTCATAAATAAATTAGGTAAATATAGGTAGAAAACCTCTTTGTAAAATATATTTTCTTGTGACGACGGTTCCTCAGGAGACTATCAGCGGAGCAGCCGGGGTCCCTGAGCTCTACTTTGCTCCAAAAATAAGGAAAATGGTGGAAAGAAACCACATCTTTCTCTCCCCTTACATGTTCAAATTAATTACTTCAAAATTAGCTTCGACAGGTGTAAATAGTAACGAGTTAACATCAAAGTCTGTTGACTTCGTAACAAACACGAGATTCCCTGAAACTTAACACGAATTTCGAACATTAATTAAACTTTACGCTTTGGGTCCGTCTGAAAATAATTTTCAGACGACATATTTCATGAAATTGGCTGTGTGTATACTTAACACACAGTTTGTAGTGTGTATTGGATGAATAACAATTAATGTTGCTAGGAGTACTTAGTAAAGCGTGGATCTCTATGCGTGAAACTGTGGTTTGAGTGGGAGGTTGTTGTGTCAACATGTACTAGCTCTGTGATGAATTAATTAAGTCAATATTGATTTAACAGAGGCAGTGGTACTGCCTACTAAATAGGACAGTCATGTACAGATGATTTTGACATGTGTTCTGTTTACGAGTAGGTATATCGTACATTCGTACCCGTAACTCGACTGACGACGACGTGCTGGACGGAAAATTAATTAGCTGAGTAAGAATGGTAGCAATAAATATTTTTGTATTGGACGACATTCTTCGTATAGTTATAATATGATACCATTCGTTGTAAACCTAGGTCGTAAAATATTATTCTATGACTGCCACGTCTCGGTTCTGTAACTTTATGGGTGTAATTCTGCCACTATCTAGGTTTTACTACCATTTGAATGATACTACTTATAATTAAAATATGGTATGTACCTGGTGGTGGTCCAGCTATAATAACGATTTTTATAGCTTTTTCTGAATTTGTGTGACCTGAAGGTGGATGCTCCAGGATAGCCCGCGAAATTTAATTTTTCTTACGTTTTTTGCAATTTGCAGGTCAGTGTCAGGTTGTATGTTGATTAAAATATGAAGGTGCAGGAATTACTTTTTCAAACTCAAACTCATTCCTGCACCTTTATGCGCGTGGAGGGTTGTATTGATGATTTTGATGATTATAATTCTATAACTACATACGTGTTACAGCCGCGAATCATATTTTAATCAACGTACAACCTGACACTAACCTGCAAATTGCAAAAATCGTAAGAACATTTAAATTTCTCCACCTTAACCTATTCAATTAATCAATCTTGTTACGATAACGTTGTTAACAAAAGCAGAACGAAAAAGAAAACAAACCTAATTTGAGTCAAAGTTTTCAGTTCGAAATTCAAACTGCGACGGCTCGAACATTTCGCCGGCCAGCTTACTCGGTCCAATCAATCTCGATATTTAAAATTCATTTTCGTTTTATTTTTTATTCAGACGGCAATAGAACGAAATCCCTGAAGCCTCAATTGGCTCACCCTAAAGTCCCTGAGACTTTTATTTGTGGAATCTGTTCGATCCTTTTTTTTCTGCTAGGTATGACAACACTAAGCCAATTTCGTCTTTTGTGCCAGAGTCATGTTGAGTAGTCCATTTAATCTGAAGTAAACTGAATGTAGATTAGATTATTTCACCTAGGGAATTATGGATCGGACAGATTCCGGAAGCACAAGTTTCTCGTAGGCTTACACACAAACTTTAGTTTTCAACTGGATTTCCCAGCGCTAATGGACTACGGCGCGGTGCACAATATTGGCATGTCAATGACAAACTAGTAAGTTTTTCTCGCCACAAACTGTAATTCTGCAATGAATTATAGCCAGTTTATTTTAAACATTATTTTTGGCGTTAATGAGTGTGGTTGTCGACGTCACTGAGTATACTCACTCAGTGGGAACCAGAATATGATGAAATTTAACTTCTTAAAAGTACTTAGGTACAGCGCATCGAGCTCCCACAAACTATCAAACCTCACTCGATTTTGAACTTAACCGACAAATTTATCCAAATTATTTTAAAACATAATATTAAAATAATTTGGATAAATTTGACAGCTTAAAAAAAAATGAAACTATTTATTTCCTCATGCAATCTTAAGTTTAATACATCAACAATATCGCTCAGTCTTTCTAATGCAAGATTATGTGCGCTATTGAAATGAAATGAAATGATGTTTATTTTTGCAAGTAGGTTTTTACAAACACTTTTACACGTAATTTTTTTAAAAACTAGATGGGGCCGGTGTTTCGTATCTGACTGCTCTGAGAAGAAACAGCCGAAACAAACTCAGAGGTCGTAGTCTCTTTTGAAGTCCAGACATAATCTTGCTCAATTCACATGAGGACTATGCAGATTAGTGTCTGAGATGGTCTTTTGAAGAAAGAACCACACAGATTTGAGTGGACCTGTCCAGTCAGTGCAGCGCATTTGTCAATTATCGTGTAGCTCGACTTATAACTCAAGGAGCTCAACGAAACGACGAACAATACCAAAGAAAGGACATTTGGATAGGTCGCTTATAGTACTCAAACTGCCAGACAGTCGTGTGGATAAAAATAAAAAAATAAAATATGTGACCCCACATTGTCCTCACATTCACAATAATTTTAGTTACTCGCTCACAGGTATTTGTCTGTATTTGTCTAACCTATGTGCTGGCGGCTGTAATAGGTGAAAATATAGATACGTGAAATACATACGTACATAGGTACATAGGTAGGATTACAATTAAATCTCTCTCATTAGAGTTAATGTGATTAGAGGGATCTGTTAACAGGATAATTACTGTAATTTCAGAATCCACCAACGCTTGTTTGTTCGCAATTAAAGTATCAGATAGAAGTTTGAAACTTCTAAATAATAAAATGTTTTAACAAAAACTCCTTTGTTTCGGCAATTATTTAAACCAAACTCGAGCCATGAAATATAAAATAATCCGCGTCTTGGTAATTTGCTCGTCCTGGCAGTCACGTATAAGAGAGAAACCCCTAAAACGAAATTAGGGATGATAATTGTTATCTTAAACTTAATTTCGGTCGTAACAGTTGGTGGTAATACGAACTACCGACCTACTTAGTGTTGGTACTTTAGGAATTATAGGTAGACGAAAAGGTACTTTAGGAATTAGAAGTAGACAGACGAAATTGAGTCGTATTTTTGACTTTAATATGAAATTGGAACAACTAATTTAATCTATTTCGTTAATTGTTCTTATCCGATGAGATCTTCACTTGCGCTTTTTATGTTAAGCTATGTGTAAATTTTACGTAAGGAATTATTTAAAAATTACGTAGCAATAAACAGTCATTATCGTATTATCGGAACGAAATGACTACTGTATCCATTGTGCACAGCTGAAAATGGGTTTTCGATATTATTGATCGTTAATAGCAACGATCACGGGGGAAATTGATTATACTACGCTTGACAGATGTATTGATGTTGGCAGTATATCTTTAGTTACTGTCCATCTCTTTTAGTCGCGTATTATAGACACGTTTTACGATATCCCTAAGCCTTACTACCTATACCTAAGGTCATCATCTTCCTCCCCTTGTCCCATGCTACTTGGGGTCGCCGCAACACGTTTTCTTCTTCCATTCTCCCCTGTCAGACGTCACGGCATCATTTACTCCTTTCTCTTTCATATCATTCCTCTCACAATCCATCCATCTTTTCTTTGGCTTCCCTCTCCCTCTCCATCCATTAATATCCATCACTTTTTTAACAACATGCGTTTCATCCCTGCTTATAAAATGTCCACACAAGATCGACCTATACCTAAGGTAAAAAGTAATTAATAATATAATTGAAATATTGATTACTAGGTAAACAAAGTGTCTCAGCTGCCGCTGCCAACATAGTTTGGAACACGCAGCATTGTTTAAGTTAACTATGCGAACACGTGTCGAATCTAAATTGCTTAGGTACTTAATATAATTTTCGCGCATAATACGAGCAAATTCCGGCACAATAAGCCGACTGCTTAAGCATTTAACACAATATTCCCTAAAGTAACATCAGCTTCCATTATTAGAAAACGAAAATTAGAAGCTTAAGGCGGAGTGAAGTTATTTGATTGGCATCGTGAAGAAAAAGGGAAAGCTTTCAACTTTGAGGGTTCGTAACTTTAGCAAGCTTTGATTTATTGATCTGTCCCTCGGCGGAATGTGCGCTGGTTTCCTTTAAGCGCTAGTTTCCACTATCTGTTTGTGTTCGACGGATCAGCTTCTGAGCTTTTGTCAACAAACTTGTTTTTGGACGTTTTGGTGATAGGGGTACGTCATCGTGCCATCTACATAGACAGCTACTAGGGAGCACTGCAATATTGGTGTGGGTGGGATATTCCCATAATGAAAACTGCTTTGTTATATTGAATGTCAAGGGACATTATTATCCCTTGGTCACTCTGATGATACGGAAATAGACGGAAGTGGCTCTTTGTGTCGAATCACACGGGGAAGCCAGAAAACGCTTCGCATATAAAATTCAATTATATGCATTTGGAGAATCTTGGTCACAAACAACGTCGGAAAAATGTATTTCGTAATTACAAGATCATGAATAGGTGATCCAAATTTCTTGACAACCGAGTGCAAATGTTGTACTACCGAATTCACTGACGGTTTGCCACTTTTCACCCATATGCCCTAAGTAATAAGGGTAAAAGTGGCCAACCGTCAGTGAACTCGGTAGTAAGTACATGTATATTTTATATACTACCTACCAACAAAGCTGCACTGTGAAGACTTGGCTACCTATCTATCCAATTTCGACACCCATATTAAAACAGAAACTTTCAGTTTTAATATGGGTGTGTATTTTAATATGTGTAATTCATGGATCTCCATGAATTATTTGTGTAAACACGAGTAACACGTAGAGTTAATCAGTTAATACCATCCGGTCTGGATTTGTCCTGCCACGACCGGCTTTTTGACACACCGTCCGGTTTTTACGTCAGAGTGAAAAATTAAGATTATAAACTGGAACCTGCAGTTTTATTTATACTTAAACAAAATAAAATAATAAAAAATATATATTAATAAAATTAATATATATATTTTTTTTAATGTCCGCCTTTTTTGTATTTCAAAAAGGTAACCCTAGTTGTACGTACCTATGTCATATAAAAACAGCGGTGGGCACTCCCAGAACATCTCGCTACCATAAATAAGTTATAAGCTTCGCTGTTGTACGGATTCGCTTCACAATCACAATATTTATTCACCTGAAAAAAGGGTTCATGTATTATTTCAACATAGGTAACTGCTTACTCCATATTGTGTTCGCTCTCCTGCCATGTCCCCACAATAGCTTATATTTTTCTGTGTGAGACACATAAGCCAATGTAAGTCCCTTGAAACGTATCGCAGTATTGCAAGAATGGAATTTATGCGGTGCTACGACTGTGGCGGAAATGTGAAATGTAATCTGCGAATATATGGGGCCAGTGGAACTTTAGTTTTGTATCATATTTTTTGAACCATTCTTTTTCTTTTTTTTTTTTTTGAAAAAATGGGCGTATTGGATACGGATTTTAGAGTTACAACTAGTAGATTCATCAGGATTTATTCAGAAAATCCATGTGATAGTGCAAACAAGGGACATACTTTAGAGGCCCGTAGTACTCATTAATAGTTTTCGTAAAATGGTTTATAAAATTTAAGTTTAAATGTGTCCCGAAAACCGATTAAACCTCGAGAGCACCCACTGAACTTCAATGTTAGCACCATTAACATTTCGTAATGGTTTCTGATATTTTGAAATCAAAATGAAATACTTAATGTGTGTTGAATTTCATTTTATTTCTATCAGTAATATCACAGGTTAAAGCTTCAAAATATCGTTGCTCTTATCGCGACCGCGATTTATTACTAATTGTGAAACTTGGCCCGAATTAATTTTAAGGCACTCCACTATGATTAATTATTCAATCTCCCTCGTAGTTAAGTAGAACATAGTTAAGTGCTGAAAATTAAATTATCCGCCACGTTTTGAAATATTAAACAGATACCCAATATAAAATGTACCTTTCTATGTACAAAATATTTGTTTTAAACAAAAACTTCTCTTCACAACATGTATTTCATATTTTCTGAATAATATATGTATTAATGTCAGCTTAGCTCATTAATGCATGTAAGCTCCACCACTTACATTTTTGGAAAAATGTGAAAAAAATTAGGTATTCACAGCCGTAATTCTATTGCAGGCAACCCTCGCAACAAATGCGCTCTGCAGCCGGGTCACAGTTTGATGGACTGGATTCGACTCGGCAACTCCGGCAAGGACCTCACCGGAGTCGGCGGGAGGATACGACCAGTCTCTCCGGCTGAACTGTCTTCACACAATACCCTTAGTTAGTTCTCCGTTCATAAACATTCTGCCTTAACTAATTGGCTCTTACAGCCAACTCACTTATAAAAACACTCTTGAGAAATAAATAAACCTCAAAATACACCCACGCCTACACAAAACGAAAGTAAATACGTTAAAAGGTTGTATTATTTATTCACATTTAAGTATTCTGAAAGATTAGCATCTAAAATGGATAAAGCGATCCCTAAGTCCCAATAGAGCGCGCTGGGTTTTCATAACATTTACAACAAAGATTACCCTTAGAATACATTATACACAAATAAAAGTCAGCGCTTCAATAAAATGTTTCATAACTTCAGAAGGAACTCTACTTGAACTGAATGTTTCAGACGACGCCTGGCTGGCGATACGCGGCCGCGTCTACAATATAACGCATTATCTACCCTACCATCCCGGAGGTAAGGTTATAACCCTTCTTATACTATACGACCTTAGGGTTAAATGGTTCGAAATGTCTTACAGTCATGTACATAAGTTTTGCTCGCATCCCAGGACCCGAGGAGCTAATGCGAGGCGCCGGTATAGACGCAACACAACTCTTCGACAAAGTACATCCATGGGTCAACTACGACTCTCTCCTCGCGAAGTGTCTCGTCGGACCGCTCCGGTTCGAGCTGCCCGATGCGGAGGAACTCTTCGACACTTCCAACCCATCCCCCAAATCCGACCGTCTCAGAGAACCGTCTAAAGCACAAGAATTAGTTAGAAAGTCAATGGAGAACTTAGCAAATTGTATCACACCAGTTAGAAAGAAAATTACCAAGGGTGATGATAAAGATAATGCAAAAGGAAGCCCACCTAGCAAGATAATGCAGAGTCTAGTGCAATCCGCTGATTTACCGATGTCGATAAGTCGAAGAGCAGCATCGAGTCCTGTTAAGAAAACCGAGAAAAGGCCGGATTCACCTTTACCTCTCCGGTACGATTGGATACAGACATCAACAAAACTAACGATATCCGTGTACACGGGCCACCTGGCCAACCCGGGTGGATGTGCGAGGATTACCGAAGGATTTCTGTTGATTGAAGTAGCGACCAACGGCTGGTTGAGGACGCTCAAAATAAAGCCCGAGGCTAAATTAAAAGAACCTTTACAGCTACGTGTGTTCGCTGAAAGTGGAAAAATAGAGGTGAGCTGGGAAAGCAAATTGCAATGTTACTTTATTTTTCTAACTCGAAATAGTTTCTTAACTATTTCAAGAGGACGCCCACACGATTGCGGAACTATTTTCATAAAATGTCTGCAATCGTGTCGGCATTCTCCTAAAAATAACATGGCGTGGGGAGTGTGGTTAATTGTCTCTATTTTTGTAGATCACCGCACTCAAAGTGGATCCGAGTGTTTGGAAGGGTTGCGGGGACGTGAGTGTGGGGGCGGCGAGCCTCGTGTCCTCGCCGCGGAGTGTGGAGTGCCGCGTCATGGAGGTGGGCAGGGTCTCGCATGACACATCCCTGCTGTCCGTGTGTCCCAGGGCTGGGCCAGTCGTCGTGCCGCTGGGACACCATGTACGAGTACACAGGAGGATCGAAGGTAAGACCAACATTTTTTTATCATCGACATCGATCTAGTTACTTAAATAAACAGCTAATTGAAAACTCCTTTTAAAAATAACTTTTCCTGTAATCTGTTCGTCTTTTCCAGAACATCTTAGAACTTTTTCCCGTCCAAAGTAAAAATGTTTTTCCGATAATTTAAAAGGAAGTGCAAGAACTTTCCATTAACCCGGCGGATGTCTTTGATAAAAACTCATCTATATAAGAAAAAAACTGTGGGTTGTTTACAAAATAAATATGTACTTAGTAACTCTCAAAGTAATTGATGCCTAAGCTTTTACTCGCTAACTAAGTTGTTGTTAAATATTTACCCGTGACCCAAGTAACTTGTCTCTAGAGAAAAGTATATCGAGTTAAGCTCGATGGATGATTAACGAAATGAGTTTTCATGCTTATGCTTAATATCGTTGAGGGCTCATCTCACAACTAGAGCGTTCACATCGCGACGACGCGAAATTATGAACGTAGCCCAACGAAATATTACAGAATTTGAAATTCCATCAGGTGAAAAATTTCCGTAGATAATATTTTGATGACTTAATTTTGTGGAAAATGGGAAAAAATCTCGTAAATCCTTATTGAAATATGTCCCCTATTGTGTCTTGTATGATAGGCAGACACCTGTCTCGCATGTCAGGCCAAGATCTTTTATGTATTCATACTATTCATGTTATTCAAATAAGTTCCTTTTATCCTGCTCAGCTAGAGTGCATGTCGTCTTCATACTTTTAACGAGTGTAGTGAGTGGGTGGCTCTTACTACTTAGATACAAAGTATCAAGTAACTTTGTGGTTCTGACATTACTTTGGTAAGGAAACTGTTATGTTGAGATGGTAGCGTGGTAACGTGAGCTTATAATATTACATAAACAATGTCACATGTCGCTACATTTTCCTTATCTCGTTATTAGCTCATTTTATCGATAAATGTATTTTTATTGAATTAACCTCTTCTCTTTATGCGAGAGACCTAGGAGACGTTATCCTTGTTCCGTACCTAGCTAATTTATTTACAAACATGGCAAACATGATATGCTACTAGAATTCCTAAATAGTATTCGGAAAACTAAAGATAAAAAAATGTTTATTATTATTAAGATACTAACCTAATACCTAAGCATCATTGTTACTAATACTAAAATACTAACAAAACTATGGACTTTAGTCTGAAATAAAGTTTACGTTATTATTTATTTAAAGAAATATCGAACCCTAGATTACCTGAAAATGTAAGACATCAGTCTCTTTTTAAAACCGTAATTAATGAGGCGTAGTATCTACTACGCCTCATTAATTACGGTTTTGGACTGCTTATACCTTCATTAGTGCAATCTTTGACAGAACCTTATTAGTGGGCTACGATGAGGTAAAGCCTCTTCAAAATACTTTTGCTTACAAATTAGGTATATTACCTATTTACAAACACAGGTATTGTAAATCTCACAAAATGAAGAAACATTACATCAGTCTGTTAATATGTAATTATTTCTTTTTTCCTTTAACTAATCTGATGACAAAACTCAACAAAGAAAACAAAATATTTTGAAAAAAGAACAAATAGGGGTCTTCCGCAAGATTTCACAGTGGATTTACTAAAAGACTTGATTAGAACAATTAATTGGGTAAATGCTTTTGGCCGTGGAATTTTCAGTGGCTTGTCAGACAACACGATAAGCTGACACTCCCTGTTCCGGCTGTCTTGTTTACTCCAACCTTCCTATGTGAAAATAATTATTAATGGGCGAGTCATGTTAGGGCGTAGTTTGAGTTTTCAGGGCCGAGGTGTCTATCCTCCCCAATTCCCCACGCACGGCAATAATAATAACGAATTATGGATGTAGGTAGTACCTCGTTCCCAATCAAAAACGTATTACATCGTAATCCTGGATTTGATAGGTAAAGGGGTTTCCTGAAATTAAATGCCGGTTACTTTTTTATTGGTGTCAGGTAGTGTTTAATGGGGGCTACCGCGCATGAATTCGCCGCCAGAGGCGTTCGTGTAGAGTAAGGTCTTCTGCAATGTCAGATGTCATACAGTGTTCGCGCGTTGCGTGCTTTTTTATCACGTATTTATACTAATACTTACGATTGTGTGCTACACTGAGCCATTCCAGATTTTAAGATTAAAAGATTTTTAATTTTCATGACTTGAAGATTTTAAGTAGTAACGTAGGATCTTATTTTTTAGTACTTGGAGGTAGAATGATTTTTAAATGTTTCATGCTTGCAAATTTTAGGGAGAATATTGTAAATATGTATCTGAAGTTTACACTATGTTGTCATACGTAATTAAATAAACTTTTTATGACAAAAAAAAATCTAATTAGTCCGTCACTTAGATTATCAAAAAATATTTGACCCGTGTTTTTTCTTTTGTTACGTAAACCTAAAGGATTGTAAAAGCGTCGTATCTTCGTCAATTTTGACGAAGATACGACGCTTTAAAAATTCTCAATACGTCACGCCATGGTATAATTTTTAGCTAGTTCTGACGTCACAAGGCCCCACTCCCGAGTTTTGATGCATTTTATCTTTGTCAATATTCATTGATTTACAAAAACAAAAATACGTGTCCATTAATTTCCAATACTCCAACTGACGGACTAAATAGATTTGCAATTTTTTGATACTGTCGTCATGCCTATTATTGACAAGACCTTACTCGACAGTGGCGCCATCTGGTGAGCTCAAAAACGATAGCCCCCATTCGTACGGATATTTCTTTGTGAAAGATCTCATCCGAGGAAGTTACCAGCTTAAAACCAGACAACACTTGTCTTATTTATGCCAGCACCGGGCAGTTTTGCTTAGCTCCGATTGGTACCTACTACCTAGGTAGTATGACTTAAGCTTTGTCTTTGGGGTGGCACTTGAAAGCACTTGCGTATAACAGACTAGCTTAAGCCCACGGCTTCGCCCGCGCGGTGTTCGATAATTGTCCCACGTGATCATACTACCGGGATAATAAGTATCCAATGTGTTAATCCAGGTTATAAACTATATGTGTGCTAAATTTCATCCAAATCCGTTCAGTAGTTTTGCGTGAAACTGTAACAAACATCCATCAATCCTCACAAACTTTCGCATGCACGTATATAATATTATAGTAGGATAGAGCTTTCGAGCGATCGTGCCCTAGCAGTGTCGATGACCACTTATCGCCAGATGGACTGTTATAGTTACTTCCTTACAACCAACTTAATAAAACATCCTTGTTGTCTTTAGGCACAGAGTGCATCCGTTCCTACACGCCCGTGGGTGAAGGATGGAGGGGCCCTGCAGACGGCACTGAAATCTTCTCGGCTCTGCGGTTGGCGGTGAAGCGCTACGACAGTGGCGCCCTCTCGCCGCACCTCACTACGCTCAAAGTCGGAGACCTCATTACTCTCTCCGGACCGTATGGCAACTTTCATCTGCAGAAGGTATAGTTTTATTTTAATTATTTTTTAGTCTACTCAACGTTTCTAGCTTCTAGGGCAATTAGTAGTAATTATCTTTTTAAAGTTCTTGTTGCGACTTTATAGTGCTTCATTAGATATTTTTGTTTGTTGTTGAAAGAAGTTCTAGAAGTTTTATTTACTTTGCCTCAATTGAAATGAAGTTTTAGAAGAGCTGTTCATGTCTTGGACCACTTCTGTAAAGGTATTTTTTTTTCTGAATTTTCCAATTAGGACTTTTAGCTTTATTCGTTAACTAGCGACTAGGGCATGCACCCGGGTATACCCGGTTCCTGAGCGATGGAACCGGGTTGGCCCGGTTCTGATATGATAATTATAATTTAGCAAAAGTAATATAATTTTGCTATAAAAAATACGATTTTGGTCGCTTGGAACCCGGTCGGATGACCCGATTCCGACTACCCCTATAACCGGGTATGTAAAATCAAGATCCGGACCCGGTTCTGCATGCCCTACTAGCGACCTGCCCCGGCTTTGCACTGAGATATAAATAAACCTTCCTCTTAAATGACTCTATCTATTACTGAAAACTGCATTAAAATCCGTTCCGTAGTTTAAAAAAAAGATTTATGCGTATTAGCGTACAGACAGCGGGAGCGACTTTGTTTTATATTATGTAAAGAAGATAAATCTTGTGTAACACTGTTTTAAGCTTTCACGGTTCATAACTATACATAAAATGTCACTTACAGGATATCTTCCGTGATTATTGTTTATTTTAGCAAAAGGAAAAGAAAGAGACAGATTTGTCTGCTCCTAACAAATTTTTCCCATCCACCCGCATTCTCCACTCAACCCGCGATCATGGCGCTTGCAACAGCGTCGAAATATCGGGAGCTCAAAAATAAAAATAAACAATAATCACGGAAGATATCCCGTAAGTGACATTTTAAGTATATAATCTTGTGTAAATCGAATGCTACCTACAGTTAAAGCTAAATAAGCTAGCCTTAAGTATTCACTTCACACAGTGGACAACACAATAGTTCCAAAGGTTAAGACTCGACCTATTGACTTTTCAAACCAAACTTCTTATCATTGGCCTGAAAAGCCTGAATTCGTGGAACAAAGTACCCATAAATAAAATAAATGGCGGCCATAAGCCATAAAAATATAGGTACCTATTTCAGTTCTTCCTTGACCATATCGTTTCTTTGTTTGTCATCGTAAATCATATTTATAGAGATGGAAGAGCAGCATGGGAAAGACGTAGTCTATGATTTATTGTCTACTGCCTACCACGTTGGTCTAATGTTCGCAGACGCGACTGCTGAGTATAAGATCCTGGGTTTGATTCCTGGGAATAAAAAAAAAAGGTCGGGCAAAGTGTTATTCGGTTCTTCCTTCAGGAATTTCTCAGTACGCAATCCGGATTTGTGGCGGAATCTGGTTGATGGAAATAGGTCATTAACATCAATGGCGAAATGTGTAAATACTATTAGGGTAAACCGTACACCTCTGCCTCACTCTTTGAGAATAATAGGTGTGATGTTATGTTATTGTCTATTTCAGTTGAAGACAGTGAAGACGTTGTATCTGATCGCTGCCGGTACTGGGGTCACGCCTATGCTCGGCCTGATCAAGTTTATGATATCCAGATCTAATCCTAGATGGTAAGTTTTCTTTTACCAAATTAAACATTGATTTATTCAAAGAATATAATAATATTATTAAATACATAGCTTGCATCGCCCGAAATCGCAACCCCGTGGCATCTATTAAAATTCTCCAATATTTTACGTCAATATTAAATCGGTAGTTAGCTGCTGTTCATCCATCACCGAGAACTCCGGGAACCGATTAAAAAGAGTATCCTGTGTGTTTTAATCTAGGACAGTTTCACTTACCTACAAATACTTTTTAACCGACTTAAAAAAAAAGGTGGTTATGTATTCGGCGCGTAACATTTTATTAAGTAACCGTCTTAAATGTGTTTGAATAAAAAACTTCTACGTTTTAGTTGTAAAGATGAATATAATAAAATATAACTAAGTCAACAACATTATGTAAGACCAGCTCTGCAGCACGAAATATATCGGAAGTCGGCTGTCGGCTTTAGGCAAGGTCACAACATCAATCATACTCGGTGCTCCGTCATCATTAATCGATATTAAAGCAGTCTCGACATTCGAGCGAAGAAACTACTCCAAGAGTCACATTATTCTATGAATTTCCCTTTCATCCATCGGCTTAGATACTTGTCGTAATTCCAATAAGTAGGTATAAGAATAGTGAATGGGCGACTTCGGGCTTATGAATGGTTCTCAATTTAATTTTCTTACTGGTATTGTATGGTTTTTACATAACTTAATTTGTCATCATATATGTTTCAGTGAACGGACACACTTATTGTTCTTCAACAAAACCGAAGAAGACATTCTATTTCGTGAAAACTTCGAAGAAATTATGAAAGAGGATGACAGGTAATTAAGTATTTTTAAATTGTTTGGATACGTACATATTTCGTTGGATTGGTAATTACTATTTTGTCGTACCTACTTTACCAATTAAGAAAGGGCAATGGTAAGATTTATCTGCCTGGCCATAATAAATATGAGAATTAAGGCATTTGATAACAACCCTAAAATTTGTCTAGGTATTCATTTCTTTTTTCCATTTTCCAGGCTAACGGTCACGCACGTTCTATCCGACGCCAGTTTATCCTGGTCGGGTCACAGAGGTCGCATCAGGGACGAATTTCTTGCTGAAGCAATGGGAAATGTAAAGTGTGACGCTGACGACAAATGTTCGCACTACGCCTGCCTCTGCGGACCGACGGAGTTCACGTATGCTGGGCTGGATCTGCTGAAGAAACACGGCTTCAAAGACGATTGTATACACGCCTTTATGGGCTAGGGGTCGAGGCAGACTGCTAGGAGCTCAAGTGCTGGTTTAATACCGAGTAAATAATATCTGTGCACACGATGCATTCACACAGGGCCCGAGCAATGTCCAATGTGTCGAGGTAGGGGCTCAACATCTAGGAAATTAACTATATTGTTAACATCACATTTCTCTTTGTGTGTACTCATTGATCGCTACTGCGCACAAGTACGTCGCATGAGCAACAAAGATGGTCCACGAATTATTCCACAATAACGAGTAGAAATTCCGTCATTGGCATTTTATACGGCACGTAAAATAGTAGATATCTAGACGAAAGTACAATCGATGTCGACACGCTATAGATTTTATAATAAAGAAATCAATATTTTATTCGTAACGTAAATATTTAACTGCCCAAAATAAGAGCAATTGTAAAAAGTTTATGGACTGTATATTGTAGTGTAAAGAGAAGCGTCTAAGATTTTTTTTAATAAAGTTAGTCAAAGAGTGAGAAATCTAATATGTAATTGTAGCTGTAAAAACTAATTAAAAACTACTTTGTAGAAACTGTAAAACAAGTTTCGGCCAAATTCTCGCACTTACTATTAACTTTCAGGAACAAATTAAATGTGTATTAGTTTTAAAACCAAAGTGTGATAAATTAGCTTTCTTAGAAACGTCGAACATTGTTTTAGTAATTTGTGATTAGAATATTAATTGTGATTGAGTAGATTAGCTCATTAAACAGAAAGACAGAAATAATAGTCATAATAATTGTATGAAGTAAATCCTGGTGGTATTTATGTACCTATTCCATCCATGATTAAATATAAATTATATTCATATTAAGTTTAAACCTATTGTTATATTTTTTTAACTCGTCCTATTTTTCTTATATTTGTTTAACTTTAGTGCTTGGGAAATTTTATTAATAACATAACTTAAAATCGAGACCTACCTATAATATTAAAATACATAGTGTGGTGTAAGATAACCAAAACCATGGAACGATTTAAAAAAAAAACTACACAATAGAACTTTCACATGAGCTATGATTAATTTGGCCTTTTTATTTGGGAAAAGTATTTAAATTCAAACCGTTTTCTTTAAACAATAAGATTGCTATTCAGTTACCAATGTTATTAGACTACAAATTGTTATTGGTTCCTTGTTTTTACAAAGAAACTATGAATGTGTTGCACTACATCAGTTCTAGTATTTAAACATACTACACGTAGTTCTGCAGCAGATTTTTTTAGTTTAAATATTTCATACTACTTTCAAATATTGTACATAACAATATTTCGGACATCATGGTAATATTATAATTACAACATATCAAGTATTTACATTTTGTAAAGGAAACACCAAGTTTTTTTTTATTTCTAACAGATTCGTATTTTTTCATTATTAACTACTAAACGGGTACTACCATTAAAGTTTGCATTGAAATAATAGTGTAAAATAAAACTATGTATAGTGCTAGTGTGTGTTAAATATTTAACAAATTTTAATAATTCTACTATAATATCATTTTGTAAACTATGTATCTTTTTATTTAAGCTTTTACTTAAAAGTGAAATTGGTGAATGTTTATAAAGTGCCTACATTCCATATGGTGTTTTGTTTTTTTTTATGTGTTGTTGACTTATGGGTTTTATTAAATAATGTAAACAACATTGGGATTTCATTTATAAACATGTAAATGTCTTTGAAAATAATAAGGGACTCGTTAAACGTAGATATTTAAATAAAACATTTATTTAGGAAGAAACATGACTATAATACAACAAAACAATATAATACACAGTTTATTTTTGAAATAAATGCATGTAGTAAACCTTTGACCGAATGCGCTGCATCATCATAAAAGTTCGTTATTACCTTTTGGTACTAAATAGTTAACAAAAACCCTAATTAAGTTACAGTTATGGAACGCTTTCAAATAGGATAATTTTACTCTTTAAAAACACCTAAACAATAAAAACAAATCAGCAAGCGACATTTAACCAAAATTCCAAGACAAAATAATTACATTATGTACCTTGATCTATTTAATGCTATCTTAAGAAATATCAATCATAACTTACTAATGATACAATAACATACTTACCTAAATAAAATTAGTTTTGTTCCATCCTTCGAATTTTAAGTGGTATAGGGAACGTGCACAACGACGGTGCTGCCGACTGGCGTCGCCAATCCGAATCTTATACTGTATTAAACTTGACATTGACATTTAGAACAAGTAAACAGAATTAATTTTATCAGTGAAAATTATTATTATAGCTAATTGTCATGCATTGTTGCATTTCTGGATGTACCAATACATCCACAAAAATTAAAATAAATCAAATGGCGTAAAATTCTAATACTTTCCAAAGAATACTACTCTCATACCATGTATAAGTGAAAAACGCAAAAAATGGATTACAGTAAAAAAATATTTGAAAACAACTTGTTTTTGTTACACTCTGCAATGAAAAAGTTCAATAGCCCTCAAAATCATACCATTTAACCATTTAAACTTCACTAAGCTAACACACGTGTTATATAGACAGCACTGAAGTTCACATCGAATATCCCTCAACAGTTAAACAAAGAGTCCACATGTACTCAGATTATAAATATGGTTATACAGTAAAGTTTTTAGTTGGCTGCACTCCTTGTGGTTTCATAAGTTTTGTATCTAAATGCTACGGAGGGCGTTCTAGTGATTGCTTTATAACAAATGATTGTGGACTAATTGATTTGTTAGAGCCTGGATATACCGTTCTCGCTGATAAAGGATTCTCTTCCATTAAAACATGTGTTAAAAATAAGAAAGCTGTTTTGGAAGCCACCATTTCTTCATGCACCACAATTTTCATCAGAGAAAGTAGACGAAAGATATAAAATTCATATTACGCTGACGATCCTTAATGATAGACGGAACCCATATTTTATACCTTTTATCATATTCAAAAATAAATAATTGAAGAGATAATTTTGTTTACTTAGTTGAAAGCACGATGACAGCTGATAAGTTTCCGTTACTGTCCGAATAGTGTCTCTTTTGTCGATTTAGTGCTGCCACCTATATAGTTCCTGCACGTTCCCTATTGTATTGGCAGTCTTTAGTCAAAGACTCATTCTGGACGAAAAAAAAACAAGTTAAAAACAAATAGCCATGAGCAGGCTTTTTCGATCGCTGCAAAAAAAACTGGATCCAGAACTGAATCAGTTCGAACAAAACTAATTTTAAATAGTAATACACGACGCAAAATTTGTTCAAATATATGAGGATAGCCTCTTGGAGACTTGCCACAGAGGATTTAACAATTTAGCACTGAAATTTTGTATGGTCCTCCATTAAAACCACGGTATGTGATAACAGGTCAAATCTATGTCGAAAAATTGGTACCGTGGGTACAAGAAATCAATGACAAACAAATCTTCGCCGTGTTTCAGTAGGTAATACAGTGGACACAAAACCTTTGTCTTTACTAGCGCAAGAATAGTTCTTATTTAACTATAAAAATAAAAGCAATATTCCAGAGTATAACGTGTATAAACGAAAATGTGATATGCAATTAATTAATTCACGAATCTTCCAAATAATAATAATGTCTTAATTCCAGTTTCGGTTTAGGCTACCTACACAATATTTTTAGCACATACATACAACACTTGGATATCACAATAAAAGGGGACATTCACCCTAGTAAGTCCGACAGTTTCAACTAAAGATTTAAGTCATGTTACATTGCTCAATATTGTACTCATACACTACATTCTTTGAGCATCACAATATGAGAGTTGACAAAGTGCAGTTTTACTTTATCATACGATCAACTTAAATATTCAACTCTCTAAGATTTATTACAACATTACACATACCTGGATATTACAAATATTGTATCTAGAAACATCAATTGCTAATTTTGGAAGTCACATGAACTGGAGTGTAAAGAAGCGAGCCCAAGTAAGGTGATCATAGCGAGGCTAGTCCTCAATAATGACCCTACTTGCCTGGGATGGATATAGAAGACATTCAATTGACATGCATTGGAATAACTTCAATTAAATATTGACACAGGCCCAATATTCTGACCTTCTAAAATTATTATTATTATTTTGTTAAATCTACCCAAACTACAAATCATTATTATAGTTCTACATTGAGGAATACGAAAACAAAACAAATCTTGGAATCGTCCAGCGATCACCAACGGCGATATTGCAACACAAGTGAAAAGGGACCTTATTGCACTGCTGTTACATTTAAGTACAAAATTAGTTGCACCCATTTTACAAGGTGTCCTAATCTCAATATCAGCAATACCCCGGTCCCACACACTAACCCCTAATATTGGACCAATCTTGGTGCCATCGTAAAAGTAGAAATGTTTATGTGAATCAAGCCAATGTTGGCTTTACTTTGTTGGGGTCGGAGTGACTGGTACCGGGTCATAATACCTTTAGACAAAACCAGTACAAATAATTCTACACAAAGGGTAGTCACTTTTACCGACGGACTTTTCGACATTTTAAGTTCACAGGGTCATATACATAACATGATATAAATAATAAATTAAAATGATGAGAAAATATCAATAAGTACCGTAAGTCTAGAACATTTCATAACGCATAAAGCTGTTTTGACAGGTTTGCGATTGCCGACTGTGTAGAATTAAAATTGAGTTTTAGAAAGATGTTAATTTTTTTAAATGCCAATTCAGATATTACTATATTCTGGTGTTTCTATTATTTAAATTAAGTGTAAGTGCTCAAACTGCCCCCACTCGTGGCGTGTCGTAACAAAAATATGCCAATTCGTACGAGCAGTTTTGTGGTTATTCTGAATAAGATACTAACATTGGTCATAAAGTTAGATGAAGGACACAACTTTAAAAGTTGCCTGTTGTTTGTGTGTGTATCTTGTTCAGTGTATTATGTACATGTTCCACTACTGACCGCGCGATATTCGACGCGGTAGTCACAAATTTAACGTTGAAACGCTAATGTCCACGGAGTAGCGAATAAATGAAGTGTTCACACGCATACAAATTAGCATCCCAATGTTTGTAACCAACTCCTAAATGTCGAGATTTAAAACCCATTGCAAATAAGCCAGTAGCCAACGTGATTCATAAGTGATTGTCACTGCTGACGCGGCGGTTTGAGTCCAGTGCATGAGAGCAGTGCATACACAGTCTTTAAAATGTTTTTTCGGCTACAGCCAGTGTCAATGGCTTGACAGCTACAAACACACTTCATTCAGATAACGACCAAGCAAGTTCCGTTCACTCCATTTGCGCATCACTCCGTGGTACCCCCAACAAGATGTTAAAACTTCATATAAGAGAGACTTGTAACACATTTTATGCGTTAACGTCATTCACGAAGAGTACATCGCGGTCCTTAAGACCGACGTCGATCAGGCTGTCGGTCCCGCGCGCGAGCACTCGCTTAGGGAAGTTAGTCGTTATCTCGAACTCTTCTGGAGACTGCGGGTGACTGAACACGAAGTCGTACAGATCCTGGAGAAAACAGTAAGAATGATATTGGAGACGGCTCTGATTATGTATTGAGAGAAAGGCCATCAGTGGGTATATGCCTGGCAAAATGCCAAAATGGTGTAAAATTCTGTGGTTAAGTCATAGATTGAAAGAAACTTGTAAACAAATGTATTTTTTTCTGTTAAAATGTTTGTGAGTTTTTTTCAACTAAAGCTACTCCACTTTTTATAGAAACTCAAGCTAGGTTGAGTACGATTTTCGCAGGGTGGTCTTGAATGGCCAGAATGGCGTTATAGGCGAGGCTTATGACCAGCAGTGGTCTGCTGTATTATGGACTAACCTGGGTGGTATGCGTGAGCGTGAACCGGCGCGTGAGTCGCTCGCCCCCCGGCAGTCGTATGAGCAGCACCACGGTCCCGCGCCCGGCGGCCGGCTCGGGCGGCAGGCGCGCCGCCATGGCCGCGCGGGCCTCCACCAGCTGACGTATATACTTTACTACAATAGGCTACCTGAACTTGCAGCTATCACGTAGGCATTTAAAAGCGTGTTTGGGTAATGTTGTTCCATGTTGTTGTTGAAAAGTAGGGAAATAGAACACTTTGATACAAGTGGGCAAACTTTGTCATTGCAGCCGAGGCGGAATTAAAACCCGAGCCGTAGACGAGAGTGTTATGGAGCCGAGAACTGCAGTGACAAATGCCCACGTGTATCAAAAGACGTTTTTCAATATACTTACGAAGAAATAAACCAACAGAACGAAAAGTATTTTTGTCGTTAATCATTAGGAAACTATGATTTAATTTGCTTTTTCCCCGCGTTTTCCTTCCGCAGGTTGAACGAGAAGTAAAGTTATGAAGCCGCAATATTATAAAATATATAGAAAATTCAAATATTTTTGAATTTAGGACACAATTAAATATTCTGTTTATAAACACCATTTAAATAGTCACAAAATATATAGGCCTTAAAACCATGCGCCTCTTTGCTGACATTAAAAAAAAACACCACCGACTAAAGGAATTGAAAATTTGTTATAAAGGAAAAAACCCGCGAGTGTGAAATACTTTGCATTTTGAACCTAGTGGTAGAGTTTTGAAAAATATTTATTCAATGCATGGAGATCAGGTATGGGTGGTAATTGGGTACCCCTGGTTATCTTGGGTGCAGAGTTTAATAGCTTGACGCCCCGAATAGCGCAGCGGTGTTGAGGCTGCCTTACGTTCTTAGGGTCCCGGGTTCGAATCCCGGTTGGAGCAAATGTTTGTGTGATGAGCATGGACATTTGTTTCTGAGTCATGGATGTTCATATGTATAATAAGTATGTATTTACAAACAAAAAGTATCTATGTAGTATATCAACTATCTGGTGTCCACGACACAAGCCTCGTTGCTTAGTGTGGAACTAGATGGCGTTGTGTGTAATGTCCAGCGACATTTATATATTATTTATTATATTAATTACTTTATTTAGTGGTCTATTTTCTTCAATTTGCCAGCTAATAAGTAGATAGTAGTAGAGGGTAAAAGGAAGTTTATATTATAACTAGCGGCCCGTCCCGGCTTCGCACGGGTTTGGTATTTTTTTTTTGTTTTTGTTTTATTGTAAATCCTTTAGTCCACCAAATAGATGAATATAATCTGCCGACATATGTACCTATTCATATTTTTTTACTAATAATAACAGACAAATAATTAGCTGAATTATACGGTATTTCGTTCACTACAAAATAAATTTAATTAATTTTATAGCGTCAACAACACGTGGTAATTATGCTGTTAAAATGTAGCTTATATTACACTTTCGTAGATTTACCATAGCAGCGCCATCTATTGATTACTTACTCAACCCAGTCGAAAGGTATCGACATCTGTTAGAATCATTTGGAGTTAACAGATAATTGTGACTGTCAAATAATAACAGACAAATAATTATCAATAAATTAAAATTGCGACTATAATTTGAAATTTAAACTATCCTATCTCTCAAGTTGGATCGAACTGCACATGGTGTGCGAATTTTATTATAATCGGTTAAGTGGTTTAGGAGTTTATTGAGGACAAACATTGTGACACGAGATTTATATATATTAAGATGTTGCATTTTGCCATAGTTCACAGAACATCCATTGACTCAGCTATTAACCGTGCATAGTCTAAATTGATTCTTGAATGATAAAAAGGTCGTAAATCAATTACAGTTGTAATCAATTGAAATTTGAACTTTGTCATATTTGTCTATGTCGAGTTTGTTTTTTTTTTGCTTTATAATTATTATCTGAGATAAGCCATACGGCCGATAGGATTTTCAATCGTCAAAAATAACAATTTTCCTAACAAAACTTTTTCCCCTATTTACAATGTTTCAGGTATGAAATTAGAAAATCACACCTTACTTCGAAGTCAAATGCTTCACTCTAGTGAACCATTCATTGAAATAACTGTTCATTTTTGTTTGAACTCATTTTACATTTCTGGTTCACTTTGTGCTTAGATGTTTCACTTGAAGAGGCAAAACTAAAGCGCCTTAACTCGGTTTTGTGCTCAATTACAATGTTTCACTGTTTTGCAAAATGTCATGATCACTGACTTGTGGAATAAAGTGTAGGTGTGTTGTGTGTGATCCTTACATCCATCTTATGCTTCTCCTCCTGCTGCAGCCGCTGCAGGTCCTCGTAGTCGCGCAGCTCGCGTGCGGCGCGCTCGGCGGCGCGGCGGCGCTCCTTCTCCTGGTCGGCCGCTAAGCTCTCCGCGTACGCCTCGTCCTGAGCCTCGCGCAGCCGGGCGTTCACCTCGCGCTCCACTCTAACAAAATAATTTGATATGAAAAAATCAGCTGCTCCCTACAATTATGTTCGCATAACTCGTCAAAATGTATGAAACAGCTGATTTTTTTTTCGCGATTCAGGTTTTGGTCCCATAGTAAAAGTTGTTCATAATGATGAGTACAATGATCGGTCGAGTTTATCGATATCGTCCAGAAACACGGCGTATACATGTTTGCAAACACCTTTTAAGCAACAAATTGCTTGCTGTAGGAGAAGCCGTAGCTTCCATGTGGCTTTATACAACAAAGTACAATAAATTGGTGTAAATGTTAACAGAACAGTATGTAATCCGTCATTGTACACAATAGGCATGACGACAGTTTCAAAAAATTGCAAATATATTTAGTCCGTCAGTTAGAGTATTGGAAATTAATGGGCATGTATTTTTTGTTTTTGTAAATCAATGAATATTGACAAAACATAAAACGCATCAAAACTCAGGAGTGGGGGCTCGTGACGTCAGAACTAGCTAAAAATTATACCTAGGCGTGACGTATTGAGAATTTTAAAAGGGTCATATCTTCGTCAATTTTGGTTTACGTAACAAAAGAAAAAACACGGCTCAAATATTTTTTTGATAATCTAACTGACGGACTAATTAGATTTTTTGTCGTCTCGCCTATTCCTAGGAAATGTGTACAATTTCTAAAATAGATAAAAAATCTATGATCTACTTTGTAATCTGCACTTTTCCTAGGAAATCTATACGTTTCCTAAGTAGCGATCGGAAATCATTATTACTTATCTTGATGTTCTTGTACAGTTGGGATAGTGATGCGAAGGCGACTACATACAGTCGAGAGGACTATTTTTATGTTACCCTAATACACTATACACCACACCAACATAAACAAGGCATTGTGGCAAGGAAAACTTAGGATGCAAGAGCTAACTCGGGACTTGGGGCACCTTGGGGCACCACTCTGGACAGTGTTTAGGTTCTTTAAACCCTATAGACAGAAAATTTAACTTGACGTTGATTTTGAGGAGCTCATGACTAAATAATAACAGCCTCTCTGGTCAGTCTTCAGGTTAAGCCGCCCTTGCCTAGGTTGGTCTGTGGATGGGTGACCACCCATCACTGAGCCTCGGAAAGCAATTTAAGCCATTGGTCCCAGCTGTAATTTGTAGATCTTTGACAGTCATTACAGGGCTTACCAAGGGGTATAGTATTACCCAGTACTAGCTGGGTTGTGGATGTTAGGCAGTCGCTCCATGTAAAATACTGATATTCAACTGCATCCGGTTAGACTGGAAGCCGACCCTAAACTAGTTGGGAAAAGTCTAGGCAGATGATGATATTGATTTTGTTCATTTTTTATTTATTTTATTCACAAAAACCATTCGTTTTTAGGGTTCCGTACCCAAAGGGTAAAAACGGGACCCTATTACTAAGACCCTAACACCACTGTCCATCTGTCCGTCACCAGGCTGTATCTCATAAACCGTGATAGCTAAACAGTTGAAATTTTCACAGATGATGTATTTCTGTTGCCGCTATAACAACAAATACTAAAAACAGAATAAAATAAATATTTAAGGGGGGCTCCCGTACAACAAACTTGTGTCTTAAAGTATCTTTGAAACATTATTTTACACATTTCCTAAGTAGGCTCCGAATTGTATACCTACATTTCTTAAGAATTGTGTACAATTCCTAGGTTTCATACATTTCCAGTAACAAAAACATTGAAACATTACTGCTTGAATGGCTAACAAAACAGGAGTTCCTAGAAGATTCTTATAAGAAACGTAGTAATGAAAAAACCAGTCCTATGGTGACGCACACACCATGTAAAGATTAAACTAAAGCATAACAGACAACATAATACCTGTCAGCCCTAGCCGCAGCTAGATGCGACTCGTTATCGGACACGACGCGGCGCAGGCGCGTGAGCAGCTGGTGCGGCGAACAGGAGCCCTCGGAGCGCGCCACTACGGTCATGCGGTGGTCGCGCACGCACACCACGCACAGCAGCGGGTAGCGCCGCCCGCCCACCGACTGCGCCACCCGCCACCCCTCGGCCGTGTCCACCGCGCAGCCCCAGAACAGGGCGTGCGTGTTTATGAACTCGATCACTACTGGATCTGTTAGGGTTTGCCTGTAAACATTCACTTGTGGATCAAATGTGTCATCCCAACCAATGTAAAGTTTAGCTGATTTATTGCATTTTCATTCATTAGTGAAAACCCTTCCTTTATCTGAACCAAGGCCAAGACTAAACTAACATTTCAGATTTTCAAATTATGCAAAAAATATAGCAAGGACTTGTAATTTCTTCTATCATTAATATTCTAACTTAATATTCAACACACAAAGAATTGACATTTGATAAGATTATCATGTTTATTTAGTGCCACAAAAAATCAAGATCATAATTTTATCATAAAAACAATTTTCAACTTTTACCATAAATTCGCCATAACTTAAACTTGACCGAAATCGAAAATAGTTTGATGCTAATGCTAACAATAGTAAAAATAATGACAAGTAGGTTGTGGTTGCTGTAAGGATCTTGTTTACCTGCAGAAGTTTTGTGTCTCTGTGGCTGATTCGGAGTGTAGATACACAACAAGGAAGCGAAGCTCGTTCTTAGCATCATTGAGGGCCTGTGCATAAGTGCCCTGGTAGAACACCGGGTGGGGGTTGAACCGGGACGTGTAACTAGTGATGAAACCCATCACATCCCCCAGTGGGTCAGTCACCACTGGAAACAAACACATTATCATACAATTAAAAGTAAGGTGAATAAAGTTAAAAGGTCATTGGTACAAGAAAACAATCAATGAAATATATTTTGCGCAATATATTTTATTTATTTATTTATTAAAACTTTATGCACATAATGTACAAAGGCGGACTTAATGCCTACCTGCTTAATGCTTGCCTGCTTATTTTGTGCGGCGAATAAAATCAAAGTTAAACTGATGGTGCCTTTGTTGGCGTATATCTCGGCAACGTGAAACTTTAGGTTTTCTCTTACACAAAACTTGTTTATCATGATGCCAGCTATTGATTAATGCAGGTTAAAAACATAGTCACTATTATGAAAATAAAAAAAAATGGCAGTACTTAGTTATGCAGGCCAAATGAAATAAGTCAAAGCTCTCTTCGACCAAATGGAGAAAAACGTAAATTTACTAAAATTAATTGTTTTTATTTTTAGTAAATAATATATAAACAAGGTGAAATCGAATAACTTCAGAAATCTGTTCTAGTTAGGTCAAACAATGATTTAGTTCCAAAAAAATATGGAAAACTTTTTATTTATACATTTTCCAATCTAAAAATAATAAAATAAAGAAACTGAAATACTTACATCTTCTGTCATCATTGCGTACAAAACTGAGTAGCAAGTTTAGCACAGATGTTAAAGTGCTGTAACACATAGATACTACAAAGTTGACTACATAGCGGAAAAGGCCCCGCACTCCACCTGGCCCTTCTGGGGTCTCATCTGTGAACACTTGCTGTGCTATGTGGTCATGCACTACGGGTGGCGCACGGGCTTCTATCGCGAATACCGATGGCCGACCCTCTCTAATGTTCAACTGTTCCTGAATCGCCACCTATGAAATAATACAAGAAATGGGAACCCAAACTATTAATTTTATATTAATATCTTATACATAAAACAGCACAGTTTGTTATCATTATTTTCTACATCTATGTGCTGCTTTTCTTCAGTCTGGCATATGGGAACATCGTTCAGAATATCGTTAAATTGAGATAATATTACCTCCAAATCCCATTGATGCCTTTGTAGGACGTCTCTACATATTGACATATCTTCAATTCCGGTTAGATCTTGAAATTGGAGTATTTTATCCGTCTGTTCGTGGGTTAGACCCATAGCATTGTCCTCAAGATCCATTGCCCTAGTTTTGATACCTAATTCTTTATTTAATAGAAAATCAGTCACGCCAGCCAATACGTGTATAAGCTCATACAATCTTATTAATACATATTAACACGAACTCGAACGAAAAATGTTAAAATCAAAATGTTTTGCATCAAATTGCTACTCATACTCATTGCCTACAAGAACGACATTTCTGGTGTCATGTCATCCATAAACCGCAGACAAAGTAGAAGTTATTTATACAGATAAAAACAACGACAAAGATTTGTTTCAGGAACTTTGAGAAAAAAATTGAGAAATAAAGTCAAGATTAAAATGATTAGTATTCTGTAAATAATTACGTGCCTCAACATCAATTGCAAAAAACGTAAGAAAATTCAAATTTACTAAAACATTACAAAAATTCCTATTTCAATATAAAAATTGGAATAAAACTTATAGGGTTTTTAGACCGTGACATTAGGAAGCCTTTTGCTCTAGACTTGAGAGTCTTTACAATTTTTGGCAAATCTACTCTTTTCTTGTACGTTAGTAGACGCTTAAGCTCGTAGGAGTGTGAACCACTCGGCCACAAAAGACGTCTACGCGTGCGCCCGCCCCGGCCACACTCAAAAACTCGGTAGCTTCTACACGCGATAATACGCGCGTTACATTTTTGCAACTCGTAATACGGGCCCGCCGCACAGTGGGCTGAAACGGGCCGGAAAAGGACTTAGCATTTAAAAAAAAAAGTTTATTTTTCTGAAATTTTAAATATTGTGTTAGATTTATCTATCGATTATAAGTAATTATTTCTATGAGGGTCGTTCAGATAACTTAGTATTTTCGGAGTTATAAATATCCAAAGTAATTTTTGTATGAAGCAAAAGAAAAAAATGTGAAAATCTCGAAATTCTCAAATTTTCTCAAAGAATTGACTCTACGTATGCATAGTACGTATATTTGTCCTATTTTAGCGCCTATTCTCGGGTTGCGATTTTCTGCGATTTGGTCGCAATTTCAAATTTTGTTCTCTATTCCACACCACCATAGAGGTTAAGAACTAGGCGCGTTTTTTTTATGTAGTGGTCTCCCCTTTAGGCCTAATCCACTAAGGACTAATAAAATAAATAAATAAATAAGTAAAAATCACAATCACTACTGGCCACTGCACTGTTTTAATTTAATCACTGTAAAGGGTATCCACATTAACGAATGCAAAATTTTCGTATTCGTCATCATCAAATGTTTCCGCTTGTTCAATTAATAATAAACTTTGTGCTTCTACTGACAAAGTTTTATGTTTTCTGCGAAGTTTGTGACGTTTCGCTGAGATGAGTGGATCAGAGCTGGTCAATAAATTATTTAAAATGTCTTCATTTGTAGTTTTTCTACTGCATTTCCTGGAATGGTGTTGGCGGTACCTACGAAAGTCTATATTTCTAGCTTCTGCAGCTTCTTCAGATAGCTGTCCAATTAGTATTATACCAAAACTTTCAATAATAGCTGCAACCGAACATTCCGTAGATACCCTATCGTTGCACCAATCACGTTACGACACGTCATAACTTGTAGTTGCGCTCGCGCACTCTTATCCCTTGATTCCCGGAAATAAGTCTCAAAACAAATTACGTCATACCTACCTATGGTGGTGGAAAATGTCGAACATTGTTTTTTTTTTTAAAGAACTAAGTAGGTATTGATGTTTTCAGGCCGTTTAGTATACATTATTTTCAATTTCAATTTAATTGGAATAAACTGCTTAACTAAAATAACATGACTGTTCATACAAATTTGATATGGCTATATCTCCGAAAGTACTCGTTAAATTAAAAAAGTCAAAGAATAAAAACGTTTTAAATTTATGCCTAGATACCAAAAAAATACATTTGATCTCTTAAGACCCAACCTTGTAATCCCAGCCCACTGTGCGCCGGTACGCGCGTGTTACGTATGAGCTTATGAAATGATTTCTGACTAGCGTATTTTGTTCGGCGTATAAGCTTGTACCGGCTTACCACGTACACGCACTTATACCGGGATGAGGCGAGCGCGAAGAAGTCTCTCGCGGCTCACGCTTATACGAGCTCCCTAGTATATCTATACTAATATTATAAAAAGGGGAAATTTGTTTGTTAGTTTGTATGTAGGGGGTAATCTCCAAAACTGATGATTCAACCTAAAAATTATTTCACTGGCAGAAAGCTACATTATTCGTGAGTGCTATAGCCGATCATCAATATTAGCCGAGCTATTACATTTTTGTGGACAAAGTCGCGGGCAAAGTGCTAGTAGCCTATGTACGCGTGTACATGTGCTTCCAAAACCTAGCTACGCGCCGAAAATACACGCCAATCTGAACTTATTACCGTGTGGTTCGTTGTGTTCATCTTTCCTTTCCTTCTATCTATAATGGCTTGGTCTTTGGTCTACTTGATACATGTAACTCATGAAGGGTTCTTTCTCATACGAATAATTAAAACGCACATAAATAATGACAGTAATTTAGATGTAAAGAAAAAAAACGTGGTGCTGATCACTATTTCTTTTTTTTATCGTTTTTTCCTTTTTTTGAAGGTGGTGGTGGCGGTGGTGGTGGTGGAGGTGGAGGTGGTGGTGGTGGTGGTGGTGGTGGTGGTTCTTCTTCTACGATGACGGGTAATGGCGGCACCGACGGATCTTCGTCGGGATTTTCATACAGAAAGTCTGTCTGACAAAAATAATGAAATATCATGTTACTTATAATTCCGACTGCTGTCCCTTTGCAAGGCCATACATAAATGATTCACCTTAATCTCATATAATTCAGGGGCAAGGCTAAATAAACTTTCGACAAAATCCGCATAAGGTACATGTCCATCACCACGAACGTTGGCATCCCGCATAATTTCGAGCGCTTCAGCTTCACTGTAGGGATCATCACCATACGACATTACTATGGTTTTGATTAATTCGACTGGCAGAGAATGTCTTTCTTCAGTATCGAAAACCTGTTCAGAAAACACTGTTTTTAAGCTAACTTATACAAACCCGCGATCATGGCGCTTGCAACAGCGTCGAAATATCGGGACCTCAAAATAAATACCAACCACGGCAGATATCCCGTAAGTGTCAGTTTATGTTCTGTTCAGAAAAGCTAAACATTATGCGAGATAGTAGCCAATCACGACTATTTCAAACAAAAAAAGAGCGTTACATTTTGGACTTAGCTGAGCAGGAGCCTGTGCAATGTCATGCGAAGTGGGTAACTATTTTTCTTTTACAGAGTGACTTTGGAAAATCTGGAAGTGCCTCATATTTCAAGTCCTGGTAGGTGCATTAGTTGTGCACGACAGGTAGGAGATAAGGTGTGGCATATCCTGTGTTGATCCCATGTAGCAAAATTTGATCTGCAGTGACCAACTTGAGCCCGCAGTCGGTTCTAACATTTCCATATCGGCCACTGCAGCTCGTGACTAGGGAGTAGATTTTCTGCCGTTCTGATGACTCCAATTCAATAAGTGCTTAGGCCTTGAGCCCTAACATAGATCTTTGCTAAGGCCATATCCCCTTGGTAACATGCTTTCTGTGAAAACCACTGCCATAAATAAACCATAGGTTCACTGGTTCAGTGACAGGCCAAGGCACCCTTAAAGTACGTAATTCTGTAAATAGGTAAATACTTGAGTAAATACATACTCCAAATGCAAGTTCTAATTCATGTTTTAGTTCTGCTTCTACTACCCAAAGATTTAACATATAAATTAATTGATCCTTTGTTAACATTCTAGTGACTCCTGCATGCAATTTTTCCGCCTGAGTCATAATTTCATAATAAGTAGGGTAATTGAAATGCCTCCTATGGTATCTGTAAAGGTAAATAATTCGTTAAATTATAAAATTTATGAATGCCACCGTATATAAACGGGTATATGTGTATGTATGAATGCGGATAGAGCTACATTAATGGGGAACGACCGAAGACGATGGACGGACTGTGGAAGTTGATATGGTTAAGACGCTGACCACTGAGGTACAACCACACAACTAATACAAAAAATAGAAATACGGAAGAAGGTATCCGCTGACCCCAAATAGGTACAACGGGAGAAGGGCAGCTTATTATGCTTTAAGAATGGCAGGGGCATAAATATTAAAATATGTACTATTAATAAAATTATTTTCTTTTTAAAATCATGGTAACATAAAGCCAAATTCATAATGATATTCGGTACTGTACTTCTTTAACTCCAAAAATTCTATTAATTGTTCGATAGTTACTACATTTGTAGGTTCAGGAGCATCATTTATTGTCAACAATGGCTTTGCGTGATTATCAAACCATTCAATTATTTCCTCTAACTGTTCTTCAGTAAAACGTGGTGTTAGGTTTGCAAGAGGGTTTAAAAAATCGAATACAGACATTTTATAAAAAACAAGTAAAATTCCTTAGAAAATATTATGCAAAAAAATTGCTAAACAAAATTTGACATTGATAGCTAGTTGTCAATTATCATTGTATGCTCCCCGAATATTATTATACTCTTTATTTGTATGATTTCTCCCAGAAATCAAGGATGCCAGGGTGTCGATTCTGTTGTGCACAAACTTAACTTAATTTATGCTATTGTTATCTTTCTCTCTAATAAAACGAGAAAGAGACATACGTAATTTAGAGCAGCCAAATTTAATTGTAACTAATATTTCCATACAAATATGAAGGCAGCACATAAAAACGTGTCGACTAAAAACACGGTGAAGCACAAGGCATAAACTAGTTTGACATCTCTAACTTAGTTCATAGCTATAGCCGTCCTTTTCTCGCACTGCCTTTTAGTAAAAGATAGCAATAGAAAAAAAAAAAGAATTTTGCGGGCTACCCTGGAGCATCCACCTTATGGTGGGTGTCGCGCAATATATAATATAATTATATATAATGTAATATAATAGAATTATTACTTTTTCAAGGTCAAAGTCATTCCTGCACCTTTATGCGCTTGGAGGGTTGTATTGATGATTTTGATGATTATAATTCTATAACTACATACGTGTTACAGCCGCGAATCATATTTTAAACAACATACAACCTGACACTGACCTGCAAATTGCAAAAAACGTAAGAAAATTTGAATTTCGCGGGCTACCCTGGAGCATCCACCATAAGCTCGCGAGACACGAGGGCGAGCCGCGCGGCCTGAAAAGCCGCGCGGCTTCTAGTGGGGACGCTGCTTTAGTACGAAAAACGGATCGGATGTTTGCACATACGTGTTACTTGCGCGACTCATTTTTCTTCAACCTGACACTGACCCGCAAATTGCAAAAAATTCGCAGGCTATGTCCTAAAAGTTCTAAACTTTTTATTAGTCTATGGACAAGATTTCATTCAAGTTCTAGAACGATTCATCGACTGAATTATTTATTCAACCGTAAGGTAATCCATCCAGCAGACCTGAGACCATCGCTGATTGTCTTGTCAATTTGTTTGTCATTCCAAAAAATATTTTGTTCTTTTCAGCGGTGAAATAAATTTTAAATTCAAAGCTATTGTACTGTGATTGGCGGAACTTGTGCATAACCATAAAAATGTCTGAAGCTAAAATGAAGGAGGTTTGTTGTACATAAGTTTTAGGATGGTGACCTCAAGAAAACAAATTGTCGTATAACCTACATCACGATTTTTTATTTATTTGTAGCTACGCAGCGATATCGACGAGCTCAATGAGCTATTGAAACAGGCTAAAAGAAAAAGGGCACAAGATTTACTGTCGCTAGAAATCAGGAAGTTGGAAACGGAATGGATAAACTTGCGAGACGCTGCACAAGCCGCGCAGGCGGGGACGTCGCCGGCACCGTCCACCGCGTCAGCTGCGCAAAACAAAAGATACCAAATAAAACTCAATGGATATGGTTAGTAGGCTTCTAATCCTGTCAAGGGTAATTAGCAAGTCATGCATTAATAGTCATTAGTGTCGGTTTAGCAGGTTCATGACCATCATCAAACTACTTGATGATGGTCATGAACCTGCTAAACCCCCTTGTTGTACCTTGTTGTACTTCTTTCATACATCCATATCTATCAGCCATCTATGATTCTCAACTACAGAGTTTTGAAAACCATCAATGAAAATCTTCATTTTCAATTTTTCCGTGCCAACTAGTTTTATTAATTCTAAATAACTAATTCAATAATTCTCTCAGGTTGGGATCAATCAGATAAGTACATCAAAGTTTTTGTCACATTGAAGAATGTTCAATCTGTGCCAAAGGAACAAGTGTACTGCAAGCTTACAGAAAAATCTATGGAGCTTCATGTTGAAAACCTTGAGAATAAGGATTACCTACTAGTGATCAACAAACTGTTGGAGTCTATCAACATTGAGGACAGCCATTGGAAACAGAAAACAGGTAGTTATAGCAGTGTCAATTTTATGGATTATTTTAATGAATTTCAAATTCTGGTTTTTCCAAAATATCCACTGCATAATGTATGTACTCATTGTGACATCCAGGCATAGGAATGAGTACAAAATACGGCTGTTATTTGTTACCTTCTATTTAATCATATTAGCTGGGGTGTTTGAGTACCCATAATATAATTGAATTCTTTTTCCAAAGACTCCTAGTCTTTGGCAATAAGAGGCCACAACATTATTCTATTATACTTCCCAGAAAGTGATTGTTAATAGAGACTATTGAATGGTGTATTAATACAGTTTTTTCTTATTCAAAATAAACTTATTGTTTGATTCCTGGCTAGTGAAATTGATTTTCCGAAAATGCAATGATGCCATCAGCAATTCTAGTTTTCATCAAAATCGGGCTTGAGACTCCTTTGAGTACTTTTCGCTATTCCTCATAGTTTCGAATTTGGCCATCCACAGTCACCCACTTGAAAAATTAATCCTGTAAAATGGTTAAACATGCGTCATATGCATGGCAGTTAATGTGTTAAGAAATTAATACCTGTTGTTATTTGATAACTTTGAATTATGTTTTTCTTAAATTAACTATTGAATTTTCATTACAGATATGGTGGTCATATTCTTAGCCAAGTCTCGTCCCAACATTAAATGGTCCCACATGACAGAGCTTGAGAAGAAGTTTGAAGACCAACGCACCAGCAAGCTTAAACCAGCTGCCCCTGAGATGGACAAGTCAGATCCACAGGAATCTATTATGAGTCTTATGAAGAACATGTAAGCTATGCTTTGTGTGCGTTCGCGCAGCGGAATGTTGTTGAATTTAAAGATATTAATTATGCAGATATTTAGTGTATGACGTCGTATAATTGTGTATGGTAAAAAAAAAATTGTGTACGCAGCCATTGTGGAGAAATTCACCAAAAACTGATTCCGCTGGGCGAACGTTGTCCTGGCGGAACTTATTTTAATCCATAGACTTTAGAAGAAAAGAGGTGTGTCCAAAAATTAGTGTGTATTTGTGTGTAATTGTGTATGTATGAATAAAATGAGTGCATGCATAAACTTCGGAGAAATTCAAGTTTCCGCTACGCGAACGTTTGGCCATTAGCTAGTTTTCATATAAAGCGCTTACATAGAGAGCTGTAGATTTTTACATACGTTGTTTTGAATTTGTTTATATTTGTTTAAAAAACAGATTTAGAAAAAATCGTAGGGCTTAAAAGATAAAAATATAAACGTAAAATACACTTAATAGGTCTTAGTTCTTAAAGTATGCACTTTGGGGTCTAGATTTTCACGTTTATACAAACCTTGTAAGTATCTGAAACATGTTGCCAAGTATCAATGATGTTCCGTTAGTAATTAAAGAGTTAAAGGACAATTTTACCATGAATAGATCACTGTTTACAAAACAGTCAAATATCACGACGTTCTAAAGGAATTGCATGGTAAAATGTATGCCAAAAATTAGTTTATTCATTCAACTATTCACATGCAAAATTTCATGTCATTAAATTTAGTAATTAAAGAAATCAATTAAAATACTGACGAAGCATCGAAAACCTACATAACCCGACCAAGTTCGGATAGCTACAAAAAAGCGTCCATGCAATATATTTAGGTAACATCCCAAAATTTACCGTATAATACCGGTATTGAATTGGTATAGGTGATAACACAATTGTTGTTTCGATATAATTTAAAGGTCATTTATTTTTGTACACCAAATTTTTGTTCAATTGTTCTGATTTTTCAGCTCCAGAATTGACTGGAATAATTCCGGAGTTCCGATAGGTATTCACATTTTTTAAAAGTTAATATTTTGATTTAATTATATTCTTGTGAACGCACGTAATTTAACGTCTGTGGAATATTACACAAACAAATGTTGTGACTGGGGATAAAAAACAAAATCAGGTTCAAGTTCAACAGCAAAAACGAATACGCGCGAGCCGCGGCCAATGAAAACATATTATTGCCCTCTCTTTTCTTCAAGGATGGAAGTACCGTTTCAAGCGGGAAGCCGCGCGCGTCCTGTTCGACTAGCAGTTTGTGGAATATTCCACAGACGTTAAATTACGTGCGTTCACAAGAATATAATTAAATCAAAATATTAACTTTTAAAAAATGTGAATACCTATCGGAACTCCGGAATTATTCCAGTCAATTCTGGAGCTGAAAAATCAGAACAATTGAACAAAAATTTGGTGTACAAAAATAAATGACCTTTAAATTATATCGAAACAACAATTGTGTTATCACCTATACCAATTCAATACCGGTATTATACGGTAAATTTTGGGATGTTACCTAAATATATTGCATGGACGCTTTTTTGTAGCTATCCGAACTTGGTCGGGTTATGTAGGTTTTCGATGCTTCGTCAGTATTTTAATTGATTTCTTTAATTACTAAATTTAATGACATGAAATTTTGCATGTGAATAGTTGAATGAATAAACTAATTTTTGGCATACATTTTACCATGCAATTCCTTTAGAACGTCGTGATATTTGACTGTTTTGTAAACAGTGATCTATTCATGGTAAAATTGTCCTTTAACTCTTTAATTACTAACGGAACATCATTGATACTTGGCAACATGTTTCAGATACTTACAAGGTTTGTATAAACGTGAAAATCTAGACCCCAAAGTGCATACTTTAAGAACTAAGACCTATTAAGTGTATTTTACGTTTATATTTTTATCTTTTAAGCCCTACGATTTTTTCTAAATCTGTTTTTTAAACAAATATAAACAAATTCAAAACAACGTATGTAAAAATCTACAGCTCTCTATGTAAGCGCTTTATATGAAAACTAGCTAATGGCCAAACGTTCGCGTAGCGGAAACTTGAATTTCTCCGAAGTTTATGCATGCACTCATTTTATTCATACATACACAATTACACACAAATACACACTAATTTTTGGACACACCTCTTTTCTTCTAAAGTCTATGGATTAAAATAAGTTCCGCCAGGACAACGTTCGCCCAGCGGAATCAGTTTTTGGTGAATTTCTCCACAATGGCTGCGTACACAATTTTTTTTTTACCATACACAATTATACGACGTCATACACTAAATATCTGCATAATTAATATCTTTAAATTCAACAACATTCCGCTGCGCGAACGCACACTATGCTTTTATTTTTGGCAAATCAATGAAAAAACTATAAATTCCAGTTTTGTGGTTGTGGCAAGTGTCATAAGAACAATTTATATTTTTTAAATTAAAAAAACGCACCGTAAATTAAGCTATTAACATTTGACGACATGGCCTTTCATTTGAATAAGTTAGGATTGATGTGCCAAGTAGCCTGTTTTATGGCAAAGGATTTTTAGTTGTCAAACATCTTTTGTCTTGTGTGTTATAATTAACTAGATGTATGTAGAGTATGTTGCCCGTGACTTTTTTTCGCGGCGAAATTTTGTTATAATCTATCTCTGTGCAAAATGATTACTTATAATTTATAAATCCGTTCAGCTGTTTTGGTGTGATTATGTAATAAACATAAGTACATCCATCCAAACTTTCGCATTTATAATAGTAGATTGACCACACCTATTTTGTCTGGCCTAAAAAATTCACATACAATATCCTCTCATTAATTCATTAGATCAAGGCATAGCCATTCCGGAATATACATTTTGAAGAATGCAATTCATTCATTTCTAGGTACGAAACTGGGGATGATGAAATGAAGAGAATGATTTCAAAGGCGTGGTATGAAGGGCAGCACAAGAAAAAATCAGACACTTTAGATCTGTAGAATGCGTCATGCATAAGAAAATAGTTTATAATTATGTGAAATTACATTTTTAAGAATAAATGAACATGGATTTTTTATTTAATTTGGTTTTATTGACTTGTCTTTATTCGATTACTTAATAATAATTAATATAATTTACTAAATCATTGTGCCGATAGTTGTATCAGCCCATGGCTTAATAGTGCCAAGAGCCTTGATTAATAGGTACTATCGAGGACACTCCCGCCTGATCACCATTAACCTTTTGACCGCCACAGTCGTTTATAGACGACAAACCAAAATGTGCCTAGCACGCCACGGACAGAATTTTAAACGTAAATAAATGTCATAAATAGCATTGTTTTGTTTATTTCCCTTGTTAATTATGTACGTTGACTCTTCTTAATTTATTCGAAGTGAATAGCTTTCGTTAGATTCCATCTTTAGTAACGTAAGATGACAAAAAAGAAAACCAGTCATAAAGTTCGAAAAACAGTGCCCTCGACGCCACAGTCACCATAACAGGACACGTAGTGATGTAGGTAGCAGTCAATATAACAAGAATATCGACTTCGACGGCAACGTACGTTATATTTAATTAACTCTGAATTCTGCACTAGTAAATACATAAAACAAGTGATAATGAACTTTTATGTTTGAGAAATCAAGAAAATTTTATAATACTGAACTATGCGCTCTATAAAAGTCGAGTGTTAGTTGATTATCGATTAATTGTAATGACTATCTCTATCACACTGTTGTATTGTTTGTGCCGGGGTACGCCACAGTCGTCTATGTTTGACAGTTCCATGACGTCAATAAGGGTTTTTTTTTAAATAGAGTAGTTCCTTTACTGTTATTAAATATAATTAGTAATGGATGCGGTCATCCATTATTAACCTTTTATTTAACCGCTTACATCGGATTAATCCGACAAATATTTTCGAATCCATGATGATTTCGTCAGGGTCGTATATTTACGACCAAAATACCATAGCTCGTTTAACTGTACTTTTTTTAAATTACATAATGATTGATGCCCTAAAGCATTTTCCTGTTATAATACTAACCGGCAAAAGTCAGCGATGCAAAATATGTGCAGCAAAATAAAAACGGTCTGACACTTATTTTATGTGCCAAAAATGCAAAGTTTAACTGTGCGGAGATCCATATTTTTGTGTTTAGCCTATTATGACCATGACCAACCAATTAAAATAAAATACCTATTATTATTTCGATATTACTAATAAATATCGGTTGCGCACCTCTAGTGCAGAGGCGAGCAAATTAAAAAAGCCGTGCCAGCTACGCCACTGTCATCCTAAGGTGACAAGAAAGTACGTCAGCATTGAACATAGTGTTGTGATGGTTTTAACTTGGTTTTATCGATTGTTGTTTTGAATTGTGTATTTAACGCCGAAACTGTGACACATATAATTATTATTTCTGTCTTAAAAGACAAAGCGGGATGAAAAAAAACTCCTGTATTATATTGTTCCGCTAAAGACCTTTTATTAAAAACATACTCTAGGTTAAAAATTAAATAGTTAGTGCTTTATCGATATAATTTCGAACTCACTACTATTTTGTAGGTACAGTACCCGGCAATAAATATTGCACATCGACCTTTGGAAAGAGACAATCGGCTAATTTCGGCTTCGTAGAGCGCTATCTCTCTCGCACGAAATACAAACAGTCCGGTATCTATTAGGAGCTGTAAAAACAATTATGATTTGCTTCTTTTGATAATTATTATTTGTATAAAATACACCAATTTTTCTATAGTGATGGCTTTAGGTTGGGGTAAAATAAAATAAAAAAAAACATGTTCCCATTATGTTTTCGTATTTAATTATTTTGGAAAATTACAGCTGTAAATAATAAACAACATTAATCATATTGTTAAAATGAGACATTGTGATAAAAATAATAATAATTCTAATTCTCAATTACTTCCATTTCACTATCTGTGCTCTCAAAGAGATCAATATCACTGTCACTGTCAGCCGTATTTATCACTAGTCTATCAGTGTAATTGTCTAAACCGTGTTGAATGCTTCTATATTCATTCTCACATTTGATTGCATGATCGCAAACCTTTTTCCAATCTTCAGCCCCGATCATGTTTACTTTTTCAGTCAATAATGTTTTTACTGTAGTTAAATTCATACCCACATTTCTAGAGGCTACATAGCCTTTCAGTTGAGACCATATATTTTCTATTGGATTAAAATTCGGATGATATGGTGGCAATCGCAACACAGTGTGCCCATGTTCGGCAAGTACTTTGTCCACGGAAAACTCTGTATGCCTCTCCTTGTGCTGACATATAATAGCGTAAATCTGGGTTTTTGTTAATTTTGGATCTACTGGAATTTCGTGTCTGTTTAACCAGTGGATCATTTCCTGTTTAATGGTGTTTGAGTTGGGGGGTCTTTCAACACATTTGTTGTGATAGGGTGCGTTATCGATAACTAGAACAGAATCACTGGGTATATTTGGTATTAATTGATTAACCAGCCATTTTTCGTAGTTATCGTTATTCATTTCATTGTGATAGTCACCTGTAGTGTCCGTGGATTTATACGTTAAAAAGGCACCGGGTACAAAGCCTTTTTCATTACCCGCATGAACTATTATCAAACGTTGACCTTTTGAAATTGGCTTTTTTACTCCTTTTTTCTTGTCATCACTCCAAGATTTCCCTTTAGTGTGGGATGTATGTATGTAAGACTCATCCATGTAGACGATATTTTTTCCTGATTCGCGAAATTTGCGTATTTTATCGAGGTATTCCATCCGTTTGAGACTTACATCGTGCTTTTCCATTAGAAGTTTTCGATTATCTTCCATTTTAGTGAACCGAAATCCCATCTCGTGAAGTATTTTTCTCAACGTCTTTTCAGACCCATTGTAATTAATAGCTTCAGATAATTTAGCTTTTAATGATTTTATTGTTGGCAGTTCATTAAATCGTAAGTGAAAATCATACACCATTCTTCGAACAACATCATAATCAAAATCGTCCATATGCAAACGAAATTGCTTTTTTGGTCTCCCTTTTTTTGGAGTGCTGAACTTTATTTCAGTAGAATGTGTTTCAGTACTGACTTCGTTTAATATATTGTTCAAAGTTCTTCTTGAAATTCCAGTGGCATTTGCAACTCGCTCTTGAACCTTCTTAAAATAACAACTTACATTTTCATCTTCATTTTTTTTTAATCTGTCAGTTTCGGTTACAAAATATTTATAAACATTGTAGATAATTTCGCGTGACTGACCTCGTAAAGGTTTCCCTCTTTTTCCTAAAGATGCCATTGTGCAATTTTAAATTATTTAAATTTGGGGGTGTTAACAACTCTTAATATATATTTTGAACTGGACGCGACCGCACTTTATCGCACTTGAACAACGACTGACAAACGTCACATAGGTAGTGTGCGACAGAGATAACGCTCTACGAAGCCGAAATTAGCCGATTGTCTCTTTCCAAAGGTCGATGTGCAATATTTATTGCTGGGTACGTATTAAAGGATGAATTCATAGCTTGGCGCCGAGGGCACGCTTTTTCGTTTTTGACGTGGCGGTCAAAAGGTTAAGCTAATTTTTATTTGCACTTACAACATAGAATAAACGGCGGAAATACCTGAGGAAACTCGTTAGGCAGCTGGATTCAGAAAGCAGTACTCCTGGAGACGGCTCGTATTGTTAGGAGGTTCCTCTCTTTGGAGCCCTGACCCGTAGCTTGGACCTGTTCCCGATACCGATGGGCTACTATTTTTTTATATTTTATGAGCTATCAAAGTTAATGGTATCTTCAGCACAACTTTGATAGCTTTTAGCTCGGAAACGTGACACTTTAGGTTTAGAACATTTTGTCTCAAACAGAACTTGTTTGTATTGATGCCAGCTAGGTATTGATTAATATAGGTTTTATGCGTAGCCGCAACCTCAGACCAACAAAATTGATCTGAGACATATAAATATAGATCTGAGGCCGCAACTTTGAAAAAAAAAAAATGGCGGAAATTAGGCCGGCCATTAAATTCAAACCCCTTTCGGCGTTCAACCAATGACCGGCCTCTTCAGTCCATTATTGAACTGTATCTTCAGCATTAACCTTGCCGGCTGACGTTGATTGCACTCGACTCTCCCTAGTAATCTGATCGCCACGAATCTGTCCAGAAAGACAATCTTTCGTTATTACTAATTACGCGTCGACTTTCTGTGTCAGTCTCACAACGCTTCACTCATTTCGGGTAGCGACAAGATTTACTCTGGATTCGTAAATATTATGTCGACCTATTTTCTCGCCCAAGTCTACGATCGGGAGTTTTCCTCAATTCTCTTCGGGATCCCCTAGCCAACCTTATTTCCTATCGGCTGACGAGGTCTCATTTATGTGTAGGGAATTCCCGATACTAGATTCACGAATATTGCGCCGAACTATTTCGATGCGTTCATGAGAAAGACTGTGGTCGGGATTTCCCATATTCTTTGTATGCAATACAACTTCGCGTCATTTCGGATTCCTATTTCTAAATTCTCGGACATTCCTTTGGTCCATTTGGATTCTCTCTCGAGAAATACTCTGCTCAGGATTTACCCCAGTTTCTCTACTTATTGCCGCCGATCTCTCGATGGACCTTTTTGTCGCTAGGAGTACTTATTTACGGTTCTAGTTCACGAATATTTCTTCTCTACATCTGGATCCTCTCGAACTCTGAGAGACCGTCTGTGGTTAGGAGTTGGTCTATTTTCGTCCCGAGTCTCCCGCTTTGACATCCTCTTGTCGTAGAGACCTCAATTTCTTCCCGTTATCAATTTCAGCTTAAATATGGCTGTCGGCTTGCACCAATAATTTATTTAATTAAGTACAACAGTACAACCGTTGTAACCACTTAAGGGGACTGCAGGAGCTAAACGCGAGTTTTATAATGCAAATGCATATGATTCACTGCAATAAGTAAACAAAACCAGAAAGATATATGATATTCTTCAGGATATATTTATGCTAAGTAGTATGATAGTGTTTTGAAAACGTAATACAACTAATTTTACTCGCTAAAAAAAATACGAACCTATCTGCGCTCTAAAAATTTCCATAACGAATAAAAACCATACTCAAATAAGCGATCATTTTGATTTTTTGGCAAATAATTCTACAAGCAACATAATTATTATTATCATGATAGTGTGTCACTGTCACTGATCACTGGATAACAGAAAGATACGTAATAGCCCTCAGCTCGAAATAATAGTAACTGGGCTCAGTGCAAGGAACTTATATACTAACTGGAATGAGTACGACCGAAATGCTAAAAAAATTAAAATAAACCATCTCAAAAGCTTAGAGTTTAAATTTGTACAATGTTTTCAATAGAAAAGAAAAAAAAGAAACCTCGACCAAGGTGGATGGTGTCTCGGTCTTGCCTTGTCACCGATGTAAACAATATGGCCGATACATTTTCGCGTTGAAGTCATTTAAGTAAATTTTATTGTATTTATGTGAAATAATCCGCTTTAAATATAGTAAAATTGTTTTGTGTGAAGGGGTGTAGTAGTAAGGGTATGCTGGATGTGGAATTTCGTTTTTCAGGGAAGTTTTTTAACTTTGGTTGTTTATTACGACTAGGGTTACCAATGTTTTAGATTGACAAACGGGAAATATCCAAATAAATTAAGTAAGTAAGTTCGAAGTTTCGAACATCGTTGTCGATAGTAATCAAAAGTATATTTTATAAATTAGAAACATCGGACATCACACATGGTGTCGGTAGTAAATAGTTTGCTTTTTAAATACAAATATTGAAAAGAAAAGAGTCCGCCGCACCGTGCCATGCCATGTCGGGCCTAAGGATTTTTCCATGCTTCTCCAGCAAAAGAATCCATTTGGCGAGCTGCGAGTGAAAATGTATGGTTTCGGAATATTAAATAAATATTGGCGAATGTTACTAAAACAATATAGGTAAACAGTCATAGCATGAATATGCGATTTTCTATGTCTGAAAAAAATATAATACTAACGGTGTCCTTGAATCCCCGAATACAAAAGTCGTCTGGAATGACAGGTTACAAAATTGATAATTTGCAACTGGACGGTACAGACATACATTTAAGTTAACATAAAAAGTTAATGACATCCACTCTTGAAGCTATTTCGCCTAGAATGCTATTGAGTTGCAGGTCATCATCATTAATAAAATAACAGTAGTCTGTAACTGTCTCAAGAGTTAGTATGATTATTGGACACCCTATTAGAAAGAGATAGCATCCACCCTGAAGCTTTCTCGCTCGAATCGTTTTTGGGTTGCCCGTCCTCATTCCAGTTAGTATATAAGTTCCTTGGTCAGGACCATCCCTAGTCTGTCAGAGGACAGCTGCAGTGTGACCATTTGTGGCAGATTTCTGCCATTTTGGCAGATTTGGATCGAAAATTCAAGCTGTGGCATATTATGCTGACGATTTACAAATGTGGCAGATTTGGCAGATTTCAAAGGTTTTAATGAAAATCAAGTCAAGTTCGCGTCACGCGAGCGCAAAAACGGCATTCTTCGATTAATTAGTGAGTAATATTTTTCCTATCTTATGGTCACACCTTATCTAAGTTTGGTAGAGTTTGTGTTGTTGTCGTACAGTTGACGTGCAGTTCACGCCCAGCTTACGCACAGTTCAAAGATTACAAGAATACCGTTTATCACTCGAACTCGAACTTAACTGCCACTGCACTACAACTTCCTCGGAGCGTCATAAAATTACGCGATACGCCCTCAGATTACACGGGGATTCCCCGCTGGATCTGTTCATACACAGCTATTGTCATTTGACTGTGGGCTGTAAGTGATAAGTTATATGGTTCATATTCTTATAACCTTTCTTGATTGAGTTTTCAATCACCTTTGTTTTTACTTCATTTCAATCTCTTAGAGCGCTTAGCGTGTATGTGAAGTGCAGGAACACGGAGACTGCGTATCCTTTATACCAAGCAAGGAAATGTTAAAAAATATGTCGTTAAAATCCATGTACAAAGAAAATGAAGACGAAAATTTTGAAACCAATGTTGATTAGGTGTATTGTTTTTATGTTACCGTAGTTATAATGTTGATTAAAAAAAAATTATTTTCATGTTGGCATATTTTTGGCATTTTTTAACGTCGAGTGTGGCAGATTTTGGCAGATTTTTGGGTCCATGTGTGGCAGATTCGCCATTTTTGAGATGGTCACACTGGACAGCTGACTAACTTTTTGATCTGTCAGTGTCGAAACTGAATTCTGATTCTGACATTTGTCGATGATTTGTTGGTGGATTTGTTGCTTTGTCGCGTTCGAGTTTTGGAAATTATTTCACTTTTTCGTACTCGTATTCATTTTGCTTCGTTCTTTTACTTTTGAATAGAACAACATTGGTAGTGGATACATATTTTGTTGAGTATCGTTATCTGCTCAATAATTATGTTTGAATCGGACGACTTCGACCAGGTATATTCCATGAGGCTGCATTGCATTAAACTGCTAGTGTAGTAGTGTTTGTTTGTGTTACTGATCTATCCTATAAATCTTCTCTATCTAAACGATAAAAGTTATCATTTTATGTTTCCACCTAGGTGCTGTCTCAATTTGAATTTCCAGAAGATATTATAACAGAAAAGAAAAATATAGAAGATAAACACGGGAAAAACAAACCCAATTTGATAAGCAATGTGTCTCTTCCAAAAATAATACAAACAAGTGGCGTGCCAAGTATAAAATTAAATGAGAATATTGTCTCAAAGAGTAACAATGTAGTAAGGAGTATTGAGAACCGCCCTAATCAGAATGTGGTAGCTACTGTTAACAGTACTATGTCACCCAAGCACACAAAAAGAAAAATGATAAATTCATATTTCGATTATAAAAGTAAGAGGAAATTTCCTGGTCCAGCTGGTCTACTCACTGGGGGGTTTGAAGATAATAAGGATGAAAATATTTGTCAGATAGAATTACTGTCACAGGTAAAAGTGCCTTGAGAACCCACTTACCATGTATTTTTGTAAATAACAACAAAAACAATGAAGTTAATGGTGTACAGTCGCCAGTACATCAAGTTACTAGAAACTGTTAAATTTCTCCAAATGATTTTGAAGTCTAAAATGTTGATGGTTAAGTTCAAAATTAAAAAAAAAAACAGCTTGTAAAGCCAAGCCAGCGGCCCATGGGCGGCATTAAAAACTCTGACACCAGGTTAGGCACTAACCACACGATAAAGGAAGTACGAAATCAAATGAGAAAACTGACAGTTTGTGGCAACATGATGAGCTAGTGACTGTACATTAAAGTTTTTACTTTCAGGATGTTGATTTTACTCAAAATAGTCACAGAGGAGACTTATTTGAGTCTCCATTATGGGCAAGATTGTTAGATGATTTAAAAAGCTGGAATCTTCATGTAGATTCTATAAAAACAGTGAAACAGCAAGCCATATCTGGAAACTTGAAAAAGAGAAAAGCTCATACAATAACTGCATTTGTTGAGACAGTTGACAGATCTGCCACAGACCCTTTTATTATTATGAGGGATACAACAGGTAAGCGTACAGCATAGCCATAGATTGAACAACATTCTCTTGTTCCGTTTGATTGTCTTGTTTTTATTTTATTTATTTGTATGCCCTTTTATTTTTTCTGTTTTTGTGTGTTGTTAAAGTAAGCCTCCTAATTTAGCATGCAAGAGGCATGCTAAATTGAGAGGCAAAGGGTTCCTGCTGTTTCCATTGTTTTCTATTTTGGGCAGATTGTCCTGTGTGCGTCCTGTCTTTAAATATGAACACATCTTTCTGATACATTCTGTATAAAATATTCAGTATAAGTAATGAAAACATTAAATTATTTTTTCTTTTTTCCAGGAAACATTAAAGGCACACTTCATAGGGATGCATGGTCAACATTCTCCAAATACATTGCCTCTGAATATTGTGCATTTATTCTTTGGAAACCTACCATACTTACAACAGGAAGTGCCTTCAAGAAACACTATCTTAATATAACACTAAGCAATATACTCGCCATCTACAGCTCAACAGTACTGTCTGATGATGCAGATGCTAAGCCGTTACCTGATGGATATGCCATAGTTTATGAAGAGGACTATACTGTGATAAAAACAGAAAAGAATTTAAACAACATAAGTGAGCCAAGTCATTTTATTTGTATTATATTTACTGAACTTTTTTTTATCTATAGAGCACTAGAAATTGTAGTTTCCAAGAAAGTATTCCTATTATGTGTTTTTATTTAGAGTGAAAATCTAAAATGACATTTCATATAATTAGTATGCATTACCTTCAAATTGTGACAGGAATACTGTGTACAACCTAAGGTGCTGATCCCACTTAAGCGCGCTTAATAGCAATACAGTCATCAGCATAATTTTTTTTTTAATGTTTATTGTATTTACTACTACAGAGGCATATAATTATCAGTTTTCTATAAAAATCTGTTAGAAATATTCCTAGTAGTTTCATTCCTAGACTCAAAATATATTAACTACTTTTTTTTATCAGCTGCTAACAGTGATCCCTGACCAGACCTTACTACTAATCATGTTAAAAATTCTGAATTCTTAAAATGGACTTAATGGTCATACTTACTCATAAATTTAAGAATTTTAAATTTTTAACATGATTCATATTAAGATTCTGCTAAAGCGGCCATTTTAGACCCCCAGATGTGTGGAAATTAACTTTTTATTAAATATTTTTGTTTCAGGTACAGATGATACAATTACGAGTGGAATTGATAACAACACTAATGATTTGTTGGATGAACTAGATACTATATTTTCTGATGATATATTTTAGTAATATTCCTACCAACAACACACTTATCTACATGATTACAATTCATATACCTCACAACAATTTTGTAAAATTAAGTAGTTTTGCTTATGATCTACATATAAATAAATACTTTGATGACCTAAAACTCATAGAGCAGCTTTTGAAAATGATTAGCAATATTTCTAGTTGTGCTGCTATAATTCGGTTTACAGTCATTGCTATTCCTATTAAATCATCAATACATATTTAATTGTGGATCACATTATCTGTGATATGATTCGAAAATAAAAAAAAACAATTTTTATTACACATCACCTTTATTTGATTTGACTTTAATATGCCTGGTAACTATATGTTTCGAAAGTGAAGCGGAATGGAAATAAGTGCTGGGACACATTTTACACTTGTAGATTAATGGTTGGTTTTTCGGCTGCGTTTCTTGGTCTGTCACCCTGTTAGTTTGTATTATTTGTTGACTGGTACCCTGGTGCGTTTTCATGTGCCTGTTTATGTTGCTTAGTTTTGTGAACTTAATCTGAAAATCAAATTATTATTTTAGTCTGTAGCAAGACAATACACCAAAGGGTTTTGAAATGATACCTTACATTGCATTGAGCGCACGAAAATATTGTTTCCTTGCCCTTCTTCGTGATTATAAAATCTTCATCATTATTTGATTGGTCAGATGATTCTTCTATTTTTATGGTTTCCTCAGTCTCCATACATTCCATGCATTGGGTCTAAAATAGTAGGTATATTATATTACATTGAAAACAAAACATGAATAGTGATTTTTGTGCCTGTATATAATGGTCATTTCTAGGGTGAACAATGAATAAAAAAAAGGATGACAACTTGGTGATATATGGGTATACCTCTTGGTGTTGTTTCAAAGCCTCTTCTGATTTGAACAGTACTGCGCAACTGCTACAACCGAACACTGTGGACGGGTAACGTTTCTTCAGATCAAACACCAGGTTCACTGGAAGTTCTGGAAAGTGGAAAAGATACCAGTTGGAGTTGTGTGTTTAACCAGACGTAAAAAAGAACGTAGACGAAGCGAAAGAAGTATGTAAGATTCAAAGCAGGTGGAGTTCTATAGTTTCTGCCTACCCCGATGGGAAAAAGGCGTAAGTTTATGTATGTATCCCAGTTACCACCCAAGTTACTAACCAAACACGGCGCGGCGGAAAGTTTGGGTTCCTTTTTTAAACAGACTTCCAAAAGGAGGTTATCAATTCGTCTGTTTTTTTGTTTGTTCATGTTGCCTGCAGGCACTCATGTATTGCTCCAATAAAACATAAGATTGATTGAATAATGATTTAATGACAGTTTATCAGTTTTTTACTATTTTGTCCCACTGCTGGGCAAAGGTCTCCCTCTTATCCTTCCTCTCCTCTCTCAGTGCGGATCTCTTCGGCCAATCTCTCTTAAACGCGTCTAACGCGTCTAAGTCGTCACGCCAAGGTTTTCTAGACCTACCTTTGACGACCACGTCAGTTTCATATTATACATAGGTACAGTCGTGGTCTTTTCCGCCTGATCAGTTAAAATTTTTTTCGCTTAAATCATGCGGAGGTGCCGAGCCACTCCACCTTAAACTTTAAGCCTATTAGGAAAGCGTCAACTTTGGCGCGCAAAATAACAATAACTCTCGTTTGGCACGTGTCGCCGATCGGTATTTTTTTCTTTAATTATTTATTATAAAGTCAACGGGGCGGGGATAGAGAGCGTTTCTATGTTTTAAGTGCAAGCAAAAATTAGCTTAGTGGTGATCAGGCGGGAGTGTCCTCGATAGTACATACTTAATTAAAGTCACACCGTTTAGGCAAAAACTACAGAACGCACCTACTACGATTCTTACATACCCTTTTCGCCCTGTCCTCGTTCGAATTGTATTTATTTACAAAAATATACATAAAACATTTGCATTGCATACTTACGCCTTTTATTTAATGTGAGAGACACTCTGACAACATTATCAGAACATTTTGTTTCTAACATATGAACATGATAAATCGTGAAGTTCTCTTTGGCTTCTTTTTCCTCTATACAGGTGAATATTTCGTCGCTTTGTGATACGTTTTGCTCTTCTGTAATTACAGGACAACAGAAGTTTATATTATTAATCATGTATTATGAGACGACCATTTAATACTTCTTGTGCAATGTTACATTTTTAGAATGTATGTACGGTTTAAATAAGAACGAAAATGTTGAACAATTTTCAAACAAATTCGGTTCCCCACACATTCGGTTGCCAGCTCATGTCATGCTTTTGTTGAACTATAATTTTCATGTGACGGGGTCTAGGTCTTAGCACTATCTTTCAACTGTATCTGTGGTCAAGGTAAAAGGATATGTAGAGTAAAAGAGGTTATTACCTCTTTGGTTATTACCTGCGTTTAGTTTAATGGTCTGTAATAAATTGGGTATATGCTCGAAGCCGTACTCCCCCTCCTTTTCATTCACCCGGCCGGTTATTAGAGTGACTTTGCGTCTATTGTAAATTTTACCAAAGTGGTCCTTGCTGTTTGTTGCCTGGCACAGATACAATCCAACAATTAGAAATAAAATAGATAGTAATCGACTTACGCCTATTGGTTAATAATAACAATTAGTTCCTATTGCGTTTAGTTGTTTCACAACAACCAAAAATACAAATTAGTAGAACATAAGATGCAGATTTCCGTAAAGCTTCTAAAGAGTGATGATGAGTTGTTTGTTAAAAACTATGAAACAACGCCACCTTCAAAATACCTTAGTCACAATCAAATTATGTCCGACGACGGATTGTTTCAAGTTGGGCACTTTGAGCAGCTGGCTGATGACCATGTTCACTGAAGCGATGTCTCCGTCTTTGAAGCTGCATTCGTTACGCAACATTCCTTGTATTAGGTTCACGAAATCGACTTCATGCAGACCCGTCGTACCTGAAAATGTTATGTTTTTAAGAAGTTTTTTTTATTCAAGTTGCCACTAATTGAATAAAAAAAACTTCATAAAAATTTTGGAGATTAATCTATAATATCTATACTAATATTGGTGACTTATAAGACTAAGGTGATGACCAACAGCACTGAATATATATGTTCATGAGTACTTAAACCTCGGCCAAATAGTCACCTTCCAGGCAAGACAAGCTAAAGAAGTTGCTCGACGCACCGAGAAGTGAGAAGGCTTGGAAGAGCTATTGGTCGATGAAGCAAATAATGCAGGGATCTCTCCCTCTTTCACTGAAGAGAAAACTCATGGACATGTGCATCAATGGACACCGGCTACTTTTTAATCGGGTACCATGCGGGCTAAGTCGTGAATTGGAGCTATTTTAAAGACAAAGTCGATCCTCCAGTCGCAACCGCAAATGCATTTACTTTGTTAAACAGACAAATTTTCCAAACATAAAGCACTGAACTATAAATTTCCTTGAAATCCTTAGGATTGTGATGGAACCTGTGCTACAAAATTGGAGCACCGTTGTCCTAATACAAAGCGAGCTTGACCAACAAATGATCCAGACATTCCGAGTAGCTGCAATCGTGCTAGTTAGTACACTCCTTATTCTCAATATATTGTATCACCTCAATACATACTTACTATAATGTTCGTTTCCAGAAATCTGTTTCAAAATAACATCTTCGGGTAGCTTGGTTTTAGCAACATTGTTTTTAATTTTTGTTTTCAGTTTAACTACTTTAGCTACCAATCGCTTTCCGTTTGCACATTTACCCAGTATTATTTTTTCTGGAATATCTGAAAAATAAAAATAAGATTAAACCGGAACATGTTGGGTTGGTTGTGCAACTTCGGCAAAGCTAGAGTGAGGCGCGCGCGCAGCTCGTGCGCACATAGAGCGCTTTTAATATTCTTTCTATAGTAATAGGGATCTTTCGGGTCCCACAAAACAGGATATCTTTTTTAGGTTTCAATAAAATTGACCGTAAACAATTTTCATTCGTCCACTCCATGTCAACAAAACACTTATGTTTTTAGTCTCCGGCATTTAGAAACAAACTGAGCGGGTATGTTGGTGACGAGACACGGGCGGAGCGAGGGAGGTGCACTGGGGGCGGCATGCGCGCACCTCCTGCGCCGCTCGAGTACGGCGCGTAGCTCTTTTAACATCATTCTATATTATTTACCTTTAAAATTGAATTTAGTCTTTATTTTAATGGAGCTTGTATCTTTATCATAATACATCTCTTGTTTCGGCAGTTGCAGTGTTTCATGTTTAACTAGCTCAGTTGGTGACTCGAGTTTTTCACGATTTATCTCATTTTCGTTCGTGAATTCTGTAGCTAGCTGTGCTTCTGAAATATAAATATTATTACTTGATAGCTTTAGGATCAATTTACATTCCCGCCGACAAAAATCTGTGTAGCATATTTTGTGCAAGTTATTTAATAGATATAAACATTAAATAGAATTGATGCAATCCTTTTTGTCCCTTCTACAGCAATGAAAATGGTCATTTAATTTCATGCAGGCTTATTCTATAATTTCTAAATTAGGTAATGGATCACGAAGTTATAGGAATAATAATAAAATACCTTTATCATCATTAACAAAGAGTTGTACACATTTTTCATTGTCATTTGATTGATCGTCAGCATTTAACACGAACTCCACAGTTTCTTGTTGATTGCTCAACGGCTCAGACACAATGTTCGGGAATTGACTTGAAACACTTTCTATTTTAAGGGTTCTGTTGATTGGAAACAAAGTTTAACTAAAAACTTCAATGCTACTAAAAAACTACTAAATAATAGGATTTATTAACAAAATATAAGTACCTGTAATCATTTTCTGCAATGTTATCATTTTGAATCTCATTTCTCAATTTCTGTATCAGTTCTAAAAAATAAGTGAAAATTAGCTCATTAAAGTTTTGATAATGTTTTTTTTCTTCTTTTAAATTAAAATACATACTATCATTGGTGGTGATGTCGTGAAGTCCTAGAGTGTTGAGCACAAATATTTTGTCATTGGACTCCAGTAATATCCAGCCTTTCTGTTCCAATGTCTGATACTGCTCATCACTTAATGTTATCTACAAAATCATTTTAAACATTTAGTAAAATATTGCATCGTTAGTCTAGTGGACGCAAGAGCGATTGCTGAGCATAGGGTCGGGGTTGGATTCTCGGGATTTTTTTGGCGCAATGTGGGTGTACTATTGGGTACTCCTCTGTCTAACCCTTTTGGGATTACAGGAGTGATGTTATGTTATGTTAAACAGTTCTGTGAAACATTAATAACGTATTAATACCTCGGTAAAATGATTTCCTTGTTTGTTATTGTGTGTCACAACATCAATGTCAACATCCTGTGTGTTTGTTTGTTTATATTGATTAACAACAACATCTTCCATCTGAAAATAAATGTTTAGCGTTTACTTAAGTACTAGAATATACTACGTTAGCTTATTAGAAATAATTTGTAAATACAGTACTGTCAAATTATTGATTAATTATCTTATAAAACAAGCTCATTTATCCATCGCAATATATTGCAATCGACGTCTTCTTGGTTCGTCGGCACCGTGAAGGAAGTATGCCAAACCAATATGCAGGCGTCTATAAGGATGGCGGAAAACAGAGCGACTTGGAGAGGCTGGACGGCTTGTGGTGCACTACGATTGCCCTCTTTCTCAAAGAATATCATTATTGCATTAATTTCACATAAACCAGAGTAACAGAAGTAAAATGGTGATCCTGGCAGTTACTGCGCAAACAACTTCAGAACTGAAGAAAGAATGCCTTACCATTGTTATGTTTATTGAAATATGTATGCAAACCTAGAAATATTTAACATATACCGGTTCTGTTGTGGTGCTTGAACTGGGTTGTAAGAGGAAGCTATTGGTATACAGGCTGCTATCTCCATCAGGAAGTATAAACTGATCTGAAATTATAAAATTTATGCAAATATTGTAGCACCAAATATCTCACCCATGTAAATAAAATATAAAACATACAAAATTATTTAAATCTAACCAACTTATGTTATTCAAATCTTTAAAACTGTGATTAAATAACTTCAAAGACAGTACTGACCTGCCACAGATATGAGTTCAGCAGAATTGTCAACGTCAACAAAGAACTGTTGTGAAGAGACTCCATACACGGTGCACGGCTGAACATCTTCCAGAGCCTCCTTCACATCCTGCACTTGGGCTACGTACTGGATCTGTCGGTTTACTGAAACAGTTTGGAACAACTTAAAAATTAATATTATGTGAAAGAAAGAAAAAGCATTTATTAGCCCGCACAGGATGAAACAAAATGGTGAAATTATCAACTAATAAAAATTAAACATAGAGAAAGAAATAAAGAAGCATCCAGAGAAGCTTAGACATACTCTGACGTGTTCTAAAACAATATTTTAGTTGAACTTAAACTGTTACTTACAGGATATCTTCTGTGATTATTCATTATTCTGAGCTCCCGATTATTTCGATGCGGTTTCATGCACAATGACCGCGGAATGACTGGTGACCCCAGTCATCATGGATAATCACAAAAGATATCCCGTAGTGACAGTTTCCATTGAGCTTTTTTAGCTTATTAAAATGAATCAATAAAATCAACCAGAGGAGTGCCTAAGTAGCTTCAACCACAATTCGCCAGATGTGTTTTAAGTCCCTTGTAATAGGGGCATGCGCCAGCGGGATTATTTTCAGGGGGGTACATTTTCAGTTTGACAATTTTCACATTGCTGTGCATGCTGTGTTCACAGGAAAAGATTAGGGGAAGACACTAAATTGATTGATAAGGTGATATACTTGGACAGCAACTTGAACGCCTTAAGATTTATAAACACAGTAACAGATTATAAAAATCTATCTTTTTTATATATTTTCTTTCCCCGACGGGGAGTGCTAGTGCATTCCCTTGTACTCTACTGCCAGCGCCTATAGTGAGCTGTAGTCATTAACTATCGTGGCTCTCTTTAAATTCACAAATATTGTGGCGATGTAAGTGTTTACGGGGAAAAGATTTTAAATGCGTTTGCTTGAAGTGCTGCGTTACCTTGCGGCGGAGTCCGCAGATGACATCGCTGCTTTGTACGTGGCGTTTATCGCAGTGGCCCACGCAGCGTTGCGACCAGCCAGGGCTGGCAGTCTCGACAGAGATAACGACAAAATCGCTAACTTTTGATTGCTAATTACTTCGATTGCAATAATGATGCGAGTAAAGCAGGTCTTTACATCCAAGATGCGTTTCTCGCAAGCCAGCCCAGTTCCTGCAATACTACGGAGTATTGCAGGAAGAACCAGCGTGTAATACTTAGCGGTACCCGCGACGAAGCATGAGGCGTCCTGACACTCCACGCGTCTTCTTAACACACGCGCAAACAAACATGGCCATGTAAGATATTGTTTAACGCGAGCCGCAGCACGCCGCATACGCGACCCGCGTCTCTTGTATGAGCCTATCAGGTTTTAATAGTAGAACAGGTAGTATTCATTGTGAATGTTATGTACCTTTCTATTGAGGAGAAAAGGGCCTAAGATATTATTATTCAGTTCAGATCAAAGAATTTTAAGTCTTGCCAACTTACGGAGAAAAGTGCCATCATCTTGCACCACAAAGAATTGTTCATGTTCTGATTCACTTCCATTCGTTGGTGCTGGTAGAAACTCGTATGTTTCATACGTGTTTTTATCCATATTTCTCGAAAATCTCTGTCTCACTGTTTGCATCCGTAACACACTCGAATTTCAAAACGAAAATTATCGGTAAGATTCATATAGTATGGGGTTTTTCTTTAAAATATCAGTCCGACAATCTTACTATTAGAGAACCGAGTTATTTCTTTCTGTTATTCTGTAACATTTTTACTCTTGTTTACATATTAATGTCAATATGACAGTGCCTGTCATTTTTTTGAAGGATGCATTCATAATTAATTGTTTGGACGAAAACATCGACTCGTCAGTAAGGTAATGTGAAATCAAAAACGTAACTGATGGTTGAGAATGCTTCGCAAGGTTCCGTATTCTTCAAAGCACGAACGTAATCTCTCAGTTCTATTGGTTCATATACTGGTGCTCTAAATTCACCCATCATGATTTGTCCAATAATGTTTTTGTACATTACGTCTTTTACAACATCAGTGGTTTTAGCTTCCCAGTCATGAATATGGAATTTATGAAATTCGACGTCACAGCGGAAAGCCTTTTTCACAAAGGGTATAAAATAAGCCATTCCATAATACACTATAACTCCTTTACGATCAAGCATTTTTAGTAAAACATCTTCATATCGACCGCCTAAACCATTCAAGGCTAGCTTAGGTCTGGCTAAGGACGTATTGAAGGAAAGTGCTTCAGCTTCCTCTAGAGTATACACTACACTAGCGCCTATATTGAGTAAATACGTCTTCACAGATGCATAATTATATTGATTCGCAACAATATTTATTGTGTTTATACCCCTAGTTTTACACAACTGTATTACGGATTGTCCACATGGGCTGTTGGCGGCATTTTGTATAATTGTGTCGCCAGGTTTCAATTTTCTATAGTCATGTAGCATTCTGTATGCTGAAGAGGGAGCTATTGCTAGCATACAAGCTTCTGGAATTCTAGTATTTTTAGAAATCACATGAACATCTCTCTCGTTAAAAATACCATATGACCTCCAAGAACCTAGTAGTCTTTTTGATAGGACAACTCTTTGACCAACAGCCACTCTAGAGACCAGGTCTCCAGTTTCTACAATATCTCCGACTCCTTCATCTCCGGGGATAGTTGGCAATTTAGGCAGCTTTATGTTCTTTCCTGGAATTAATAAAAGATTAGAAAAGTTAGCATCTCCATGGACATGTTTTTTTTTCCATCACATAACATAAAATAATATGTAGGATGGATGTAAGATCCCACCAAAATAATAATTCGAAAACAGCCCAAATTCACCGATAAAATAAAAAAAATGAGATTAGTTAAGCCTAAGAAGATTAATGTTTAGTGTTAGTTGTGATGAACATAATATAATAATAAATATCAATGGCAATCTAAATTGATTCAGCCCAAAATTTGGCGACGAATTTGGCACTTTCAGTAGCAGTTCCATCAGCACCCGTAATGTGCAAGCAATACAGGTCTTGCAACATCAAAATCAAAGCATTTATTTCAAGTAGGCCAGTTACCAGGCACTTTAGAATTGTCGAAACAAAGATCAAAATGAAATGTAGCTACAGTACCAGTCACAAGACATAAAAATTGTGAAATTACTGTAGTAGCCCATTCCCTAGCGTAGATCTCTATGGAGAAAAACGGGCAAAAAAATTCATGGACACTTTTTTAAAACAAAATATTGTTACAAAATCTTGGTTACATCATTCATGTTGAGATGGTTTATGTGAGAACAATGTAGCAAAATGTGCACGTAAAAGTGTCCTTAATAAAAACAAAAATACAATGCAAAAGTATTAAACATTCAAATAAGCCATGGCAACTAAGAGATGACCAGTCACAACTGAAAGCGCCCGTTCACGAACATGACGCATGGATCAGCACCATTCAACTCAACGATTTTAGAGGGAATTAAATGATCCGACACACGCGCCACCATTAGCTGAGCATGAGATACCCTCAACCGCCAGGGTACATTTAAGTCAAGAAAAATCGTAGGTTTCCAGTGAATGATAGCTTTTTAGTACTTAGTACTCACACAATATGGGCTATGCGATTATATAATACTAGCGGACGTCACGCGGTTTCAATACTAAATTGTTTGCTGTGAACCAATTATGGACCTGAAGTAGGGCATTCTAGACGTCATCTAGATTTTGGACCCGTCTATTTATCTTAAAAAATTAGGAAGTGTCATCAGCAAATAACACCATATTTTGAGGTTGGTTTTTCAATAAATATGGTAGATCATTTATATACACTAGAAAGAGGAAAGGACCCAATATTGTCCCTTGTGGAACCTCCATTTTTACTTTGAAACCCTGTGAATTAACACCATTTATTTGAACATGTTGTCTATCACTCAAATAAGATTCTAACAAACTAAGTGCAAGTTGATCTTTCGTTCGTAATGCTCAAGTTTCAAAAGTAATGTGTCGTGATTTACGCAATCAAATGCTTTGGAAAGGTCACAAAATATTCCTATGGCATCTTGGGACTCTTCCCACGCAGTAAATATGTGCTTTAATAAGGTTACACCGGCGTCAGTCGTACATTGTCTCTTGGTGAAACCATACTGTTGATCGTGTAAAATTGTGTTGGTGTTAAAATGATTGAGCATTTGATTAAACATTACTTTTTCAAACACCTTGTTAGAAACTGGCAACACGGATACAGGTCTATAATTATTAGTATCTTTACTGTCCCCGGATTTGAAAAGAGATATCACTTTACCGTATTTCATTAAATCAGGGAAAACTGCTTGTTCAACACACAAATTAAAAATTAAATCTAAGTATGGGAAATATATGCACGAGGCTATACTTATTATGTGTCCTAACGTTTGTGGAACAATACGACATTTACATTCTCATCTATGAATCTCCACCTGAATAGGTTTTCCTAGCTTCGGCCAACCTGTGTCCGGAGTCTACTTAAAGACTTGCAAGTCCGCCATGTCCACTCGTGTCCAGGTGGAAGATTCTCAGCAAGTGGCACAAATACTGGGAAGGGTTACACCGAATAAGAAAAGCACCCATCTCTTGTTGTATGCTTCCCGAAAGTCAAAGTCAAAGTTTTCGTTTTCGTTTGTCGATTCATGCAAGGAGTAATTTTCTCGACTTAAAGAAGACGAATTATAGAATTAAGAATAAATAATTAAATATATAATTAAGAATTATAATATTTATTTTAGATATCAACTGACTTTACTCTGCGGAATAAATATAAGACTTTATCAACAACAATTTAAAAGAAGTTATCATGTCAATAAATAAATAATAATTTTATTTCAGGCCAGTATAGCCTTTACTTGTACAAACCATTAATCAATTAAAACCAATCAATCTAAAAAACAATTAGGTAGGTACGTAGCTAATTGATTTTCATCTTTTATGATTTTACCTTCATTCAATTAATAATCACATTTTTAAATGTGTAAGATTATTATTTTCCACTATAAAAATATACGTCAGCTAAATATTATCTACACGTCGTGTTACACACCCAATGTCACTTCTTAAATTTTTAGTCTATATCAAATGACGCAAAATGGCGTCCGCTAAATATTTTGCTCGAATTAAGTTTTAAAAATGATTATCTAGTTATTTAACGATGGAAAGTTATTCCTTTGCACTTTGCCGTATTGCTTGAATTATTATATATGTAACTAGGTGATGCCCGCGGCTTCGCCCGCCCGCAAATTATATACTAAAACCTTCCTCTTGAATCACTCTATCTATTAAAAAAACCCGCATCAAAATCCATTGCGTAGTTTTAAAGATTTAAGCATACATAGGGATATAGGGACAGAGAAAGCGACTTTGTTTTATACTATGTAGTGATTTATTGCTTTAAAACAAAGAGCCAGCAAGCGACTGAGTGAACTGGTGGCCCGTCGACCATAGTTGAACGTGGTTGAACGGATCACTGAGTGATGGGGCGGCGCCGGCGGCGGCGTCTAAGCTCAATGCTTGAGAATGAAAGATTCGCTCTTTCATTTTTAGAGCTAGAAAATGTTTGCACCCCTCTTTGATAAATTAAGTTCTTTTTGTATATTTATTGCAGGACTAGGGGCCTTCCATAAATTACGTCACACGTTAAGAGGGAGGGAGGGGGCTCGACGAAGTGTGACAAGGGGATGGGAGGGGTACTAAATTTCGTGACGTCACATTTCAAAATCTTTACATGTCTGAATCTTTAATAAAAATAATTAATCGATCTTAGTTTTGTTAAATTTTTGAACTGTTTCATTTGATGTTAATTTTGCTAAAAAATAATTTAAAAATCAAAATAAAACTAATTTCGGAACTGCTTATAAATTCAATAACTTGTACCTAGATGTAAAATTGCAAAATATGTGACGTCACACTAGGGCGGCGGGGGGTCTCACAAATGTGACCAACTGTGACAAAGACGGAGGGGGGAAGGACACAAAATCATGAAAATTTTATTTAACAAACAGCTTGACGAAACTTGAAATTTCGCGGCAGCCGATTTATTCTTTCATACAAACGGAGAAAACTGATAACTTCACTGGTAGGTGTTAACCCTTTCACGCATATGGGCCACATTCAGCGCGCACAGAGTATCTGTTCCTCATAGAACATTATGATAACAGTGATATTAAAATTCCAGCTAAATATGACGGAATCCAGTCGTGCAATCAAAATCATTTCAAGTGCCATTTATGGCAGGCGTAACACTTCTTTCACAATACCCAATTTACAAAACGAAATACCTGTACACATCAGAGACTCAATGACTATTAATTAAAATATAAAGCGTAAGCTATAAGGCGCGGTGATGGCAGGTGGAGTAAAGCTGTGACTGAGTGGCGTCCAAGGAATGGAAACAGAAGTGTTGGTCGTCCGGGGGCGAGATGGGCAGACGATATTGTTGCCATTGCGGGAATATCCTGGATGAGGTTGGCACAAGAGCGTGTAGCTTGGCACAAACAAAGAGAGGCCTATACCCAGCAGTGGGTGAAGTCGGGCTGTGGATGATGATGATGATGAAGCTATAGTATAACAAAAGCCAATAAAGTAGTTAAAACATAGAGCTAAGAAACTATTAGGAGAAATTAAGAAACTAATAGAGGATAGACAGGATATATGTACAATCAACAGAGATTTAAAAAAGAACTGATCACTGAATATTGCTAAACAAGGAATCACCAATCATAAATCGTAGATCACATGAGACATGGATCAAATCTCTCTAACAACATGATAAATTAAATGAAAGGAAAACATGAATAAAAGTGCTCTAATTTATTGAATTTATAACTTCTTTTCGTTCTTTGGATTTCATGATTTTTCCTTCAATTAATTTATCATGTTTGTTAGAGAGATTTGATCCTTATGATTGCCCCTATCGATTGATGTAAAAAAGTAAAGGATGTTATTTTTTCGAACTTTGGTCGGTTCGATTCCCGAGTGTGGCAAGCGAATTTTCGAAAATCTATGAATGCAGATTTGTTTCTTTTTAAAATTAAAGGAATGTTTCCTTTGAGTAAAATTTGCCATCTCCAGTATTTCGAGTACTTTCCCTCCAGGTGGCATTGAAAAATTCCTCCCTGTATATACAGTACAGCTACTATTAAGTTAGGTTTATAATTATAATTATTGTAAAAAATTGCAAACTCTGCAAATTGCAAAAAACGTAAGAATATTTGAATTTCGCTGGCTACCTTGACGCTTTCACCTGCTTCAGGTTAGCCCGCGAAATTCAAATTTTCTTACGATTTTAGCAATTTCCAGGTTAGTGTCAGGTTGTATGTTGATTAAAATATGATTCGCGGCTGTAACACGTATGTAGTTATTATAGAATTATAATCATCAAAATCATCAATACAACCTTCCAAGCGCATAAAGGTGCAGGAATGACTTTGACCTTGAAAAAGTAAATTCATACACCTTTAGGAGCTTGGAGGGTTGTATTGATGATTTTATTAAATCAATAAAATACAGTGTTATCAACCCAAGACAAGTATTAAAAGTTAAGTTCAACTACTGCTTGTCGTTCAAAAATATTATTAAGCTTCTGCAATTTTCTATGACAATTCAAACGTCCATGACTGTCGCGGCCATGATGTGACGTCGTTTACCTGAATCTGCCTTGTTTACATCAAATTTTTGGCCATATTATAGTAATTTTACTTATTGTATGTGCTTTAAGCAAGCAAAAATAGCGATAACGATATTATAATAAAAAGCAAAAATAGCGATAACGATATTATAATAAAATCTTAGTGAAACTTTAACTACTCTTCAAATAAAATTGTTTTTTTGACACATAGACTTTGACGTCACTAACGGCTTATCGAGGACGACGCATTTTGAGAGTGCGTTCCGTTTCACCAAAAACATGCTACATAAATCAATAAATTGTAAAATAAGTTATGTTTTAGAAAGTTAACCAAGCTTACCACAATGTTTTTAGGTGCCAATACAAGGCATTTTTAATAAATAAAAAGTTTTGTATTTCTTGCATATTCCCTATTGTTCGAAGTGTGTGGGCAAAATATGCTCTACTACCCGTGCAAAGCCGGGGCAGGTCGACGTAGATAATTTATCCAATCAGTTTAAATAACTTAAGATAATAATTATATGTTAATTAGTTTTTTTTGTAATACCCTATTTCGAGAAGGACCGTAATTTCGAAAAAAAAAAATCTGCGGAAAATAAAATTAAATGGAATAATATGATAATTCCAGCCGAAGCGTAATAAAAGCATTTTTGCTTCGGTCAATTGACTGACGCAAAAACGCTTATCACGTATTCAGTACATCATTCTAAGCCCTCACATTTCTCATCAATTATTAAAAAAAAAACAATGTTTCATAATAATGTTGTACTAAGGTTGGTCAAAAGTGGCTTTGAAGTGGTTTCTGTAAGATACAGGATATGTTGCATGTCTTCGCTGAACAAACAGTGACTCACTGCCCTGCCTTGTAGGAAAAGAAATAGAACTGTCAATTCAGGCTAATTGGTATTTTAATAAACCATAAATAATTAGTAAGTGCATTGAACAATCTAACAAAGCTTAACACCACAAATAAGTTAACACTTAACTAAAATCTAAAATATATTTACATCCTTGAAATCCCTTGGAGGTGAGTGTATTGCCAATGGCTTCTTGAAATTTGTCAAATTTCACCATTTTGTGTACAGGAGCTCTAAGTTTCCCTTCAGTCATCAATGAAATTACTTCTGACATCATTTCGTCTTTCGCAGAGTTACTAGCTTTTTCATACCATGCAGTCATCCAGAACCCATGAAAAGCTAAATTTTTAAAAATAAATGCAGACGTAGGTATAGTCACTGGCTCCCTAGACATTCCCCCATAGGTAACCATACATCCAGAAGGTTCTAAGTGCCTCAACATTTCCAATGAACTTTTCCCACCAACACAGTTTAGGGCTAGAGAAGGTTTCTCAACTAGTTTTTCTTTGAAAATTGTTGTTGATCGCAGTTCTTCTTCAGTTAGAACATAAGTAGCTCCCAAGGATTGTAAGTGCTTCTTTAATTCATTGATGTCAGGCCTATTTCGCACAATATTGATATTTTTTACGCCCCAAGCTTTGCATATTTGTATGACATTTTGTCCACACGCACTGTTAGCTCCATTCTGTATGACAACCATGCCAGTGTTCCGTACGTGTTTGAAGTCAGTGAGCATTCTGTATGCAGTGCAAGGATTGACAGTGAGAGTTGCAGCTTCCACCAACCCCAAATTCTCTGGGACAACTTTCAACATGGTTTTATTGAAAATGGCAATGTCTCTCCATGTACCTTGAACTGGCTTTGTAACTATAACTTTATTGCCTGGACTTACACCATCCACTTCTTTTCCGATCTCTTCAACAACTCCTACACCTTCATTACCAGGTATACATGGTAGCATCACTTTGACTGGGTATTTTCCTAAAACAAATGATTTTGCAATAATAATTCAGCAAAAATTCAGCTACCCGGTTAAATGGTTGTAATGTTTAATATTGTACGTACAAAATAATTAAAAATACCTGCATATTTACGAATCTTGACTTGAAAAAATTTAAGATAATATTTGTCTTGTCCAGTTATTACAATTCACAGGCACATTGGTTGAACACAAAAGTTTATAAACTATACTATAGAAGTATTCCCAGCCGAATACAATAGGCTAGTACCTATCTCTTGTATGACAATTATAATCAATTCTATTATTTTGCAAACAAAAGTGCGATTTTGTGGCCGGTTTTGACTTAATTTACTAACACTTGTTTTTTTTTGTCGCACTTTCTATAAGTACCTACCTTGAATGGTGTTTATATCAGCCGGGTTTATTGGTGCAGCTAGCATGCGAACCAGAATATCTTGTCTACCCAGAGGAGGTACTTCGCTTTCCCTGACCTTTAAAACAATAAGAGGGTCTCCAAATTGGCTGTAAACTAGTTGTTTTGACATTAAATGTCGTACCGACACAGTCAAGTTAATACAGCTTTTGGCATAACATTTTGCAGCTGCAAATAGAGTGTTCGGGTGAGGTAATAAGGCCATGGTTTATCTTAAGATAGATTTACAGAAACTAAGTATTTTATTTGATTGGAGAACTGATAATTTGTCGTTTATCAATCGGCGACTGTCATGTCATGTCACATCCATAGACTATAGATAGATAGATAAAGTATTTTTGTTTGACATTGCGTTTGTCATCCATGTCATACATACATTGGCTCGGGAATCCCTTGTATTGCGGAGGGAACGTCGTCGGAAGCGTTACTGTAAGTTAAGGAGACGTATTTGCCGTCTACGCCTTTTATAAAGCAGCAAAAGAAAATAAATTGTAATTAAAAATAATAAAACTGGTAAAATTCGAACAGTTGTCTGAACACGACGGCGAAAAATAAATGACATGACAGACCTTTTCCATAATGCTTTTGGATGTACAGATGCCAGCACATCAAACTACCCGAAACTGTCAAATTTTCCCAATTAACTTTGAACCTAATCATATAGCAGTAACGTAGAAAATCTGTTAAAGAAATTTGACATATTGTAGTAGCTTGACGCGCTGGCATCTGTACATACTAATTCTGCCAATGTGTGCTCACGAGCTCACGACTTTACAAGTTCCGATTTAAGGTGGATGCTCCAGAGTAGCCCGCGAAATTCAAATTTTGCAGGCCAGTGCTAGTTTGTATGTTGATAAATCATCAAAATCATCAATACAACCCTCCAAATTCATAAAGTTCTAGGAACTGCTTTTTCAAGGTCAAAGACATTCCTAGACCTTTATGAATTTGGAGGGTTGTATTGATGATGCATCCACCTTAAACAATGAGGGATTTTCTTTTTCAACTCTTCCCTAGTCGCTGAATAGATGGCGCTGAACTTGGCAAGTTACTGCAAGGAACGGAACGTCACATTATTTCGCTTGGATGTTTTGGTTATATTCGGAAGCATAAGCAAACGAAAGTGTCAGTCAAAGAGCGTATGTGACGTGACGCAATGTTTTTTTCCCAAGCGTTTTGGCTTTGGCACCTAGTAACGTAGTCAGTTCAACGCCATCTACTGAGTTCTTGGAAACTATTTTTTTTAATCACTCAAAAAGAAAACCTCTTTTTAAAAATTAAAACATTTTCAGTAGGTAATTTACTCAAAGTAATTAAATGTACTACAAATATTTTCATGCAATATTACAGTCACTACACAGTCAACACAATTGGTCAATTACAGTCATTATTGATCAATGAACTTATACAGGGTGTAAACCACCTCATCACGAAGCCGCCGTCAACCAAGCATTCTGTACATCAAACTAAGTAACTTTACGCAAAAAATATTGCTGGGAAACGACTTTTTTTTGGGGTGAAATACAGTGTGTTAGTTTAAACGAGGGACATATTCAAACCCGCAATAGTGCATGCTTACATGATACTAATAAAAATACGAACAAAAAAAAAACACTGTTATATAATAGATAGAACCATACCAAAAATTTCGCAAGTCTCGCAACGTGTATACACCCTTGCGCCTAACGCAGAACATGTGCGCGGGTCAATGACTTTTAGGTATAATCCATTTTCCCTTTAATACTTTAAACCTGGCTTACGACAGGCAAAAATATCTAGCTGCTGCTACTAAGTACTGACCGAATGTTCGCAGTCGTTGGTTGATGATACCTAGCATAAGTTTATTACGACGGAATCTGGCTTCTGGGAAACATCTCTCAGTACAAATCAATAGCTCCTCGCACACTTTCATTAGATAACAAGTAGGCACGAACCACTTCCCAATATTCTTCACTGGAATATTGATAAGACGTCATTTTTGGTTATTCGAGAACACGCACACTTATCGCGAAGTAACCGGGGGGTTGTTTACGCGATACCAGGAAGCGCACATGCGGAGTTAGCGGCGCGCGCGCCTAGACTGGCTGGGGTCAGCGCGGGGTGGCGCGGGAGTGTGCCCTGTCGGTACATCGGGGACAACACAAAGGAAAGGGGCGGGGTTTGCGCAAGAGCTTCTTTTTCGGCAGAATCGGCGCGTGTTTTGCTGCGTGATTATTTTACTGTTTACAAGTTCACTTCTTGCGCGCGCTCAGTGTTCATGAATAGTGTATTTTAATGGACAATTACGTCACAAATTAAGGTTATATTTTTTTTACATATTTGGGACGTGAATCGAATACTGAATACCTTCTCTCAATATGTCCCTCGTTTAACCTAACACACTGTATACAGCTATTGCCCGCGGCTTCGCCCGCGTGAAGTTCGGTAACTGTCCCACTGGATCATACTAAAGGGATAAATAGTATCCTACATGTTAATCCAAATTATAAACTATCTATGTGCCAAAATTCATAATCATCACAATAATAATTATCATCACAATCACCATCACTATCACGATCACCATCATTATCACAATCACCATCACCGTCATTATCACAATCACCATCACAATTACCATCACAATCACCATCACTATCACAATCACCATCATTATCACCATCACAATCACCATCGCTATCACTATCACAATCACCATTACTGTTACAATCACCATCACAATCAGAATCACAATCACCATCACTATCACCTTCAGAATCACCATCACCATCGCTATCACCATCACAATCACCATCACTATCACAATCACAATCACCTTCACAATCACTTTCACAATTATCATCATCGTTATCACAGTCACCATCACAATCATCATCATCATTATCACAATCATCATCATCGTTATAACAATCATCATCACAATAATCATCATCATAATCACAATCATCGTCATCGTAATCACAATCAATATCATCGAAATCACAATTATCATCATCACAAGCATCACCATCACAATCACCATCACTTCTATCGCAATCACCATCAGAATCACAATCACCATCACTATCACCTTCACAATCACCATCACTATCGCTATCACCATAACAATCACCATCACTATCATAATCACAATCACTATCACCATCACCATCACAATCACCATCACAATCACCATCACAATCATCATCATCGTTATCACAATCATCATCATCATAATCACAATCATCATCATCGTAATCACAATCATTATCATCGTAATCACAATCATCACCATCACAATCACCATCACAATCACCATCACAATCACCATCACAATCACCATCACCATCACAATCACCATCACCATCACAATCACCATCACCATCACAATCACCATCATCATTATCACAATCACTATCATCGTAATACACAACAATAACCCTGTACAGAAGTCGAATCACGACCAACCGATGACGATCGATGCTTCTGGATCTCGAAATAAATGCCATATTCGTAATCAGCACCCCTGATAATGTCGGTATCGACACCCATATTGATTTTTAAACATTTCAACCCCATCGCACCCCAACAGGGGATGATGGTATTTCAGGTCCGCCACATTAAATATTAAAATCGTTGTTTTTGTATTATACCCGACCCGATACACTATACAAAATAACTATACCCATGTTGATTTTCAGACTTTGTCACCCAATTTCGCCATATTAGGGGTTGAATTCTGAAAAACCTGAAACACAAACATTTACTCATTTATCGATAGGAATACTCCTGTTAAGTTTCGAATAAAATAGTCTAACTAATCTTATTTCCCTATGTGAACTTTGGTCCCCCGTTTCAACCCCTTAGGGGGTAAATTTTGAAAAATCATTTCTTAGTGCACCCCTAAACCTCACAAGGAACCTATGTGCCAAATTTGGAATCTCTAGACTCAGCGGTATGGGCTGTGCATTGACTTTTAGACTTTGTCACCCCATTTCCCCCTCTTAGGGGTTGAATTCTGCAAAAACCTGAAACCCGTTTCTACTTATGTATCAAAAGGAGCACTCCTGTGAATTTTCGAATAAAATAGTCCAACTAATCTTGTTTCCCAATACAAACTTTGGATCCCCGTTTCACCCCCTTAGGAGATGAATTTTGAAAAATCCTTTCTTAGTGCACCCCTAGACCACATAAAGAACTGAGCCGAACGATTAACCAAAGCTGGTTGATGGAGATGTGCGAGCTTCTCCATCATTTTTGGACATAATGATGGTGAAGTAATGCTCACCCCGTTTGGTAAGAAGCTGTGATGAATGACACCGGCGCTAGACCACCAAACAGTAACCATAATTTTTTTAGGGGTCAGTTTTCGTTTGGGGCATTGTTTAGGTGCTGAACCAAGATCTAACCAATTTGCTGAGCGCTTGCGATTGTCGAACAGAATCCAGTTTTCGTCGCAAGTAACAATGCGATTCAATATGCCTTCGTTTGTGTGCCTGTTGAGCAGTGTAAGGCTCTACTCGACGCGTGCTTCGCGCTGGCGATCATGCAATTCGTGGGGCACATTGAGCTATAGTAATCTGTTATAGCTCATCGGTGGGGCACTCATGTGTCAAACTTTTTTACCTTGCCAATTCGACGCAAATGGACCAATATTGTTTTGATGCTAACATCGAAAGCTGCTGCTAATTCAGCGCTAGATTGTGGAAGCTGATGATTCTCAAATCATCAGCTTCCACAATCGCCTTTAATTCGTCATTGTCGACTAAAGTTTTCGATCGACCACGGGGTTCATTTCTTAGGTCCAAATTTCCAGAACAGAAGCCTGAAGCGGGCAAACCAATAACGGGTGGTGCGATCGTTAGTAGTGTTCGCTCCGTATACCTCCGTCGTTGATGTTGCGTGCCGCTTCTGCCGCTTTGCTGCCACGACGGTACTCGTACTCCATAATCACTCAAATTTTTCTCGGAATTTTTTAACGTATCCATGATGACGAGAAACGTACAAATGCGATGAAAACAGAACGCTAACCATTAAACAAATGACTAATTTTCAAAAAAGGAATTCCATATAAAAATAATTTGAACTTAGAATTCTCAGCGAAAAAAGAAAGGACTTGAAATAGCCAGTACGGCAGAACGGCAATTTCAAAGACCTATCTTATAGTTTCGATTTGCCCTTCCACGCCCACGTGAAAAATTCACCCTGTATTTAACGAAATTAAAAGGAAAACTATCACACAGCTAAGTAGGCTTTACAATTAGTTTACGAGTAATAGTCGACCAACTTATGAAATTTACTTGGATAACATATTTTCCTAAACATAATGTATGGGAGTACAGGTTTTTCAACTGCAAATGTAAGTTTGTTTTACATTATTACAATAAAAAACATCGTTCGGATGCAAATCAGACCGTATGAAGTACCTAACGAAGTGTCCGCATATTTAGATGGGCAACTACGGAACCCTACATTGTACGTGGCCCGACACGCACTTGGCCTTTTGTTTTCTTTATGCACATTGACTGGGAATATATTATACTCTTCTTATTTTTGAAAGTTCCGAACGTTTTAGAATGACCCCCGCATTCCAGACACTACTCTAAAATTGCGTTCATAACCGGAAAATTGTTAATGTTATGAAATCAAATGCATGTTTGTGTTTGAATTTTTAATAAAATAAATAAAACAAATAATAGGTGTAGAATGATTGATACTGTTTTAAAAGCAGTAGAAACTAAGAAAAATCTAAAATATATTTATTTCCTTGATATCCTTTAAGAGTTTTGCATAAGGCTAAGTCGAATCTGTCGAATTTCACTATCTTATGTGCAGGAGCTACTAGTTTCCCGTTGGTCATCAATGCAATAATTTCTGTCAGCATTTTATCTTTGTCCAGGTCGCAAGCTTTTTTATTCCATCTAGTCATCCAGAACCCATAAAAAGCTAAATTTTTAAAAATCAATGCAGAAGTTGGAATAGTCACAGGCTGTCTTGACATTCCCCCATAAGTAACCATAAATCCATTACGTTCTAAGTGTTTCATCATTTGCAATGCATTTTTCCCTCCAATACAGTTTAGGGCTAGCGAAGGTTTCTGAATTAGGTTTTCTTTAAAAATTGTTGTTGCCTGCAGTTCTTCTTCCGTTAGAACATAGGTAGCTCCTAAATCTTTCAACTGAGTCTTTAATGCAGCTATTTTACGCCTTTTTCTCACTATGTTAATATTTTGAATCCCCCAAGCATTGCAAAGTTGTATGACATTTTGTCCGCACGCACTGTTTGCCCCATTCTGTATGACATCCCCACCACATGTACGTACTGGTTTAAAGTCAGTGAGCATTCTATATGCAGTACATGGATTAACAGTGAGTGTTGCAGCTTCTACTTTTCCCAAAATATTTGGGATAATTTTCAGCATAGATTGATCGAATACGGCGTATGTCCTCCACGTTCCTTGCGCAGGTGTCGTAATGACAACTGTATGTCCTGGACAAACACTACTCACATAGGTTCCAATCTCTTCAACAACTCCCATGCCTTCATTACCAGCTACACAGGGCAGCGCCAATTTGATTGGGTATATTCCTATATTAAAAAGTGTTTCAAATTAAAATAAAATATTAGTGATTATGAGATTGTCTCGCGAAGATTCCTAATCTTCACGAGACACACAATCTCATACTCCCTTACTTACTTCCCTGGGTAATTGACTTAAAATTATTATGAAAATAATTACAGGGCGGGTGTCAAAAAATTCGTCCGCATCATTGTCAACGGGAAAAGTACCCAGGTGGCTGGCAGCATTGCCACGTTGGATGGCAATGCTAATTCTTTGGTCATCCTTCTGGTCACATGAAGAGTCGACCAATCGCTTGGTGATATCCCGAAACCAACCTGCAGAGTGACTCATCTCGCTGCTGTGGGAAAACGAGTTCATTGACCGATCCGTATAAGGGGAAACCACTACAGGGGGACAGAAACACTACTTTTGCGGATTTGTAGAGGTTGTAGGTACTTACCTAGAATGCTGTATATATCAGCCGGATTAACTGGTGCAGCTAGCATGCGAACCAGAACATCACGGGCGCCAAGAAAAGGAAGTTCACTTTCTCTCATCTTTATGACTTCTAGAGGTTCTCCGAATTCGCTAAAAACTAGTTCTTTTGTCATTATACGTCGCACTGGCGACCCTGTTAATACAGTTATTGCCTGTTCTTTGAAGTTTTTTGATGAGCGAATTGTGGTCTGGGCCTGTACCATACTCAAAAGAGGTATATTTAAATATCTTTTCACAAACATTTACTGTTATGTACATTTTCAAGGCAGTTTACAAATTGATTGACACTTCAATTTTTGTGAAGTTTACTGTCAAATATCTTCTTCCACAGCGGTGGCAATCGATGGACGCAATGGTGGTCCAGTGGAGACGGCTCCTACTGGCTCCGACTTACGAGTTGTGTTGTGTACCGTGGATTCAAACTCATGATCACTGCTCCCAAAACGGTGGAGGAACATCATGAGGAAACCGACAAGCTCAACCCAAAATTCGAAGACATGTGACATTTACCAACCCGCACTGGGTCCGTGTGGTGGATTACTGCCCAGATTATAGTTATGCTATGCTGGGGTTGTACTATAAAATCGGTACCTACTAATTCCATGAGTACATGTGAGATTATACAGTGGGGAGGTTGAGATACATTGGAGTGGCGCGAGAAGTGATGTCAGCGGTCACTCTAGCTTTCATTCGCCTGATGGGTGGACTGATTCTGAATAATACTGAAACTGTTAGCCCGCGTGAACCCACTGCTGGGCAAAGGCCGCTCCCCACTACTTCCAGTTGTTTCGATCCAGGGTTAATGTGGAGAGGACCACTGGTCGTGTGTGTTTAACTAATCAAATAAGATAAATTGTGTAGACTGTAGAGTCACAGTGAAACTGGAATCGTCGATTCGTGCCCGGTTGAAATTAAATGGAGCTTGAATGAACATTACTGGCGAAAAGTGTGTGACTATGTAAATAAATACTCGGGTAACCTGTAAACGTAACATTAGCCAAATAACTACCTAACTATTAGTAAATAAAACTTAGGTTTGTTAGTGGGGCAACTCACGTCCCACTAAGGTGCAGAGCGCGTAGCCAAATATACGGTATTTGAATTAAATAAAAGTTTAGATGAAAACTTTAATTGGTTTTTATTCACGCTGACACATTTGACAGCCCTAGTAGCATTTTATGTTGGCATTTAGTTGGGCCACATACCTCTGGTTAGTTGGCAAATGCATACAATTGGCGGGCAGTTTGCGCGTTGGGCCCAAAACTGATAGCCTACGTGGATTTGCCTACGAAGGCCCAACTTGCGATGGGGCCAACGTGGATTTGCCTACGAAGGCCCAACTTGCGATGGGGCCAACGTGCATTGCCCTACGAAGGCCCGAGGAAAACGTGTTATGGGTAGGCCCAACGACACATAATACATTTAGGCAAGCGGTTGTATGTTGGTTGGTTCTATGGCTGGTTTCAGAGCGACGCGTCTCGCCAGCGCCGTACGCGCGTCGCTGTACATGTATATATACTTCTTATCGGCTTCAAAATAAGGTCGGTTTTAGCGATGTGTTTTGAAAAACCAACCTTATTTTGAAGCTGATAAGGTTCATGTGCAGCGACGTGCGTGCGGCCGGCGCGCGGCGCTGGCGAGACGCGTCGCTTTGAAACCAGCGGGCCTACCATGACGTCTTAAAGCAGGATCGTTTTAATTGCGTGCGAGTGAGGAAAAGAGATGGCGCTAGACGTCCTCTATAGCTCCGTTTCTTTCCCTCACTCGCACGCAATTAAAACGATCCTGCTTTAAGACGTCATGGTAGGCCCGCAGCTCTATAGGCCAACCCAGACGACGATATACAAAAGTCACCCAAACAGTATTGTCTCTCTTTTGCACTTTGAAGTGATGAGTACATGAGAAGACGTTGTGTCGTCTGCGTTGACCTACTTTCTGTCAATTAATTCGCTGAAATTAAATGAAATACAAATAATGTTAGTTGAATAATTATATTCGTAAATTATGTTGACAAAATCAAGACAATTTTTACAAAACGATACTTGTTACACCATACTCATGATACATTGTTATGATATAGGTTATACAAAATACACCTTTTCTTTGGCGAAGAAACAAAACTTAAATATAAAACAAAACCGTTATTCCGTGATCCGTTTCTTTCTCTGCAGCCTTGTTTTTACGTACTGCACCTAAAATATACAAAAAATACACTTCAATACAAAAATAATTACTACTTGAAAGTCTACAAATATACCACCCACTATATACTACTACAATATACTACCCACTGCCACCCATTCATAGTGGCAGTGGTAGAAGGCCCTTGGTGTGCACTGGCAATTAAGGGAGTTTGGTCTCATTCGGGTATACCTACCCGAATGAGACCAAACTCAAAACTCGCTCGAAACAGAGCTACAGCTAGACCTCTCCGTAGTACTAAATTTCATACAATGAGGAGGTCATTCAAAATGGTCATTGCGGGCAACCGAATTTTACGCGGACGAAGTCGTGGGCAGAAAGCTAGTTTACATATAAAATTTTTGAGAAATACCTACTTTTAATATTACTAGGTACATTACTGTCTTGCTGCGTGTCCACAGTGCGGGGGCTATTTGGCATTGGAGAATCTAAAAATAAGCAATTTAGAACTATATTAAATTGTAAAATGGTGGAAGGTAATCCTGTCAAAAGAGAGAAAAAAGCTTACCATCAACATTAAAATCTTGCAGACTTAATTTTTTATTGGGAACATACTCGTATCTTGAGGTAGAATCTATAAAAGAAACAAAAAGACAAAGATAAAGTCACAATGAAACAAGCACCACAATCAAATATTGAATTGTGCGCTCCAAATCTTTTTTAATGTTAATTATTTACTAAAGTAGGTAGGTACCTACTTAGATAGAACAAAATATTGTACATCAACAGGGTCATTTGTAAAATAATTCAAACAAAATTACACTGTACCGTACCTACACATAATTATTACATAAGTATATTTGTTCATGAAGTGTTGAAATGCTGATTTTATTTTTTCATCTAGTTTATTTTTATTATTTTAGGCTAAATAGGTAGGTCGATCAGTGCTAAATAAGTAGGTACATAGGTACAGTTGGGAGCACGTCAAGCTTTACACTATCAGTTGAAGCTGATCTCTGATTTAATATACTACGTGCCATACAATACAGGACCGGCCCAAAGTCCATAGTGTTAAGCTTGGCGTCCACCCAACTGTACCAATGTTTTAATATTTTCTCAATTTTCTCTCTCAAAAACTTAATAATTAGGTATAATCTTCACACAACATTTTATTTAGGTAACTATAGTATAAGTATTACTTACCATTATTATCAGAATCTAGTAATCTGTTAGGTGGTTTCGGATAACTTATTTTTATATACTTTTCATTTTCTCCATCGCTCTCACTATCACTTTCAAATACAATTTTCTTTTTCTGGTCTGTTCTTCCTGGTCAGTCGCTAATTCTGACTCACTTTCAGCTATTTTTCATTTTTGTCGCGCCTTTAGCAGGTTATCTAAAAATTAAATTGACATATTGCACACAAGGTTGGTTAACTTTGTTCTTAATCAGGTACCTACCTATGTCGTATTTTTCTTAGTTAGATTACATTTTCGTCAGTGAACTCACGCAAGCTGAAGATAGGTACTTAGATACCATATAACCTACGTAGGTAGGTAGGCACATATCTACTTGATTTCTAAGGTCTTATGTTGTTATGTTAGGTTAGGTGCGAATTAACTTGAGACCTGCTTGAGACTGGGCCGATGATTTAAATTCAATTTAGGCTGTGCAAAATGATGCGCGGTCGTAGTATTAAAACCTCTAGGAAATTTTAAAGATTTGCACGAGATTATTTAATAAGAACAAAATAAGATGTTGTTGGAACAGATCTTTTGTAAGTATTTCCTATTAACATCTTTAGTCCCAGAACGTTCGAGTTAATTCGCACGGGTTGTAGGAAGTTAGATATATACCTACTTTTAAGAAAAACTTACCCGTTTCGTAAAACAAACGTTTTACAGGACACAATGTCCACGTTATATTTGGAGCCTCGTCACTACTAAGACATTTGTTAAATTTAAGTATTTGCATTTTTCATTTTATATGGAGGCCACATGCAGCAGTGTGTCTTCCGTGGTGTCAACCAATCTGCACGTACCACACCGAGTTCTCCTCTGTAACCAGCATCGTCGCAAAACTCTACTACTTTAAACATTTAACACTCACAAACACAAACACAGAAGGGTTAAATAACTAAATTATAACACAGCCTGCCTATTGCCTATCAGGCTAATAACTTTGTTATTGTTGATGTGAACAAAAACACTCCGCAGCCGCAGGCGCACAAATGAACAATAAATAAAATGGCGGGCGCAGTGTTGCCAACTTTATTTTTTAGAAGATCGTACCATGGACTTGAAAAGATCGTATTTTTTGCCAACATTTCAAGGAAAAAAATAGTACGTAATGAAATTTCTATAAAAAAACGTATTTTTTTTTAAAAAGGAATGTAATTTGAATTTGAATCAATATATATCATTTAAGGAACATGAATCAACATTTAGCATTAAGATTTACAACAGAATTTTTATATTTTTAGATATTAGAAAAGTTACAAAGGTATATTCTAAAACTCAGATGAAACTGGTGTCATTTCCATAGATACAGATTTAAAATCTCGAATTTGTATACGGATTAAAGTTGTCCTCTACCTTGATTATGTAAGTTCTGATGCTAACCATTCTCGATTTCAGTTGATTGAAATCGTAACTTTTGCGATTATGTATGTACAATTTGACAGAGTTGCTTAATAAAGCAATAACAATAACACATTGCTAGTAATTGAAACTGTCAAATCGTACATTATAATTGCAAAAGTTATAATTTCAATCGATTCAAATCGACAATTGTTAGCAACAGAGTTACAATCAGGGGGCCTTTTTTAGAGATTAGTATATTTTTACTTCGTTATGATGATGGGTATAAAATTTTAAAAAGATCGTATATTTTGCGTACGATTTCGATACTCGATCCTACATCGTGCAAGAGCTAAAAAGGTCGTATGAATACGATTTAAATCGTACGGTTGGCAACACTGCGGGCGCCGGGCGGGCCGCGGCCAGGGCCAGGCAACACGTGCAGCCGACGCGCATTTGAAATTAATAATATTATTATTGTCGACCTAAGTATAATATTTTAAAATAGGTACTCTAAAATCACCTCTATCTTTATTGCCGTAAAGAACTCTTTTTACGGAAAAAAGTTTTAGTAATTCAAAATAAATACTCTTTAACATTATTACGCAATTAACTTCTTAATGTAGATAGCAATAAAGAACAAATTTGTATCTCCGAATTATTTGTTAGAAAATGTCTAAAATCTTACGCACGTGTATTCGGGAAGCGCCGTAACCATTCGGGTAACTTCGTACTCTCCGCGAGCGCGAGCATTATGAACGACCGCACTGGGTATGACGTCATACGATTTAAGTTCCACAATACTATAATTGTACCTATCGGGTACGGACCGGGTTTCTGCTATACATACCCAGTCTGCGTACTAGTAAGCTCATAATGGGTAATTATACCTGTACCAGTATGTACGTATCATCCCTAACAGGCCCATTGAAAGGTATAAGTTGGACCGATGTAAGTTGTTATCATAACTTAAATCCCTACAAAAAACTCCCAACAGTAGGAATAGAAGCAGCAGGCCCGTCGTTAGTTGGCCCAATGTTGTTTTAGTAATTTAAATCCCTACAAAAATCTCCCAACAGTAGGAATAGATGCAGCAGGCCCGTCGTTAGTTGGCCCAATGTTGTTATAATAACTGAAATCCCTACAAAAATCGCCCAACAGTAGGAATAGTAACAGAAGGCCCTTTGTAGGCTATTCGTTGGGAAAATAGTGCATGTTTATGACAATGGGCCTATTTTAACTTTAGGTTGGCGGAACAACTAACCGTCTGCCAATACATTCCCAACTGTTGGCATAAGGAAGCCAACGGCAATTGCTACTAGGGAGATGACTCAGATTCAGGGACTGGACTGTGTGCTCCACACATGTCTTCATGAGTATCCGATTGTTCCACCTCTTGAGGCTGATCATCCATAGTTATATCAGGCTCAAGACCTTGAGGAACACAAACTTCTTTAGGAATATAAGTTTGTTCCACCTCTGGAATCAATATTTCATGTTCAGTCTGTTTCTCCATTCGTTTATCTCTCTCTGTTTCTTGGGCTTCTATAAAGACAACATCCCTAGCCTTATATAGTCGATGCGTTTTTGTGTCAACTAGTCGATAGCCTTTGGAATCTTCACAGTATCCAACTAGAGTTAACTCCATGCTTTTTGCATCCAGCTTCTTTCTCTTTTGGTTAGGTATGTGCATATATGCCTTGCTCCCAAAAACTCTAACAAAACTGAGATCAACTTTCTTACTTGACCACGCTTCCTCAGGAGTTTTTCCTTTGACGGCAATGGTCGGTGATCTATTTTTCAGGAAAACAGATGTATGCACTGCTTCCGCCCAATAAGCCTTCGATAAATTTCCTTCCTCGAGCATACTTCTCGCCTTCACGATGATAGTCCTGTTAGCTCTTTCGGCTACTCCATTTTGTTGCGGTGTATAATCTATCGTGACTTGATGTTGGATTCCATTTTTCCTCAGAAAATCATCCATCTGTTTATTGACGAACTCGGTTCCGTTATCAGTGCGCAGGATTTTAATCTTTCTGCCGCATTGATTCTCGGCAAAAGCCTTATAATTTGCAAATTTTTCAAAAACTTCACTCTTTTGTTTAAAAAATGTACAAATGTTTTCCGTGTAAAATCGTCAATAAATGTCAAAAAATATTTATACCCGCTAATAGAAGGTATATGCATAGGTCCGCATAAATCTGAATGCACTAGACCTAATGCTTCCTTAGCTCTCGTCGCAACCCCCTTGCGAAACGGTTGTTTTGTTTGTTTTCCCATAATGCAGGATATGCACTCCAGTTTAGAAGAAGTAATAGGAAAACTCACCCCTATCGCCATCTTATCTCTAAGAAGTTTGAGATTGTGCATACCAAGATGTCCCATCCTGCGATGCCATAGCTTCTGCTTGTCGCAATCCGTTGTTGCCAGCGCAGAGCCCTGTCACTTAATTTTATAGATGCCTCGTTCTTCCACACCTTTCACCACAGCCTTGCCTTGCACCTCACACTCATTTTTCTTGTAGATGTCGCATCCTTTCTCTGTAAATACTAAATAAATAATAAATAAATATTGCTGGACATTACACACAGCGCCATCTAGTGCCACACTAAGCAACGAGGCTTGTGTCGTGGACACCTGATAGTTGATATACTACATAGATACTTTTTGTTTGTAAATACATACTTATTATATATATATATAAACATCCATGACTCGGAAACAAATGTCCATGCTCATCACACAAACATTTGCTCTTACCGGGATTCGAACCCGGGACCCGAAGAACGTAAAGCAGCCTCACAACCGCTGCGCCAATCGGGTCGTCGAATAACTAAATACTATCACGTGACCCTTTCTCGCAATCGCATTCACACTTAACAAATTAGAAGCTAACTTAGGTACATACGTCACATTGTTAATTGTTAATTTTGCTGACTCACATACAGCCGTACCTTCACCTTCACCATATACTTCATTACCATCTGCACAGATCACTTTCAAAGACTTAGAAGTATCCTTCAGGCTTCCTCTAAACCAAAACTTTTGATTCGTCATGTGCGTCGACGCGCCAGAATCGATAATCCAGTCTCCTGCTTGCGGTGACGGCGTACCCAATGCGTAGGCTTGTAAAGCAGCTTTTTTCCCTTTTGGGTTATCAGGACAATCCTTAACTTTGTGTGGTCCATCACAAATATAGCATTTAATTTTATATTTGATCTTCTTGGGTTTGCTGTTACCCTTATGCTTATTTGAAAGTAATGCTGATGTAGGTTGGCTTGCACTTGAGCTTGCCGAATAGTTATCTTCCATTTGATAGAGCTTCGTCTTTACATAGTCCGTAGTCAGTACAACATTACTATTTTCTATGGCTAATCTCATTGGTTGGAATTCTGCCGTGAGACCTTGTAGAAGTAAAGCAGCCAACAGTTCATCATCAACTTCTTTTCCCAAGTCTTGCAGTTCCTGAGATACCATCATCACCGATGTCACGTACTCCCTCACTGTTGGGAATTGTTCCAGCTTCATGCTTACTAATTTTGATAGTAATCGGCAACGATTATTGAGACCTTTGTCTTCAAACGCATTTCTTAATGCTTCCCAAGCACCTTTAGCCGTTTTAGATTTACGTACATGCACCAAACAATGAGGTTTCACCATCAAGCAAATCTTAGCTCTAGCTCTTTGGTCCTTTTTTGTACCCTGCGTGTCGGTTATTACTGGCGTGACACTTGTATATTCCCACAAGTCGTCGTGTACCAGATGCATCTCCATAAGAAATTTCCATGTTGTATAGTTACTACTGCCTTCTAATTTCTCCATAGAAAAGGTACCTGACCCTGACCCACCTGACCCACCTTCTTAATGTGCCATTGTCGAGTTCTGCTCTCTTTGCGTACTTCCGTTATCAGACAACATTTCCTCGTAAGTCCTGGGCATGTCCTAGGCATGTTCTGGGCATGTTTTGGGCATGTTCTGGGGCCATAACCTGTTAGTGGGGCAACTCACGTCCCACTAACAAGGTTAAAGGTATATAATGATAAATATTGTTTTAAAAACAGAAACTAACAAAAATCTAAAATATATTTATTTCCTTGAAATCCGTTAAGAATGTTGCCTAAGGCCGAGGCGAATTTGTCGAATTTCACTATCTTGTGCGTAGGAGCTACAAGTTTCCCGTCGACCATCAATGTAATAATTTCTGTCAGCATTTTATCTTTATCCAAGTCGCAAGCTTTCTTATTCCATCTAGTCATCCAGAACCCATAAAATGCTAAATTTTTAAAAATAAATGCAGAAGTTGGTATAATCACTGTCTCGGATTGTAAATAAAGCTTTATTTCATTGATTTCACGCCTATTTCGCACAATATTGATATTTTTGACGCCCCAAGCTTTGCAGAGTTGTATGACATTTTGTCCACACGCACTGTTTGCCCCATTCTGTATGACAATCCCGCCACTTTTCCGTACTGGTTTGAAGTCAGTGAGCATTCTATATGCAGTACATGGATTAACAGTGAGTGTTGCAGCTTCTACTACACTTAAATCGTCTGGGACAAACTCTAAGCATAGGTTTTTTGAATATGGCATAATCCCTCCAAGTTCCTTGAGCAGGTGTCGTAATGACAACTTTATTTCTTGGACAAACACCAGTCACTTTGCTCCCAATCTCTTGAACAACTCCCACGCCTTCAATACCACCTACACACGGCAGCGACAACTTCACTGGGTACTTCCCTATAATAAAGAGATGTTCCAAAATTAAAAAAAAAATATTAGCCATAACACGCTTGTACCTACTCTCCGATGGTTTTATTAAAATAACCTTTGAGATTTTCTTATCAAGGTTGGTATTCCCTTGGTAATTTGGGGTCTTTCAAGTTTCCAGAGTTTGATACCTACCTTGAATGGTGTTTATATCAGCCGGATTAACTGGTGCAGCTATCATGCGAACCAGAACATCATGTTCACCTAGAGGAGGAAGAATTCTTTCCCTCATCTTTATAACTTTGAGAGGTTCTCCAAATTCGCTGAAAACCAGTTCTTTAGTTATTGTATGCCGCACTGGCGACCCTGTTAATACTGTTATAGCATGTTTATTGAGGTTTTTTGACGAGCGAATTGTGGTCTGGGCCTGTACCATACTTAAAAGAGGTATATTTAAATATCTTTTCACAAACATTTACTGTTATGTACACTTTCAAGGCAGTTTACAAATTGATTGACACTTTTCTGAAGTTTACTGTCAAATATCTGTTTTTTTTGTAAAGTAGGTATTATAGGTACCTACTATATAGGTAAAAAAAAAGATGTATGGACCAAAGAGTACGTAGAATATATACCCTGTGTGAGGAATTATATCAAAGAGAAAGGAGTGAATAATGCTGTGTGACAGGAGAAAATGGAAAAGAAAACGAGCTCCACGGTAGCCCGCGAAATTTAAATTTTCTAACGTTTTTTGCAATTTGCAGGTCAGTGTCAGGTTGCATGGGAAGGAATGTAGGGAAAATTAGACAAAACGGCAAAAAATCACGTTTGAACTAAGAAAGTACCTTCATATGAATAGAAAAACTCACATCGATACTTGCCCGGATTTGAACCCACAATCTCATGCATGAGAGGCGAGGCCTTAAGCTCTAACCAATATTCTGTGAATATTTCAAGCGTCTGCTTGTGCTATTTGTTGTTATAGCGGTAACAGAAATACATCATCTGTGACAAATTCAAATGTCTAGCTATCACGGGTCATGAGATACAGCCTGGTGACAGACAGACGGACAGTGAAGTCATAGTAATAGAAGTATTATATTATCTGTGGTAATAGGGTCCCGTTTTTACTCATTGTGTACCGAACCCTGAAAAACGAAGGATAATGGACTATAAATAAAGGCGTTTCTTCGTTTTTTACTTGGGTAACTAATTCTGCATTAAAATATTTATTTTCTAGATAAAATTAAAAAAAATATTGAACGGTACCTTTTTTAAGTTTTAACAATCGACATATTATTTTGATTATTTTGAAATTGAGTACTTAGTTAAGGTTTTGGTAATTCTTTCGTCTCTTAGAAATCTGTTAACGCGAATATCCAAATCTTTCCGAGCCATTGGTGCGGTGGAACTGAGGGGAGCAATGGCTTCTGGGGATGGCATTTGGAGTTTTGGGATGCGGAAGCGACGAGCTCGGGTGAGCTGCCAGGCTGCGCTCGAATTCCGCATCGCACGACCGGACCCTTTACTTTCATCCAAGGTTGCTGGAAATGGGCGAGGAACACTGAAATAAACAATATTATATTGTGTTTGAACAGATAAGTAACCTTTTGGTTATACCTATTAGCATGTGTGATTCATCATCATCATCATTTCAGCCGAAAGACGTCCACAGCTAGACATAGGCCTCCCTCAAGTGTCGCCACATTGACCGGTCCCGTGCGACTTGCATCCAGCGGAATCCCGCACCTTCACCAGGTCATCAGTCCACCTAGTGAGAGGCCTTCTAACACAACGTCTTCCGATTCGCGGTCGCCACTCCAGAATGTTTGATTAGAAAAATGTAATTCAATTAGGTATGTAGTACATATATACGAGGAGCTGTAAACTACGTAGTGTAAAAGTACTACATACATGTAGTAGGTAAGTAAGGTAGGCAAGCCTCCACTTACTAATCCTTTGTGATTGATGCGCGTAATCGAGCTGGAGCTATTACCGATGGTAAATCTGTTGCGTAGTTTCTTTTTAATCCTGGGAAGGAAATAATGATAACGATAAATTAATCAGTACCTACTTAACAAAAAAGGCTAAAACAAAACGAGATAATGGAAAAATACCTTTGCCAAGGTACTCTACATCAAACCTCGATTGACAAATACATGACATCATAGTTAAGCAACTCAAATCTAGTTTTTAATCCTTATTAATAAAGCCTCTAAAAAGCCTCCAAAGGTATAATATGAAAAATTTTGTGAAAACATAATCTGCTGCTCCATTTGTGTTCGCATAGCTCGAAAAAATGTTGGCTCATTATGTTGAGTCCAAAGACCTTTTGTGAGGTTTTCAATTATCTATTTCAATTACAATATTGTAATTTTTGTATAGTTGACTAGATACCATTAGGTGTATGAAAATACGAAAATATAACGACCGTCGTATTTAGAGTCTCCGCAGACTGCAGACTTTCTACCGGCAGATAGTTTTGTCGGATGGCGCAGCTAGCGAGCACACGCCAACTAAACGGTCGGGTTAGTGACGAATGCGCAAACTAGACCAATAGTTGGAGACTGCGCTCGAACAATTTGCTAGCTGGTAGGTAACTTTTAAAGAGAGTGCGGCCGATTAAACATCAGCAAGTTTGCACGGGATAAGAGCGCCACACTGATCTAGAAGTTAGCCGATATTTTGCAAATCGTGTAGTTAGAAGACGATTGTGTAGCCTATTCAACTGATTTATCGGCCGATACCAAAACTGTGTAATATACGAACTAGCACACATGTTCTTACTGACTAAACTTTCTGCCGATAGAAAATCTGTAATCTGCGGTGAGTCGCCTTAGTTTAGGGCGATGTTGGAGCAGAGTCGTGTCAGTGGGCTAAGACCTTTACGATACTCAATCACAGATGTACCCTTAAGCATTGGTATAAAGCTAGCTGTTTTGTTAAAAGTTAAGAATCGTTCTGCGAATTACCTACTCAAAGACAGAATACCAACCAGAATATTTGACATTGTTAATTGATGATTTATCTCTCCACTTTTGGGAACAAACTGGGCAAATTGATTTACGTATTGACCATCGAGGAATCTCTTCATTTGTTGATGGATTCACTTTCTGTAGTCCAGGAATTTCAAGAGGTGCCTGCAAGGTAAAAAAAAATACAGTGGCTGATTGTAGATTAGTTAATTTTTTTAGGTGAATATAGTGAACGAGGAAGATGAGCACAGAAGTTTTGAGTGTAAGAATAGGGAAACCGAAAAACGATTATCTGAGAGGACGATTAATAGAGATGTATGGAGGAAGAATAAAAGAAGTCATGGAAATGCGGTGGTAGCACCACCAAACAATTTACATACTTCTTTGAGTTCCCCATAGATTTTGTATGGCAATAGCAACCTCTGACTATTTATTGCATTTAAAGCAAGTAAAAACGAAATTCTACAGTCTAAATTTTACAGTAAACTAAAAATTAATAAGTTGTATCTTGGAATTATTGGTCAATGGTGTAACTACCCAAGTGGAATGACATGACAGAATAGTGCATTTTGATACAAGTGGAGAAAGTTTGTTATTGCAATCGAGGCGAAATTAACACACAAGCCGTAGGCAAGGGTGTTATTGAGCCGAGAACTGGAATAACAAATGTCCACGTATATCAAACGACGTTTTTCAATACACTTTTAAAGAAATAAAATAACAGAATGAAAAATATTTTGTCATGAATTATTAGGAGACCATGATTTTAATTTTCTTTTTTTTCCGCGCTTTGCTTTCGCCAGGTTGAAGGAGAAGCAAAGGTACGAAGCCGTTAAACAGCCTAACAAAAAAAAAATATTTAGAACACAAATAAATGTTAAATTGTTTATAAAAGTAAATATTAGTTTTAAATAATCGTGTTGATCTATGATATTCTATTTTTATAAACACAATTTGAATCTACAAAAAATATTTACGCCATAAAGGCGCACATGTGCGGGAAAATAAAGAAAGCACACGCGTGTGAAATACATTGCATTTGAAACTTAATCGTAGTGCGATAAGAACCCGTTTTAGAGGAAGTGTATTGAAAAGATAATGTGATCTTGATATAAAACTTCGCGCAGCGTTGAAATCAATGAAAATGTATAATTTCAGTATTCTTATCTAAGACTGACCGGTCCTGGAGTAACTGGTATTTTGAATGCCAAGATGGAAGGAATGTCCATGTCACGGCGGGTAGATATTCGGGAGATTCGAGACCGGGAAACGCTGCGCTCTGTCGTGCGCATGCTCAGGCCATGCACGCAGGCGTCGTCGCTGGATTGGCTGCCGATGAAAATTAACGAAACCTTCACTCACTGGATGCAACAGAAGAAGGTGATGAAGATGAAAAGAAGGTGATCAGTCTGAATTATTAAGAATTTAAGACATAAACAATAGGACCATGTGTTTTGTTCATAAAATGTGTTTACAGACTTTGAAGTCCATGTATAAAATTATTTTTCATCCCCCCATCTCGGAAAGAGTATTTTTGCTCTTCGATATCTGAGTGCAAAAGTCGTTTTTATTCTCTAGAGGATAAAGTAAATTGAATTTAGAACATCGTGTGCACTAAGTTTGTGAATTCAAAACATCATTAAACCTATTTACTTCTACCTCCATGGTGCCGAATTTATCATAGGTACAACCTTTTTTAATTTGTTAAAAACTCAGACTCGGAACCTTCTTGGTGTACTTTTATAATTTGCTTTGCGCGCGCCATTTTCTTGTCAGGTCAATTGTTAAAACCTTAGGTTAAAAACAAGTGAAAAACGTAAAATAAGTGGTTTTGGCGACCAAGAAGTTTATTTGACGCCAACAGAATTGACTGAAACTGTTAATAATGCGCAAATGAGCTTTCTCCCTCAACAATCACGCGAGAAGGATTTGAAACAGTACGATATTAAAAAAAAATAGGTAGAAAATGCCCAAGGCATTAAGTCCGCCTTTGTACAGTTTTTACTTGTGCATAAAGTTTTAATAAATAAATAAATAAATATTACACTCAACTTAACTAACTGTAGCAACGTTACTTTAAATTTTTCTTAATTGTACCTAAGTATTATTTGTTATAATTTAAAGATTATTCTGTAATACTTACCTACCATAATGTAGTAGTTAACACGTAAACTGAAATTAAAGTAAAAGTATCTTGTGATTGTAAATGTTTTTTTTTTTGCATTTAGTCATTTCCTCGCTGAGGTGGGATGAAAAGTTACGTGTTGCAAAGATTTTTCACCTCGTGCTCTTTTGATTCCCTCGCTAACGCTCAGGATTCTAATTTTTGAATCACTCGCTGCGCTCGTGACTCAATTTTAGAATCCTTCGCTTGCTCGGTTATCAAAATTGAGCACGCGGTTAAAAAGCAACTTTGCACTCTTGTATAACAAATAAGTAATATAATATCCGCAAAGAATAATCGTTTTAACAAAACATTCATAACAGTGACTTATTCGCCTAAGAATACTGTGAGAAAGTCGTAGTTAATAGACATAATTGGATCGAGAGTGAAAGTTTTAGTGGGAAACCTAAGATTTTTTTTACAAAATTAAATGCTTCTTTGTCATCATTGGTTTTTGTTCTGCTATTGTAGACGTCAGGTGTAAAACACGGCTTGTTGATGACTTAATTATTACCATAAACCGGCCGCTAGATTGGGCTATGCTGACACTTGGCTATCATTATATAATATAATATAATATAGGTAGATAATAGCGACGATATTTAGTTAGCCAAAATCTTTTTATCGTCTTTTGTATAGGACGTGTAGGTAGATGTTAAGTATGGATTGTTTGTGAAGCTATTGTTTGTTAAATTAACCAACTCATCGGAAATGTCCTCTCGCGGCAGTTCAAGAGTTTTGTCTTGAGCTTCTTCTAGTTCCCGGCTTCGAGCACGAACCAAGTTTAGAAGTAATGTATCGTTGCCACCCAAGTCGTCCGACTTGCTGTAAGAATTGATAGAGAACGCCTTCATAAATTAGAGTTTCCATAAACTGTAAAAAGTCTCATTAAAAGAATTTAGACAATATGTTATTATGCTTTCATTCATTTCATTATGTCTTTCTTATACAATGTAACGTTACGAATAAACGAGAGCATTCTGGTGATGCAAACTGAGAAGAAGTCATGGTGTACGAACCAGTCAGAACGTGTAAAGCTTCGGTGCGGCATGAGGGTGTTAACGTCGGAAGGGACGGTGACGTCGCAGCCGTAGACCAGCGAGTCGCAGTGTGTGGCGCGCATCCTGATCAGCAGCGACGTGTATGGAGTCGCGTCGTTGCCCATGAACGAGATGCGACGCGGCTCCTCTTCTTGGATTCTTTAATGGAAAATTTATCGTCTGTGGTAAGTTTGTAAGAGTTGCAGGGGGTCTAAAATGGCCGCTTTAGCAAAATAATAATATGAATTGCGTTACAATTAAAAAATATATATTTTAGGAGCATTAAAAAAAATAACGCAATTCTATTATGATTCTGCTAAAGCGGCCATTTAAGACCCCCGCCCGCCCCCCATCCGCATCCTGGTGCTTACATAAAAAGGTCTAAGCAAACTTATCAAAAATGAACGATTTAGTTAAGATGGTTGCTTGTCAGGTACATCTCTCAAGCTCTTCTCAACTATGTTTAGGTCAGTTTCCAGTCTAACCGGATGCAGCTGAATACCAGTAGTTTACAAAATCAGGTTAGAATGCCGTATAAAGATAATATGAAAGGGTATAATAAGTACAGAAATCAATTATTGTTCGCTTAGCGGTTTACGGCGAAACGCAAAAGGAATCAAGATGGACGAATCGGAGGCTGGCTTGACTATTTCACAGGTTACGTGAGTCATGTGGTGACTCAGTCTGGCTGTGCGTATAAAGAAGGTTATATTTAAAACCAGGCAGAGCCGGTAGCGGTTGAATAAATGCAACTTGACTCCTAACAGGCCTTGAGTCCTTTGTCGATGTAACGAGCTTCGTTGCAGCTACATTATTTTGAATCTAAAGTCTCCGCACCATTTATGTTTTAACAACTTAGAAGCTTGTAATTTATGTAGCCATTGATAAAAATGCGTTTAACGCTTGAGAAATATAGACGGAGCATTTAGATAAGAAGTCTTTAGTATCTAAAATGTATAGTCTAAAATGTAAAAGGTAGGTACAGGAGTATTGCAAAAATAAATTAAAAAAAAACAAGTCCTCTTTTCGCTATTATTGCAAGAGACAATGCAAGCATGTGGTTCATTGTGGCTGAGTAGGTAACTGAATTTCATATTTGTAGTAAAACTAGAAAGTGTTATACGGACAGCTTGAAGTGCTAAAGAAGGATTACTATTATTACTTAGTTAAGTCTAATCAACAGAATATTACCGTCTGAAACCGCAGTAGGAACTAACCGGAAGAAAGAAGAGTGGTGTGTAGAATATAATTTCGAATAACGATCTTTCCAGTCGCCATTTTTTTTCGAGGGTGTTTCCTGAAAATATATTAAATGATTGTTTTGTACTATAGCATGATTGTACAATAATGAAATATGAAATATGTATTGTTGAATATATTGCTAATCCAAGAGGCTATAACAGGATTTTATCTCTTATTTTATAGAGTCCTTGAAAACATTGTTGAAGAAAATTTTCCTGTAAACATAAAATCAAGAGAATGAGCGATAACTTTATATTCTGTGGTTAGTTAGCCTCTTTGAAAACTCTTTTATTGTACTCAGTACTGTAGCTCTTTTTGTCACAATGTAAAGCCAATCGATACAATACAAATAAACACGTAATGAGTTGAAGGCCATGACTCGCTGACCAACTGGTCACCGCAACAACAATCCTGGTGAGGAGTTGTAAAATAATTCTGTATTATAATTTGCCCCTTTTATCAATTTTTTTTAGAAGTTACAGAGAGTTGTCTAATAATACCAAAACTATCAATTAAGGTTAGGTTAGGTTAGGATTTACCGAAAGTTTTCTGGGGCTTCATCTGAGGTTTCAACATCATCACCAATGTTTATTCTATTCCATCTCAGGTTATCTTATTTCTAATCAATCATAGAATACTGTCTACTTACGGCATTCCTCATTTATTTTCCTGGTTAGATTAAAATGTGATAATTTAAAGATCGATTTACATCAACTTACTGAAATATAATGTTGATTTGCTTTATATGAAAAGTTTACAAATATTTAGTTTCCATTTTGACATTGACGTATGATTTGCTGCCGACTAGATTGCTTTTGCTCGAATTTGACGTTTGAAGTACATAACCAATAGACATATTATAGGTTAGACTTGAGATCTGAGGATCTGACTTTGTATTTACTAATGTAAAGAGGTTGTTCATAACCATATTTTGTTCTAATTCTTTATCTTTTCCTTTAAGTCGAAAAGAAAGGCTCTACCTTTATTTTACCATAAACATCATTTTCACTTTCATTGGCATCTGCTTTGACCTACGAAAGTCACTATCAAACCTAATTATGTAGATTATGCAAACTGAGATATTTTAACTCGTTGAAATATCGTTTCTCCATACGGCCTACCTTATGGTGTTTTTGTGACCTAGTAAAATACTCGAGAGTTGTTGTGAAAGACGTTAAAAAGCACTAATAACATTTTCACTCTCATGCTTATTAACTTCAAACAACTGTACAGCCACACCAGTCAACCACAATGGGTCTTATTCAGAAACACGATTACCTTGAGATCTATTGACCTGTAACGAGCGAGCTAGTCATGAGGCACCAGTCATTAGTTTAGATATTTATCTCGCACAAATAAAGAGTGGCATCGGATAACAAAGAAGCTTTAAGGAGTTCAATAACAAAGTCAGTAACGAGAGCAAGTCCCGTTAAACAAATGTGAGCCCCGAGCCTGCAAGCTGAATTTGCTGTTAATGTCCCGATTCATAGTCGCATGTCGTGGGAGCGCGCACCAGCTAAATGCGAACCGTACCGAACATTTGTTTTGTGACAGCATTTAATGTTACGATGCAATTCGAAAAGTAATTTGATTGATCAAAGCTGTTGTGACGCTGTCAAGCGGCGGCGGGGCGCCTGCCTCCTGGCCGCGCTGCGCTTGTCGGCTTGTCTCGCGCTTAGTCGCTCCGACCGCGAACAGCCGCGCACACGTTGCGCCGCCGCGCACCGCCTCCATGCAACACGCTCGCTGATAACGCGCTCTATTTGAACGTAACAATCACTCTAACTGCACTATTGAACCCATTCACACTTACTACGGACCATTATCGAATTACGTTTCACGTCGTCCCAAATTGTAAGATTCGTCGGAGCGGTGGTTCCCAAACCGGCTCCGTGACCATATGATCCGCATTACAGTGGAACTGTTGCCTGATTTCCGATATCGGTGGGCAGTCACGATGTGGATCTTAAGTTGAAGTGCACTCTGGATTTTTGTGTAAGTGGACGCAGATGGAGACTAAGTGACAGAAGACTTTGGAACAAGTGTCTGTTATTGTTTAGTGACCGCATGTGCTGGAGATGTGAATGTTGACGTTGATTTTATGTATTAGTGTTGTTATTAAATAAGTGCAATGGCTGGTGCTAGTGAGGAGGGCGGTGGTGTGGAGGAGACCACACCAGGCTCAGCAGTGGAGGCGCGCGGTAAGCGCGGGCTGAGCGGGTCTATGTCACTGCGCACACGCAAGCTGGGCCGGCGCCTCTCGCGCAGCATGTCCATCGTGGCGCTGAAGCTCCCGGAGAAGGCGCAGAGCATCACTCGCTCTTCGTCGAAGCTCATGAGATCTGGCAACCGCGACAAAAAGAACAGATCATTCGAGCTCTCCATAATATTGCCAGATAAAACACAAAAACAGGTAAAATGCTGTTTTATTGTATTAGCTTGGGCGTTCGTTGTAGGTGATAATTGATTGATAACGATATACGTATTGAGTATTGATAGATATTTACGAAATCAAGAACTAGATAAAGGAGTTATAACAATGGCTTACATCATTATGACACTAATGCTGTTTTATCAGGTCGACGCCTTCACTACATAAACTGATATTTCCTTATTCATAGGTTAATTTAATGATGAAGAAAATATAGTAATTTACTCACCAAACAAAATTGACGAAAATACAATAATCTTACATAACAATAGTGTTTGATAACAATGTACAGGTTGCGTTGGTAGCGTTCAATAACGTAGGTAAGGCAAAAGGTGGAGCCCCATTCATAGATTCCAGGATGTGCAAATATTGATATTTTAAGTAGAACGGGTTTTCAAGTAGTCGCTTCGAAGACTATTCGAGTTAAAATGTTTACTGATTTCTGCCGTCGGTTTATTGGATGTATTTTTAAAAAACAAATGCTTGTAAGCATAGATTTACGATTTCGGCTCCGTGTTTGGAAGTTACACGTTCAACGCCATGCATTTGAATGTGCTGTTTACTGAGTCACTGCAGCTCTGCCGTCGCTGGTGTTTCGCCACTGCCTCGTGTCGCCCACACCGCTGATTTCTCCATTGATATAATAATGAGGTACAATTGCCTTTGCGTTCAAATCGGCAGGCATTGTTTGCTTTTGTCACTGAGCCGAAGAATGCTCTTTGAAGTCGGATTGTTGACTACCGGATGAAGTTCCTGTTTTGTCTGAAGCGATTCAATGACTTTCTGTTTACTGTTTTTTTGCACGAATTATTCCTGCGTTATCCATAAAAAAAACCTTGATCACACAGAAATTACTAAGTACCGTTAGTTGAGCTAAGATTTGACCTGATTGTAAGTAGAGGTACGTGGTGTAACAGCTTATTTCAGTAATTGAGAATTGCCGTGGTTTGTGGTTCAGACGGCGGTAAAAGATCATGGCCGAGTAATTATACTTTTTGTAGTGTTACCTCTTTGCTCTGAACTTCCTTAACTGTGAAGGATAGAATCGGTTCCGGTGGTAGGTTGCCTAATTAATTCGACAACTAATTACCGCTAACATTGAAAAGTGCCGTTCGACATTTTCATACTATACGTGTCTTATTGCGAATTTACTAAAAATGTTATAATCCAAATAGTTCACACAAAGGTATTTCAAAGTCGTTCTCATGTTTTTGTGGTTTCGTTACAGAGCGTGGCGGTTTGTTAGTATTATTGTTTTCATGCAACATCTTTCAGAATGGTGCAAATATTCACAACTCACATAAACATTTGTTGCGAACCGAATGCCAGTTTCCAACATACGTACACAAAACAATTTTGATGTCTACACTAAAATGCATCGACCTCATCAGTCTCTAACACCTTCTTTTACGAACTATCTTGGATGGCGATGCGCCCTGGTCTGGGAAATATTGTATTAGGTATACACCCGAAGCTGACTTCACAATTCTAAATACTTTCCGTAAACTACGTTTACTATTGTTAAAATAAAATTGTATTTTCATGACACTTTTCTTCCTACTAGCGTTTTCGGGATTTCGAATCACCTTCTGCGCAAACAATTTAGCATTTCCAAGAGACATATAAATTCCACACAAATGCCAGTAGTTCTGGCTGCAGACTGCACTCTAACTACCTTATCACTTTATAGATCCTTAACCCCTTAACGATTCTGGCTGGAATTGTGTTTGTTTATTAAAGTGCTAAGTGGGTGTAGTGAATTTCAGTTTAGCATCACACGTTGTAAAGGACATACAGTCTTTGTTTCTGCCATTGTTCTTCAAATTCTTGTCAGAACAATGCCGGTTGTAACGGATTTGTCACTTAGGCATTACTGGATGATATGGAGCATAATTATCTGCATATTTATTCAAATAGTACCTACTAATTGAATAAATATGTAGATGATTATGCTCCTGATAGATGTTAGCATAATAGTAACTTTAGAGACTATTCGGTGAGGGACGACTGATGAATATTTACTATTCACACGCGAAGAAATTACTCCACATTTTTGTAGAACTTGGATGGGATTGAATCCAGGAAAATATACCAGTCTGTACAATACTGAATTTATTACGATTTTTTATTGATTTCTTATATAGATTTACTTAGCGGTATATCTGTCTCACATACAATTTGTTTTCTGTTTATTTTAGCTGTAAGTCTTCCATAGTAAATAAATAAATATCCTGGGGTTCTTTGAATTCTTATTGACGAGATTGATTATGGTCTGAGCTCAGAGCTGGATCTTTCAAAACAAAACAAACTGATGAGTTCATCAATCGTATGTACAGCATCTATCATTTTCTTTACAGTCATAATAATAAACAATTCAGCAATGATTTATGTAAAGTGTTTCACAACGGATTCTTTTAGAAATTTTAATTATAGCCATGTCTAGACTGTATTAAGGACAATTATTGTGACTAACTACTCGTATTCTTTTCGTATAATAGAAAATAGATCTTTTGGCTACTAGAGCTATGGTAGTACTAAAGAATTTAAGGAAACTTTAAGACGATAAAGATGCAAATTGCTGCAAAAGAGCCGATTTCATTAACATGTTCCTTGTAGTTATCCTTCTAATTTCTTATTTAATTAAGCTTTCCGTCGTTAATAAGCTGACATAGAATGAAGTAACATTCATTGGTCCCTCTAATGATGTGGGGACAGGCAATATTTAGCTGCAATGAGGATGAACGCCTACATACAGCACCGGGACTAATGCAAGTAACGGAAGCGAGGACCAGACAGTTCATGTACGAGGATGCTCTCAATTCATTAGTATCTTTTTTTTTGCATTTTATGTACTGTCTTAGATTTATCATCAATCATTTCTATTATAGTATTTAGTACAGAGTTGCGTTGATTGATATAAAATATGGGATTTCACCTTGTCATGTTCTAGGAAGCTGTAATGAGTATTTCATTTCAAACACTTTGGCAAACATCAGTAATTCTTTCGCCATTTTAATACTTGGCGTGATCAACACCTGCTTTTGGCAGAGTACTGTCTAGGATTCATGAGTGTATTGATTGAAAACATTAACAAACGTAATGATCATTGATTGTCACACTCTCGCAGTACCATTTTTGGCGGTACTACTACTACTACACATCTTTAAATCCGTTTCCAAACAAACACGCTAAGAGATAAATCACCTGGCCAGCTTCGAATAACTTCTAATTAAAGTAATTGCATCAGAAAGTTAATCCGTACCCGTACACCACATTTACGTCGTTAGTGGCAAACTAGTGAATAAAAAGACTTATCCGCGGAACCATAAAAACAAATATCAGCTACTAGCGCTCATGATAGATAGAATGACAAATTGCAGGAGAAAGTGATGTCGCAACGATATGCGTTGTTAGGTGGACGATTAAGTGGCGTTCCATGCGGGTACCTTGCGGTACTCCATATAATTGGATACATATTCGTGACGTGATACGTAAATTAAGTCGAAAGCACGTGTATCCATATCATCAGTGACAGTTGGGTAATGATCACTTGTTGACAAACGATTTGGCACAAAACAATCAATTACCTACTGAAATTCTTCAAGTGTTATTATGAAGCAAATAATGATTGACACACGAGTAGCGTGATTTAGGCCGAAAACAAATTGTCTGGACTCACTAATAGCGATAAAGAGAACAAGATTTATACAGGCGATTAAATTAAAATCATACTTTAAAATATGTAAAGCACTTAAGAACTATATTTTAAAACTGTTATTTAATAGACATTCATGTTTTGACATTGCCCCGATTTTTTCTCTTGATCTCAGAAGCATGTGCCAAAATTGTGTAGTTCTCTGTCTGAAGTTTGTCTGTTACATACCTGACTGTCTGTAAGGATGTAGCATCATCATTCATTTTTATGGCACGTGTTATGATGTGATAATCACCTGAAAAATCATGATAGTTAAGAACTGTGTGTCTTTAGCTAAGCTTTCATTAAAATGGTTTAATTAAGTGATTTATTGCGTTTGCTTCTAAGATTTATGTTTCTGTTTAAAAGTAATTTGGAAGTGTAACTAAATACAGTTTTACAATTCTTTGCCTTGTTGTCTCACTTCTTTTGATATCTTCAGCAATTGATAGATTGTTTGCGACAATCTATCAATTGCTGAAGATATCTACGTAGATACGTTAGCTCCTGATTTCCTATTTCATTTCAATGTTTGTAAATAGCGGACCGGTAGATTGGATTGGTGCCATTTCATTGATCAATAGTAAACTAGACAATCAATGTTGTTGTTTTACTTTCAATGTTTATAACTATAGAGTACGTTCGATCATGAGTGGTGGGACACACACAGTACATCATAATTGTGTAGTAGTTCGTAATAAATTATAGGATGACTTTGTTGCTGTGTTACGTAATTGCCTTTGAAAAGGTAATGTTTCTATTTCCATAAGAGGACGATTATCTTTGTCGTTAGCGAATTACGATTCAGGTAGATGAGGTTGGTTGGTTGAAGTTTTATCGCTAGAAGTAATGAAATTTGTACGTATTAGGATTCCGTGGAACCTAAGTTGATTTAGGTTAATGTTATCATTTCTATACTAATTTACTAAAATTGTTCAGACATAACAGATGCTTAACAAGTTACGTATGAGTCCAGATAGTCTAATGCTATAAAATCAACATAAAACCAAAATTACAATCAATATTTGTTATTTAAATTCGATTTCAAAATCTTTTCAATGGTGTTACTTCCGCTATTATGTAAAAAATGAAATTTTGGCTAAATGCTGCATTTTGAATATTGCATTTTCGAATTTCTAAACGGGTTACTGTCGAAAAGATTTTTGGAAGACTTTTTCGTAATGAATTTAATGAAAACAAAGAATATTATAAAACGTCCTAAAAATTTTACGTCAAGATGAAAGAAACAGTCTACAATAAATAAATTAACTTGGAATTTTACTTTCTGTGAAATTGTTTCCTGTATTTCCTTTTGCCTGCATGATGTAGTATTTTCCAGACAATGCCTTTCAGCCATGTACATATATCAATTGATGTCCGTTTGCAGAGTCAAGACATGACCATGGGAATATTCAATGACCATGGTCAAAACTGCTTAAATAATAAAAAAATGACAAACTGTCTGATGTCTGAAAATGCTGCTGTTGTACAGACGCAGCACATGAAGCTACTACATTCTGTCAAATTTCGTTAATAGATAATTTTCAATTTTATCGCTACAGCATTAGGTTTAAGGTTGGTTGGGATAATTTGACAGTTTCGGGTAGCTATTTCTCACTTGTAGAAATTATAACACTAGTCTCAATATAACCTCTGCGATGATCTAGTGAAGAGAAATACAATAACACACATGTGAACGTTATTGAAGAAAGCTGTTCCGATCGAGTTAAGGTCTCAGACCTACGATGACTATCACTTTTTGTATCTAAAGCAGCGGTTGAACCGGTCCGAAGGCCTACGAATGCCAACTGGACAAGCGCTATGCAATATGTGGTTTGCGCACATCGATCAGTGCAATCTTTGAAGGTATCTTTTGTAGGCAATCTTTGCTGAACGCTAATAATGCATTGTCAGGTCTTAACATATTTAAATGCCTTCTGAATATCCATTGGGAATATCTTTAAGATAAAAATCCTGTACCTTTTTGAGATTACCTAGACATAGTAGTGATTCGTTTAGTTTAAATTAGCGATATATTTATAAAGCAGAAATACAGACGGTATTTCTGCTTTATAAATCGTCATCGCGATGTGCCTTGCTCCCCGATTTCTCTAAAAATGTTGTATTTTAGTCCAGTTCAATGTTTTGCCAATCCAAAACTTTCATGACAATAAGGTAATTCTAAAAATAAATTAAAAACTGCTCTAATATTTCCGCTCCATTGCTTTTCAGTTGTATTCATGACGATTGATTTGTTTCCATTTGCCAAACTCTATACAATGACTTGGGTGTCCATAACGGGCTTAACTTTCAATATATCACTGTAGATGTTTTGCATTAGATGATGGACACATTATGTGACAAAAAATCGCTCGAACCAGTCACGACTAGATGCAAGTCCACATTAGTTTCGTTATGCAAATGTAGTGAAAGGATATGGACTTGCAATTTCCATGCCACCATCAGACGAGTGTGAAAGTGCACCTATAAAATTATCGATGTTCCGCTGATTTATTAATTTGATTTTTGTTTCTATTTTTATAAACAGATTAATCACTTTTTAGAGATGAAGACTTTCTTTCATTGAGTTGGTTGATTGAAATTGTCTTCATATGCTATTAATTTAATTATCTAGACACTGATGCCAATATTTTTTACTGGAGAGTTTTGGCGAATATCCATGTGCATGAAAGCAATAAATATTCTCTTAACTAATTACATTTCGGTAGATACTCGTAGATATAGTCAAGTAGGTTAAGGTCATTTTGCATATTTAAACAAAATATTGTAATTAACTTGTTGTTATTGTGATTAGATTAAAAAGTAATTCTAGGTCATTGCACATTTTACTTACCAAACTAAGAAATATAACATATTGTATGGCTTATATGTATGTGTCTTTCTCGAGAAAGTTTGCCAAAATACTTTGTAAATTCACTCAGAGAGAGGACGAATGGAGTCCAAAATAAGACGATTTCGATGTAACTTTCCTGTTGGTGCATCTTATTCTAAGTATAGCATTCATAGAGTTACTATATAAAGCTATAAGGTAGAAGCATAGCTTTACAGACACAGCATATTATCGTTTATTATTATTATTATTTGGCGAGCACCCAAACATCTTTAAGACATGTCGTAAGATAAACTAAGAACATGTTTTCATTACACTTTGGCGGCAAAAAGATTAATAGAAGATAGAGTTGAATGCATCTCTATTGTTAGCCTGTTCCTAGTTATAATTAAGGTCTTGCTGAAATACTAGAAAGTAGTTTAGGATACAATACAATACTTATATCAACTCATTCAAACAAAACACAATGTGTAAGTCATATGGTATTGTTGTTTTGGCGGCGTGAGTGCCAGATTAGAAATTTTGGCAACATATTCGTGATTATGACCGCTCTCAAATGGCTATTAAGTGCGGTTGACTTGGCACTTCAACTTGATTTGCGATTGTTTGGAACTAATGTGCCATTACGAGGTATCGCCAAACCACGTCGGTGTAGTGTGTCGCTAAAACTACGCATAAAGGGAACTGAAAATTAACGACTGTTTCCAGCCAATTTTCGAACAGGTTTCTAGTAATTTTCCGCACAAAATATTGAGTACATTGTAGTATTTTACACAAATACGATTTTTAAATAGGTTTCAGTTACATCTGCCGTGTGAACGTCACAGTTTATTTTCGCCAGCACGAAATGTTGAGAACAGATTGGATCCATAATGATTGTAGTGATTGTTTTATAGGGAACAATTTTGTGGTAACATGGCCTTAATTAACATCTGAAGCGAGAGCCTTCATGTGATCATTAAACTGTGTAATTTAAACAGTCTTTGTCAACTAGTGAGCTACGGGTTGGATAAAGGCACACGTCCGCAAGTGTTGTTTATACGAAATGGAAAATGTGATTTCACTCGTCAATTTATGGTAAACTAACTGCGCCTCGCGGTTTTGCCCGCGCAAGTTTTGATAAATTATAGCCTATGTTATTTCCTGATAATTTGATTTAATTTGTGAAAAAAATGTTAAAATCGGTCCAGTAGTTTCGGAGTTTATTCGGTACAAACAAACAACTAAAACATCTTTCCTTTTTATAATAGAAGTTAGTTTAAAGTAAATAAAGACTATGTTTTTAAACGTACTATAAAGAGAAGTTAAGTACGGCAGAATGATCGGGTGGATTCTGGATTGAGTCGTAGAGTTTTTTTTTATTTCACACAGAAATTTTGCGCCTTTTGCACCTTTATTGAAGCTGCTATCGGTTTGTTAGCCGATAAACTCATATAACGTGTTCACCGGAGTTTTCCTGATCGCATAAGCCTTCTGTACAAAAAAGTGTATAAATATGGTGAACCGGTAAAAGTTGTTACATTTACCGGAAGATTTTAACGCGCATTTCCGTATATTTTTCCTTCTCATGTAGGACTGTCTGTCATGATCAGGTTGTTGCTACGTAAATAAATTGCTTTTTCAATTCGCAATTAACATATTATTATTCTGACAAAAGTCAGAATAACCTTAACCATACCTAAGATTATTAATTAAGTTGAATATTAATGGAAAAACCTAATTTCGGTTTTTGTTGAAATTCTTGCGAGTTAGAACATTCACAGACTTTTTCAGGCCAATTTACTGTCCATGTTGACCTAGCTAATGATTTTATGTTGCAATGCTCATATAAATAAGAATAGGCTTCAGAATCGGTACACAATCGATTAGGTACTGAGCTAATCGAGAGGAAACTCTTTGATGTTTAATAAAGCATGAAACCTGTTGTTAGCGACTGAACAGTTTTCAGGGGCAAATGCGACACGATTTTAAATGTGTCTTAGCATATTATTCTGAAATAATAGGAAGTGATAGGTGACTTGCCTGACATTGAACTAGATCCTAATCTTAGTGCTTGGCGGTTCTAATATTTCAAGTAAATGCTAGATCAAAAAGTGTTTTTTTCATGTTCTATTTAATCATAAAGAATTCTATTTGATCTATTTAGTTGTGGCATTAAATAAATAGGATTTTTTGAACTTGTACTATAGTAGATAGGTAGGTGTTGAAAGAAATGACAGCCAAAATTATCTTAAGGTTAGAATTATTCTTGTGTTTTTATGTTTGAATATTTATTATGGTGATATTTGAGCAAACAATCGGATACCTTAACAAAATCGCAGCATGTGTGTGATAATTTAAACTAACCACGACTATCGAATATATGATTCGTACTCTCGCGTATGGAGCATATGTTTGCTTATCCTTTCCAATACCCAAGTGGATGATGGTCGGTGATTGTGTGAAAGTCGTTGCTCGCACCATTATTCTCTCATCATTCCTCCAGTCAATAAACTGTATGCATTAGCGTTCGCGTTTAACGACAATCACATTTAAAACATGTAAACATTCTGTGACGTCACAGAACACGATAAAATCTAGACAATGGTGTTTTCTCAGATGTACGGGCCCCGTTAACAGGATGATTAAAAAATGATGCCACCGGACTGAAATAGAACGCGCGGAGAAAGTTGACACGGGCGTCTGTTTCTCTCGTTTTGACATGATGAAAACTCGCACAGGCAGTTTTAGGTCGCACACATAATAGTCCCGAATACCAAACAATAAATATACATTCAACACCACAAGTATTTAAAATGTTTCCTTGGAGTTGTCATAAATCTGTTACGAATCAACTCTTTAACCTGAAAAATGTAAGTTGAAAGACGTGCTAATTTCGCACGGAATGTTGCTGTAATGCTTTTCATATACTTTCTTCTTAATGACCTACTTAAGTCAAGATTCTAAATGAAATGTGTCATTTTGATAAAACTATTCCATTACCAAGTTTGTTGTGTTCGGCGCTGTTATATTATTCTCATCATGGCATCGTAAAGTATCACACAGATGTTCGCGTCAATACGACACACCGTAAGGATGGTACGGTTATGCAATTAGCCAAGAGAATGGCGTACACAGTAATGTCCTTCTCGGTCAACGGGTTGTGTTACTTACTGCTATTAACATAATCTACGAATGTTGTAAAGCAAGGCTGTTCTATGCACAATTCGGCTAGAACGAACATCGTGTTTACTGCATGTGCCATCAACAAATCGAAGATTTAATGAGCAGCTGTTTTGGCTACTTCTACTGACATTGACTTCGATTCTTGACTTCTCATGGAGATTCTTTGATCTGACATGATAATTAATAAATTCACTCAAAGTGCACTAATAAAAAGTTACTGCAAATTATAAGATTAGATTAATTTTATAAATATAATCCTTATTAGAAGAATAAAGGAAAAAAAATATCGTGTTGAAATTATGAATTCAAAATATTGGTTTAATTTTCGGTATTGCGAGTATTTCGCTCTACTTCGTCATTAAGTTTTTGTAATAAAAAAAAACCAAACGTACTTTATGTTACACATTTTCTGTTCACCTCACAAGGTGGTCGGACGATAAAATCTTCTGTTTATTAGCAGTTAACACATCTTCTCGTAGCACACAATATCACATAATTCTACTAAGTAACAGTGTTGTTGACACGGGTAAGTAGATACGTGTAATCATTAGCTGTCGCCGAAGTAATTAGGCAGCTCGGCCTAATTGCAAGAAAGTGAAATGCGAGGCCGCTGCGAATGTGAGAACGATTCCCATAGCTCTCTGCTGTTCAGTCGTAATCGTAACGCGTCTACGCGCATCGGTTTGTTGATCGGTAAATCACTACATATTTGTTTTGGCGAGTTGTTGATCAGGAAGTTTTCAATGATTTGGTAGACAAGGCCTAAGCAATAGTAAAGTCAAATATAGCTCAAAGGTACGATTTTGTAACATTTCTAGAAGATGTCTGTTTTGGTTTATCTGCGGATGCGGAGGAATGAGGAAAATGTTGTGAGGAAAGTTTTGAGTATGAATGTGGATGCCTGGGTATATGAGTAGAGGAAGGCCAAAGAAACGATGGATGCACTGTGTAGAGGATGATATGGCTAGAAGGGGGTGACTGATGAAATGACGAGTAATAGAGAAGTATGGAAGAAGAAGACATGCTGCGCCGACCCCAAATGAATTGGGATAAGGGCAAGAGAAGTATGTCTGTTTTGGTTAATCTAGATATACATATAGACTCATCTACTGCTCTGGTGTTTGTACGAGTTAAATCTTATTCTTCCTAGTCAAGATCATAAATAATTATTATTATATCCGACCTAACATTTAATTACATCTTGTCAAAAAGTTTTAAGCGTGGGCGCAAAGCTCAATTAAAGATGAGACATTACTTGTAAAAAAGGTTCTTAACCTTGATTCTACAGCCTCCGTATGTGAAGTTTCGAGACGGCAGAATAAGGAACAAAATACTGAGATCGAGGTCCTACCAATAAATTCAGTCCTCCGGTGGAGTGTATCAAGTTGCGTAACAACGTTTGGTTCTGTACGATACGAAGCGTGTCATGTTTATTACCATTCACCATTCCCAACCACTGCAACTTTAGAATTCTACTAGACTCTATGGTAGAAATGTGATACCAGAGACAATCATGAAGCCCGAGATTTTCCAAGAGAATCAACCATTTTTGAAATTTGGAAGAAGAAATAATAAGCAAAAAAATAGTGTATAGTTTCCTCACATTTGTGTTAAAAGACCTGAATATCAATGTTTCTTTAACTACAATTGTGTTTTCATTGTTGTTTGCACAACCTCAATTACATGAATGAACTCACAGCGTGATATAAATCATATTTTCGTTGGATTTGGACTACATCTCATTCATAAACGATGTTATGTGTACTGATCAGAAATAGAATTTATTACTACGTTAGTTTTTTAAAGGAATATCTAGTACAGACAGAATTGTGGCGTCTAAAAACCCAATTTTTTAACTAATTACTATATGTAATTTAATTTACTAGCTGATGCCTACGGCTTCGCCTGCCCGCAAATTATATACTAAAACCTTCCTCTTGAATCACTCTATCTATTAAAAAAACCCGCATCAAAATCCGTTGCGTAGTTTTAAAGATTTAAGCATACATAGGGATATAGGGACAGAGAAAGCGACTTTGTTTTATACTATGTAGTGATACTGAAGTTACAGTGAAAAGACTTATGATTTCACTCCATCGTCGTAATCTTAGTCTATAGGTTTTTTATTTTGAAATAAAATACATACGCTCAAGCCTTTGTCTCATGTGGTTAGGTAGACACTACAGAACACGTTGCGAATTTGCTATCCTTGATCCTACTATCCTACTAATATTATATATGCGAAAGTTTGTGAGTAATGGATGTATGGATGTTTGTTACTCCTTCACGCAAAAACTACTGAACGGAATTCGATGAAATTTTGCACACAGATAGGTTGTAACCTGGATTAATACATAGGATACTTTTTATCCCTGTAGTAAGATCCCATGGGAGAATTATCAAGCTTCACGCGGGCGAAGCCGCTGGCAGAAGCTAGTATAAAATAATGTTAATTAAATACATAGTTTAAGATTTTATTTTTGCGTTTGTAATTCTGTTAACTTAGTGCTATTTTGTACCGAAGGCTCAGATTTCGATACTTTTGTACCTGTTTTCCTTGAGAACGTTACACTACTCGCGCTAATAATACCGATATGCGATATCTTGTAGAATGTAGACCTAAGGTTAGCACAGCACATTATATGCCTATATTAAACAGGAGGTATGTGCAGCCCTATTGTTCTATAGAAGGCAGACAATATCATGATGTTGGTACCACTTACTGTGTTATACACATAGTTCTAGAACTGTGGCGAATCGCGGAAACAAACTACACATAATTATGTAGTGTGGCGCGAAATAAATCTCTCTTCATTAATCATGTTTAAATAACATTCGATTTTGCGTTATTCGTACAGAATAACTATTTGCCAATAAACAGTATATGCCTAGGTACTTAATATTCTTAACCGACAGAATTCTGTAAAAACTAATTGGGTGTGTATACAAAACAGGCGCACTGTAAGCTTAGCCAAGTTGACAATCTACAATCGTTAACGCTAATAAAAAACTAACCAAATGTATGGGAATGACATCACTTCAACGTTAAATCACGTGGTCGAAACAAACGAATAAAATCTTTTAAGTTCAGTCAAAACTGTAAGTTGGCTACGATTTATATGGGATGTAGCGATCACTATTGTCGAAACGAATACATTTCATTCTATCATCTTAATCTTGTCTACGAAGTTTCAATTCGTTTGCTTTGAGCACGTGACTTAACGTTTACGATTGTTGAAAGAGAATCGATACAAATCGTTTGTTACTTGGCTAGGCCTGCTGTTTCGAATGACTTTTTCATACATTTTTGCATTTCATTCACGTCATTTCGCCATTGTGTCGGCATTCTCCGAACGAATGGAATGTAACAATGCGGATAGTGTACGATTCGCGTGTTTATCTTCACGTGACGGAAATGGACGAGCAAAATAGATTACTATTTGGACTGCGACGTCCACGCCTGGACATTTATAATAACGCCTTTGTTGACCAAGGAAGCAAAGCCAACAATCATTGCGTGGCCAACTGCTAGGCAATTAGCAAGTTCATACATAAACTGACTCCTTTTTCCTATGGGGTAGGCAGAAATTACAGAACACCACCATGACGAGGTAACAGGAGTTGTGTCTTAGCAGGTGGCGTTCCGTAGTTTCTGTGTCTCCATTAGTAAGTATGGTCTTTCAAACTGTTATCAGTTAGCAATATTAGGAATATTTTAATTAGTAGAGAAAGTGAACCTATCGGTGATTGTGTTTCGAGTGAACAAGCCTTTTTAGACATACTATCAGTTAATAGGTACCTACTTCATGATAGTGCGATAACATTTTTCTAAGTTATCTAGCACGTATGCGTCTTTACGTGAGTTTCACTTAAGAAGTTACTGATACTATGCGCAAGAGACATAAAATCCGTAAAAAACTTGTGAAATATTTTAGTACCAGGCTTATATCACGTCTAAGGAGGTTTTAAACATTTATTTATTTTCTTGTACTGGAAAAGTTTACATTTAGGAACTACGACAAACTGAAATAGACACAGCCCGTAAATAATGTTAGTCAAACATTAGAACAATCGTCGTCTGTTGTCCTATTACTTTATACACGGAGGTTGTAATTTCGAGGTCAGCCCGTCATACTTAATTGATAGACCTTTATCTGTTGATTGTCATGCAACTACTGAAGCCTACGTGCTCAAATTGAATGAAAAATAAGTATACATTTATAAATATAATTATATTCTTACTTAGATCTAAGGAGTAGGGTAGAGATGGGAGGGCACGCCACAATAGTGGCGATAAGTCCCCTCTTTGAGGAGTGGCTGGAGAGACGCCACGGCGTCCTCACCTTCCGCCTGACGCAGGTTCTTACCGGACACGGATGCTTCGGTAAGTTCCTGCACCGAATCGGGCGGGAGGAAACGCCCGGGTGCTATCACTGTGAGGATCGGCCGGAGGACACGGTGGAGCACACTGTGGAGGTGTGCCCCGCTTGGGTGGAGCACCGCCGTGTCCTCGAGGTGGCGATCGGCGGCGGCGACCTCTTGCTTCCGGCCCTGGTTCGTGCCATGGTCCGAAGCGAGACGGAATGGGACGCCGTCACCTCCTTCTGCGAAGCAGTCATGCTAGCGAAGGAGGTGGCGGAATGGGACAGGGAGAGATCCACACGTCCCGGCCGCCGCGGGAGACGCCCCGGGCGTCGGGGGCCACGTGGTGGCTTCCGGCCACCGTAGGCGTGGGCCTGTGGACGGGGAGCTATGGGCTAGCTCGCCGTCGTTCCGTCTCATGACGACAGGCCGTGTCGACGGCGCGTTCGTGTTCCACGCGCGCCTCAAAGAGAGTCAGCAATAAGGAAGGGGCCCGCAAGGGCCGAAGCCTGCCGGGGCTGCGGGACTATTCGAAAGAGATACCGTGGTCCCGGAACACAAAGGGCGAGGAAGGAACATGCATGGGTTTTAGTCAGTAAAAGTCTGACACTCCCTCCTGCTCTGCCCAGAGCGGGAGAAGTCATTTGAAGATTTCCCATCCTAAAAAAAAAAAGAAAAGGGTAGAGATGGGACCATCAGATTAAGCAAAATAAGTAGCTTTAGAGCTAAGTTGTAATCAACGTCACCTTCGAGTCCGACTCGTTTTTTAGGTTTATCGACTTCTAATTGCCGTAGTAGGAAGCAGGAAAAATAACTAAGCAAATATATATAAAGTGTGTGTGTGTTGTGTTATATAATATTCTGTTCAGTTAATGCATAATCAGCAACTCAGTTGTCAACGGATGTTTGCTATGTCAAGGCACCTGTGGTCACTCACTGCGGATACCTTAACTACGCATTACGATTTTACGAACACATGAATGAAATCGACTCTGATTACACAGCTTACAAACAACTCGATCGTAATCCTCATCGATACTGTCATCGGTAATCGTCTTCAAGCTACTCGTAAAACAGTAAACAGTAGTAGAAACGCACGTTTTTATTCCGATATTTCGCTTACTTATGAATATTGTCACATCCTTAGTCAATAAATCAAGGAGACGATTCAACAGACTGACTCATCTGTGTGTTTGTCGTCAATCAGTCATCATAAAAGTTTATTGTATTTCTAATTTATTACTGCCCCCGATTCCGATAGTAAATGACCTCTTTGGAATTAATGGTTTTAGTAATTAATTTCATAATATTTGAACGCATGCTCTGAATTGAGTATAATTGTTAATCGATGATATTAAGAGTATTGCAGTTGCAGTTGAGTAAATTGAACCTAAATACGTACTTACAGTATCGTTTCGGTAGATAAATGAAACAACAAATGAATAAATATCGCAATGACCATTTCATTGCAATTTATGGTGCATTGCAAAAGTGAAGGGTGCATAAAATAACGACAAATATTCACGAGCTAGCGCCAAAATTAATCTTTTGTTATCCAATAAATACTGCAGGACAGATAACCAGCTGATAGAGACAATATTATTGTTCGTTATCAAATAAAATACGGATTATAGACACAGATATATAAATTGTACCTAATTAGTATGATGGACAATATAGACAGAGCATAATTATGTGATGGAAGAATTCAGGTAAGCTTGTTCTTAAAACTGGTAGGCAATATTTTATGTAAGCTATAATTAAGATATCCTACAACTAAAGTCATGTTTTGGCAGATAAATAATTGAAATTTCCATATGACGAAATAAGAATCAGTTTATTTATAGCGTTAGACTCATGTCATAGCAACCTGTAATTACGTTCACTCGATATTTTGCTAGTCCCAGTCCATGTAACATCATAATAATAACAGGTAGATATACCATACAATTCAGTCTAAGCAAAAAACTACAATGTCAGGTAACAAAAAGCAGTGAATGTCCGGCCGCGGTTCGCACGTTGAACTTTTGAGTGTTTCAGACAAAAACGTTCCCATCAATCAAGTATTTAATTAACGATTGTTCAACAGAGACTATTCACATAATTTCGAATTTGGCATTTTCGCTGGCGCAGACGCAGACAGGCTGGGGTAAACGATGGATTCTGATCAGGGATTTGATCGTGTTGAGGAAATACGAGTTGAAGGAGACGATACAGAAAGTGGCGAGAGAGAAGAAGACAGCGAATGACCGCATTAAAATGTATAAACGATGGTTGTAGTGGATAATATGCACTTCAAAAGGGCATTAGGTCATGGTACCCCTGAGTCACAAAGCAGAGAGCGACAAGGTTCGACCTAGCATAAAACAAATATACAGAAACAAAAGAATTACCTACTACAAAAAATACGCCTGCCCGTGATCCAGATTATTCTAAACGCGAGCTAATTTCCGTGACGAATATTGCGTATAAAATCGGCTGACAAGTTCTAGATGCAGTTTCTATTACAAAAAGTCCATAAACTACAGTTATCTTTGTCAGCGATATGACCTCTATAAGTACTTACTTTACTCTTTTTAACATTATATCTACGTCTGTAATCTTTTTATTTTCTCGAATGAATTTAGCAAACGATACAACATGTTAGGTAACGTTAACAAGTGTTAACTTGTAATTTATGTCGGTAGCAATCTTCGTCGATATCAGCCATGTCTCTATTTCTTCATCTATCGTTACATTATCTATTACACACTACTTATGTTATTCAGTAACGCCTATCAATTCTGCAATTATGTGTATCGAATTAATTTGAGTAGAATCCTCTCCAATTGCCTAATAAGGTAAATGGTTAGATTTGAAGGTGTGAGTGTTGACCTCAAAACAATTGACACAGAACAAATTAGTATTAGTTAGGCACACACAAGACCAATTAGTAAAATTGGACATTGTTACAGAACATTTGAAATATTTTGATTGAATCGTTTAGTGCTTTATTTGTTGTCAAGGTTCAATTAAAGCTGCAACCTGATTGGATTGGACATTGACTTTGTATTTGGTTTAAACTTCGAAGTGTTATTTCCATTTTCGAATTTAATTACTATTCTTGCCTGCTAACCAGAAGCTCTCTGTTATACGAGTCGAGTGTTGTATAGTAGCACGTTCATAATGTTCACGGTAAAACGCATTGTTTTCTTCGAGTGTGTAACCTAATTAACATATCACAACAAAGAAGACTTCTGTTGCTCAGTGCTCATTAACTTACACTTTCATTGCAGATATATAGGTAAGGTATCATTGTTGATTCTTTGGATGCCTTAAGAACTAATTTTGTTAATTGATTTTTGTTTGATTGACATTGTGTATGTTTATACTTTCCAGTTATCGGTGATTGATAGAACTATGTGAAATTTGGTGTAAATATGTAGGTACCTGTACATATGACGACGGCGACTATCACCTAGGACATCTCACCTCGGACATCTCTCTCTCATATGTTTAGAATTTCTGCCGAGTCGTGCAAAGTCGCGATTTATCGATACTTCTCCACTAATCGAAAGTGGTGATAAATTCTAATTGAACAGATTCATAGGTCAGTTAGATTCTATTACCAATTTCAAGTTTAATCCGTTTTCCTCGCGGCATTAATGACTTTTACGACTTGTGAAAGTGAACTATGTCGGGAATTTTTCATTGATTTCCTTCAGCTTTCCATATAGCTTGTTTCCACATCTTAGTATGTGCAGTGCATACATTACGAGTACATTTCAGCCATTAGTTCTCACAAAGGTGTATAAACGTCATCTTATATTGGCAAATAGCGGCATTGTTGAGGTTTTTACTCAGTTTCATAGGTGGGTATCAGTCACAATGACACGCCGCGTTACATGCGCGCTCGTATGCGAACAATGGTGCCGGCTGTGCCAAGTGCCGCCATGCCGCCTTGCCGCCACTTGCGACCGTTGCGATAGAACTTTCCATTTTCTTAACACCTTAAGCGATTACTAGTTAGCTGTTACGCCAGATTACAGAATCATGTCAGGTGTCGGGTTTGTTTACTTACTTGTGGGTATTCCCATCTTCCTAATGGGTTTTTTTCGCTGTCAAAATATAAGGTCTGCTACATTACCTAAACTGAAAGTAAAAACAGTGATAATCTGTTTTAAAGTAAATAGATGCTGTTTATACGTTTGCAAAATGGTTTTAGATGTTGTGCAAAAACTGATTTGCTGTACAAAAATAAGTCTCAGTTGCTTTATATCACAAAAAAACTCGTTTAATATACGTCATGTACTTATGTAAGTTTTTATAAGAGTTAATTCCTAAAGTAATGGTGCGGTAGACGGTTAGACATTAATAATTATTTTGATAGCTTAAAATTAGGTACTCACCTCACAATTTGCTCATATTAGCTCAGGGTAGTTTCTGTTGTTTAGAACATTCGAGTTACTTAGTCAAATTACTTCGAAAGTTAGACCGTATATTCTGACCTAGCCGAATCTAGCTTTGGGTGAAGTAATAATCTGTTTTGCTTCATATTTGTATGTTTATTGCTTTCACATCTTTTAAAGGTGGCTTTTAATTGATTACTTATTTAGTAGCTTGAATTAATTAGTATATATATCTGTACATAACGCCAACTTGCTAAATAAGGAAGACCGATGGAGTGAAAAGCCGGAGGAAAAACCCTTGTTTGATTATGACATATTTCAAGGCTAGGGTTTTTCTTGATTATAGTAGCACTCAGATCCAGGATTACGTAGTTATTAAGTACAAAATCAGTTACTTCCTGACACGTAATAAGTCTTTGGTAAATATTTAGGAAACCATAATCTACCAGTGTTCAAGTCAAGCGCAGTGTATGCCAATAGATTGAGTTCTTTAATAGGTAAAATAACATAACATAACATCACGACGATGGGTAAGGCAGAGGTGTACCTAATAGTACATTAGTTTATTAATTATCTATTAATAGGGCGAGCCTATTGCCATCAACCGGGCACAAATCCAGACTCCGTGGCTGCTACTGAGAAATTACTGATGGAAAAATCCATTATCGCTTTGGTCAACCCAGGAATCGAACCCAGGACCTCTGCAGTCGTGCTTGCGAATACTAGACCAACGAGGCAGTCTAGATGTCAGTCTAGTTTAAATAACATAAACATCGGTAAATCCTGTTTTTTTTGTGTTAAATAATATCATTAATTTCTACGCTTTTCACCTTCATTCTTCCTGCTTCGCTTCGTACGCTAAATAGCTCTTATCTGCCTTACTATACGGGTTAAATTCCCGTGTAGTGTTAGTATAGATATCGTCTAGAACTATAAAAAGAGTTGTAGTAACTCTTTTTATGGTCGTTGGAGTCGTAAATACTAGCACGAAGAAGTAGAAAATGTTAGAAGCATCATTGTTCTCGTTATGAGTACTTTGCATAGAGTTACATGAATACGGCGATAACGTATTGTTTGTAGTAAATATCGCAATGCCTTTCAGTTAGCCTGATTGACTCATTTCTTAGAAAATGGTAAATAGTAACAAAGCTTGGCATCGGTACCGACTGTTCATTTGAATAACTACTCCGATATTATGATAGTGGCTTGCTTCGGTAAAGGAAAATATCGTGAGGAAACCAGCATGCCTGAGGGATATTCTCTATGGCATGTAAAGTCAAGCCATGCGCATGGGTGGCCATAAAAAGTCTGACACCAGGTTAGGCACTAACCGGCGCGTTCGTGTTCCACGCGCGCCTCAAAGAGAGTCACCAAAAGGCTTGCTTTTTCTTTTTCAGTAGGAAAGTCATCGTCATTGTGTGTTTTTGGTTGCAGTATTCTTTATATCCTCTTTGTCCCTATTCTTGCGTCATACCTAAGAGTGTTATTAACTTTTTCATCACACTTACACGTAAACAGTATCATAACAAGCAGGTTAACTTGGCCGCAATGCCCCGTATAAAACCCTCGACCCTTTTTCTTCCCATGAAGCCCAAGGTCAGTAAGTATTTTTTTTAAATTTATAGCACTGGCACTGCACACAGGTCATGCAGGCAGGTTCAAGTTATAGCAAGGAGTTTACATTAGATCGAAATTAAAAAATTGTCTTAAAATGTTATCTAAACAGGAATTTTATTGCAATCTTGCTATATATTACTTTTACACCGTCATGGCTGTATACGTATTTGCCCTTAATGTTTCTGAACGAAACATTTGTATTAAGTATCTGTGGTGTGGGTTAAAAGCCCGCCATCTGCTTAAAAAAAAAAACACGAATTTTGTAATATTAGTTGTGCTGACTTGTGTAGTAAAGCTGTATTTCATTTTTTTTTTGAAGTAATAAGTTTTTCTGCCCTATAATTTTATTTATTTATTCGCAAATGTGATGAAAAACATTGTATATATCACGGGCGGTACGGGAATTACGAACCTCGACTCAGAAAGCCCTCAGTCTTCGACTTCGGGCTTCTACTAGAGCCTTGATCGTAATTCCTTACTTACCGTCCCTAATACACCATGTACTAAATACATATATATTTCTCCACCACTTTACACCAATCATGCTTGCTGACATTTTCTACACACTAATTTTCTTTGCAGTATATTGAGCGAGTTTCTCAATAATTCATAAATATACGAGGAATAAACTTCCTGCATCCTTGTAGACATTTCTTCTATTCTTAAACATTTAAATTTAATCTTTATTTATTTTCTATTCGTAATACTTTATTATGTAAGTTAGAGAGTCGCACGGTCTAGACTAGGCTATAAATGAATATTTATTTATTGTTCCGACTCGTTCAATCCTCAATACATATTTTGACTGTAAGTGGATTCTGCGTGAAATATGGTGATGTTTATTTTAGCCAAATTAACTGATTTTGGTGTAGATATCTCAAAAATTGTGGCTGCTAGTGTCTGTAGTCTATTGCAACGATGTCTTTATCGAATTTCTAAACATGAACATTTTACATTTTCTAAAGTATTGAAAGAAGTTCAACAAACTTGTAATCGTTCTTATCTGACTGTATGTAAGCAATTTCAATTATAGTTATAGAGAAATTGCAATGTCAGGGAAATTTGCCATTTTTAATTTGAAACCATTCCAGAACCTTCCACACTCAAATCATCCGTTTCCGTTGGAAAGTAAAATTCAAATAAATACCTAAACCGGATTAACATTTTTCGATGGAATACGGAGTAGTTAGGTACATCAACAATGCTGATGACAAGGTCGTGGTCAACCATTCGACGAGAATAAAATGAGAGATAATAGCTTGTGTTCAAATTGCTGTGTCCGTAATTTTGCACCGATGACGATAACGCCGAACCATTGTGCGACTGCGTCTATTATGGTCAGTACACTACACATAGTACACTTACATGCAAATAAATATACCCAGGTAGACACAAAGGCATATACTAAAATATTCTAGAACATTCAGGGTTATTTCGGTATTGACAATTAGCTACCGTGGTCTCAACGACTTCGAGAAAAGTTAAGGAAAATGTGAAACATTCCAATGTAACACTTACACGTCTTGGGAATTTAAATCGATATTGTACCAACTGAACTACTTAATGTTTACGAAGTCTAGGATTTACATAAGAAGAGCTGTTATTTGTACTGATTTCGGGGCCTAAATATTTCGTCTATTGGTCATCATTGTTTTTGAAGAATTCTGTGACCAACCCTGCGCAATCGACGTATTAATTTAAAAGTAAACGTTCACAGATACCTTCACAGCGATTTCCTTTTTCCATTCTAGCAACATTATCACACTATTGACCTTAAAAGCGTACGCAATTAATGTTACCAGCATTATGTGGGACTGGCCTACTTATTGCAGACATTTGCAAATTCCAATATTATTATGTATCAAAATATTACTCAGACTACACAAATGTTTTGTTCTTTGTGTCGGTGACCTCTCAAAGGTACGTCTTATGTTTATTTACTTTCATGAGGTAATTCGAAACGCCTTGATGTTTTAAAGTATTTACGTTCAAGTACTCGTATTTCGAAGTATAAACATTGTTTTTACCCCACTTCGTTAATATGTGTTGATTAAATTTAAATTAGACGACTTTCCAATGAATTGTTTGTGCGAAATGTGTAAGTATTTTGTTGTTATCATTATTGACGCTTTCTATAGCCAACATTAATTTACTAGTTAGTCAAGTGTCATTGTCCTCTACTTAATTGACATTCTATAGAAAGCAATACTATTAAATGTACCGTGTTTACTATTTGTTTTGAGTTCCCGATATATGGGCGCGCGCTGGCGCTGTTGCAAGCACCATGATCACGGTTAAACCGAAATTATTGCGAGTACCCACTCGCAATAATTTATTTGTTGCTCAAAGATACCCATCTATGAGCAACGAATAAATAAATAGTAAATATGGTAAATGTCCCGTTTTCAGTGTTAATGATAATGTTATTGACCATGTCAGATAAAACTTAGATACAATCTTATTAATTTAAAGTGGAAAAATAAGTACGCTCACTGTATATCAATTTGGTTGCGAATATTTGCGACTGAAAAATCACTGAAGATAACTTGTTTTACTTAATAAGGTATAACATGTTTACTTAACAGGCCCGTATTATTATTTAAGACTTTCCCAATGAAATTGGTTAATAATTTCGTTATAATTATTTCGGTCGGCGGTTCACGGCCGTTTGTTGCCAATACAAACATAATTATCTACAAGGTATTTAATTATCATATACTTGTTCACTAAGTATACTTTCTTTTACGCAAAATTACAACATGTACTACTTACAAAGTTAGAAGTACGGTCGAACAAGCTATTTGGTTTACATTTTACAACGTAATTTGTGAGAACTGTTAACCAAATAGCTTGTTCGACCGTACGTAGAAATAAATTATGTTGTATCAATTTGGCATTATAAAAATGCTGCGCTTTTACGGAAGCTCTACCTAAAATTGCGAAGTAGTAAGAAATGTTTCAACCATTAGCATTACTTATTGTTTGATAAAATAACCAATCTAGAAATGTTTAAGTGACTACTACAACTTAGGGAAGGCCTAGGTGGACTTAAGCCGTGGACTAAGTTTATATTTCATAATAGGCATTCTGCACAGTGTAAAAATAAATATTAATTCACACTTGGATACACAAAATACACATTAAACCCGGTTTTGTCAAACACACACTACATAATTACATTACTTATACAAAACTTAAGTTAAATGACGAATTAAATACGTAAATGCATACAAAACTTTGCGGCTGCAAAGTATTTCAAACTTGTAGATCTGTCGCAACTTAGGAAAGGCCTAGTAGGAGGACGTACGTCTTTCCTAAGTTGCGATAGATCGACAAGTTTCTTGAAGTCCATAAGTCGTGCGTATTCAATCTTGTCTACCGCAGGAGATAGTCCTCATCTGAACTGCACCACAATACATCACCCTGTACTCCGCCTTCTGTATCCAGTCTGTCCAGACCCATTGTTAAGGTCCTCGGTCCACCTAGCTGGGGAGCCGAAGCGACTTTTCGCTTGCCGATTTGCGGTTTCCACTTGTAATTAATAAGACCGGAGAGTACAATGACCTAGAAAAAATGTGATATAAGTAGGTACTTGAGGTTAAAATAAATAATTTATTTGCTTCGAGTACTACGACCCCTTTATGACACATTTATGACGAATTTTCATAAATAACCTACCGTTGTGTTTGTCTAGGTGTCTTTTTAATGACGAATAAATATGTTTATATGCTTTATGTAATATTTGTTATCATGATTGTATTGTATAATATTTTTGGTAGGTATTATGGGTGTAGTAAGGTAGGGCTTTGAGTAAAAAATCTTGTTTTAAATGTGGTGATATCATTGTACTTAACATTCAGGAAGGCGCTAGGTGTGCTGCTCGTCATCAGATTGTAGCACTTTTTGTTAAAGCCAGTTTATGACTAACCAATACCATTGAAGTTGTAGTATAAAACAACAGGTTTATCGGAAATTATAAAATTCCTGAATTGTAATTAGTTTCGTTCGCACAATATTAAACAACATTGATAGAAACGTAAAATTGGTAAGAAATTTTGTGTTGTAGAGGTTCACGTCACGGCGTTGTTCTACGCGGTTTTTACGTAGCATTTTTTTTTTTCGGATGGGAAATCATTAAATGACTCCTCCCGCTCTGGGCGGAGCAGGAGGGAGTGTCAGACTTTTACTGACTAAAACCCATCCATGTTCCTTCATCGCCCTTTGTGTTCCGGGGCCACGGTATCTCTTTCGAACAGTCCCGCAGCCCCGGCAGGCATCGGCCCTTGCGGACCCCTTCCCTTTTGCTGACTCTCTTTGAGGCGCGCGTGGAACACGAACGCGTCGTCGACACGGCCTGTCGTCATGAGTCGGACGGACGGCGAGCTAGCCCATAGCTCACCGTCAACAGGCCCGCGGTTTTTACGTAGCCTGCGTCTACGATTCCTGCGCGGCTCCGGCTCGCGGCAGGCGGTGGGCGGCAAATATGTATCTACGAACGTCTATGAGAAATCAACTCCCTGGTTGAAGGCCTTACACTGAAGGCACCCACACGATAGTCCTGTTAAGAAAACGACAACCTCTTAGGTTGACCTGCGAGATGCGATTCACAAAAAAAACTGTTTCTTACAAACGTTATTTAAGTACTGCTGTTACACAAATTACGTACTTATACAATATTTGACTAAAATTTTAGGGTTTCCGCCATACGATTAACGAAGCGGGTAATGCATAACACTTGTCATATAAATTATTCCAATAACTGCTATAATGAAGTGATCAGATGTGCGTATTTTCGTCATGCTCTAAATTTCTCGATTGAGGTCAATACCGGTTTCGGCGATTATATTGCTGTATCGAGGATGTAACGATGTAACTCCTACGTACGTAACCGTTCATGTTAAGACGTATTTAGTATTCGATGGAGGTTATTTATAATTAATTACTTATTTATAAATCATGGCTGTGCTGCTTAGGCTTGGCAGTTTGGCACAGTAACACAGCGAGCAACACTTTCTTTTAACTTGGCATGTCGAAAGTTTACAGGCTACGTATTTGTTGAGTGACTATTATGCTATTACTAATAGGTGCAATGACATAAAATCACGCCTGTAATCCCTAAAGGGTTAGGCAGAGGTGTAGTATCGAGGACACTCCCGCCTGATCACCACTAAGCTTATTTTTGCTTGCACTTACAACATAGAAACGCTGTTTAGCCCTGCCCCGTTGACTTTGTATAGAAATAACGAATGAAAAGATACCAATCGGCCGAGCGCACTGACGACGCACGCCAAACGAGAGTTATTGTTATTTTGCGCGCCAAAGTTGACGCTTTCCTAATAGGCCTAAACTTTTAAGGGGCCGTGGCTCGGCGCCTCCGCATGATTAAAGCAAAAAAAAATTTAACTGATCAGGCGGAAAAGACCACGACTGTACCTAATAGAACACCAACATTTTGCCAATTATCCCATGTAATAGGGGCGAGCCTTGCCATCAACCGGGCACAAAACCAGACTACGTGTCTGGTACTGAAAAAATCCTGAAGGAAAAACCCAATTACACTTTGCCCGACCCCGGAATCGAACCCAGGACCTCGTGCACAGCAGTCACCATTGCGACCACTTGAGGCAGTCTAGGTAGACCCAAGCAAACAGACTAATCTATCAAAAATGTTTGAATAACAAACAGCTTCCATTTGTCTAATTGGCTAATAATTAAAATCAGTATGTTAGAGAATAAACAATTTTTATCCGACTTCAAAAAAGGAGGAGGTTAAATGTTCGTGTGTATGTTTTTTTTTGTTATGTGTGTTAACCGATTTCTCCCCCATTTGTGGACCGATTCTCAAAATTCTTAAAAAAAAAACACTAAATCAACTAGACTTCAAAGTTTGACCTTTGTTTGATTGATTTGGTGTGTTTGTCACCGACTTCTGAAACTTGACCTTTGTTTGATTGATTTGGTGTTTTTGTCACCGGCTTCTGAAGCTAAAGTTATTTTTCACTTTTTCGCGTTTTTCTTTTTGTTTTTTTTTTTTTTATTGTGTTTTTTTAAGTTTGTTTTATTTTTTGCAAAAAAGTTTTTGAACGACAACATTACATAGACAGTATCTGAACGGGCGCCCTTCATCACTACCTAGTGTTTTGTTCTTTCATTCATATGCTTTACGTTCTTAGGGTCCCGGGTTCGAATCCCGGTTGGAGCAAATGTTTGTGTGATGAGCATGGACATTTGTTTCCGAGTCATGGATGTTTATATGTATAATAAGTATGTATTTACAAACAAAAAGTATCTATGTAGTATATTAACTATCTGGTGTCCACGACACAAGCCTCGTTGCTTAGTGTGGCACTAGATGGCGCTGTGTGTTAATGTCCAGCGATATTTATTTATATCATGAAGTATGTATTTTTATATCACAATAAAGAAGATTTGATAATAGATTTAAAATATTTGATAGATTTGATAGATTTATAATTTTTTTTTTGTATGTAGCTATACATACTTACATACATTTTCTCGTTGTTATTATAAACAGCTGTGAAAGATAACAATGTTGTTTTACATTCTATTCGCGCGAATGTCAGTGCCGCTATGAGTGGTTCTCAAGAAAAGCGCAATGATGTCATTGTTGAACTAAGAATTCTTATTTTTCTGTGTTATTTTATATCTCTGCGCATTTCATTGAATATTTTAATTTCATATTCATGCTATGCAAAATGTTTAAATATGCATTAAGTTGCATTCAAAGTAGACCATTTTTTCTTAATTTCTGTTGGCAAAACAGTCATGTATTCATGTAGGTATCTACATGCATATTGGCTTTTGGTTACTTACTAATTTTATAGTTTTTTTTAATTCAGTTTTACATTTAAGGCTTAATATTTTCGATTCACGCACCTAGGTAGGTGTAAGTAGACATGGATCCTGAAAATAAATCATTAAACAGAAATGTTGATTTCCAATTTGATTAATAAACAATAATAAAAACAGAACCTTCAGTCGCATACTATAAACATCTTCACTACGACCTGAACCCAAGCAAACAGACTAATCTATCAACAATGTTTGAATAACGCGATAAAAATGTGGTTTACTTTGTGACTAACAGAGATAAGTACATACAAGTCTGTACTATAAGTTATTTAAAATTCTAAAGCTAGCCACATTTAGTTTGATACCTACACTCCTTTCAAGTTGGTCACCTAAATGCTAATGTCCTCCACTACCTTTTATGTGCACTCAGCAAATCGGCAGTCGACACGGAAAGTGGAACAACTTCTTTACTCGTCAATTGTGTAGGAGTGGGTAATGTCCTTTAACAACACACTTATTTGCAACGGATTAAGAATATGCTAGAAATTTTGTTCGATTTTTGAATTGGAAACTTGGAAGAAGCCATTTGATTGTCTGAGTTGGTGATAAAATCAATCGATAGGTGTACTATTAGTTAGGTACCCCTCTGCCTATCCCTTCGGAGATTACAGACGTGATGTTATGTGTTAGGAGTTAATATCAATTGAAACAATAAACAATGACATGACTTAAAAAGAAACTTGCACACCATCTGACTTATCTGTCAACGGAAATCCTTCGTGATTATTAGGGACTGCAAATCATAATATTTTTAACGCGTCACTAATCGTTTCCTTTTCAAATTAAACGTGTAATTGTAAGAACTTATAGTTACAAGAACTAGCAATAATGTTATTAGTTACAGTAGGGTCTTTAATTACAGCAATTTATCCACTGTATTTAATTGATATAATCTTTGTTGCAGGTAATATCTTCATTATGTTTTCTACCGAATTAATTGGGTATGTATTTTTAATGAGGCGGCACTGGAACCTTCAGTTCCCGCCTACGGCCTTGTTATGAAAATATTCTTTTACTAATTAAAGGAAGCAAGGTAAGGTAAAGAGGAAATATGGTGGCAGAAAGTAATTAAATAATTTTCCACGCTATAAGTTTGAAGCAACAACGTTAGTGAGGAAAATTCAACAAGGTTTAAGTAAAAACCAGCCAAGTGCGACTCGGACTCGCGGACTCGCGCATGAAGGGTTCCTTACCAACGCAGTAGGGTTACCCTTTAATTTTAAATTTTTATTTTTTTTAATAGAACAGAAATACACAGTTTTAAGCTATCACGGTTCATAACTAAACTTAAAATCACGGAAGATCTTCTGTAAGTGACATTTTATGTTCAGAAATACACATGCATTCTGTGAAAATTTAAACTGTCTACCTATAACGGATCATGAGTACACAGATATGAGATAGACAGACGGCCGTACAGCGGAGGCATAGTAATCTAGAACAGCTGATTTAGAATTCAGGTTCTATAAGGTCTAAGAAACATCGAATACAATAAGGAATCAGTTTTCTTTACACCACGAGTCACGATCACGACGATACCCATTCAGATTTACTTTAGAATAATTACTTATTGTATTTGTAATAAAGCACATAATCCAACAGTATTCTCTTTAAATTAGTTATTATCCAGCAAATAAACAGCTAATTACGTGTTACGTTATGTAAAACTAAAGTGATGCGAGCATTAGAATAATTCGAATAGAATGGAAAACGGAACGATGTTAATGTTATACGAGTTATGCGACTAACTTTCTTTTCCACGTGTTGAGGATACAATCATAATATTTAGTTTGTTGCGAAATCTTGGCAAACTGATAATGTGTTTTTGTGTCCTATATTTTGTAAGCAACAGATGTTTGCTTTTGCAAGATATCAATAGATATAAGTAGTTTTATAGATTCGGTTCTATTGAGAAATGGCTCTATAGTTTAGTCTCTAGCAATAGATTTATGGACCTATCTATCCAGCCAGTCAGTGGAATTCACTGCCGGCTTCTGTTTCCCAATCATTATAATCTAGATCTCTTCAAAGTTCGAGTGAAGAGTGAATCGGTTTATTCTAGGCAGGTGTGCTCCACCCTAGGTCGCGTCATCGCTTCACATCAAGCTAGTTGCAGCCAAACGCAAGTCTATATTAAAAAAAGTTCCCGGTTCAACCGGTCAACTTAACCTAATGGTTTTAGACATTTTTGTCCCGATTACGGCTCAAGTCTTGGCCCTTTTTTTTTTTTTTTTTTCGTATGGGAAATCATCAGATGACTCCTCCCGCTATGGGCGGAGCAGGAGGGAGTGTCAAACTTGTACTGACTAAAACCCATCCATGTTCCTACATCGCCCTTTGTGTTCCGGGGCCACGGTATCTCTTTCGAACAGTCCCGCAGCCCCGGCAAGCATCGGCCCTTGCGGACCCTTTTCCATTTTGCTGACTCTCTTTGAGGCGCGCGTGTAACATGAACGCGCCGTCGACACGGCAAGTCTTGGCCCTTAGGGCGCTTTAGTTAGATTATTCAATAATAACAAGTTATCTATATTTATTCAATACAAATTTAAGTTAAGTTAATTTTAAACATGTTTGACCGTCGAACTGTGTACACGCACCAGTCTTATCTGACCGACAAGGATGTTTCCTTGTCGGTTAGATAAGACTGGTGCGTAAAAAACGCAACCACTTCAAGATCTTTACAAAAATGTGCAATAACCACTCAAAACTGAATTAAGAAAGTAGAATGGCTTGAAACAGTTTTTCTAATTCAGGTTCGTATGACAAAATATTACCTTTTAAGGAGAATAAAAAACGTAAAAGTTGACACAAAGTCCCTGAATCCCAGAAAAAAAAAACTGTTATGACGAAATAAATCCTTATAAATAGAAAAAGTAGAAAGAATGTCCTTGAATGCAAGACCAACAACAAAGTAAGAGCTTGATGTAACAACTGAGATCAATGGCCATATTGTAAATCGGACAATGCAAATCAATTACGCGAATCCGATCAGCGTTCCTTGTCTACACACGTACGAGTACCTATTGTACATAATATGTATGTTGGTACCGTTGCTTTATTACTGACATGCACTTGTTTTATATGTATATTAATAGCTTTTACGATGCTACGGTCACCGCGACGCGCGTCCTCCTCTATAAATGAATCTGATTGATGTTTCTCGACTGATTTATATTATTAATGTTTCGGAACTTTCCTTAGTGAATGACCCGTTGTCTTAATGTTTACTACTTCTAAAAAGTTTTCTTATATACTACTAAACTTTTTTCTAGTGTTTTGAGAATTGTTGGAAAGTTTTGCGAATACAAGATTGATGTTAATAGTTCTTCTGAATCTGACGCGAATGTTACGTGTCGAAATAAGTAGGTCATGCAATTTGATACTAGACAAAATATTTAGTGAAAACTTAAGTAAACCGCGGATATAGTTACAATTTTGCCACCTCTATTTATGACCCCATCTGTGTCTGGCAAAAAATAAATCATTTTACCCAGAGCAGCTACCATTTGACCTCAGAAACCCACGCTGTGGGGTATACGTCCCTGAATTCTAAGGTAAGATTAAACTCGTTGTCAAGTATTTCCAAGCCGCTGAGGGTCTGACAGCTCGAGATGACTGTCATAGATATCTGTATGACAGCTGGTACCGTTAGCAATAAGTGCTCTTTTAAAGGGATTAAAACTCGTTCTGTAATCAATGCAGTATAATGACTAAGTATGGCAACGTTGCGTAAGTTTTTAATCGGGCCGTAAATCTGTGCTTCGCAATTTAGCCATGGGCCTCCAAAATATAAATCAGTATCATTAATAACTATCAAATTAAGGTTTTTGAAATGATTTCAATATTTTGTAATAGGTACATTATAGCAGGTAATATTGAAGGACATCAGCATTTCCATAAATTAATATGTCTGCCAGTAAAAGTGGCTATATGCAAGGAAATCGTGCCATTTCTGGGCCCATGGCAACCGATAGTGCTGCATTTCACGCGAATAAAGCCGCGGGGCATTCGTAGTAATATTATAGTGCTAAACAGAGCTAATGCATGTATTTCTGTGAAACATGATAGCAAGCACCCACTTTTCTAGTTAGTATGGTTTGTAAAGTGGCGTTAAACCTCTCCTGAGAGACTGAGAAAGTATCAATTATCATATTTTTAAGTGTTTCGCACAAATAAAATTTTGTTGAAATGCCACCACATGTTGTGATAAATCAGTTCCAAGGTGAAATGCATCGAAGAAAACAAGTTATTATGAAGTGGGTCACATCATATCGTAAGCTGTGTCTGCAATATGGCTCCGATTAAAAGTCATCAACCGTGTTGTTGCTCTCACCTGTTCTCTATCAAGTAGAATACAAGATGTACCAACGTTAGTAACAAATCTACGTTAACGAATCAGTCTTAAAGAAGAAATATGCTACACGCACACAAATCGTGTCATCGAACAATCATCCCGAAAACATTATGCGAATTCGAATAACCGTCCCACAAACGATTATTCGAATCACATCCGGCACGGAATCGATGGTTTTTGATTCATTTAACCACCGAAAGTGATTGTGCAATGAGGAAACTTGTCGGTAGCACGTGTCGAAGATATCGACTCTTTACGTGAACATCGATGTTTGGAACACGCGAATATTGTTAACCGTAACTTAACTGTTGCACGTGATCATAGCTTGACGGTACTTCTGACTGAAAAAGTGCCTGATAATTATGTTTTGTTATTCGTGGCCCCATTTATTGGTCTAGTGGTTGCATGCGCGGCTGTCAAAACGCTGTATTTTTCATGCGTTTCTTTTCCGCGTGATAGGTAATTAATTAGGTATCCTCGTGGATACAGATGCTTTAAGGAGGATGCTCCAGGGTAGCCTAAGAAATTAAAATTTTCTTACGTTTTTTGCAATTTTCAGGCAGTGTCAGGTTGTATGCTGATTAAAATATGATTCGCAGCTGTAACACGTATGTAGTTATAGAATTATAATCATCAAAATCATTAATACAATCCCTCCAAGCGCATAATGGTGCAGGAATTACTTTTTCAAGGTCAAAGTCATTCCTGCACCTTTATGCGCTTCAACATACAACCTGATACTGACCTGCAAATTGCAGAAAAAGTAAGAAAATTTGAATTTCGCGGGCTACCCTGGAGCATCCACCTTAAGAAGTATGTCAGACTCTTCGACTAAAACCAAGCATCGCATCACTGCTCACACGCACATAAATGATTACTTTGCTTATTTATCATCGATGGTTCGAAAGAGAATATACTTAAATTGTCTACTTAGATTAAGTTTTCAGTAGCTGCAGAAAGCTAAGTTTTTCCAAATTAATGTCGATATTCTGGATAGTAATAGAAAAATGGTAATAGTTTTTTATTTCATATCGATTAAATCTGCTTTCCTCAAGTAGTGATTGGCTGTTATATAAGATAGCATTACCTATTGTAGGTATGTATACTAGGTGCGTCCGTGTGTAATGTGAAATTATTATTTGTTTGTTTTAGTATATTTACGTACCTACCTACTATTTATATACCTACCAAGCTCTCCTCACTCACGACATGAATGGAATGCCAATGATATCAACATAAGGTGCATTGATATCGGCTGGAGGCACGCACAATCGCGTATCGAGTTTCGCTACGTTGCATACGTTTAAATATTTACGAGGTGGTCAACATTGTAGGCTGTATCTCTTTGTGTACTACCATAGAACTCGATGACGATAAATAAGGTTCGTCCCAATTAGGTCCCTATTGTAGAAGGTACCTACAGTGCGCCGCCGTGAGCACAGTCATTTATCAGGCCTATATCTGGTAAATCTTGCATCAAATAGGTTGTTTTTCCACTTACATTTCAGTATGCATTAACTTTTATTTTTACTTACGTAACTAGGCAACACAATCCATTCATAGTTACGAACATTACATTTCGTTTTTTACCTTGAAAAAAGTTTTGCTTGAACTCTTTGTCAAGTTCGCTAATTTGCTAGAATTAAACTATTGTTGTTAGAAAATAATGTGGGAACTGATAATAATCGCGTTCCTGCTGATAAACATAATTGTATAGCAGAGAGAGTATTTCATATCTCACTAGTCATTACCCACGACATTAAGATGGATTTTGCCTGTAGGAATAACTAATTAATTTCCTCTAGCACTTCGACTTCGCCCGCCGAAAATGTGATAGCTCGCCTAAAATGCATGATATAAATATAATTTATACCAGTTTTCTACCAGAGAAATATTTTTTTAAATTGGATCATTAGTTCTGGAGATTAGCCCCTACATACAAACTTACAAAAAATTTAATCTTTTATAATATTATTACAGTATAGACAAGTATTTACTAGCTTTTTTATGGAAATGATCATTCAGATTTGTAAATTAATCAAGATAAATCAGACAACGAGACGGTTAAAACAGGTTTTGCAAATCACATTTGCCTCAACTTCATTTTTTGCTGGAACTGTCCGTCCAAAAACATCGGAAAACGAACGACTTCTCAGAAAAACACAGTTTATTTAAAACTGAAAAATATTGTTAAATTCACGTCGCATTTGTCACTGGTTGTTGAACAAGCGTCGAGTTACTCAACTTACCATTCAGACGAACCCAAGGTGAGATTATGCTTTGCATTTTTTATTAGTTCTGCCTTGCCCTGAAACGCTTTGTGACGTGTCTCGATGCGTTATGACTTTCTATCGTTTCAATAGTGTTTCTCTACCTTTATGGTCGACGTTATATTACAATAGATATTGTCATAAAATCCATGTTTGATCGCTCTAAACTAAACCACCTACCATAATGGATTTCCCTGCTCGTTTATCTTTCCATATCCCATGACAATAGGATGTTGATATCCTTTTCCATATAATCAAACGCAATATGCACAAGTTGAAAGATTTGTAAGTCCGTTTTTATTAACTTACATTTCGCAAGAGGTGACCTCGTTCCGGTATTGCTATTCGCTACCTTTTATTCTAGGTGTCTAGAGATCTTTACGATTTGGACTGTGAGCTAAGTTTAGATTTGCTGCATGACTAAATCTAGCCAAAGAAATAATTTGAAAGAAATAATTTGAAAGAAAACATTAACATTGCAATAATTATTGGATTTGTAATTGATTTCAGATTACTTGCCTGCCATTGGTGGAGTTTTACATTCTGATCATGTTATCCCATTTACTTACGTAACTTAGATCTAAGTAAGCAGACTTTTAAGTAAAGCAAGAGATAAGTTTATCTAGTTCTAGAATATACCAAGTAACTTGCATACTTGTTCTAAATTAACATCCTGCGCCTGCGACGCAATCGTTTACGAGTCTCAAGAACGTCAACATGACCGTGTCGTAATAATATGTTCTCGTACAAATGCTACAAACATATTATTTGCATCGTGATTTAGTACAAGTTACACAGGTTATATACTTCCGAATGTAGGTACGCTACTGTTTCTAGAAACGGAATGATTTTCCCACTGGCATCAGATATAAATTGCACGCTCACTATGGAGCGGCTCTATGAGACAATTGTGCTATTGTTGCTTCGTGTTGTATAATAATCAGCTGTAATAATATACCTGGCCATAAATATACCTCCATCTAACACAAATTACGTCATAATGAAGCTCCCTTAATCGGCTCAGCAGAGCTCGCATTCAGAGAAACCTCAAAAGCGAAAGGGACGCATTGAGGATAAGTGGGGAATTTGGACTAATGCGTTAAACGCGTCATTTTATTTATGTAACCTGAGGAAATTAGAGCACATTGATGCTAAATTACTGAACACATTCATTATCGCTGCATTTGTCGGGAAGTAATTAATTGAGTCGTTAATGTGCGGATTATTGCGAATTAACTGACATTCAAATTTAATTGAAAAACGTTTATGAAGACTGACTTAAATACAGGTTTATAACACTTCCCTTTGTTGTTTTTGCTGTCGGAATTGCATGGTGAATTGGGAAGTGTATCAAATGTTGAAAAATAATTAAATAATGATAGGTATCTGGTTACTTTAGAGTGGGTTTTATCTTGCACGCTCTGTGCATTATGTGTTATGACGTCATGTATGTATTGTTCGGTAGGTGTAGGCAGACATGCTCATTGCTCATGTAACTCTAGAACTAGGTATCATGTCCTTCAGCATTCTATTGGATACCGGTGTTGGTATATTGTTGTTGTGAAAGGTGTCTACTGACTACCAGTTCAATTAACATTGCACCGAGAGATCATAAGTTTTGATAAAACAATTTGAGTAATTTGTAGCTTACTTACAAAAACGAACATGTAAAAATAAAAAGGAAAAACTGGGTCTTCCCGACGCAAATAAAAAAAAGAACGTGCAATTGAAAAAACAAAGACTCCTACTACCTACATACTTGGCTATGGAAGGATGAGGAAAACCAGTATAAATCCACCTGCTAAATGCTTGTCGTCAAATTATAGTGTCCAATAGTAAAATATGACAACAATCTTTTTAAAAACAAAAAAATTACGTTAAGCCCTCGTGTCATTGGTCCGTTTTTCGGAATTCGCCGGTTCGATACACTATAAGCTATTATTACCTAGAAACGACATTCGCAGAAACCGGTAAACTGGTTTCCGAAGCGGGCCCTGTGGAACAACATCTATCTAAACTGAGGCATCGCCTTCGGCTGGCAACATCGGGAATCTCACAGATTTACATACTGATGCATTTATACAAGCTATTTGCTCGTTTATCTCAACTGAATTTTAATAGTATTTTACTTATTTATCCCCTATTTATACCATAGTCCCTAAGATACCCAATTACACTGTCTGGAAATGAAATAAAACTGTCGAGTTTATCAATTTGGATGGGAGTTTTATGCAAGATTTTAATTCACGATATATTTGAGTAGTAATTTTTTTTAGGACCTTAAAAACTGATCTTTAAGCTGGAAGTGTCTTTAGATTATTTTAGTGTGGGACGCACAATTTGCGACTTTGGAGGACACTTGCAAGTGACAAAAACAAATCCAAGCGAACATTACATAATTTGCGGTAAGCTAAGTTACTTAAGGTTATACTTACCGTATCTATATTTACGAACGTATCTTTATTCATGGCCTTTTCCTATACTTAAAGACGAATTAAATTGTCTTGTTAATAATAGGTTGTGGTTTTGACTCTTTAAATCAACAGGGAAAATTAGTGCTAATCATCTAGAATTAGTCTTAACGTGGTAAAAGCAAGTGTTAAGTATTTATTATTTCTATTATAATTATAATACTCCAATCACCACCTACCCATGGTATTTAGATCTGGACTTAGAAAATGGCGGTTAAATGCAATAATGTCATCCTGTATCCTTTGTGAAGCTATATTTTCCACCGGGCACATCTGCAGAAATGCTATACTTTGCGTCAGCATCATCTACGAAACACAGCAGGGAGAGCCCATCCCTTCGCAGTACCTACTTACATTATGTTATAGGCATGTTATTAAAGGAAGAATTGTCGGCTATCATGAGAGCCTACGCGGCTAGGATCAATTTGTATCCGTCAAGGAGCAGATTAACTATTCACCGTAGCATCTCACGAAGGCCTCGTTGCCTCCTTGTAATTAACGTGTTAGGAAACTGCTTTGCATTGTTTACGACTGCAGGTACTCATAAAATAACCAGTTTTAAAAATAAAATATTAATAAATCTGATGTAAAAGTCAATAAACATTTCTTTGAGACCAATAATGTCTGTTTCAAAATATTATTTTGATCTGAAACTCGTTTCATCAACATATTTACGATGTACTTCGCATAAAATTCGCTAATTTTCTCACAAGAAATACGCGTGCGTGATATAACTTGTTCAAAATAAATATAAAGGTCAATCTAAAACCACAGGTCAATCCCGTCCCGAAGATATACACAAGACGAGCAGATACTTATCAGTGAGCGACAAATTACTTTTCTGAATAAAAAATAAATTGTGGATCGTTTTTGCATGACTGTTTGTCTGTCGTAGTAGCTGCGTAGACGGTTCATAGATTGTAGATAAATACTTCCTACACTAATATTATAAAGAGGAAAGATTTGTATTTTGGTGTGTACGTTTGTAATGAATAAACTCAAAATCTTCTGCGCCGATTTCAAAAGTTCTTTCACCATTAGAAAGCCACGTCTTTACTGAGTAACATATGCTATATTTTATCCCCGTACTCCCACGGGAACGGGAACTACGCGGGTGAAACCGCGTGACGTCCGCTAGTCATAAATAAGAAAAAATACATAAGTAATCAGGATCAGAATAAATTTGGTGAATGCGGAAACTCAGAATTGGCGAAAAGATAGAAAATAAAATGCCAAAGTAATACCAACAAAGACGAAGAAATTTTCTCTTGGTTTCGATGCTAATTTACAGGTCAAGTTACCCACTATAAAGTTAACTTACACTTCACTTCATTACCGAGGATCTCACTTATAAAGATCATTATAAAGCAGAAGCCTTCGTCGAGCCAATAAGTGCGACAGGGCAAAAACTGGTACCTGTCGTCGTGTAGAGCTTATGCCATTTCTAAACAATATCGAATACTAGTTATCAGTCTTATTAACTTCGAATACCGTTTTCTTTTTGACAATCAGTTAATAATACTTAGTATATTCTCATATGTTTGTAATTTTAATATCAAATCATTAAAATCTATACCATGTTTGATAAAGTTAGCCGAATCGTAGAGTTTCATATCCGGCTTGAAATAATCTTCGTCTCAAAATCATATTTCTAATCCCTCTGGTGCAGAACACGTTGACTAAAATAATGATACATGTGATTGATTCTGGTTGGTAGACAAAAGAACAATGTATGTAAACTTTCAGCTGTTGTATATTTAATAGATAATGATAATAATGACCCGTGACAAAACGGTTAATTGATGTTGATCTATAACAAGTGGAGAGATTAACCACTTCGTTTATATTACTTGAAATAACTAAGGTCTACCTTATCGGATTATAGGCAAGAGGTGACTGACTTAGGAAACCAAAGGTCACCAACGGTTCAAGGTAGTATTAAGAAAAAATGCCAAAAGATAGCAAACGGCGTAGTAGGTACCAGCATTTCCGTGTCAATAAATTCCGCCCATCAATCTAATATAATAGATTATTTTTTTCCGTTTTTCAGTCTTTCCTGCCTTCATTCTTTCCGATTCATTAGTTGGTGGTGCTTTGTCTTAGTAGCAGTTTTTTGTTTATTAGTTAATAATATTGCAAGGGCTTGGTTCAGGAGTAGTCAGGACTCAGGAGTCGAGTTACGTACATACACGGTCAAGTAACTCTATACGCGCGTTTGTTTTGCAGGATCGTCTGATTGTTGTTTAACTTTTTCAACTTGAGCCAGGAGCTGTTAATGAGTTGTTTATTGCACACTAACTTATGCCCGCGGTTTCGCCTGCGTGAAGTTCAATAGTTGTCCCACGGGATCAAACTATAGGGATAAAAAGTATCTTATGTGTTAATCCAGGTTATAAACTACCTGTGTGCAAATTTTCATCCAAATGCATTCACTAGTTTTTGCATCGAAGAGTAACAAACATCCATCCGTCCATCCTCCATTTATAATATGAAGTAGAATGAGGCAAGAATAAAGGGTGTAAAAAACCTCATAACGAAACCGAAAAGCACTTGTTCTCTCCGTCATTGCGATCATTTCTTTGTTCTACATCATACCTAGGAACCTTCTAGTTACGGAGATATTGAGGGTCAAAGTTCCAACTCTTTGACAAGTTTTTTTATTTAAATGCATTTTTTTAAAGGGGATGAAATTGAATGACCACCAAAAAAACAATCGTTACCCTAAACAGCCTCATCCAAAAAAAATATAATATGTACAAATAAATGAAACCTGTACCAAAATTTTTCGGGCTATTTAAGTCATGCCTGCACTACTAAAACTTTTCATAACCCAAAAAGGCCACGCGTGCACCAAATTTTAACTAGCAAAGTTTTGTGTCATTACTACCCAAATATATTACTACGTTTGCCATAAAATGTATGCATATAACCAAAACTTTGTGACCAATAACATCTATCACCTAAAATATCAATTGATCATCAAATTTAGTAAATTGAGCATCAAATTTTAATGAGGTGGTTGATGACAAACTAGTTTTGCCTAGGCCGACTTAGGGCACCCGGATCGGACACGGATAGATTAGGTTAGAAGGGTATGGCGGGGTCGAATGAGCGAGCAACGCGAGCGAATAGACCCCGCCATACCCTTTGTGGTTATTTTTTTATAAACCATTCATGCGGGGCTCCGTCGACCGGGGTCTCCCTCGACTCGGATGCAAGAGCTTAACAGTTCAATTTTTCGTGGTCATTAACTAAAATGTTGATCATTTGCTAATTTTGGCAATCAAAAGTGATTTGTTTGCCGTTACATTTTGCTAAATCTAGTGTTTCGTTAATTGTATGCCTTTACTATTTTTGGCAATCAAAAGTGATTTTTTTGCCGTTACATTTTACTAAATCTGGTGGTTGGTTAAACATAAGCCTTACGGTAGTATCGGTGAACCTTTAGAACTTCATTTATATTTTTTGGGTAAACAATGATTTTTGTATATTAATTTACTTTATTAGGATAAAATTGTGTAACATATTTGGATGAAATTTTTAAATAAAATGCGAGTACATATTTGGTGCATGCGTGGCCTTTTTGGGTAGCTCAGCGATTATTCTGAAGATACTTGCCTTTTTTAGGTTAGCAGACTTTTCGTTTTTTGGTGATAATTTCATATTAAAATGGGGATTATATTCTGGTAAGTACTTACGATTTTTTGGGCGTTATATTTCATTATATCTGGTGATTGCTTAAACCTAAGCCTTTTTAAAGGAAGATTTTTAACACCTCCACGACCCCCGTACTATTTAATCCATCCATCAGCACAATGTTTTGAGTGCGTTACATTGAGTTCTACCGCAAAACATAATTTTTCACCCAAAAAAAAAAGTCGTTTCCCACAATAATTTTTGCGTAAAGTTAGTTTGATGTACAGATTGCTTGCTTGACGGCTTCGTGATGAGGTTGTTTACACCATGTTTGTAGATTTTCAGTTTCTTATAAATGGTAACGTTTCAGACGAAACCCTGCTTAATGATGACAACGTTAATGTGTCGAACTACATATTTTGGGTTTCACCGAATATGTGACGATTGTATTGTTACAACGTGATTAGTAATTATTAAAGTACGATGTTGTTACTGAATTAATAGCAACTGAGAATTATTTCGTGCAACGTATTTTGACGTTCTAAATATTAATTTTAAACGTTGAGTTTATTGCGTATTGTTTTATAATTGCTTACAAAGCGTATATTAATTAAAAATAGGCTCACGGTCCCCGGCTATTAAATTGTATGATGTTGCATGGATTGAGATTTAGGAAGTAGTAAAACAAGTAGGTGTGGGTAGTAATGTTAATGCCTGTGAATAAGATAATGTTGAGCAAAGTATTCTTTCATCAACATTTAAAATTAAAACTCCCAGATATTTACTACATCTACAGGGTTTCAACATAATATAGACATAGACATAACAATTTGGTAAGCAAGTATATTGTGAAGCACAATTAAAGAATTTAATACCCGTTTCAGTACTTTTTTTGTCTTGCCCGCATTGTCCCACTGCTGGGCAAAAGTCCCACTATTCTTTTCAAAAGCTTTTATCCCGCGCTGCCTCGAACCAGCCCTCGCGGTGCCTACAAAGTGTAGATTAAAATGTAGCAAAAAAGAATGAAGAAGATTAGTGGTTAAGATTCTAATATTGCATACTAGCTGATGCCCGCGGCTTCGCCCGCCCGCAAATTATATAATATATACTAAAACCTTCCTCTTGAATCACACTATCTATTAAAAAAAAACCGCATCAAAATCCGTTGCGTAGTTTTAAAGATATAAGCATACATAGGGATATAGGGACAGAGAAAGCGACTTTGTTTTATACTATGTAGTGATAACCATCCCAAAAAAAAAGTTTACGTCAATAACCAAGACACAACAAGCTTTCAACCTAAAGCTGGCAAAACATGTCGATTACACGAGTTCACATGGCACATAACCCGCGAAATATTGTTGGCTAACATTTACAACCACATCTAATTCGACATTAGTAGGTTTCATACGTAACGGAATAGCCGATGACCGATCACGGAACACACTGCACATAGGGCACTCGTTTACGAAACAAAATATTACTCAATTGTTATAAACTGATAATATTGCTCCGATATTGAGCAATAGAATTTTACTTCGGTCGGTGCTTGGTTGATGGCGATAGGCTCGCGCCCTATTACCTACATGATACTTAAACATAGGTGTCTGGTACACCTCTGCCTAGCTCTACTTTTCTCTAAACTATAGAAATCTGTAGTACAGTAGGTACCTACACCCACATTTCGCCAGTTATGTTGACGTCCCATGTTGTAGGAAGTAAGCCTATTGCCATCAACTGGGCACAGATCCATACTCCGTGGCTGCTACTGAGAAATTCCTGATGGAAAAACCCAATGACACATTGCCCGACCCGGGAATCGAACCCAGGACCTCATGCTCAGTTGTCATGCTTGTGACCACTAGACCAACAAGGCAGTCAGTAAAGTAAAGTACAGAAGGCAAAGTAAATAAGTAACCATGGTCGTTAGATATATTTGCAGTTTTTTTAGAAACTATTTCACAACTTTTTTTTTTTTTTTTTTCGGATGGGAAATCATCAAATAACTCCTCCCGCTCTGGGCGGAGCAGGAGGGAGTGTCAGACTTTTACTGACTAAAACCCATCCATGTTCCTTCCTCGCCCTTTGTGTTCCGGGGACACGGTATCTCTTTCGAATAGTCCCGCAGCCCCGGCAGGCTTCGGCCCTTGCGGGCCCCTTCCCTATTGCTGACTCTCTTTGAGGTGCGCGTGGAACACGAACGCGCCGTCGACATGGCCTGTCGTCATGAGACGGACGGACGGCGAGCTAGCCCATAGCTCCCCGTCCACAGGCCCGCGCCCCACAGGCCTGCGCCATTCACTCACGTCTTCAAATGAAATTTAATTACATTAAAAAATTTGAATATTTTTATCAATTTAATTTAATTTCATTCGAAAACATCCATCGGTTTCTAAGAAAACTTCAACTATATATTTCGACCCTGGTTACTTATTTGTTTTGCCCTCTGTACCTCCGCCTATTAACTCTATTTTTCACTGAACTATAGAAATCTTTAACAAAATAAATACCATGCATTTCTTTCTAAGCTGCGCCATTATTGCAATCTTTCTTAATGCCTGTCGGAACTTTATGAAAAAGTTTAATTTCCTCTCCGACAGCGTTTGTTTTTATCTTTATTTTTGTAGTTAACTTGTATTCTGCAGTGTTACTTCGCCTTTCATCTTTCGTATTTCTATAATAAGACACAGTTTCAATAATGATGATAGTTTTTAACAATAAAATCTTTTCGTCTCGTCAATTTAGCTCATATACCCGAGTCTTCAATAGAAAAAGTAATACGCTAATTTAGTTTTTATGCTAAAGGAGATAACATTCAAAATTGTTTCGTTTGTGTTAAAATATTGTCTTGCTATGTACGTTTATTATGATTGATTTATGTACGATTGTCATCTTTCTATTGTTCTATCAAGATTTATAAATTGTATGCAATCAACAGCTGTACTATATTTATTTTTGATTACAACATAGAAAGACACCCAATAAAACATTGTATTCTTAAGATTTTGTAGCAAATTGAGAATCACACAACTGTCACCCCAACCAAGATTCTACTATTTATGTAAAGTTAAGTTGGGAAGAGAATAAAAGGAATTGACTCAGAAAATAACGTATCTTAGACTTTAAAATAAAGAACATATTCACTGCACGCAACGTCTGTCAAATAACTGTAACACTAGCAATACTGGAGGTAACCAACTTCTTACTCAATCAACTTCTGCTACATTCCAGCATTAAGTTTTTGCTACAAATTAAACTAGCATGAAAATCCGATAATTGCACGTAAGAGTAACGTTAATTGACTTCCTCTTTTGTCTAGTGGTAGCAAAGACGACTGCTAAGCACGAGGTCCTGGGTTCGATTCCCGGTACGGGTAAAGTGTTATTTGGTTTTTCCATTAGGAGCTCCTCAGTAGCCGCCACGGAGTCTGTATTTGTGCCCGGTTGATGGCAATAGCCTCGCTCCCTATTACATGGGACTTAAACATAACTGGCGAAGTGTGGGTGTACTATTAGCTAGACTTCTGCCTAACCCTTCGGGGATTACAGGCGTGATGTTATGTTTTATGTAGTAACGTTAATGAATCCATAATCCTAAGCTCATACATACACGAGGCTAGTTTCCTACAATACAAGTCAGACGAATGTTACAACTTCATTAGAATAATAACGATGGGGCAATCAAGCATAAAGTCGTTCCGTACGGATGAGTCAGCCTCGGTCCCGTTTCCTAGTATAACAAATACATAATACACCGTATTGGACATTCATCTGATTCGTCATTATTATTGTACGTTTGATTATTGATCTTTATGTGTATGTAAATTACCTTATTTGTTACAATAATTCATCTAAAACTGTGAGAATTGACAAAAACATGGGCAGTTTCCTCAAACAAGTTGACCATACATTGTTAGTGCGCAGATTGCACAATGCCTCTGGACTATCTCCAGGCAAGAATAAAGCAGTCGTTTAGATCGGTCTATCGCAAGTTGCCCTTACGCCTACGGGTCAATGAAAAACAATGCGGTATCTAGATAGTATATCAGCAGAAGGCGAAAGTGGGATGTGTTTAATGTTGCCAACGGGAGCGAACTGACATTGACAGCTATTTATGATAACAGGATTATCATTGTAGGAGATATTGTAGCTGAGAAAGTTTAAAAAGATAACAAGGTGAAGAAAAATAATAGAAGCAATGTAGGTCAAGCCATTAATCCTCCAATGTACAGGCTTAACCGTGAAGATTATCAAACTGCTGTATCAGTCAACACTATCATAATTATAGGTCATGTTAATTTTACTTACATCGATGATGAACGTTTTGCAGCAGATGTTGAAAACACACAACGTAACCATTAACCAGGTCTGGTAAATAGAACAAAATTTGTTTTACTGAAATACATATTAGTGGAGCAGTAGTGTGACAGACGGGTAAAGAGAGCGAGACTCGTCCGTTGCCAAACATTGAGCAGTCGGTAGAAAGTGACCCGTCGTGACAAAGGTCGGAAGTGATTTCCAATAGTAACGACCCTTGACGGGGCGCTCACCGAAACTCAAGAGGTCGAGACAATTCGCATTCAGAAGTTTCTCCGATCTGTGTCGCATTTGTTACTGTATTATGTAAGAATTCGGAACTTTGCATATTGTACATAAACATCGTCTATTTTACTTCTAGAAGAGTCGACTCCAGCTGTGCAAATTTTAATAGTTACGAGGTGTTGAAACGCTTCTGATAACTGTTTATCTTATACAGATTTGAAAATTGCAAGAACATAGTTGCTTATTTTGTTTCCGTGTAGTCAAAATCAGCTTGACTCCGTTGACTGTTGTGACAGTCAAATCGTAAGAACCGGTGTTAACATTTTCAGCAAGGTCATTTATTGATTCCTCTGTTTTATTTGCTCTACATTCTTAAATAAAAGGAGCAAGTGCTGTCTGCCTGATTCAATCGATATTATGTTTGCCAGTTCTTTCTCAATACAAACACGGATTCATGAGGCTAAACGAAAAGATCAACACAGCGAACACCTTACAATTAATTAGGTGTTTGTATATCCGTATCGCACGTCGAAAGTCCCGCAAATCTGTGTCAATGTGAATAAAAGTGAAAAGATATTGATATGAAATGATTTAACGAAAATTTCTAAACGGTTGGAGCGTGACACGTTCACCATGTGTTTTAGTATTGATAATACGTAATTATAACATCGGCGACTGAAAAGTGTGTCAGCCCGCGACCCGGCGACATGTTTGGACGAATGTGTTTCCACCTCCCCGCGATATTCGAGAGAAATGCATTCAACACTTTATTGCTCCTCGTGAAAATAACCGGTAGTGTTGTTTCTATTAATAGAGTGTTTTTAATATTTTCTATAAGTATCACGGCTCCCACGTGTAAAGCAATTAGCGGTAGCAACCTAAAATAAACGGAGGCCTCTCTCCGTGTTAATAATAGCTGCATTCATTAAGTTGTTTCGGCTGTTTAGGAGTTATGCAACGCTAATTAATTACCATTCACTACTACTTCCTTAGTTATATCAATATAGCTGCTACTAGGATACAATCGCTTAACACTTTTAGAATTAGAATCGATTTTAAATAACAAATTAGTAAGTGCTGATTGTGAGTTGAGAGTGATGATGTTCCTGATTTATTAGATACCGATACAACTGGAAATAATTATTATTTCCAGTTGTATCGGTATCTAATAAATCAGCGACGTTTTAAAAATAGTTGGCTTCTGCTGTATGTTCTCTCACAATTTTTGCAATTTTTAACGTTTGTTTAAAGAACCCGAAATTCACGCTTTTCCCGGCTTTGATGTTAGCGGTCGGCGGGCATATACTCCGTTGTATTACGTGAACGCGCGAATGTCGATTGCGGTTTCTGAAATAATGCTATACGTGTTTGGGATTGTTGCATCCGAAGTCCGGGCCTGTGAGGCCAATCTTGACGGACCTAAAAATCGGACATTCACCCTCGTTACGGCAACATTTCAAGTCTATTATGAAAATTATTCATTCAGGAAACCTGTCCTCGAAACCTGTTTGTTTATATTTTATCAATAATTTATTATGTAAGTAAAGCATTATGATTAATAGAACTAAGCAGCATTTCGATTTCCGGTATCGCGATCATTAGAATCGTTTTATGAAATAGCCAGAAAAGGGTGAAATCTGAGATGATACTAGGGTACCTTCTACTAAAGATATGGTACAGAGAGTATAAATCCAAATATTGGGATAACAGCAGGAGGATTTTATATCATACCGATTAAACTCGACCCCAATATGACCACATTAAAAGGTACTGCACGTGTAGATATTGCAAAAGCTTCAAAGAGCAAAGTTCAGACTATTGATAAACTCCAAATACGGACTCTTCCTTTCATAAACTATATCAGATATCAATAACTGATTAGTCATTCCTTGTTACACTCATCAGATAAGACCGAAGTACTGCATAATATTACAGAAAAGGCACAATAGACCCAATGTCTTGCAGCTCATAGCAAACACACCATGTAATCGACATGTGTCATTCCTTTATATTTTAACTAGTTGCACCTCTGTTCCTATTGACTTGACCTCAAACAAAATCATGCACTTTCTAGGCTTAAATTCTAGGTAAAACTTGTGTTTCATTATTTTATACACATACATTTTTTGGTGAAAGGGGGACAGCGGTACCTACAGCAAATGATTTACATAACAAAATCGGGGATGAATCCTCTAAGTGTTTTTAGTGTTTAAAATCAGAAATCAAATATTATTATTGAAATGGAAAATGCATGAAGAAAAACACTCAAAAAGAAAGTTCTAACAAGCATGAATGGAACAAAATCAAAGAATCGAGAACATATTTATTGAAATACAACAGCTTTAAAAGATAATGGTAGAGTGCAACTTGGCATGGAGGAAGTAAAAGTGACCTGCGGGTCGCTAGACACTGCTGAATAAAGCGAATATTATGCGAACAATGGTCCCAGCCACTAAACGACCTTATAGAGGCTTAGAATGTCTTTTGAATAAGTACAACCTGGGGAAATGTATTGAGGCTTCTCGAAAGTATGCCTGAACATTTCAATGCTTATAGTTACGTCGCATATAACTTTGTACTAATGCTCAGCTCATACGGGTCTCATCATTACCTAGGTAATTCCCAGAATTCGATCCTCATTAGCGGCACTATATAATGGTGTAATAATACAGTATGTGTTTGTTTTTATTCCCAAATTAACGGGTTCGGTTCCTGGCTAGGAATATTGATTTTGCAATACCTACTCCAATGACGCAGTTTAAGTTTTCGTCAAAAATGGGCTCGAGACTCCTTTGAGTATATTTCGTCATTCCTGATAGTTTCGGATTTGGTTATCCACGCCCACATGAAAAATTCACCCTATAAAGTTCTCTTATTTTCTTGATAGCAGGACTCCTATCTAGAAAATAACATGAAACGGCGACGTGAACTCTTTATTTATAAAAAAAAAAATCAAGCACAATGACTAAACAACAGACTACCCGCATAATCATGCGTGTCTATAATATCCAACGGTAACATAATGATATGATCCTTGTCCTACTGGGTAGGTACCTACTTGCTTGTAACATACACGGTGGGCATTGAAGAGTATCGGATCGTGACAGACAAACCCATAGATTCTGTATAAACATAGGCACCTACATAAATTTGTACAAATAATCTAGTTACACAGAAAAAATCTATATGAAATAAAAAGATAGAGAGAGAGAAATAAGAGAGAAAAATGGAACAGAAAAAGTTGCAAATGGTCCTTTGTAGAGTGATCTAAGTTTTAGTTCTTGAAAACAGTTCAATTCTTTAGAGGTCATCCACTTTCAACAGGATACAAAACAAGGTTTATGCTGGATTTGTTGTTGTAGGTATTATCAGTATCAGTCTGTCTTTAAAAATTTGATGTTTTTTTCCCTCTTAATTAATGGTGATTAGTGTAATTAATAGTGTTACTATATAAGTCAGAAGTATGTGGATAGAAAATCAGTCACCGGTCAAAATAATAAATATTTCACTTTTTTTCCGAAAGCAAAATGTTAAACAGCGCCATCTATCCTCAGTTCTTGAACTTTTACAAGTTTAAGGCCACTCCCAAGTATTGATAAACTCCACGAGATGGCGCTACAAGTGAGAGAATGATGTTGGAAATAACTACTAGATGGCGCTACTAAGTTTAAAACCAAACCGGAAAGTTCAATTGTTAGAACCATAACGGCCATATTATTTAGGCAAAATTAATTAGTAATTGTGATGAACCAGACCTATTTATAAATAGGAATTATAAATAGGCTCCGCATAAATAAAAAAAGTTCTGTTTGGCATGACAGGAAAGTTAGGAACATGTGCGAACCAATCACCTCCTATGCGAAGGGTCGCGGATTCGATTTCTACATTAGAAAAACAAAAATGTAATTCGAGAATTAAGGGCCAATCAAAATAATTATTGATGTGGACGAAATAAAAGCAAAAAAAGTTAGAAACATTGGAATGCCATGGGATCGAAAGCCTTCGTTTTCGCTATAGTGTCTGAATATACCTACCTAGTCAGAAATGTCAGAACTGCTTTAGGTACCTATCTATTAGCAAGATAGGTACCTAATGCAATAATACGTCTAAATAGGTACCCTGTTCTTATAATTTTAATATGGGCTTGTTTAGCTACGTCCGGCAACGCAAAACATTCTTCGGAGCCAATTCTTACCAATATCTGAGTCACCTCACCTGCATTTGAATTTTTATTAAGTACTGGGTTTATCCATAGGAGTATTTATGCTAAAGTTACTTGTCCTCCTCTTACTCAGAACAATGAAAACACTTGAATAACCGACATTTTTATTGGTAGGTACCTGCTTAGTTCCATCAAGTCTAAAAATGTTTAGCAGTAGTTTTACCAGTGCCTCTGATAGATTAGTTCTTCTTCTTCCACTTAAAACTTTTAAACAACCCTTCTACTTTAATAAACTTTTCACTTGCATACTTCCATAAATCAAAAACTCCTGCCATAATCTTTAGGGCAACGTTGGTAGAATCCAATAAAAATAATTTGTATAATAAATTCAATTAAGTCCAAGGGCTGTCTGTCTACCTACATCAAGTACAACCATATCCAGAAATAAATTATAATCAAGAACCATCCATCTTTCTGGTTTTGTAAGACCAAAAACGCGTTGGCCGTGTAAAATCGACTGCCCCTTGTTCGCTGGATCTTGTTTCAATTTTTTTTCCTCGTTGAAGATGTATCAGACGCATTATCCTGGAGGTTTGGTATCGGGTGCGCGGGCCGGGGGGAGGGGAGGCGCTGGTACGCTGCGCCCGACGCGTGCGCATAACTCGAGCGTGACGTCACACGAGGGCCCGGTAAAAAACGCCATGAACCCGGCTCGTCAAGGCCTCCGAGACTCCAGCATTTACATGTTATTATACCTACATACTAATGCGATTTGCTCACGTTTCGGTATGCTACAAGGGCATAGTTGCATGCCTAGGAGACTCATTTGCATTTTTGAAGTTCATAAAGAACTGCGGGAATGCTTAAAAACAAAAAAGGTTACCAATATCATCGTTATTCGAAATATTTTAAAATAAATAAATTATTTTATCTTATCCAAGAGGATTTTAAAGACCCTTTGTTGAAGTCTAGAACGCAGTAGATGACTGGGTTTCTCACTAATAAAAATCCAAAACGATCTGCAGAAAATGATGGCCGACGACGACGTGTCCGTTAGCTGCACGAGATCAATTTCCTTACATCACGATCTGAGACAGTTACAAGCCCTATATAGATCACTATCAGTCAATTTAGATATCGATATGATAGTAATATAGAAATAATGCACGTTTTTTAGTATCGGCCGTTAGATAAACGGTGCAGTGATTGAAAATCCCACGTTACTCGCATTTATTTCAAATGTTTTCCTGGTCAAGTGTAGGAGTCGGCTTCACGGATAATTGTCCGTTTGATTCGATTTGGCTCCATCACGGAAGGCCCACCTAACCCACTTTTTAGACAACACGCAAGGGGCAAAGATTCCTCTACTGTTATGGTAGCCTTTCAATGACACACAAAAACAACAAAGTAAGCAGGAGTTTTAAGAAATTCAATCACGGTAATTCCGCCATTTATGAGAGCCCAGCATTCATGTTGAATTTTAATTTTCTTGACCCAGCATTTAAAAACCGTTATACAGGCCGTCAGTCATACACGAAATGCGTTGTGATGCTAAAGGTAATATTTGTCTTTACAGGTGACGGTGTGGGGCAACAGTTCGGTGGCAGAAATCGTGTGTGAGCCGCTAAACGACCTCGGAGCAGTGCTAGCTGGTCTACCAAGTGGGCCACTGTCGGCTCCCCAGGCCCTGCCTCTCGGCGGATCAGTCCCACTTCCGGACTCACCGCCCCCTGCTCCACCCGTAGCACTGCTCTTTCTCGGAGGCTCCAAAGCTCCAGTAGAACCCAGAGCATCAGCGACGGTATTGGAAGGGGAAGTGCTGGTCGTGGAATATCAACCGCCGCAATGGGACGGCCGGGATTTGGAGACATTTATTGCTTGGGAAAAGATTTATGGTGAGTATCTACTGTGAAAATGTAGGTTTATCGTAATTTTCTAACGCAAGGACAGCGGATGCCATAAAATTGCGATATTCTATTCATAGCCCGTTTAAACCATAAGTACTTTATGAAACAATGTGCGTTAACTTTCTTCAAGGAACCTCCCTGCTCGGTACATCAATAAGCTGCAAACGAAGCGTGTTCATTCAGTATTCCGCGGGCAGACGCAGCGATGTTTGTAGAAAGCGGTTTGGCAATAAGACGCATACGCATGCTATTGTCCGGTAATCTTTCCTAGAAGGCGCTTTTATGCATTAGCTATGCAGCCGCCGTGACTACCATACTACATAATATATCAGATGAATGGAGTCGGTATTAAGTGATTAGAGAGGTGGCATGTCCAATTATATTTTATAGATCAAATCTTTGTCAATACAATTGATATAATGGAACTTATTTTTATTAGGGTAAGAAATGGTCCTTAAAATCTCAACACTTCTTCTTCACTGAGGTTCAAGGAATGCAAAGTTCTCGGTCATTAAGATGAACTTTAAATGCAAGGTGATTCATTTCGCCGATGTGCAACGTGACCTCACTGACTCCCACGTACATTTTTGTAGCGACTCTATACGACGTTATGCAGATGTTTAATAAAGTAACACGGTCAATAACCGTCAATTATATCAAACTGGTGCACACAAACGTAATACAATTTGCATGACAAGTACTTTCTCTTTTATTACAGCTTCAACACTGTTTTCGGCGGTGGAGTTATACGGCAAGCCGCTACTACGCGCCGCAGTCATCACCAAAGAAGAGTACCATCTTCTTTTCTACTTTTTGGAATCAGTATCTGAAGCCAGCGAAGCTCTTACGGAACGCATGAGAAAGTACATAGATTCTGGTTTACTGAAAAACGATTTCAAGCAAGAAGATGACGGCACTGCTGACCTGTTAGAAAAATCTATTATTGACGAAGAGCCCAAAAGCTTGCTAACTGAACTTATTCAGGAAGGCGTGATCACTCAACACGATGTTGACACATCTTCAGTGATAACGAACTCGGAATTTAACGACTCAAATGCGACTGACAATCGAAAAGTTGATGACGACAATCGATCTAGCGTTTCTTCTGTCAGTCTTCGTAAAGTAATTGTCGATATACCAATAGATTGCGATGAATCAGTGGCTGACAGTTCTATTGTAGAAACTAGCGATAATGTGACGACTGTCACCATTAGAAGCGGTGGACAATGTTGCGCTGATCATAGGATATCAGCTGATGTTAGCGAAAACGTGTGGGCAAACGTTCGGTGGGATTTTCTCAACCCAACAGATTTTGGCTACGATCAAATTCCGAGTGTTAAAAGAAGTCGTTCTGAATCAGCCATAACTCCTGTCTCTCAGAGGAAAAACGAAGACCTTTATGAGAGGCTTCACGAACATGATGTCGAAGCTGAATCATGTGGAAGCATCACACCTTACGAATCAATAGAGGATTTATATGACTGTATAAAGAATGCCCAGTACAGCAGTGCTGCTGTTGAGGAGTCCTCGCCTTCCACCGAGAGCCAGTCGGAGCCCCAATATCCGGATTACTATGAGAAGGCGAGCACCACCCGTCAAAGTTCCGCGAGTAGCGAAAAAAGCGGAGCCTCATCCGCGTTTCCGTTTTCGAAATGCGGTTCGAGCGATACGGACGCGTTTACATCGTGTGAATCGACTAGTGGGATAAGTACTTTTGCTACGAAAAGCATCCCTGAGTCTCTCAAGTGTCGCGAGTTACCTCCTCCGCCGACGGAAGGAGTGACTGGAGAAAGCGCGATTCTCCTGAAGCAATTGTTCATGGGTGAGCTTATGGACGCGTACCGAGAGTTCCTGACGGCGTACCCCTACGCCCGCGCGCTGCTGCGTCGCAAGGTGCGCCGCGACGAGCACTTCGCAGCCCTGGCTGACATCCGACGAGGCGCTGCCAAGTATACTATTGGCGACTACCTCGAATTACCGGTAAGTACATACAGCTATCAACGGTACATTACATACATTTGAATTAATGCTCTCACGTATTGTACGGTGACATGTGTTACGAAAGTTGGTAGGATAATGTTGCTTCATTGCACTTGACCTTACGGAGAGTTCGTATCGAGCGAGGAGTGTAATGAACGTGTCAAATGTGCTCATTATGTTTAATCGGCGAAGAAAATGAGAACAATGCGACGAAGAACGAGGCTTGAGGTAGATTGATTTAGATTGAGAGTAGGTTCAATCCGGGCGACAATGATCCGAGTGACATGCGCACGAGTCGACCATTCAATGCTAATGGAGCGGAAGAGCGCGCACGTGTAGCTCTCTCTCGTGATCATTACAGACATTGTTTCCCTGAACACTCGACGCCGCAACGGTTTCAGTTTCAAACCACCAAGTTGTCCACTATAAAAAAGACTGGATAAGATGCTTACTAAATATACACCTATCATTTTCCAATAAACTCTAAAAGGTAGAACAGAAAGCGAAATACTTTGTAAGTTGTTGAGCTTGTCCTTTTGTAGACATACGTATGTGTAAAATGTATTCGTGATTCTGATTCTATCGACGCGACTCGCACATTCAATGATAGTTACAAAACGCTAACCTAGGGTTGCTAGGGTTTACATTTATTCTTGTTGCATAACTTTTATTACTTTTTGGAACTCTTCAGGTTCTGTGCCGACATCTATCTGGTTTCATGGACTGATGTTTTCGATTGATAGGTTTTTTAAATAGTTTAGTCCTTGTGTTGTCAGCCCTATAAATCGTGATGTTGCGATTTGCCCCTCGCCACGATTGTGGAGATATGACTTGGTACTAATACTAATACCCATCGCCTTTGCACTCACATAGCGCTATCATCAGAGCATAATCATGAAGACTATGATTTTAGAACTTCTATGAATGTAGTGACTTGTGGATTTTGGGCTTTCAAAAACTATTTTTATCTCGAGAAGTATTTATATACTAAATTATTTTTACTGTGAAGGCCTGATCAAGCCTGATTAGTAAATCTGCTGTCATATTATCTCATGTGATTAGTTGAATGTAAAAACATTTGCTGATAAAATCACTAGACATAAGATTCGAATAAAGCTTTTAAAATGCCTTTAGGACGACTTTGAAATGTAAACTCACATGTACAGTTCGAGCTCACGTTTAGTTACGTGAAGTGTTACGACTGTAAATTAGCAATTAGAAAATCTACAACATTAAGTCATGCATAACAAACACTGTTCCTAAGAATGCAGGCGACTAATGACTTCAGTGCTAGCCAACAATCAATACTACATGATGTGAATTCAGCAGAACTTTGCCAAGATGCAAATAATTACAGGTGTGAAGATTAAACTACCTATACTAAGAAGAGTTGTAATGTTAAGGTTTGATTGTTATTTACGTAGGAAACATAAATGCTTACGTACGTACATATAGTAATCTTAAGGCATCTAATAAATAGCAAACGGAGACTTTATTGTAAGAAACGTCATACCGCTGTGTAAGGTAGTGTAGTTTACAAGCGGCGCGCGCATCGTGCTGAGAGCATACAGACGGAATTACGAGGAAAATCTTATTTATTGAACATTTCATCTCATGTGCATGAATTCTAATAACAGTCGCCGCGGTGTTGTATGCAGTTTTAAAAAAATAGTAGGAGCTCAGAAATTGTATAACAAGGTTTTACGTCGAAATGCGGCGCGTACGCAGATTGACTTTAAGCTTAACTTATACGTCGTTTTTGTCGGTAATGTGGGATTCTGTAGACGATGTGGTCATGTAAGGCCTTGGAATTACCCGTATGGCGAGGCGAAGGGCGTTAATGGGGAACGAGACTTTTCTAATTTAAATAGACATATCTCAAAGTATGTGGTGTGAAGGTGAGTCTGAAGAGAATTTAACTATGATGTTCTAAGTTCGTTAACATAAGAAATAGATAGACAACATGACTATTATTGAATGTATATATTGATAGTAGTCTAGCCAGTCAATATATCGTTAACTGTATCATATAAATAGTTAGTCTTCGTTAAAATTGATTGTAGCATGAATGCAGGCTAACCTTACCCGCCCACGCGCGCGTTTACAAATGACTGCCCTTGACCGTCCATAGGAACAAACTTAATCCCATTGAATTTGATACCCCGCTGCAGAAGAAGCAAGAAATATTTCCATCATAAATATGTTGTTGCTAAAATTATGAATGTTTCCTTATTCGCCTCGTAGATATGGTTATGTAAAGATTGTTAGTTGTAAACAGGCAGGATTGTCTAACGATAAATATCGCGCCAATGATGTTGATAATGCGGCAGGATGTGCGTTTTACGATAATGAGCAAATATACACACCATCTTCTCTCGTTTTAAAGGTAGATTAGATATGTAATTACAAGAATTGATTTTAAACCATTGAATGTGAAATAGATAGTGGTCAATTAAAAATGGAAAATCTAGATATGCTATCGTCAAGGCTGTGAGATTTTCAGTCTCCTTTTTTATCGTGTGGTTAGTGCCTAACCTGGTGTCAGAGTTTTTATACCACCCATGGGCCTCTGACTTGGGCTTTTTTATTTTATAAAATTTTCAGTGGTGAGAGTAATGTCGTTCGTTATTATTTTAAACAGTTTCAGATCCACTTCATCCTCATTTTTGATAAGAAGGACAGGTTAATTTATCTGTAATGGAACTTGAAACAATAACAACAGCACGAGCTGAATCATCGTAAGCGGTAGTTGATTTAGGTTATCAATAGGTTGGTTGTTACAAAGTCGTTAAAGGAGAAACGACTTCGCTGTTATCCCATATATTCCACGAGGATAGACATTACCTTAAAGGACTCCATACTGGTACAAACGTACATTCGCAAAAGTTTAAAAAAGCTTGACAAAAATCCGTCTCATCTAATTCTAAAGTCGTGAACGTACGTGTAATAGCAGCCGTGGCCATACAATCGCAGGATTGGTATCTGAAGTGAGAACACATCGCGAGGCGACGCGGGACGCTTCGTGCAGGGAATGCTAAGCGTAGCTGCGTGTGAGCACTCAAATCTAGATAGACATTAGATACTGTTATAGGGCTACTGCTTATTGTGTGGCGGGAGCGAAGTGTGGGATCTTCATCTTCCTTGAGACATTCTTGTATTGTGCATAGCATTGTTTTATCGTAATGCTTATTCATAAACTACATTTTGCTTACCAGTAGCATTATATGCAAGGTTGTTTATAAAAGAAGTGTCTATGTGAATTATATGTGAAACTTTTCTTATTGCGTTGAGATGTACTATAGTACTTACATGTCTGTTAGTTCTAGCTTTTAATATATTATTTCGTGAATAATGTGTGTTTTTCAACGTTCAGAGAGTTGGACGTCGGTAAAACTAACATTCGGTAGACGCGTCCGATATTTTTGTTCTAATCTCGTCTTTATTACATCCTAAAGATCTCGTAGTAAAACGGTGCAAACATCAGAACCGTTTCATTATTCAGCACGCAATAAACACCGATGGAACAGTCGAGGATAATTTTGTGTTGATCAAACCGACCATGCAGTATTTTAAGATTCACGATAGAGGATAAAATCCTTGTCCATTTGCATTACTTACCGCCCTTAACAAGTTACCAGTAAATAAATATGATATGCGCGCTATCAATCTATTACTGTTCTGTCAAAAAGACAAATCGGTTGGCTGCTGCCCCCAGCACTTCCCGGCACGCCCCCGCCCCGCGAGGCCACGGTCGGCGGCCTAACATTCCGCGGCCTCACTGCACCATCTACATACCATCAGCGATTGCGCTGATTACCTTAGAACTTGCAAACTGGTCGTATTGAGGACATTAGGATACGATCTCGATTCTACATCGGTTTTAAATACGCGTCAATGACATTTTAACGCTGTGCCCACTATTTAGAGATCCTATCTTACTATTATTGCTGCTATCAACAATGTATACAGCTAATAGATAGTAGATAATATATTATTATGTCTGACATAAATGTTATGACATAGAATTGCGTCTTATAATTTTTGACAGTCATTTGATGGTCATTTGCATCCATTTCGTATGTGGATATATCTCAAGGCTGGGTAAATAGTCGTCTATCTGGCTTTTGCATAAAACATAATATGTTTAGGGAGGAGCGTGTTTTTCTGAGTTAATTATACAGTACCAAGTGTTCATCTGTCATATTTTTGATCTCAGAAGGTGGCGTCAATCTATTTAGAGTTGATATTTACAATCAGTTTGTTTTGGTCAGACCATTTTTCTATGACGACAGCCTCTGGCAAGGCCTACTAAATTAGTCAGGTTATTAATTGTCTAATACTGTATTCAACAGAATTTATCTTTGTCATTTGTATTAAACCGTTGCGATCGAGGTGTCTAAAGTTGTGCCAGAAATCCAGAATCTAAAGATAGAACTGCGCTGGTTTTCGTCACCTGCGTATCTGATAGGTTCCAGATTTCAATCACACAGACATACATACATTTTATTATTTTAGATAACAATCAGCAATATAAATAGAAAATTCAACACGTAGATATTTTAATGGACACTAAAAGCTCAAGGAAAACAGCGACGTTAAATACTTGTGTAGAATCTAGAGATTTGCTTTTGAAATTCTTTCGTATGTCCGGAGCGGACGTTCCATACATACTGAAGGAACGAAATAAACCCTGCTGCAAGCCAATCAACTCTTAACAGAACTATAGAAAGTTCAATATTGAATGAAGAAAAGTAAATGAAAATAAGTTCAAACGATGAGCAGAGAATAGCAATGATCAGTAAAGATCGGATTTTAAGACAAATAAGTTTATTTTGGGGAAAAGCCAACACGACAGTGAAACCTATCTCACAATAAAGAAAGTTCATCTGAATATTTTCTCTTACTGTTCGTGGTTTTTATGGGTTCCGTTTGACTGGAAGATTTAATAGCGATGTCCGATAAACAACAACAAGAAAACGGTTCATCCACATTGTTGCTTCGTTAGTCATACGCCATCTTTGTTCGTTGAAAAAACCTTGGTTTACACACCTTAACGAAAATCTATACTTATTATTATAAGTATCCAAGATACCAAAATAGGTATTACGTAGCCACAAATCGGATTTTGTTAAAATTCGATTGCTAAAGGCTCGTTGCCTTTTCTAGTCACATTAGCGATGTAACGAGCCAAGCCTAAAAATATGTTCTATCTTTTAAATTTGATACAAAAAGATTGTACTGACACAATTAGACTGGTAAACTACATGCTACTTGTTTCAACATATAATTCTCGTAAGAGTACACAAGTTTCTTCAAGAAGATCTGCATAAGTTAATTATTTAAATGTTAAATGCGTAACTTCGATAGTTGTTCGCATTGAAGTCTCATCTCGGACTTTGTGACTTATGTCTTTCGTAATAACTACTGGTTAGTAGTTAAAACTGGTTGCTGTTATTTAAATTGTGTTGATTGTTTTGTTCATTAAGCAATGGCTAACAATGAGAGTAATGCGTTTACAAGTGAGGAGATTAGCTGTTGCTGATTTCGTTTGTTCTACTGCAACAAATACATTTTTTTATTTTTTATTAATAGCCTATTCTGTCCCACTGCTAGGCAAAGGCCTCCCCCATTTCCATCCATCTCTCCCAATGTTTTGCCTCCTCTGGCCAATCAGTCAGGAACGAGTCCAAATCGTCACGCCAGCGTTTTTCGAGCCTGCCTCGGTGACGACGACCGTCTTCAGTCACCCACTGTGTGACGATTCTGGCCCATCTGTCCTGACCCATTCTGGAAATGTGACCTGCCCAGTCCCAATTTAACCTCGCAGACTTATCGCCAACATCGGCGATGCCTGTCTTGGAGCGTATTGTGGTGTTGCGTATTCGATCGGTGATCAACTGCAATTTTAATAGACTAGCTTATGCCAGCGGCTTCGCCCTTGTGGAGTTCGATAATTGTCCCACGGGATTATACTACCGGGATTGCATGCATAAGATATCTGCATAGCTATTCACAACGCTTCGATTCGATTTTCAATTCGGAAAGTCGTATGTTTATCTCGCTCGATTTCGTAATGTCAAAAAAAGATAGACATACGACTTACCGAATCGAAAATCGAATCGAAGCGTTGTGAATAAGGGGCCTGTGTGGTAAACATCCAAATCCGTTCAGAAGTTTTTGCGTGAAAGAGTAACAAACATGCATCCATCCATCCTCACAAACTTTTACTTTTATAATTTTAGTAGTAATTAGGATATTTCAAGATTCTAATAAACGACCAGCAATATCCCATCGGAGGAATATTTTTCCATGCGGAAGGCAGATGTCAATACTCCAGAACTCTCAGGAATCTATTTCTGTCAATACTACTAATCTTACCCTTTTAGAATTATCTGTAACGTTAACGATGAATGACAAATCTTTCCTGTTTAGAAACTCATTTTTATCTGCTATTATCTTGGGCATTCATCAGCCTGGAGTGGCCTCATAAAAACCTCGGACCCATCCTATTGCAATAAAATTCATACTGTCAATGGCGCCAATACTTGTTTCTGGTCTACAACCTATTTATGTGGTTTATCTCAAAGGTTTGTCGTTAGATATATATGCACAATGATTACTTACGTATTATGAGCCTTATGTGTATGAAGACAAGGTTTTAGATTTGCACATCCAAGAATCATCTTCAATTTTAAATTCCTTTTTCAAATCCTTCATCAGACACTGAGTCAGAACATTGGGTTTAATAGTTTTAAGCTATAATAAGTAAGTTAAAACACCAGTTTATTTGATAGTTTTGTTGAGATCATTAAGATTCTGATTTAGAAGCTATTGCTACACCATCCACGTACTTGACGAAGGTTTAAATGCCATAAAATCACGTATAAATTATAATTAAAATAAGAATGTCATTCAGCATTTATAAAATACTCCGCATTATAAACGTTCATTTAGTGGAGGTGTCAGAAGATGTTAATTAAAATTCATAAGCATACACGAAATTTTTCTGACTTAATTTTTATTGAATTTATTACAAAATTATGTTCGCTCGATGAAAATACATAAAAATAAACCAACCTTCGCCTTTTAAGGGGAGAGTGGCTCTAACGATCTTAGTTTGGATATACCAACATATAATTTTCCAAGATAGGAAGCATAAAATATTCTTTTAGGGACGACATACAAACCAATTGGTTACGGCAAAAAAACGTGTTCTGACTGTACAGTTGATTTTTGCAAAGGTTTGGTAACAGCTCGAATACAAACGAACAGTTCTGGAGTAACGGTGTACTGTTGTCATCATCAAAAGGATGCATTACACAAGCAGGCGATATGTTAATTGAGATCGTCATTAAAAAAGGTACACAATTGACTTTAAAAGGTACCCAAGTTAACATTAACGGTAAAAGATAATTAACGTAAAACACAGCCGATGGTTTATTACATAATTGATGTTGTCAGCGGCCGAATGCTTAATTCGTTAATGGAGCCAGTCCCTCTATCCTCGGCCCTGGTAATGGCGAAACGTCTAACGGTACCGGAGTACCAATACATTTGTTGATTGATGAACTCTTAGTTGGTGACGCGATATATTTACGACGGATGCCTTACGCCTCGGTGGCAACTGATCGTATGTCATGTCACGTCTTAAAAGCATCTTCAACGAAAACACTCTATTTCTGGATAAGGTACGTATTTTGAAATCAATATGCAAAGATCTTGATAGATCGGTTGGACCAACAATGTGAGTGAGCATAATTGCATGTTTTATCAGTTCTTTGATCTGAGTAAATATTGAATTGGAAATCTAGAAACAGTCTGCAATACGAAAGACAGCAATTATAAAAACTGTTTTCTGTCACATCTGTGGTGGTAGAAATTCATAAAAGTATCAATTGGCTGTATATTAGCCGAGGTGCGTGTGCGACTACCGACAGCCGCCCCTCCCAGTTCTGCTTTCTACACGCGCGATTTCACTGACGGCGCCCGCACCGCCACCGACGCTCCCAGCTGCTTTTTGTACTAACACACGCGATTTTTCACAAATACTGACCGTTTTCACACCTCAACTATATCAAGCATCGGAAACAGGATTTAGATTTTGCAATAGCAAATTCTCACGACAAAATTCTCTACCGTGGTGTATGAAACTTCCACTTCGCATCGTAAATAGCCCTCAGTCACACATTCTTTAGCAGAAATTCCGAAACAATGAACAACATTTTATCTCAATTCTCCCCCGGCTGTGCCCAGTAGTATCAATGTCTTAGATAAGGCAATAAATTCTGCGGCCCTTACAATAGGATTCTTCGTACATTTACTGCGCGTGCGCCTGCCCTGCACTATCAAGCTCGCCGAGGCTTTCTTTGAGACGCCGTGACTCATATCTGAGTCAGAACTCAGATGATCTGACTAACGCAAACTATTACTTATTGTTTATTATTATTTGTTTTGTTAGCGCTTCTATATTCATCAAGATACTATCGGATCTAGAGTGATTTCATTTAAAATAAAGGTTCACTCTAGATGCACTGAATCCAACTGCTGCTGGCAGAAATTGTGCTTTCCTGAAAATTTTTAGTCAGAAAGATTTATAGGTAAAATTAATATAGTAACTGCAAAGATATATAATAACGCACATTGTAGACCTAAGTCGTAAAAAATAAATAATAAAAAATACGTACATTATTGTTTATCGATAAATGTTTCTCTAAGCGCAGAGCATAGGTCCTAAAACAGGTTGCGCGCCAATGAGTCATGTCTTATAAAATCGTGCTTTTGCGTTACACACTGAGCTGAATTCTATCAGATAAACAAGTGAACATGACGTAAAGACAAAGACAGCAATATGTGCGTTTAACATTTTCGTTGCATGCTGATATTTAGTTACTACGAATTACGTTATTCAAGTAAACTACGCAGCGGAAACTCACATATTCCGGTCGTGTTATGTCCAACATCCGTTCTATTGTGCCCATTCAATTCTATTGCCAAGCCGAGGTAAACGCACGCGAGCCTCAACTGAATGCGGTCCGTTTGATTCCAATGCCAGCATCTGAAACAACACAGAAAATCTCATCAGTAACTGTGCAAAAACGAACTAATTTAGGGAGTTGCCACACATGCGTACTGCGGAAGATTTATGAAGTGTTGGAGAAAAATATATCGTAGAAAAAACCCTAGCCTTCAAACAAGCACATGTTTTCGTGCATACAGCGGGATCTTCAAAGTAAATCAAACAATTTGAATACACACCGAATGAAGGACGCTGGACGACCGACACACGTGTCCGCAAACATTTTGGGCTCTGTTTGTACAAAACTGAGGTCTTAATGATCTTTGTTGTTTGTTGATCTATGGCCTGCCCTTAAAGGTTGTACCGAATTTACTTGGTACATGGTGTCGTTACGAACCAAATTTATGTAGTGATACTTTGTTGGAGGCCATTTTTTGACCAGTACTTGTAGCGTAGGCGGTTGATGCGTCAATGACCCGCAAAACTTGCGAATCCGCATTCAGCAGGTAGCACAACGGCTTAGTTTTGATTAAAAAAAGCGATTTACTTATTGTTTGGCAAAATTCTATCGAATTTACAGCCACTGCCTTGAGTCATCGGTTACAATAGGCTTACTCCGGGCTTTTGCTAGCTACTTAGCTGTTTGCCTTGTTTGGTAAGAGACTTTCGGAATGTGGCGGTGCTTGTCTCGGAGGAATGAAGCCCTAATTAAATTTTTACTAACTGGGTTATAATCCGAGCAATTCTTGTATTGCTCGTCGGAAGGCTTGTCATTTACAACTAGTTCCGTGACCTCGCTCACGCATTCCCGCGCCTGCACCTAACTGTACTTTCCCGTTGACTTAATGCCGACTTTGGACAGAACCTGATCTTAGGCAAGTGTACATTATAGCGCTGAGATGGCGATCGGCTGTTGCAATTTAATTATATTTTGTGTATGCGAAGCGAAGCGGGCGTTGCGTAGATCCCAACGGACCAGCCGAAGCCGTAGCCTCTGGGCCCGCGTGCCGCGCATTCCAGCCGAGCGCCGCCGAGGCCGGCCGAAGCGGCCCGAGCGAGCTGCTGCCCGCGGCCGACTTCACACCGGAGTATGCGCGAGCGCGGCGAGAACGTCTCGTCTGTCTGCACAAGTTATCTGTCAACAAACTTCTCCGTCGAAAATAGCTGGCAGCTCAACTTTCGAGTGATCCTTTCCAATATTGACTGGTTTTATTGTGTAGTGTGAGATCTCATCAGAGAACTCGAATTTTAAGTTCGGCATTGACTCTGTGGAGGAACCGTGTTATTTTTTCTTTTGGATCGCGTGCAACGCTCGCCGTGAGCTGGAGCCGCGGACGTGTGTGAGTGACTGTTCCGTCTACCTACATGGAAAGTAGCCCTTGATGAAGCCAGTGCTCCGATCCTATCCACCGGATTTTGTGATGTCTTATGATTTACGGTAAATAAATCTCTTATGTGAGAGTGTTATTTGTGTTCATCTAGCGGGTGACGATTCTATGGCCTCGATACTTCAGCATTGGAGTTTCCGTTAACTTACGATTATTTTTTAATTCATCTTCTTCGATTAGGTTTTTATAAATATGTCAAACGGTTGTTAAGTTAGTCATTATAAGCTGAAGATTGATCAGAACCCAAGCATGCGATCACAACAGCGTCAGGTATGTGGGCACAGACTGAATGGTGAAATAGCTTTGCAATAAAAATATTATAACATTCAACGTAAATTAAAACACACTACTTAATCAGGGCAATTATTTAGCAATAAGTAAGTGACAAAATGTATATGGTTACCAAATCGGAGTTTGTTAGTGTATGTATATGTTGACACTCTAACACCTCCGTAGGATCTGTAGACTGTTTACAACCGGTGCGGTTTAATTCAAAACTCACTTTTTCTAATCGATAGATTGTGAAAAGTAGATCATGTCATTGATAAGTTCGAATGAACGGAACAACTAACGACTTATTAGTCACAGTTTTACAGAAACACTTCCTCTTGTTTTCATCAATATTAAAAACAACTTTCTCTAAGCTACCTACATAAATTGCCATCACAAGTAAAAATACAAGCTCCTAGAACAATAACATCATCTTCAGGTCCATAATTTTCTTAGTAATCTCATTCAGACAGGTTTTAGCGCGCCAATCATCAGAATATAAAAACGTTCTCCAACGGAAATATTCAACAACGCACAGGCTCAGTCATGCTAAAAACCGGTAATACCATAAAGGTAAAAGGTTACTTAGCATTAACAATAAATCTCCAATACTTCTCAATGCTAGGCTCCGTCACGTTCTAGAAACACCTGTTCGTTTGGGTTTTTTGTAAATCACAAACGATTCTCTTTAATATTTACCTTGTTTGCGAGATTTACTCTAATCCTATCAGAATCTCGGAAATATTCGGAATGTTTATCTGAGGACCCTACCCAACGATCTTCTCAAAGTTCCTAATATTAACTCTTTTGTTTATCCTTAACATAATAAACTCGTGCTGTGTTTTGAATTCGTTATTTCAAATCAACAAGTTGAGTGGAGTTTCTTTATTAGTCGTTCGTTTTAATTTCATCGGTTTCAATTGGTCTAACAATATATTTGTGCATATCTTGTTCAGTTACATCTGAATGAATAATTAATTTGGTTGGTTTCTGGTCACCATTGCTCCAATCTAGAAATCCTCGGAAGGATTTTCTTTTGAATAACCCCTAACAAAATAATTTATCGTAAGTCACTAATAGAAATGCTTCATATTAAAACTGCTTGAATCGTTGAAATAACAAGCGGGACTATTATAACATTTGCATTGTCGAACCACATAAATATGGCCAGGTCACACAATCCCAACCTAAACCATCCTACCATACCATATCATACCATAGGTACTTATGACGTACTATACCTGTTATTACATGACCCTGAATGTTGATATTAAACCTTAAAACGTGTTACTGCATTATAATTTTCAATGCTGAGAGACATAATTATAACGTCCCTCGTCTATAATTTGAACTTCCTCTCGTGCGGCACTTGCATGCACATCATCGTCTGCATCGTCGTTAGTGTTAATCACTTCTTGTCCGCAACCAGTTGTTGTCTCTGATTTCTATCCCTAGCGTAAACATCCGCGACCGCCTGCAGGGCTTGTTTGGCGACTAACGCTTTCTATTCCCGGACCAAACTGCCGGATCCGGAAGAATTCTGATTATAACCTCGTTACTACCAGTGCTACACCACAAAACTCTCCGTTTCAATTCTTTACCTATACCTATTTGAATTTTGTCGCTACAAATGTCATCATTATAATGTAGTTAGTGTTTCTATCGTTGCATACGTAATCCGTATTCAAAATTTGTAGCGTGCACATTTTCTAGCTATGCTTTCCATATTCGTAATTTTGCTTCTGTAAGCGGTGTCGTGTCTCGATTACTGCTTACTTAGAATTTGCATTATTTCAATCTTAGTTCCAAGATTTGCTTCAAACAAATGTACTTTATGATCGAAATGTAAACAATATGGTTCTCGGAATACTGCAGTAATTATTTCAAAGCCCTTTACTGGCTTCGCAAACATCCCAAAGGGTAACGCCAAAAGCGGTATGAATGGAAATAGGTCGTAGTACCTGGTCTAGTAAATAGGGTTAGTGAAGTAGGGCTTCACAAGTGCACGTGTGTGGATGGCTCGAGAACCGAGACCGACCATGTTTACTCACGCGTGAACGTTGTTACCCATTGCAAGATTAAATAGGATTTCTTCTTAATCTATTTTATAGCGTCGTATATTAAATGAGATTAAGGTTGTTGAGGCCTTAAATCAGATTTCCGACACGTGTTTATTGACTAATCACAACATCAGAGATTCAACGCAAGGAAACCTTGTTTGTCACGGAAGTTACTGTAGTTAGAGTAATAAATGCTTTGTTGACAAAAACACGCCAAACAAATGACTTAATAAAGCAACAATACAGGCTCGTAAATAAGTGGATTAAAAGGAATAAAGCACGTTACATTGGAGCAGTAATTTACATACAATCAACCAATTAAAATCACATCAAAATGAATTAGCGAGTTGTTTGACGTTTCAAAACTTTCTCTGCTCAATCCTTCTGTCAATAAAGTAAGTAACAAAGCCGAAGGGCAAAAGTTAAGTAATGAACCTACTTAAAAACATAGCTCATAGTTTGTATCCAATATACCATTTGAAATTAATGAGATCAACGCAGTTTTTGCCACACCGATGCCCGTTGTTATTGAAAATGATTAGCCTTTTCGTACTTTGTTCGTCATTGACACAGTGATTTCTCTAATTAGCTCAGAGGTCATTTTGCTTAATTGCGCTGGCAAACTCAATTTATGAACTTTGTCTTTGAGTAGAATTATATCTTCATCTGTAGGTGTTTCTTAATTTGCTGATGTTCATGAGTCAATCACTGAGTTTTAGTTTTTAAAACAACGTGGAATAGATTAGGTATTTCAAAAGCTTAAAAGATGCTTCGTTAATTTTCGATTAACACTCAGTGGCGTCAATTAGTAGAATCATTACATTAAGCATGCAGCCGTCTCTCGGTGTTAACAGCTCTGACATACAGTTTCCAGTTAAGGCAATTGTTCAAATTACGTTATTCTCATTTTGTCTAATTCACGCTTTAAATCGTAGGTAATGAGCGAACAGCTCCACTTGGCAAGTCATCGTTTTGACGCCTCTTTGATGCCACTTTTTATAGAAGAGTGCTCAGAAGTAATCGATCGCTTTTTGAAGGAAGATTCCACGTTTTTGTTTAGGTGACAGAGAAGCTTTTCTCCGTTTTTATCAATTTCGGTTCCAACTTCGTCGATGTATTACGGTAAATTATAGGTATTTGTAATGTTTTATAAACTTTCACTTCCCAAATTTCTACTATAGGAACAGCGAAATGTTTACTTAATGAATTTAAGACAAAACACCACTTTAAACTTTGAAAAATAATCTAAACACTGTAACTATGTGAGCGTAAGTGGGCGGAGTTAATGATGCAAGATAAGATATAAATTGGCCTCAGTAATTATCAAATTTCACGCGTCTCTCGCTATTTATCGGAGAATAAATATTGTTAGCCTGATTTTATCGTTTACGACACACGCTTGTTTCATAACTACTACACTCGTGTCCGTGGAAACCAATGAGTGTGAATAGGCACAACTACACATGGTATGTCAGTATGTGGCTGTGTGTACAGGTATCGACATTTGGAAAAAAGGTCACAAGTACATTGTTTATGGTGTTTTTGTGACTCCGAACGGATTAACATCTCGTGACAAACTTGGACTGCATTAGAACGTAGTTAACAGCGGATAGAAAGAATTTTTATTGCTCTCCGAAAGGGGACATAAAATTTTATTATTTTTAGGAGAAAGACAAGATAATTAACGGCCATCTGGATATAAATACGGGAGACATTTGTTGGAAATATGTTTTATAACATTTAGTTACGGATCAATAGAACAAAATGGACATGAAAAAGTTACAAAGGCCAACTAAATCCAAGATTAACGAAAGGGATTCATGTAAAGTAATGGTATAATGGAATGCTTTTCCCTTTAACGGAGTTCTCTTGAACAATCTAATCTAATGAGCACATAACAAAGTTTGTTTGACCTACAGAAGATGTTGTCCTCCCGTTACGAATAGACGTGCTTGGTAAACAAGTGACCTAGAGAAAGCAAGTTAGCTTACGACGAGGAGCATAATTTAAGTATTGATGCATAATAATTCCTTGACCTAGTGCTTAATAAGGCTAAAACTGGGGTCGCCAGTACTGGTAATTGATTTGTAATTGGAAATAAATTGGACGTTGAAAATTATTCACGGGTTTCTAACACACATATTCAAATGCGAACGTGTACTATTCAAGGGCCTTCCATGGAGAGGAATATGAGCGAAGCAACAAATCGTTTCTTATAGAAGATAGCACAATGGGTCTTACAAATTACTTGATTGATTGCAACCTTTTACCCAATAACATAACTCCGACTGTATTTGTGGCATTGCATGCAATGTATGCAAGAAATAGGAGTGATTCAGATAAAGGCAGCAACAATGTGGCGTGTAGAACATACATAGTATTAATATTGCCTCAATAGAAAAGCAAAGAAATTAACTATAGACATTGGATGAGCGTATCAGAGCCAGCGACCGGGTTATAGCGCTCCCATCGACTGAGGCAACAGTTAGAAACATTTAAATAACTCTGTCACGCTGCGGCTAATGTATACGAGCAGCAAGTAACGGGCCCGCGCCCTTCATAACATCTTGAGGCTGTGGTGAAGTAACTCGACCACACTCCCATCACTGTTTGACACTCCGTAAACGAAGACAAACTGTTGACATAACTGAAGTGCCTCAAAAATTAATATTCCTTAAAAAACACGAAACCACACACAACTTTGTGACAAATGCTAATGCCTAGAACAAATACAGAAATGTTCTCACAGTGAAGTAAATCAAAGTGAACTTCGCTTCGGTGGCTTAAACTTTACGCCACGTAGATAACCATAAAATAAATCGGAGATAATCTTAAATCTGTGAGATTACTGAATATCGCTCCACAGAGCACTTCATGTAGGCGTATATATTAACGCCTGCAGGGTTATTTATATATTAAGTTTATTTTGAATACTTTAATGTAGATAAAGTAAGCTCAAATAAACTTGAGGGTTTTGGCTTTCACTCACGTCTCGTCATTAGAGTAAACGACTCCGTGTTCCGCGGTTACTCGTTTACTTTTAAGTGGCACAAATTTGCTAAAAAATAAAATAAAAATGTTAAACTAGTGGCAATAAGCCGTAGTTTGAACAAAGTATTTTTTCAGGTTAATAATGCCAAGTAGATTCGAAATTAAAAAATCTTACACGCAGTATAATCTGAGGCACGGGGTTCACTTAAAGTAATTTCCCGATGATGTGGATAGCGAGTGATAGTGGTGTCGTGCGGGTCAGCGCGACGGGCAGGCGACGGGCAGGCGGTGGGCTCAGTGGGCTGAGCGGAGCGTGACGTCTGCCACCCGATAGCCCATCTCACGAACGACCCACTTCCGACTCAAGGTCACCGCCTGACCCCCTAAACTTTGTAACATTTCCTCAACCTACACCTGAAATTGGAGCACAGTTATATAACCTCCACTGAAACATTACGCCGCCGGGCATTGAACTCACCCACTCACCCCTATAAGGCAATTGGTCGGGGCCATTCTTCGGCCGTCAAAATACTGACATGGCTTGAAATGATGCAAAGAAATAAAAAACCCACGGAATGAGAAGAAATTTATTATTCTGAATGCGTCATCGATCATGCACAGATTCATGTTAGGCCGTTTTGGGATACCAATCTTTTTATTTTTTTGCTGGATTGTGCCGAGCTCAAAGCAACAGAAAATAAGGGGACTACAAAACTATTGTATTTTAACATTTTTTTTGAACTAGAAGAGCGGTTTAAAAAGGGCCTTTCCGCTACGGGTAATTACTATTTAGGTGGGTGGATGTTTAAACATGGTCGTGCGCCGGCTACGCGACAGATTTGTAGATAGGGCGCCAATCAGAGCGTGTGCGCGCGGTATCACGGGCTTTCTGATACACAACACAACACACTTTCTAATCTACGCCTTTGTCACTGCGCTCGACTATTGGCTAACTTGTCTTTATGCCAGACTTTCGCCAATTGTTTTCACGCTACATTAGATTTCTTCACGGTTTTCTTGGCTACGAAATGCAATATATTATTTTTGACGGTTGCATCATAACACCAAATCATCTTTAATCATTTACGTTGGCCCATCAAGCAAGAATAGAGCACTGATTTTGTTTGTCTTGAGAGTTTACGTTTAATCTAAACTGCGGTTAACCAGGACGGTGTCCAGATTATATTGCCAGCTTACGGGGAGTTAGTTTCCAACGACGAATTCGATCCGAGGTATCCTCGGTCCCAACGCTCCGTGAAATAGGAGAGCGGATTGACAAGAAGCTTAGCCGCAGTGGCTCTCTTGATAAGGTGACGTGTATGCGTGTATTTTAGAAGTGCGCGGGGATGTGGTGATGTGCGCGGGGGGTGGGTGTGCAGGACCGGTCCGCGTACCGGTTTGCTTCGACGTCGCCGACTTAGGACTAACCGTTTTATTAGCTGAGCCATGCTCCACAAACGATAGCTACCGAGTACCGACCGTGGCTAGCAGCCCTCGAGCGCGCCACAACCACCTTGTTCTAGCAATCTAGCAGTTACAATTCAAGCATCCATTATCGCCGTCCGTCGCATGTATTATGAACTTGAATTTCGACTTACCTAACAGTCGAACATGTTTAGCTTTCGGGTACAATACCAGGTGGCCTACTTCGTTACCTTGTATTGGCAGCGCATTCACAATCGTCATAAAAAGAAGTAAACAATCGTCTCTTGACACAGGTGTAAAAGTGAAAATACAAGAATATTTTCATTTACGACTTGGCTGTGAAGTCGCGTATGTTTTTGCAATTGCCTGTTTATAAGTCACAACATTTTAAGCCCTTCGTAGAATACTGTCACGCTGGTAATCTCATTAGCGCTTGCTGCCAATGGTGGATACAAACTGACCCACTTTGTATACCACTTCTACAGAAATATGCAAATACATTTCACTTACAGATGTTTCAAATCATTTGCATTCTAATATTTAATTATAAGTAGGCCTAATTGCGTGTAACGTGAAAATCGGATAGTTTCATGTTACTGTTTAGTCTAGAGAAGTAATTTACAGCTAAGTGTTACATTACGTACTGTAACAACTTGCAATTTCGTTTTTAACAAGCCTCACCGAATCGTTGTAATACATTCTATGGGGCTAGTTGTTATATAAAAGTAGACCGGAAAACATAGTAAGAATGAACTTGTAAATGAGAAAGAAGTCTTCCTCAGTTTTGTTTCTATTTTCGCTTTCAGTTTTGGCCTTGTGTTTCTATTTGAACGCGTCGTCGATGGCAACCTGCCACCACAATGTTTTGGACAGTGGCACACTTTCAAGCGTTCACAACACGCCGCATCGTGTGATTAAGTCTCAGCTTTATTTAATTACAATATTAACTCGGTAACTGGGTTAACGAACTTAATACATAGAAGTATTCATAAACGTGTGAATTAAAACACTCAGCTGAACTTCTTTCAACACCTATTGTTTCCACATCAGTAGTACTATGAATATACATATTATATTATTGTGATGCACGCGTTTTGCTTTAGGACGGTAATAGTTGAATGCAAATGTGGACGCGTTTTGCCATTTCCGCCCGTCACGGTACGCACACTGTGTGAATGAATCACAAACAAAGCTATTTCGAGAGTCGGTATCGTTCAGTCGAGTGACAATACCGCGGCAGATCGGTCAACGATCCAAATTGCCCACACCTGAGCGCGTGCCGCTGTGTTCGCATGTGAGGGACCTGTGACTTAGAGGCCATAGAGATTGCCCCCGCTGTGGCTGCAGAACAGCCGTCACAGAAGTAATGTTTGGTTGTAGGCGTTCCATCGTACGGGATAAATCGAGTTGCAAAATATGGGTTTCCGTGGCTTAAGAGCTGATCGTGACTGGTCGTCTGAGCACCACAGTGGGTGATAGTTGGCGTGATGTTCGAGTCGCTGGTGTCTCGGCTGACGTCGCCGCCGGTGTCGCGGCGCCGGCACACGGTGCATGCGGCGCGGGAGGTGTGCAGCGAGCCGGAGGAGGATGCGGCGCCGGTGCAGCGTCGCTCGCGCACGGCCAAGCAACTGCTGGACAAGCGCAGGAAGGCGCGCCTGTCATGCGCGGACCTCACCGCCACCGTCAATGCGGAGCCTGAGCGCTCGCGCATGGATGCGCTGAAGGCCTTCCTACCACTGCGACAGTCTAAGTCTCTAGGACGTCTTGATGGTCTCAAAGAGGTGAGTGTTTAATCTAGGATCTCAGTTCGGTATCCTATTTATGTTTAATTGCAGCTGATTATTAAGTCTTAATAGGTGCTAAGTTTGTGACTACATATTTGATGTTTGGATTGCAAAATAATTGACTCAAGGCACATTGTCTTTTATTCACTTCATCAATTCGAAGAATGTTCTCATTGGTACAACCAGCGTAACTTTTTCTTTTAAAAACCACTTTACGCTAGAACGATGGAGTTACGGTAATCGACTTGCGACACTAGAGAACGCCACAAGTTGTGGTGACCTTCGCGTCGCTCCCATGCGCGTGCGCCGGCCTCGTACACCTGTTACGACCCCCCCTCCCACCTGCTGCCCCCCTCACCTCCAAACCTCATGCACTGCTTGCACAACCAATAACACCTAACATTACGTCTTGACCATTCTGTAAATAGCACAATAGACGCAGCCCGCTGAGTGCGACGCACCCAACTCTGAAACACGTCCGTGGTACCATCGGGTTGCGAAACTGACGGCTAAGGGCGTTCCTATGAACTATGACATCACACCGCCTCGGATAAGACAATACAAACAATACAAGAGACTCGACATTTGACGGCATGACTCGCTGAATCTCTGACATGAATCATAATGCAATGTGAGATTCAAGGAGCATGGTTTCAAGTGTAATAAGCTGGTCTCAGATTCCACTCTAGAGGTTAGCTCAAACATGTTTTTATTCGACTGTTATTGTACTATGGCTTTTTATAATAAATTAAGTATCTACACGTTCTGCAATAATAATTCAGCGAGTTTTAAATTTTAAATAATTATGTAGATGATTCTCGCGAACTCGCGCGAATAGATGTTATTTGTTAAACAAATTCGGAAACGATTCGTTTTGCAATGTTAATTTCTGCTAACCTGATCTGCATTTCCTTATAAAGGTTTTGAGGTTGATGGTCCATGACCTACAAGCGTGTGTATCGAGGACATCACTAAATATTAATAAATCAATGTAAGCTTTGACACCTTCCTAGAAGTGTGGAAGATGAATAATTGACGTAAATAAATATAGAATGACATTCAGTTCTAAATAAATGCTTTCAAGTTCCATTCATAGTTTCAGCTGCTACTTGAGATATCGCGTAGCGTAGCATTCGTATAGCCGTAGGCCCGTAGCACGACCGTAGCGACCTGCGCTATTCTCATAATTTATGAATAATTCCTAAAATATCTTCTGTTGACTTCAAACGCACATAAGATAAGATTTACTATTTCCTTGTTTGTTTTGGCAGACAAAAATAATACCGTAGATATGCGTAGTCGTTAACAGAATGATGAATTATAATAATATGGAATTAACCGTCTTAGCTTCGAATTATTTAACTTAATATATTCAAAATATGTCGAATGCTGAAGGTCTGACAAATAGTATTACCATATTCATAATTGCATTGTCAATCAGCGGTGGGAACTGGCAAAGATTAGAATGATTTGGTGGCGACGACAGCCGTGTAAAGTTCAGTTTGAGCAGCAAGCACGCGGGCACCGTTACGACACACGCGCGAACCTCCCGATACTTTGCAGATAGTACAAGAATGCGAGATAGGCAGGTAGGGGCAGGTATGCTCGCGCACTGCGCAGCCTTGATGGCAGGTACACTCACACACCCACGCGCTGTCGCCACGCGCTGCGCCCCGGTGTGCGCCGCGCTGTTTGCTCGTGTGATTTACAGACAAATGCTACGACTCTCGCGCATCTGTTCGTCCGTCTCTTTGTGAAGGCATCTCTATTGCGTTAACGCCTTTTGTCTGCTGCCTCGAATAGGAAACATCTGCGTTTAAAAAGTTCTTATTAAATGATGATTTGTATGTACCTCCGTACCTGGATCGAGTGATAATTACAGCGTACGCGCAGCTACGCTCGATGCTTTTGATTGCTTTGTTTGCGTTTCGATGTATATCGCGACTCATATAACGGCTATTAAGACTAAATAATAGTACACCATTAATTTTATTTCAGTTGCTATAAATAATTGTCATACGAAACTGAATAATTGAAACGGAGTATCTCGTACAAGCAAATATTAAATGACTGATTTAGATCAGTCAGTTGCTTTAGAGCAACTTAATTATAATTGTTAATTAGCTTTTTCATTCACCTTCATTTTTAGCCTTCAATTAATCCAATGTTAGGCTGCTTATTTGAAGTTACTTGTAATTGCCTATCTTACCTGCGTTCAGACAATACCTGCCATGGTAGTCGTATTATGTAAGAACTGCTTATATATGCGAACACATACCTTGTACATTTGAATTAATGTAAGGACAAAATGTCGCGCAAATTCCTGTCACGTTTGCCACATTTTTTGCAAGACAGTGTAATACCAGATTCTCGACGCTGATTGGTGTTTACTCGTAGCATTGGTAACGGAACTGTAACTACTCGTCACCGCTGCCCGATGAGATCAATTAAGCGATTGTGAACGATAGACATAGTGATTGTATGAACCCATGAGTGAGGTACTTACATTCACTCACCTCGCACGCCGTAAATGGCTATACGTGTAGAATAGTGCCAGTATGGTCATATTTAATTCGTTTTCTTCCATTATTTAGATTTCATCATTCCCAGGGGGGTCCAAGGAGCATGTGTATAAAAAGTTTTACCACCAAGTGATATTTAGCTTTTTGTAATCCAACATGTAAATTGGAAACAAATGCAATAATATACAAGCTGTAAAAATGTAAATTATAGAATTTTTATTAAAGCAAACTATACAATGATGCCACATCCATTTTAATCATAAAGATACGGCGAAAGATTTTTTTCCTGTCATTATTATAGTAACTAATGACCTATTCAGAACTTGTTTTACATCTGAGCTGGGCAGGTTTGTTCTCTATTGACATAAAATTATTTCGCACGTTTGCTGGTATGCTGATAGATATAATTAATTAACAGATTATCGGCGTCCTACTTTTCAATACAATCATAGTAGTATTGTTAGAACACGATAAGTCATTACAAAGATTAGGTAGAACGTTTTCAAGAACAGTAAACACAATATTATTATAATAGACCTACCATATAATGCTCATAATAACGTCCGAAATTAACATAGTAATTTGGTATTAAAAAATAAAGGATCCTCCAAAATCAATCGTTCCATCCCAAACATGGTGTTTGATAAACACCGGTTGTGGTATGATTCATCTTTTTGTTTGAACGCAGTTTGTTCGAGAATTTGACGTTCACTGGAAAATGATACTTAATTGAATCAATTTATACTTCATTCGAAGTTTTTAGCACATACAATTATTGAAAGTACCTTTAAATACAAGCACAATTATCTATCACGAATATAATATTATCAGCAGATTCAGCGCTTTCAGAACTTCAGTAATTTTCAGGTTAAAATTCACTGAAAATTAAATTATTGCAAACTTAATGTAATTAATACTCACTTATGCAGATTTATATGTACCTATATCAGTTATCAATATAAATAAAATATAATTTAGTGGTTGCTAGAGCGCGCAGAGGAGCGGTCAGCTTCGTCATTTGTTAGGTCCGGACAAAACATCGCTTTCGAAGAATTGCCTCATCTGCGATACGTGTCTTGTTTTATTTACATGTTGTTTCTTTTTATCTGTTACATCGTTAGCTCGTTGCTTTGTTTCTCAACATTATGCGCCAATATTATATTATGGCTTCGATATATCTTGTCGATTAGATTTATTTCCCCCACACCTTTGTTACCCAGCGAGTCAGCGGCTCACCGGCAAACCGGATCACAGTTATTATTATGGCGCTCACTTTTATGCGAGTCTTTAACCGAAATTAGAAGACCAACCATGTTGCTGGTCTTAAAGTTGATTTAATTGTGCAACTATTAGAAATCATAAGGATTAGATCGGAATGTACAACATTCTTGGCCACGTTTATGTCGGGTTATTGATATTATTGAGTTATTGAACTTCTCTGTTTAACAGCAAATGGCGTGTTCTTGGCATTGTTGTTGGGAGACCGCCAAACTTGAGATATTATTTAGAGTGTAGATAAGCGCCTTGAGAGTGGACGTTTGATTTACAGCGGCCATTACACTTGCCAAAACGTTATACATAATATTCGTTTATAACATTTACGTGGGAAGTGATTTTAGAATCATGGTTATGGTTGCCGAGTTTGCTGGAGCACGTAAAATGTGCGTGTCGAATAATTGTTTTGCGAGAACTAACTGTTAATGTTAAGCTGTATAGTAATGTATAGTTTTATTAGAGCTTTCACCTAGCTCGTTAAACTTCCAGTAGGGTCGTATAAATAGCAAACTTTAGTCTTAAATTGTTTGTTTTAATTAAAATGCCTATAGTAAAAGTTCATTACTAAACTGGTTCTGTTTTCTGTAGAAACGTGGCGTCGGCATAGGCAAAAAGCTAAGGAGCATGCAATTAAAAGGAGTCGTAACTAAAAATAACAGATCTGTCTAGTTGTGTTGAGTTCGAAGGAAGAGGGCACTCCTAAAGGTCTCTTGCTCTTGGTATCTCCTTTTAGAGTGGTTGTTGACATTTTAAGTATACTTATACTCACGTTTGTAGGAATATCTATAACTCGATATTCATCCTCCTTGTTGGTCAATTTCATGATTCGAAATCTTCTTAAGATGCCTACATAACGAATGTATCTGGAATTCTATCACCGTATAAACAATCCCTTGCTGATCAATCTGAATGCCGTTCCAATGACTACAATGGATTGCTACAATGCATTGTTGATCATTGTATTTTGTTATCCCCTTGGTACTAATTTCTTGATGAATCAAACACAGTGCCATACTCTTTCGGTACATCCTTGTCAAAATTCCTTTCAACTCAATCAATTTTGCAGAACCATAAAAAGATTTGTCTCTTTTCTGTGCAAGTCAAATGAATCCTTTATTTTTAGTTCCCATCAAATTAAATTTTTGAACTTCTTGACAGCCTGATAATGATTTTAAATGCAATGCTCTCATCAACCTGTCAACATTTTAACCTGCAGCTTAGGTGGATTTTAAGAATTTCAATATTGCATGTTAGTTAATAAATCACTTGCAAATGTTTATGTAAATCATTAGTTCAGTCAATAATTTCAAATGTTGGATTTCGAAATTGTTTATGGACGACTCATATGGAGCTTTCAGACCGCCCCTTTCAAATTAAAAGGTGTTAGGCAACTTTGCTTTATCTTAGTTTATTTTAATCTAGTCTTGGGTGAAGCAGCAATCATTATCATATGTAACAAATGGCGGTTAGCAGGAGGCACATTGATATCCATTTTCCGATCTCTAACATGTTTGCTGGGTTAGATAGACTCACCTCTTCATGTCTTGAAGAGCACAACGGCCTTATACTAACATAACCTCACGCCTGTAATCCCCGAAGAGCTAGGCAGACTTGTACCTAGTAGTATAATAGGGGGTGAGCCTTATACTACTGTCCTGCAAGTATCTACGAACCGGTACTTCTCACTAGTTGAATATAAAACCGAAATCAACTCGCCTCGACAATTCTTGGCGCTCGTATAACTGTACCGAATGGAATATATCTCAAGATTTTTAACTTTTTTGTTAGTTTGACTAGAGTATTTCGCTTCACAGCTGCGAGAGCTGCGACACACATAGACTGTGACTCGAGGTTATTACTCTCGGCAGCCGCGATCCATCTCGCGCTGCGTCTGCGCAACTTGAGCGTTACTTACGAAGTTACGAGTGCGTTACGTCCCATTGTGTGCTTAGTGCTTAAGTATTGACATCATCTCCGCGACAAGTTAGTGATGTAGTATCAGTTACAGTGAAAGAAACGTACGTTTGTAATCTGAAAAAGTAAATATTACATACTCACATGTGGACAATGTGGACATACTGCGTTTTTTAAATGTATTGTATCTAATTTACTGTAATTTAGTGATATTGTTGTATATTTTTAGTGATATTGTTAAATACAATTCCTAAGTAGATAACTTTTAGAACATTTATTTTTGAAAGAAAACCCATCACATTACGTGCCGCAGACAAATTAAGTACTATTCATAAAGTAAACGTAAAGTGATCGTCTATGCAACTAAAATTACATAACCGCATAATTCACGTATATTTAATTCTCTGAGAAACAATAAATAATTCTGAAATCAACCAAAAAGCGTTGTCATGGCACCGATCACACAACTTTCTATTGTTTCGTATAATTCCTACGTAATCATTTGCTGCACCAAAGAGACAGAGAGGCAATTGTCCACTTGATTGTAATTAAATAATGATAGGTGTTAAAATAATGGACGATCGAGATAGCTGGTGAATGGGTGATGTAACAATGAGTGTCAATCTGGGTGCATTGCGCGGGCGCAGCTCACAGATCTGAGCCGCTACAGACTGACACGCCCATTCTTACGTCGACGGAGCAGACAGGTGTAGGCAAGCGCACGTATACAAGGTTTTTATTTTAATTTTGCAACTGCAGTACGTGACAAAATATTTACTGAAACATATTCCTTTAAGTCAAATACATTGCCTATCGCAGCTAACATGTTTTTGTATACTTTTTGCCATTAGAAATCTCGACACAATCCACAATGCATACCTACACCTCACGTAACTGTTAACATAAATCAAACTGATTTGTTTTAATTGGAAATTAAAGAAAATAAATTACTGCATTGTATCTAGCGACGATCGTAGCTTAGAAAACTCCAATGAACTAGGCAGATACCCTTAAGTTAGCTTTATATGGGATGCTTCCTTGCGTAAGGGCAAAGACACCATCGATCCACAGCACACCATGTGTTGATATCCCCTCATCCCATAAATTATGGCCATCGTTATCTAACAACGTATATGGACATACATTCCGAACAGTTCAATGTCCAAGTCACAAGTATCAATAACGGTTACATACACATCTTATCATCGATCTTGTAATATCCATAATTACTAATGTACGCAGAAAAAATCATACGGAGATCAGATTGTATCAAATGACATTTCATTTAACGTTAAGACCATCTATGTGAGCATAGGGAGGGCTCCAAAATAAGCGGATTAACTAGCGTCTGATTACGCACGCGGTTTTTAAAATAGCAGAGTAATTTCAGCAATTTTATTGCTTGCTTATTTCCAAGCGCTAGGCTATCAAACGTTAATTCGTTTTCATCGTAGATACTTCGAAGAATCGTTTAGTTTCTCTCTGCGTCTGACTCACAGACACAACGTTTTTTCCCATAACATGTATCCATGTATATTTTATTATAATGACCATGGTTTTATTAAACAAGACTTCTGAGAACTGTCGAACGCGTCGAACTTTCCTCTTGTGCAAAGTTGATGTTTATTTTGTACTTGCACAACTTTTCCGTTACGTAAGAGGCTGCGACGGAAAAGCGGCGATTTTCATTTGTTACGCAAGGTGGTCGACACGACACGTGATGTCGCATGTCGTTACTGACAACTTGTATGGGAGTCATCTATGGTTGTTGCTTCTATTGTGCTCTATTCAATTTCGATAGGGTTGATAGAAAACTGAGCGAAAACATTGATGGGCTTGTATCTCTTGGTGATATTTTTATTATAGCCATTCATATCCCTCTTGTCGTTTGGAAAATCCAATTGATTCTTCTAATCCGAAATCTGTACACTATTAAAATCTACTATAATAGGTACAGTCATTGATTACAGTTTAATATACATTACAGTTACAGTAAAGTTTAGTTAATGTTTCAATATTATTTTCTATTGTACAGCTTTTATATATGCGATAACAATAATGTAAGTACTACACAGTCGAGTCCCATGTTGACTTATTCATTAACGGTCACGTGACAGCCCTGCGCGTGGGCGCATCACGTGCGCCTGCGCCGGTGCGCTTGCGCCACGCTCGGAAGTAGACTGTATCAACACGACGCTACACCCACTGCTATAGGTAGGCTGGGTATCTTGCCAATTATGGAACTACGACCCCTGCCTTACGTCACTCTAGTAGCTTCTAAAAGCAGGTGGGGTCAATGTGACATCATACTGCGAAGACTACTTGCTTTCTTTTCTGTTTTTTTTTTTCTGTTTAATGCCCTTTTCCATTTCAGCGGATATCCCTTGATAGGCACTTTCATCGTCGGAAATAAGGCACTTTCTTTGTAGCAATTGATTTCCCGACGAACGGCTAGTTAGCAACAGATATAAGTATTTTCTTTTCTTCAGTAATGTCACAGCAAAGTGAACATTCCATGCAACAGTGAGTTAGGGGCTATTATCTTGACGCGACAGTAACTAGCAATCAAGATTGTTGAACAACATTGTTATACTCTGGCTACTGCAAACAATAGCAGTATGTGTTGACAAGAACTAAAATAACGCCTATGAACGTTCCATTGTGAAAACGCATCTTCCCAGCATCGGCCACACTTTTCCCGTACTTTCCGTAACTGTGCGAGTTTTTCTTTCCACCTGTGCCTTACTTTCTAATGATTGACTCGCTGAGCCCTCACGCAGCTATAAGTACGTTTCGATACAACTTTGTCGCCTTATTAGTGTTTACTGACAGCAATTACGCAGTGAAAGTGTTTTTAAATTCTTATCTCACGTCGATCTTGTCTTTATTACGCTTTACCGTCACCGTTGATGTGTAATTACCGTTTATGGTGCTCTGTGCTGCTCAGATTACTCGTATTACTATAACCGTCGTGTAAAACGTTATAAGAGTTAGATAGATATAGGATTACCTATTAGCCCGAGGGCACCGCGAGCTGATTGCCGGCATTTTGTTATATCTCAACCATGATCGTTGCTCATTCAATTTGCTACTAAGCATTAATACAACGGCGCTTCCCTGAACGTTGCATTTAAGTGCGTCGTAATTGTAACAGAACCGTGGGGTTAATTCGAATTAGTTATCCGATAGCGCAGGCGCGAGGCGGGGCCATCAGTGCGCAGGCGATCCTCGTGATTGGACTGCAAAATATAGGGAAGATATTATAACGCTGCGGGCTTCGCTCATCACTAAACGGGACTCACATTCCTAGGTTCGCTGGCTTGACGAACACTTTGAAGAGTCGCGTCGCCGTCTGACTATTATAATCGATACTAGCATATGGCGAGGCCCAATCCACACATGTTTTATTAAAAACGAAAGTTGCGTTATTAGAGAAATGCATTTTTTTGCGTATGTTTTTAATTACCGTTTAATCTGTTGGCTGCACGCAAGACTAAAACTAGTTTGTTAGTTAAATTTTGTTTACTTTCGTTTCTACTTCTAGTTAGTAGGCTGTGTAATCTTCGATCTTTATGTGCCGTCCGGTAGATGGTGGTGTCATTTGGAACTAGTTTAACTTCAGTTTAATCAACATTCTACGACGTAAAGTATTTACGACTTATATGCGGTGTAGACCGAGGTTTGCATATTAACGTCCGACTGTTATTACTTTAGAATATTTTCTTATTAATCTAAAGCCTATTCGGTTTTTTACATTCGTTATAGTAGCGTATAGATAGGAGTCTATTTCAATATTTATAATATTCATATAATAACGTCCGCAGCAACATCAGAACGTGATTGGTTTCATAATGTTGTACTCCGAGTGGTTGCCCAACACAAACACACATAACTATCTGAGGTAGGTAGGTACTCGAATATATTACCATTTATGAGTTGTCATTGTCACCTTTTAGGGCTTTAGCATTAACACTTAAAAAACGGATTATTGTTATTAAGGGGATGTCAACACCAAAATGCGCGCACACTGTCTATTTGTATCGGAGTAAACGAGAACGAGAGAGTTACTGGGCGGGCCAGGTTTTAGAAGAAAATAATGAATAAATATTGAAATAAAAAAAAGTGTGGATTACTTGTGAAATATGACTCGTTAGCGGTTTACGTATGAATATGTTGACGTCAAAAAAAAATAAAGACCTAGAACCGTTTAATGATTTTATGACCACTCTTTGTAATTATTTTGTATCGAGTCGATTTCGTCCAATTATGTATCGAGTTTGTCTTCTGTCGTTCGAGGTCTTTGAAATACGATGAATATTATCATTTTTTTTTTTGATGTGCTAGAACAAATAGTTTTTCTTAAAAAAAACTGCTTAAACTCAAACTCAAAGCATTTATTTCAATTAGACCACTAAAAATACAAATTTGACATTCAAATTTACCCGTTGAATGTCAAAAATACAAAAAAGCAAAGCTGACACAAGGCATAATAACTTGAGAAAGTACTGTAGATGCCCATTCCCTAGCGTAGATCTCTATGAGGAAGAACGGGCAAGAAACTCCATGGACACTATTTTAAATCAAAATATTGTTACAAAATCTTGGTTACATCTCTCATAATCTCTATTTGTACAGAAAGATGTGCACATTAAGAGCGTCCAGAGTAAAAGATTAAATCAACAATTTAAAATTAAAGTAATTATAATGAACCGTGGCAGCTAAGAGATGACCAGTCCCAAACGACAGCGCCCGTTCACGAACATGACGCATGTACCGGCGCCATTCAACTCAACCATATCGAAGGGAACTACATGACCCAACACACCAGCCACCATCAGCGAGACAGTTTGAGTGAGCATGACATTCTCTCAGCCACCTAGGCATATTCAAGTCAATGAAAGACAACTAAATGTAAGTGGTGGCTGAACAGTACAAAGTACTCACACATGTGCTATGCAATTATATAATACTAAGAGCTGGAATCAATTTAAATAACATCCATTAGGTGTTGTCAGCCCCTTAAAGACGAATATTTACATCAAGTCTATTTTAGTAAATAAGGACTTACTTAGTTTAAGTGTGACATCATCGATGTTACCAAATCTGTGAAGAACACACCCATGTCTGACAACGTTATGATCTAAAAATAAATTCTAAAACATGGCTTCTAGAACAAGTTACCAGTACGTTTGAAGTTTAAGTGAACACTGGGACACGACAATCGTAAATTCAATTTCTTGATCTCTTTTTGAGTCCGTCAGGGTCTTTTGTTGCAGTAAGCTCCGTACTTTATCATGCACGAAGTATCTCTGCAACTTATGAATTTACATGTTTACGAGAGTTCTCAGCTGGTGGGCCGCCGCGATTTGTCCCGCAAAATGGTAACCGCATGACAGCTGGTTAACCGACCACCATTAACCAAAGAAGGCCGGTTAACCATTAATACTGATGCCAATTCTTACGGAGCGTATTTTATCATCGATTTATCCTGCCCAGTGGGTACTGAGTTATCTTCCCTCCTTCAGAAACCTTTGAAACATAATAGTGTGGCGTGTTTTATTGGTGCCATGATATTAATGAACTGCTTTTTCAGTATCAATGTTTAGTGCCAAGGGTGAGTTAGGTTAGTGCGTGCACGCGCAGGAGCTGCAGGGAAATTATCGTAATGTCTAGGTAGATGGAAAAATTATTATGATATGTTACATTGTAAGCTGGTTCCTTTCAAAAAGCTGCAAGATACTATACTTTTTAATTAATCTTTTTGTAGTCCATAGATTTATAAATGAAATCTTATTTGAAGAGGAAACATAGATATACAATATAACCTACTCCTCAACATAACTCAACAAAACCATAGCCAACCAACACATAAAGAAGCATACAAGAAACGTGATACTCAATCATGATATCCACAAACTTCTGTAGATTTGATTGGAAACAACAATTATCATAAGTATCAATCTAATCAGATACAAAAGGCTGCATTGCAGGCTTGCGGCAGAGGTCGGGGGTCGCGTTGCATCAACGCTGCACTTTCGATATGCGCTTGCGCCAGTGAAAGGCTCATCCTCAGGGCGCAGGCGCAGGTGCATCTACTCATAGCTTGCAACCAACCGTTATGCGGACGTGTTAGTGCAACAACATTTATTTGTTCGCCGAGGGTTTTTCAGCCCACACAAATAGTTGAACGGAAGCTTTCGTTTGGAATGTTTTCGTATAAGTTTATCCTTATTTACTTATGAATAGTGAAAGATGACACTTCTTTGCGTGGTAAATTACTAATAGGAATTTAAACTAAACTGTCAATGGTTTAAAAGTAATGTATTAAAAATGTCCGAAGTCGAAACACATAGCAGGGGCTCGCTCTAATGTTGCGTACATTATTTTAATGACGGTCATTAGTCTACTTTCAGAGGCAATGTAATGATTACACCTCGATATATGGATATACCTCTTACGGAATACAAGTATTTATTTTGTAATCTAAAGTAATCGTTTATTCGTAGGACAGGGTAACAGTCAGATTCATTCCATAGCTACAATTTGAATTATTTCAAAGCCACATACCACAGTTTACACGGAACCACGCATGCATATCAGGATATATTCCAATTATTCCGCCTCTTGATTTATACCTTCTTTGTGCTTACTTATCTGAATGGAGCATAATTTATAATACCTAGCTAAAAAGTATATTATAATGGTCTATTGTACGTTAGGCTGCGGTGTGGTTGGGCCTGCAGCCTGCCGCTCAATTGCTTCAGTAACCGTGTTCGAGGTTCGTGCCCGTTGTCTCTCATTACACAGGAAGTTTATTATTGGCTGTCTGTTGTTTCATTAGTGCCGTTCTGTGATTACGAGCCGTCTCCGAGGTGCGACATGGAAAATTGTCACGGCCGAATGCGGCGTACGTAACGGGAAATGCACCGCGCAAATTATAACGTCCGCATTGATGTTTCCACTTTCATACTCAGGGCCTCTGTAAAAGGACGGCTTTTTGCAGCTGGTACTGCTATTCATTTGCAGTTTGCACGACTGCATCGCATTAGAGTCGTTTTCTCTCCGCGGAATGCATCATTGCTAGCTTGATGATGGCCTGCCTTTACTTTTCAAGCGCTTGATTGTTCACGTGCGATCATGATTGATATCGCCAACGAGATGCGATTCGTGAACGTCATGAATCATGATCTATAACCATGTAACTGTATTATCTGTTACCGGCTTTTTTGTAAACTATTACACAATAACTTTTACTTCTTACTATTACACACTTTTGAAAATAAATACCGACATTGTTAGTTTAGCGATAGAAATCTCACGATAAAGTAATGTACTAAAGCGCGCTATTTTTTCTTACTCGTTATATTTTATTGCAGCCTACTTTTTCTACTGTCACTTTACAATATTGTGGTAATATCGTATGTGCTGGGGTCTCCTAGACTCTTGTATGTATTTTTATGAGATTAATGAGGCTATTAGAGCGTACGACACTTAGCTTTTAAAATGTGTTGATAGTTAACAGCGCTATTAATTCCATTAAGCAAATAATTAGTCATTGGGACTGGCTGGATAAGATCTGTAATGTGTGGTTACCTCAGTTGCGTGTTATCGTGAGTCGAGATGGTGTGAACCTGTTGCAGCGGGTGTCGCGGCCACGTACCATGAACACTGAACAATGCTCGTCTGTCTCTATAAGGAGCTGCTACTGAAAGTTCAACTCACGAATTTAAGTATCACTAGAAATGACTGTTGTTTACATGTTTTTAATGTCATCTTTCTTTTTTTCTTTCTTTTTCGAGTAGTTGGTACCTAACCTGGTGTCAGAGTTTTTATGCCGCCCGTGGGCCTTAGACTTGGCTTTCGAGAACCGTCGAGAAATATCTCTCAGGCATGTTTGGTTTCCTCGCGATGTTTTCCTTCAACGAAGCAAGTGATAATTATACAATACGCAGATGAGTCCTAAAAATCAGATGTGCGTGTTCACTACCGTGATCACTGCCTACTGTTTTTCACGTAAAACATGAATTTCAATAGGCACGGTTTTTCATTCTTAACGTTTCTTCTAATTAAATAAAATTGTAATTATTAGTTGTTAATTGTAAGTGCTAGATACTATTTCTAGCATTCAATTGCGACTTAATACTATTCACTCATAATAAAAAAAATCCACTCGCATAAATTTTATTTACTTGCAGCCATAACATAAACCATACATATCAAATTGATTAGTTTTCTCGTAGTTAGCTTGCGGTGTAGTTGCATTAACAGTCAACATAAAATACTTTTATATTTTTTCTGTGTGGTTCTAGATCTATGATATCTATGTATGTAATGATACTCGTGTGCTATCGCGGAGGCGGTCGCATGATTTAAATAACCTGGCTATTTCAATACCGCGGCCGTCTCGTTTATGACTTTATTTTACATCTATTTCTGAACGCAGTCAACGTAAACAAAAAACATTAGACCTCAGATCTGTGGATATTAAAATGAGTGACGCTATTACAAATTAAGGTGAATGCGCCAGGGTGGCACGCGAAATTCAAATTTTCTTACGTTAATTGCAATTCGCAGGTCAGTGTCAGGTTGTATGTTGATTAAAATACGATTCGCGGCTGTAACACGTATGTAGTTATAGAATTATAATCATCAAAATCATCAATACAACCCTCCAAGCGCATGAAGGTGCAGGAATGACTTTGACCTTGAAAAAGTAAATTCGAATTTTAATCAACATACAACCTGACACTGACCTGTAAATTGCAAAAAACGTAAGAAAATTTGAATTTCGCGGGCTACCCTGGAGCATCCACCTTAAGCGTCTGTTATAAGAGGTAAACACTTGTGTCAGTGTGCTACCGTTGCGTGTGCAATATAAAAGCTTTATCAAAAATGATATCTCGTTGGTTGTGTGATCGCAAGTGCAACTGCTGAACATGAGGATCAGGGTTTAGTTCCCGTGTCGGGAAAAGTGTTATTGGCTTTTTCTATCAGGATTTTCTCAGTAGCAGCCACGGAGTCTGGTTTTGTGCCCGGTTGATGGCAATAGGCTCGGCCCCTATTACATGGGACTTAAACATAACTGGCGAAACGCGGGTGTACTGTTAGGTACACCTCTGACTAACCCTTTATGTTATTTTCATTGTTTTACATTAACTATTTGTATGTATTGCTGTTGGTGTGCCAAATAAATAAATTAATAAATAAACCCTTCGGGAATTACAGGCGTGATATTATGTTTACTAATAAATTTCTAGAAAAACTAATCTGCATGGCATTTTAGATCTTTTCGATTAGCAAGAAACCATACTTTAAAAGCGTCGACGCCTTTTACGACGCTTCTAGTCTCGCCATCTTAAGTCTCAGTTCTCAACATCTAAGCGGTGTAACAAAGGAAGTGTCTGCTTCATAGTTCGCGTGTGTAATCAGTTAGTCATATAGGAGTGGATCAGATATCCTCGTACATAAGGTGATACCCGTACATGTTGGTAGCAGAGGAATGCTAACAGGCAATTAGCAAGTAAGCGATGAAGAGATAGTGATATGTACTACTTGTCTTAGTATTGACTGCTTTACAAGTTAACACTTTTGTTTGCATTATGATTTCGAACGTTTGTAAGATAATATAACATCACGCTTTGTAATACCTGAAGCGTTCGGCAGAGGTGTACCTAACAAGTACACCCACATTTCGCTAGTTATGTTTAAGTCCTATGTAATAGGGGGCGAGCCTATTGCCATCATCCGGGCACAAATAGAGACTCTGTGGCTGCTACTTAGAAATTCCTGGAGGAAAAACCCATTAACAATTCACCCGATCCAGGAATTGAACCCAGGACCTCATGCTCCACAGTCGCGTTTGCAACCACTAGACCAACGAGGTAGTTTGTTACATGATTTATGTAATTATGCATGTGGAATGCGTAATTATTATTACGTACTTATTTAGTTAGTTTTACATAAACATATTTATTACAATATTAATTTACCTATCAGCATTGCTGTTGTTAATAACCATCGTCTCTTGGAAAACACTTATCGAGTAATTACGCGAATTGACAACTTACCTATATAATACTGAACATGACGCCTTTAACTCGATTTATATGTCGTGAGGCTTTCATATGCATCCATATGTAAGCATAACCGTCGTGTGCGATAGAAAGCGATCAGCTTACGACAGATATCGCGTAAAGCGTGAAGTCACAGGCGACATGCGTCGTGTGATCAAGCGATCAAGCCGCTTTCACGCTTCACAACAGCGCTGCACCGCTTGACGAATGCCCAAGGAGAGTCCATGATTGTTAGTATACCGCGCGGACTGTAATTGGATCTAAACTGCCCGATAGACGGCCGCGCCAAGGGATTACTGACGTCCACTTTCAAGATCCGAACAGATATTTCAATCTTTTCCTCAGTATTTATATTATGAAGACTTAAACGCGAAGATTATAATCCTAGGATAACTTGTTCGAGAGAAAAATATCTTTTGCTCTTCTTTTTTTTCCTCGTTAAGAATATGCAGATTGTGGGTTCCTTTAATCAGATTATAAGGCAGGCGCATGTCCTGGACTAGGAGCTGCCGTAATAGTTATAATTTGATTATCAGTTCCTGTGATAAATACTCTTCCATATTAATAATTGTAGTGTACTGAAATCCAGGGCTTTAATATATGTTCGTCAGGACTTTATATAAGCATGTGCCAATATATAGTATATAGAGCTACGTTGTTTTATTAACTGTCGTAGGGCCGAGATACAGTCGGCTTGCAATATTTCAGGAGGCTTTCGCACAGAGGCCAGTAATTAGTGGTAATCGATCTCTCAGTTTACGCCTGTTCGTATATGGTATGGGCGGGGCGGCGACGGCGCGGGCGCTGCGTTCGAGTGCATTCACTCGCGCACTCCTGCGCAGCTAATTTCTCTATCTTTAGCACGGTGTAACTGACCGCCAGCCCTGCTACCGACCAAAGAGAAACTGCATTAGATGCGTCCGGTTTATGTGCACACGTCAAATAGTCAATACTTCCTTTAGTTAACCAGGAACTCTGAACTGAAAGGTACTTAGGTATTTGATGTTACTTAAGATAGATAAAGTTCCCGCATTGAGTTAGCCGAGATCGAAAGTAGATCTGGTAAATAACATACTTGTGATTATCTCGGTAACCGTTAGTAATAGGCGGAGAGAATTTCCTTTAAAACTAGATGTTGCAATTTCGCTGCAGCGTAACTGTTCCTGGAACCGGTGACGTACGTTTACTCGGCCAATTTTCCACTAGATGACATCCGCATCACTAGCAACCTAGATATTTGAGAAAACATTCGTGAAACTCAAGTTTCAAAATGAATTGCTTGTGCCTTTCCTCAATTACTTCAACTAAGAACACTGTACGCGGTTAATATTAAAGTAATTGCCTACTCTCATTGTAATTTGAACCGTCATAGCTCGTTATGAAAACAAAATAATCGTCGACACGATTGACGTCTGTCATAGACACGCTATTAAGTACATGAGAATTGTCAAACGCTGCATATCCACCTATACACACACATGTGGAACTTTCGCTTCGGCGAGAGTTTCCAGTAAACACGTCTCGTAACTCCACAACATAATTATAGACCTTAATATTTATCTGTTTAACGTCCAAAGTGCCGACACTTATGTACGTTCATTAGCTCGGCTCAAATCGATTTTCTATTTATGGCCTGATAGAAAACTGATTTCAATCAAGAGTGTTCGACGTAAAAGCGCTGTTCAGGTTTCTTTTTACCTTTTAGCGCTTTAGCCATTAAGCCTGTTAAAAAGCCGATTGTGAATTACAAATCCGTCGGCTTTGTGTAATTGTCTGGCGTTTGCTCGGTGGTATTATTTAGAAAATAATGAAAGAACGAATAGACTGTTTTGGTGGTATTGTTGGGGTATAGAAATCTGAAGCCAATTTTCACGCCTTTTCAAAATCCAGTTCTAGAACCTAATCCAACTTTAAAATGTGCCATGTCAGCACTACAGTTTTAGTGATGTATTTTCAGTGAAAGTCTAAATAAGTATTTACATGTGAGTCGAGTGACCGTGAGCTGGCGCATGTGCCATGTGCCAGGTGGCTGTCGGATTTAGTCCAAACACGTAAAAAAGTTATTACATCACATAATGTTTCACGCTCTCTCTCATTTCATCTAGTCAGACGCACCTATATCATAACAACACGCATTTCTTTTACCATCCACGTGTATCAGTGTTTTAGAAATTTCATAAAAACTTAGGTACTTACTCCTTATACCAGGCATAATATGTGTTATTATATCATACGTTTCATAAGCCAGACATAAATCGTCCTCAACTGACACAACGTGTTAGACAGCTAGCAGGTTTAGTAAAACTAAGAAAAAGTTGTATGTTATATTATCAGACGTTACGTTATGCTTGGCCAGTAGGAAAAGTTCTTGTGGATTTGCAAGTTGTACGGGTGAAAATTGAATCTTTGTCGTAACTTGCAATGATGATGATGATGATAATGCCATCTAGCCGATTTCGGCCACAGCGACTGCATTCGATGGTTGTCTAGTTTGGTTGTCGAGAGCTTTGGTGTGCTGCTCTTTCATGTGCTCTCAAGTAGCTGGCATATATCCAACTTTGGCCGATACAACACACCATAACTTGCAATATTTATGGTGTGGTGCCCACATAAATATTTGTTACGTGTGGACTGACAGGCTGCTAAAAGTGTGATAAACCACTGTGAGTACGAGTAGTGTAGAACAAATAAATAACATGTAATACGAACATTTTTGACACGCGTTACATTACAAGCAGTTTTTTTTACTAGCCTGCTCTGTGCCACTTCTGGGCAATGGCCTCTCCACTCTTTCCATTTCCCGCGATCCCGCGCGTCCTCCTTCCAGTTCTGACGGAATCTGTCCAGAGCCAGTGGTCTCGAAAGAGATATCGACAAAATCGTTCGAAAGTTAGCGATTTTGTCGTTTCTCTGTCGAGACTGACTGCCAGCCCAGTTCGTTCCGCCACCTCCCCCTCCCCCTCACCTCCCTGAAATTCTGATTTATGTTCTATTTGTCTACTAGTCTTGGAATATTGGTACCTAAGACCCAGTAATTGAGTCCTGAAGGTCTAATGTCTGCCGCTTCACATAAAACATTCATATTCAGCCGCATCTGGTTAGACTGGCAGCCGACCCTAACCTAGTTGATAAAAGGCTGACGGAACATAATGCGAGCAGAAAAATACAAACATAAATTGCGATAAATAAAGTTACCTACGTATGTTATTATGAACGACAATTCTAACATAAATTCAATGTGTAGCACCATTATTATTATTATTATAGCCTCTTTATTCCATAATGAATGACTTAAAAAACAAATATATCATAAAATTACTATTACACAAAATAATGTGCATGCATAAAATAACAAAAATAATACAATTCATTTATGATTAAAAAGTTGCAATCGCATAACAAATAATTTCTAAATCAATAAGATCATTTCTTTATATTTGTATTTCAATATGGACCCCTCAACGGGTGGAGGCCTCCTCCATTTTGCTCCACGTTTGTCTGTCTTTTGCCTTTGTGATCCAATTTTCACCGGCTTTTCTTATGATGTCATCAACCCATTTTTCTTTCGGTCTACCTCTTTTCCTTTTGTTTGTTGGTCCTTGCCAGGTAGTTACTCTCTGTGTCCATTTTTCCTTGTCCATACGTGCAATGAGACCCGCCCACAACACCTACTACCACGTAGCACCATAACACCTTTTTAATAAAATTCTAAAATTCATTTGTTCACTCACTGACAGCCTTAAGCCGCGTAAGCCTGCTTGTCTGCACATGCCATGATCTCAAATGTGAGCACATATGATAGATTACTTTACCGTTTTCTTTTTTTTCTATGAAGTTCGGCTGGCTACTGGCGCGAGCTGTTTTTCACGTTTTCATTTTTTATGTAAAAAAAATTTGTGCCATATTATAAATCTATCCAATAATATCCCTTTCAAACCCGATTAGTAAAAGAAATGTTAAATTTTCATAAAAATTACATTCCCCCAAGTCTCAAACAACTTAAAATGTTTTTTTCAAAATCGACGTTACTTCTGATTTTTTTTTATCGTGCAGTATGTTAAATATTGTGTTTTTAACCAAAATTTTCACTAGATCAAACATGTATCTATGCTATATATTTAAATATGGTGATTTTTCTAAAAAAAAACTCGATCTAGAAACACTTTCGGAAACGGGTTAAGGCGTGAATTGCGAGGTTGACTTCGTCTCTTCTTCTTTATCTTGTGGTTAGTGGCCACACTGATCATTTTTGCTGATGAAATTCATAACATTGGAACGTAGGGAAACTGCAAAAGAAATACTCCTCGCTCATACTCATAGGCTGTATTTATTATAGGGACCTCATAAAACCAACAACTGACTTACTGTATCACAGAAAGTAGTTCAAAGATTTATTAGAAGCCTAGAAGCCTGTTTTATATAATGATACTAATCAATATAATTTCAAGTCATTGCACATGTCGGTGGGTCAATTAATGTCACGCGGGTTGCAATCAGCGGAGGATGTTGTAGCAGTGTCGCCACCGGCTTGCGAAACCGTGTGTTTATATTGCAAGCCAATCGCGATGGCGTTGATAGCCGAGATGAAATAATTACGTACCTTGTAACACGTGTATTGCCTTATCGAGATTAATACGGTACTCATTATGAGGTGGGTTTGTTATTAATTTTGCTAATCATGTTTGTTTGGTTCTTTTCAGGTAAGGATTTTGCTTCTGCTGTTTGAGGATTTAGTTTTATGGGGAGCTTGTGGTAAGATTAGGTTAGCCTTTTAATTGTTCTATTAAAATAAAATAAAATAAATATCGCTGGACATTAACACACAGCGCCATCTAGTGCCACACTAAGCAACGAGACTTGTGTCGTGCACGCCAGATAGTTGAAATATTACATCGATACTTTTTGTTTGTAAATACATACTTATTATACATATTTTAAACATCCATGACTTGGAAACAAATGTCCATGCTCATCACACAAACATTTGCTCCAACCGGGATTCGAACCCAGGACCCTAAGAGTTTGGGATTTTAAAGCAATAGAAATAATTACCCTACTGTTCTAAAATTTATCCAGAAACATAAGTTAAGAAACATAAGTTTCTGCGAAATATTTAAGAGATTGAATCAGGACTGTTCAGTAATAGTCTATTAAAGTCACTAGAACTAAAATAATTACAATTAACATAATTCAAAACAATTTTCTCGTGAAATAACTTTTCATCTTTGAGATCAGACCTATTTCGTTACATACTATACTCGTATATTATTAATCCTAAACTATAACTATTCCGAAAGACTATGTTTGTAACACACTTGCAGTAGTTGCTAAGTGTATGAAAGCACACGCATGCAGGCATGTACTATCGAGGATACTCCCGCCCACAACATAGAAACGCTCTCTAGCCCCGCCCCGTTAACTTTGTATAGAAATAATGAATGAAAAAATAACGATCGGCCGACCGCACTGATGACGCACGGCAAACAAGAGATATTGTTATTTTCGCGCCAAAGTTGACGCTTTCCTAATAGGCTTAAACTTTAAGGGGGCGTGGCTCGGCGCCTCCGCATGTTTAAAGGGAAAATTAACTGAGCAGGCGGAAAAGACCACGACTGTCCAGGCGGCAAAGAAACTTAATGATTTTTAAGAAACACTAGCCATGTGTGTAGTAACTTACCTATACATATAATAAGCTTACAAGATTATTGCCTATCGATTTATATGACATGCAACATCTTATTACACCTTGAATCTTGATACATTAATCAACGAACTCAAAGTAATTAGTAGCCACGTGTCATATTAAGTTATCTAGCACCACGCAACAACGGGTGACTGCATCCATCCATCTGTGAGAATGCGTGTCGTGCTCTCATTACTGATCTTATTACAGAATAGGTACAGGCGAACAAATTTTTGGGTACAGTCGTGGTCTTTTCCGCCTGACCAGTTAATTTTTTTTTCGCTTAAATCATGCGCAGGCGCCGAGCCACTCCACCTTAAACTTTAGGCCTATTAGGAAAGCGTCAACTTTGGCGCGCAAAATAACAATAACTCTCGTTTGGCATGTGTCGCCGATCGGTATCTTTTCATTAATTATTTCTATATAAAGTCAACGGGGCGGGGATAGAAAGCGTTTCTATGTTGTAAGTGCAAGCAAAAATTAGCTTAGTGGTGATCAGGCGGGAGTGTCCTCGATAGTACCTACCCACACAGGTAAAAGCTTTCATCTTTTCCCTACACTGCCACATTTGTATTGTGTTTGTATAGCAGGCCCGAAGGCACTTAACAAGCCGATTCCTGCTGGTTTCCCTTCGGGATCAAAACACTTTACATAGTAGTAATAACTTTAAGTAATAATCCACCTACAGCTATACCATACAATTTTGTCAATGGTGTTCTGACAATGACATGTCCGCTTTGTGCTCGGAGTTTTTCGCCCAAAGTTGGATATGCTAGCCACTTGAGAGCACATGAAAGAGAAGCACACCAAAGCTCTCGACAACCACACTAGAAAGCCATCAAATGCAGTCGCTGTGGCCGAAATTAGCTAGATGGCATCATCGTCATCATCAATACCCATCAACTTTTAAAGGTGTAGTAACAACTTTGAAAGAATTGACCATTCAGCATAATAACAACATTGTTTAAAAGGATTTTCAGGTTGACTGCTTGTTTACCAACTAGTTTGTTCGACTGTACATCGCTGGCCTTTCTGTCCCTTTCTCAGCGTACATACTCTAGGTGAGTTAGGGACGTAATTAATATAGAGAGGTTATTATTTCGATACCGATGCGGCTCGCGTCCACTTCAAAAGATATAATAGTAATTTCCAGGCTGGGCTCCATGCATTATCAGAGAAAGTTCTCTTAAAGGAATGCTTGATAAGCGTTCTTTAGAGTTCAGGTTACTTACGTGTTTATTTTCTAATTTGACAGCGCCAAGGAATTTTGTTTATATGGTTCGATAAGGATAAAACAACAACTTTCCACATACTTTGCATCTATCAGTCGGTGTAACGTCGTAAAATATCAAAGAATGCACATTTAGTGACAAATAGTCCCGGAGCCAGTGCAGCAATAGATTCAAGACAGTATTTCTCAGTTAATGCATAAAATGACTTTTATTTAAAAACAAAACATCGTCTGCGATGAAGTAGGACGAACGCATTAAGTAAAACAATTTTAAAAATTAAAAGCGTAGTAATTACAAAGTTACGACTTACGAAATTACTGGAAAAGCGCGCGTAGTTTTTGCGCTGCGCGGCAAACATGTCGCCGGCGGCCGGGTGGCATGCGTATGCGCACGTTGCCGAGGTTTAGTAATACAAACATGCTGTTAATTACGTGAATTATCAACCAACTGTCCTCAACAGTGATGAAATGTGAATAAAAAATATATTGCGTAACGCGCCATTTTAAACTCTTTTACGCTTTGTCTTTTCTTGATTATTTTTAGTTTAGTTAGCGAGAAGGCAAACATAATTCTTGCTCTAGTTTATGATATATTACAATTTATGATATGACTAATTTCCGAAGAGTTATCCTAATCGATTAGTCAAGCACTAACAGTTGACCGCACGTAAACATTGGAAAGAGGACGTTTTAAAAAATAATGATTAATTATATTTTTACCAAAGCTCCATTCATGTAGTACTATCTCAAAGATTATCTATGAACCTTCTGGATTCGGAGGTTCCGCGTAATCGAGACTCGGGCGTCGAGCAGCTTATTACGAAAGATGCGTAGAATCGAAAAATAAATAATTGGGCCCTAAAAGTGAAAGCCGTGAGTTACGACCTCTAATGCGCTTATCTAATTCGCCCCACTCAATCATGGAGCACTCGAGACTCGAGACAAAACGACGCGAGACACTGAGTACCTAATATATTTTAAATATCACTTGTCATTAGTATTATGCATTATCTATTACCGGCGTTATGTAACAATCGTGAGACTCATTATGCCCTGTGGCACTCACTTATAGTAATTCACTATGTATACACACGTCAAACGTATTATTCCTTGTAAATTAATTTCCACAACCAATTGTGTGCCCTATTGATAAACGAATAATGTCTAGAGCTCTGTATAGGAATTGTGTATTGGTATTTGAAATGTTGTTGTGATGTTCCTGTAGCGCTATTTACCATAATAGTATGTGACTCGTGATTTTAGTGTTCCGTGAGCTGTTGTTATGTAATTATGTGCAATTAATATACTTGCGGCAATTACTGGAATACTTAGCAAATTTGCTGGTAGTTTACTAATGTTGGCTCATTAGCTTGTATTTAGTCAAGTTTTTCAATAGAAGCAGGTGTAACTTTTAATGAGAGCTGTCAATGCGAAACAGACGTTACTAAATGAACGGATTTATTTTAATTTTAAAATGCAAATCAGTAGTCCTTTCATAATAAATCATTACTTCTACCCATCATCGAGCATATTTGCATTATAATTCATACTTCTCAGAAGAACGAAAGAATTTTTAATCACCTTAAAAAAATCGGACACTAAATGACGAAAGCTTAATCCATTACTTATTACCGAATTAGAAAGTTTATATGGATAATATGTAAAAAGTGATTTATTTGCTCAATGATTCATAATAAGAATTTGAATCTCATCTGAACTCTCGAAGCATCACAGATAAAGTAATTTACTCGGACATTAGCTCCGAGACCACAATATTTCTTCCGTATCAGTGAGATTGCTTGTAGCATAATTTATTTCTCAAATATTCTAATGCAGTGCGTGCAATTGCGTCATTGGGAGATTAGTCCCGAAACAATTTGGGTGCTTGTGACGTCAGTCTCGAGCTCGACCCATCTCTCATGATAGCCCGATGGCGGTTAACGAGCCACATTAATCTCGGTTCAGTCAAAGGGAATCACTTTCACTCTGTACTCGATATATGAAACAAAAGTTCAACAACTTTTATAATGAAGTGAAACGTTGCTTGGTGAGCAAACATATCAGATTTATATACTTGTTTGTGCCATGTTCTGTTAAAGTGATTGCGGATTTATATTAAAAATCTATAGGTTATTTTGACTGACATTTATCCCTATTTATATCCCAAATAAATGAAGTAATCTCATCAAAGAACGGATCAATAACATTTCAAAGAAGATTGTGACTAAATGGTTACTGGGATAATCAATTTGATCAACATAGTTGTAAAAATCTAGGTTAATGGCTTAGTGATAACTTTAGGCAAGTCTGTATAATATGTTAGTACTAGCTGTAGTGTAGCTGTAGCTTGTTGCAAATTTTTTCAAGTTCCATTCCTTATGGTCGTATCGAGATCTTATAGCCTATAGCCTTCCTCGATAAATGGCTTATCCAACACTAAATATTTATTTCAATTCGAACCAATCATTCTTGAGATTAGCGCGTTCAACCAAACAAACTCTTCAACTTTATAATATTAAGTATAGATTACATAATAAAAGGGCAATAAAGTCTTCAATTTTTCAGCGACTTCACAACGTGTTTTCAACATGCTCTCTTTTATTGAATCGTGCGAAAACGACATTATCGTAAATTAAAAAAAAACCGTTTAATAATGACGACCTTTAGAAATGTCTTAATGATTCATTCGTGCGTTGAAAACCTTATTGAAATAAAGTATCTTTATTATATAATGTATTGCAGCATGTCGGTAACTTGGTATCGACGAATAATCGGATTCACGGAATCCTTAATGAACGAGAGCTCGGAAATCATTTAACTACGTTTATCTGAAGCTAAATCATTGTGCTTATGTAAGCGATGACTGATTTCTATCATACCTGGCTAATATAACTGTACTTCGAGAAGTACGTGCTTACTTAAACTTACGTTTTGTTACCTACCTATTATTTCACAATTTCTTATTTTTAAACTCATATCAACATCAGATTTAGTTTGTTTTTATTTTTTTTTGTTTTCGTAATCTTATCGTAAGACGTCAGGGAATAAATACGTATTCCCTAATTTTAGCTTTTTACAGTAAGTCATACGTACAATGACAACTACATATACGAAAACTGACCGTCACCATAGAAAGCATTAGACCGGTAGCCGCTACCTTCACTACTAATTACACCTGCGCTAAACATCATTATATAATAGACATTTAAGTAATTAACTTGACCATTAAACATAACTCACAAAGCTAATGATAAAATTGATCATAATAGATTTTAGAATTTAATTTAAGCATTATGAGAGAAAGTAAGCCAGATTTGCAAAACTCTCATGAATACTGATGAAACATTACGTAAGATAAATTAAAAGTTAAATTCTCCTAAACCGTCAGGTAATAAAGCATCAAATCATATTAATACAGCTGTAATGTTCATCTAAGATACTTCTTAATAAATGCAAAAATACCTTTCAACTCTGCCTGGTATGGTTTCTATAATGTTGAGAGAGAAACATGAACTTTCCAGAGACAGTGATCTTGTGTAGCGCCCAATCAACGGCTACGTCGCGTAAACCCTGCGTAGGCGCCTACGCCGGGCCTACGCGGCGTAGGCGTCTACGCAGGATCACGCATAGTGAAGAAAACTACGTTAAAAAATTAGAATATAATTCCGATTTACGTGCATAACTTCTTCAGAGTTTTACTTCACTAAAATGTGAACCTAAGCACTCTTGGAGAAGCAAAAAAATTCTACACGACTGAGAACAAAAACCCGACTCAAATATTTTTCCAACAATTAACAATCACAATTTAAACTAGATCGAAAATCATTAGCAGTTAATCGAGGCCAAGAGTAGGCACATTAACTAACAAAAAAAAAAAGATCTAAAGCTTCTTGTGTTACTACTGATAATAATCACTGTTCGATCAATTTGCATACAAATAACTATAAATCACTTAAGCAAACTTCTAACGAAACAAAAAAGAGCACACACATGCGAATTAAGAACACGTGCTTATCGTTATAGCAGTTGCCAGTCAGACTGGCACATTAGCTGAAACATTTGCCAATTAAGATGGCAGCTTAGCGAGATGGACGGGATAACGGGCTATATCTAGAAAGTCATCGTCTAATGGCCCTAACGGCCATCATGACACGTCTTTAGATATAAATAAATAATAAATAAATATCTTTATTTCCCAAAAACACAGATGATTGTACCTACAGTTTACAATTTTGAATTAGTGATATGAGAACACTTACATTAAACATTTGGATGCTTCAGAAATCTGTACACAAAAGATTAAACTCTGTCTCTTAAACTAGGGTATCCTGTATCTTAAGAGACAGTGTTTCATAATGAGGTTCCAATTGATAGATGCATGAGTGGACTGTGTCGATTAACCATCAGAAGGGAGAGAAGTTATTGCTTACATTGGTTTTTTTATTTTTATTAATGTAGGTATAAGTATGTGAAAGGGTGAGGGTGAATGTTTGTGATTGTGGGTGTGTAGGTGTTTGTGTGTGAGTGTGGATAAGTGGTGTATGTGGTGTTGGTGTGTAAGTGAGTGGGGGAGTTGTACGTGCGAGTGTGTATGGACGCGAGGATAGAAGAATTCGAGCAAAGATGGAGATGGGTGTGTGCTTATTAGGCGATGTAGGTGAGTAAAGTCTCTGTTGTGGCATAGTCCTGTTTAAGTAGCCATTCTGTCACTTTTAATTTTAGGTTGTGCTTGTTGAGGTCTAAGATATTCAGATGTTTTTGAATCTTTTTGTAAATATACGCGCTAATTACATAATACTGATGTTGGGCGAACGTGGTTCTGTGTTGGGTGCCTGGGGGAAGGTTAGTACGCTTTTTCGGGTTAGACGGGGGAAGGCTACTGTGTTTCCTAAGGACCGATTGAAGCACAAAGAGCTGACGGACTGTAAGAACCTTGCAGTCTGCGTAGAGCTGTGTTGTTGGGTATCTATGGGGCTTCCTTGTCATTACTTTTAGTACGGCTCTTTGTGCTCTCTCTGCCCTCAGCACGCAACCTTTCGTTGCAGCACCCCATACAGCGATGCAATATCCTATAACCGATTGGCATAGAGCATAATACACCATTTTCAATATATTGGCGTTAGCAGAGTTTCGGAGGGATTTAAAAATATGTATGAGGCGCAAAGTTCTACTCGTGACAGCGCCTAGTTGATTTTTCCATGTGAGGCCATCATCTATGAGGATTCCTAAGTACTTTACGTTGTCACTTCTAGTTAGTGGTGGACACCGGCATGCTGATCGGTTAGAACATGAGTGGGCAGTAATTGAAAAACTGTGTGGCGGTGCGGTCTTTCGCCTAATTGCAAATGGGATGTAGCAGGTTTTGGTTATGTTTAAGGTGAGAAGATTAGAATTGAGCCATTTCATTATTTCCGCCACTGCCGACTCTGCTAAAAATTTGATTATATCCCAAGTAGGGCCGTGAACTACGATCGCGGTGTCATCGGCGTATGTATACATCTTAGTATTTGGAAGGTTCATTTTGCAAAGGTCGTTGACGTAAATTTGAAATAAGGTGGGACCCAGTATGCTGCCTTGAGGGACGCCGAAAGTAACAAACTCCTCATCACTGAGGTGGGTATCAATTTTAACTCTCTGGGTGCGATTGTTGAGATAATCTTTGAATATTTCAAGTGACACGCCACGTACACCTAAGTGTTCTAATTTTGAGATAAGGATGGGAACAGAAACTGTGTCGAAGGCCTTAGAAAGGTCTAAGAAAATACCTAAACATTTCGTTTTCTTGTCTAGATTTTCAGCTACATCTTGTGTCAATCCCAGCACAGCATCTTCTGTTGAGACACCAACTCGGAAGCCATACTGGTTGTCTGATATAATTTTGTGTTTCTCCAGAAAGGTCCTGAGACGATTGTTTAAGATCCTCTCAAGGATCTTAGAGAGTGTCGGCAAAACTGATATAGGCCTATAATTATTGACACAGATTCTGCTCCCACCCTTGTGTATAGGATGGACTATAGCCTTTTTAAGAGCATCTGGGAACACACCAAATTGTAGACAGCGGTTGTAAATGAAGGTAAGCGGTGGAATCAGCACGTGGCGACAGTTTTTCAGCAAAAGTGGCGATATACCGTCCCATCCAATAGCACAGTCATTCCGCAACTGTAAGATAAGCGACTCTGTTTCAGCTTCATCTACTTCTAACAACGCTAGAGAGTTTAGAGGGGAGGGGTTTGTACCATTTAGGTGAGACTGATGGTTAGTCTGAGGTGATGTGGTGTGCTGTTGTGATATGATGTTGTCAGCGAGCTTTTTTCCCACATTACTGAAAAAACCGCAGACCTCATTCACGGAAGACTTAGGATCATCGCATATTTTCAATAGCTCAACGGGGCTAGTACATATTTTCGTGGTGTTGGTTATTTCCTTTATTGTTTTCCATAAAAGCTTTGGTTTATTACTTGCTTTCTCAAGCTCACTCCTTTCGTATGATATTTTTAGTTTTCGGAGTAGGTCATTACAAAAGTTTCGGTAGCGATTATAGGTAATTTTAAGTGTAAGATTGTCTGGTGCTTTCTTGGACCGTATGTGTAATTTATCTCGGTGTTTAATGCATTTTAGAAGACCTGGAGTTATCCAGGGTTTTAGCGTTCTTTTTTGTATATGCCGAGAGGGTATTATTATTAAAATTATTATGGTACCTTAAGTATTACCCAAAAAGGAAATACAACAGTGAAGCAGATAAGATTTGTTTGGAGATAGGTAAAGTTGCGAGCTTAAAAGAATTTAGAATTTCCTTGGGATTTAATTAGGAATTTACTTTCTAAGCGCTTTGACCTCAAACTGGCTCTTGGCCTATGACAACAAAAACAGCGCGGTCGCTTGCAAATTCAAACAACCGAAGCTCTTCGCATAAATATGACGTGCTTTTTTTCACAATAACTTTACAACGTATATCATTAAGCTACGCTGTAACAACAGTTATTTATAAAAGCAAATATTCAATACATTATTTTTTATGAACATCAGTGCATTAACCTTCCATTGAAACGGTGTTATGAAAACGTCACGTCTGCACTATGTATTACCTACTTATGTAATACTCATAATTTAATTTAAATCTGACATTTACGAGCATAACTTGTTTAGTAGTTAAATCTTATCAGTTTGTAAAGATTTTATTTAATTAACAAACAAAATGCGAAGATAAATTAGATTAAATGTTCAGAATGATCTACGGCTTATCCACTGCAATCTGCGCCCGCGCATTCAAGTTATTGTCAGCATCTTGATCGTAAGTCGTCACTTATGTAACTGACTTATTTAACTCGCATTTCTAATCGTAATCACACAACATTTGTTACAATGAAGCTGACAGATCGATAAAGAGTATAAAAGCGCTACTTGACTGTATCTAAGTATCTCACTTCTTCAATCAAGAAACTGATTCAATAACCAACTAAAAGTCAGTTTAGTTTTTTGTTCATATTCACATTATAATTCAATAAACAGTAAGCGGTCATATTCCATAAGCAAACAATAGAATTAACTATTAATAATTTCTTCAGCGGAGTCTTATTCGCTTTGTGTATTCATGAGCTAATTACTCTATTCAAAGTTATTCCAACGTCATAACCATCGGTCAACGTCGATATCCCCTTCTAAAGTGTCGTGCTGGAGTGCGTAGGATCGTGACCGTACTCCTCAAATGGTCATATCGCTGCCTGTCGGTGTGGTCGCCGGCGGACACCATCGCGGCGCTGGCCACCACACCACTTCCCTATCGCGATGGTACTAGAGCATAATTTCGGGTGACAACTGACCTTGACGACGCTGATACATGCGTGTATGTGTAAACAATCGATAGTACAGACGCTGGCGCGGCGTTGGCAATGCAACCCATCGCGCATGGCTAATGCGCGCGCGCAACCACGCCGCATAGCGATGAGGGTGTGCTGTGCGCGATACCCGCTAAGCTCCTAGACTATCAAATATTATTTGCCGCAGTATTTTATTTTATTACCTCATTTGTATTCAATACTTTCTTTCCTTTATTAAAACACCAAATCTGTTGAAACGACTCGCGTTGTGTCGAAACTAAGCTGTATTAAGCAGCGCGGCGTAGTAATAATTATATTTCATTCCCAGACATTAAATCATATAACATCATGCACTTGCATCAGGTAATTCGTATTTATAGGAGAAAGTCAAGTGTGGGCAATAGGTACCTATAACACAAGCTTCAGTAGGTAAATCATAGACTTTCATACGTGAGAACGATTTAACATGTTTATAAGATAAGAAGATGTTTATGTTGGTGCATAGCACATGCATACATAATGAATGTGATGTACATTCATTACGTATATGGATTCTCTAACTTATCCAAAGTAACCTGATTTCAATGTAAAGACAATAGTATTCTAAAAGTACAATAAAGCAATCAAAGAAGTTATAAAATATAGCGTGCGGCAGTGGGACAGCAAAATGGTACAATAAACAAAAAGACAAAAGAAAGACTATCATCATGAAAAGGTATTAACATCGGGAGGGCACGCCCCGCACATTGTAATTGTGAATCTCATCAAAGGCGGTATCATGACTTATTAAACTACATACTTGCAGACGTCGCTCTTTGTTCACAACAAAAAGAGCTTTGCAAATATTCAGTGAGGTTACTGGAACAAGTACTTAAATAGTAAGATATTAATGATTCAGATTAAAGATAGTGACTCATCACTTAGCTTTAGAAGGAAGGAACCGAAAATAGCACTAATTTTTAGCCGACTTTTAAACAATAGAATGGAGACGATGATACTTGAGTCTGAGATCGCAGAGAATAGCGTGAGTTCGTCTGAGGCCGATCACGCACGCTCGTTGGAATAGAAGCGGTTCATTCACATAATGGACGTGGAACAGAAAATTGGATAATGCCTCACAAATAACTGCACAAGACTCATTAGAGCAACCGACCTATTTTCTGGAATCCAGCCAGTAACACGCACTTGATTGCAAGAGGCAAAGTATTAGCATAATGTGAAGGAGATTCGCTGCATCAAAACTGCAATGTATTATTAAGATACTTATCAGTTTTTATAAATTATAATATCACAATGCAAATGTTGGTTAAAAGTCAGCGGTTTCACCGCGACAATTTTCGTGATAGCAATATTTCTTAACGTATCGTGACGCCGAGACGTTTCGCAGCTGCATTGCATTGCAAACTGTGATGTACTTACAACTATTTTGCCATGTTGAAAGTTTACTTTGTAAATCCTAATTTTAATCAGATTTCATACTCATTCGCTAAACCAACAAACCAAGACATCAATTTCATGAATGAAGACTTGCTGAAGATTGCAATGTCTCGTTCCATTTCAGTTATAGTGCAACACGTGGAAGTCTTAAAAATTTATGGCCACTATTCCCTTTTAGTACACACGCAAAAGTATAAGTAGTATATAGGAAAGTGTTACTCTTATTTATCGCATCCGGCCTTAAACGTCTTTACTGACGTAGCAAGACGTGCTGGATGTTCCCTCCATTTTCTCCAACTTTATAGAAGACGCATATAATCCTCATACAAGTCATACATACTTTTAACACTAAATATAGAGAGTTGCACGTGCTGAATAACGTTGCGTTATTGTGACCTAAAAGGAGGGTAAAATTGTCTACTACAGCGTTGTAAGCGTTTTGATTACAAACTATGTACGTCGTTATTATAGGAAGCGCGGGGGTGACAAATGTAAATGCCGCCAATTTGCATTAATAGCCAATTGTCGATTCAGCGCGTTCAGTACGCGAGTAGGCACTTCACCCGACGGGTTTGGATATGACACATGTTCGAGTACATGTATGTGAGTGAATATGCACGCGATTAGAATCTTAATAGAGCCGATGCGAAGATATGCGGACCGGCATTAATATTGTAACCGACGGTATAACACGATTTTATGCCCTCTTCAGGATATAAAATCCTAGGACCTCAACAGATTTTTCCTTTAGAGACCTGCTTTCCCGTGGGAATACTTTGCCGGTCGATATAATCAAGAACCACCTAAGGGAATTAAAAAATACTTGAAATGCACATATTAATTAAAAATAATTAAAATGCACATATTAATTAAAAATAATTGAAATGCACATATTAATTAAAAATAGTTGAAATGCTATTGAATCTCATAAAACGTAACAGTTAGCTACATTTTACAGAATAGCCAACTTCTTTGTTATTGTTCCATATCATCAATTTATAAATAAAAACTTTCTTACAATTGCTGTTGAATCGTATCCGATTCAAATTGCCTTTCTGATTGCTTGGAAAAATTAAAAACTTCGGTTTTAAAATAACGATGAACAGTTTTTGAATGGGAAGAAGGAAAATACCAAACTATAAAAGGCAACCGATCGTCGTGTTCCCCATCGGAGCGTGGATAGTGGCAGTTAATCGAATTACTGACGACAGACGAACGGCAATGATATAATTTAACTGGTTTAATTCAATCGGACACAGTCGGGGTCGATGAATTCGGGTTACTCTGTCAGAAACACGACTCCTTCGCATTGTTGTTGTTTATTTAGGTCGAATCGCATAGAGCTAATTAAATAATTACGCTTGTAATACCACGGTTGTAAATGTTCATCGTTTGATTAAACGCAACATGTCGTGTCCTCAATAAAACTGATTCGTGTTATCGCAACACGAATTTTAATAGCGTGTAATATATATCCGATGATTAGAGCTGTCATCTCACACATGACACTATTCGAATTAGTATAAATCGATTACTCAATAATCGTTATCCAACTAGCTTAGGTGACAACCGAATAGCAATCGATACCTACGATCGTGTGGCGCAACACGACGGAAGTTTCGACATTGCGATTATAAGTGGTGGAATTATGATAAACATCGAAGTTATGGCAATTAATGTGGAATAGAGGAGTATAGGTTATAATTTTGCTAATTGGCACGCTATGTTGCTGGTTTCCTGTTTTCCAGCAAATCTGTTTGACCAGCCCCTACCGAGTGTACGTTTTAAATCACTAACGGATAAACTAATGGCGATATCCGATGTCTCTTTGATTGACAGTTCTGCTAGTAAAACCCAGTTAACATTGGTACAGTAATTACCAAGGTAGTCTTGAAATAGAGTTGGTATTGAGAACTCCATAATTAGCATAGTTAAAAGTAACTCACTCTCCTTGATTTAGAACGATTAATTTGAAGTTTTTTGAAGATACTAGTAAGTCGTCTTTAACAAATGTGAACGGGATTTTACTGATTACAGATAGCACTTAGTAAAAGGAGCAGAGCGGTCCAAGTTCTCGTATTCATCTGGTGCTAGATCAGCAACGTCTGTACTCGCGTATGATTGATAAGTCGTGTGACATACTCCACTTCTTATAGCCGCGGGCGCAGCGTATCGCGCGTGCCGCCCGGCTCGCCGCCCGCACGAAACTCTTTCATACGCTCTCATATTACTATTACATTGATATGTTACACCGATGATTTATGCACTGTCTGTCACTCCTAAATAACTCTGACCTACACCATCTATTGTATCGCGTACATAGTTTTAAAAGTGACCCAAGCCAGTTTCTGCAACGACCGGTTTGTAGGACAAGCAACTGTTTGATGAGTCCAAAGATATCAAAAGTCAACTCAGACATTAATATCCCTGTTATAAATTACCGCATTGTTGTAAAGATCGAGTGTTTACTTTTACTTTTATTTATTGAGACGATTTCTATAACCTAAATCGGTTTTATGTAGAGATAAATCATAGCGTCCTCGTAATGTCGAACAAAGAGTAACATAATTCCATTGTCGTTTCAATAATACGGGTAGTTTGGGCTATAAAAAATATGAACATTGAAATAAAATAAATGAACGGTGATTTAAGCTTATCAAGTTTCGATAATTTTTTTTGAAATTTTCTAAAATCGAGATTTTTTTTTAATTCGGCATAGTATTGTAAAGGAAATAAACACAGTACAGTATAGGTATATTTATCCGTAAGTATTTCAGAATTTGAAATATGTATAAACACTATTGTTCACCAACAAGATGACTTCATCGGTGTCGCCGCCGCAGGACGCTTATCTAACAAACGCCATGTTTGATACTAATATCCTTGTTTTTCATTTTCGTTTCCAAAACAATAAACTTTTTAGTAAATCTAGTGTATACAATATGTTAAAAAAACCCGTCCGATCCGAAAACGATGTGTAATACATACACATAAACATTCCGGAAAAAAATCACGTAAAAAATTTGAAAGAATAACGCGGTCACACTGACAGAAACGGAGAGCAATTTCAAATTATAATTTGTAAAGACATTGATGTCATAAAACAGCCAACACATTATCAACAAAGTTAAATCATTTAATTACGGCGGGCGGGCGGTGCATCACGCACGTACGTTTGGGCGGGCGATGCGTACGCGAAGCGCGGGCGGGGTCGCGCGTCGCCGGCGCAGGCAGCAGGAGACGCGCGCAGTGTGAATCGCGCCGCGCCACGGGACGCACGCCCGTAGCCCTTCCTCCACAGTACAGTGACAATTGTTCATAACATAAACAAGGGTCGTACGTGACCCCGCGTGTGATGTTCCCGTGTCAGTGACTACTACTTGCCTTCACAAAGGACTAATGATGCATGTGAGTGCTGCCGCTTGCTACCGTACATAGTTCCATGGATTATACTTAGAAGATGCTTATTATAACTTGAGTTTCTACAAAGTGTTAGTTTCTTGACGCCTTGTTGTGGATTAAAAATATATGCTAATTAATAACTTTTAAAACGTTTTTTATTGCACGGTGTATTGTCAACCAAACAATAGCGGTTTGAATAAAATTCTATTATTTACGACAAGGCCGGTCACAATCGATTTCTTTTAGCTACAGTGTGATTCAACAATGCGTCAAGTTTCTAAGCATCCTGTTTTTGTAATGCATCTGGTGACCTTAATTGCACCAGGGTCCGTCCGACCTAATGCCAGCAATTAAGCCACCTGTCTGTCATGGTATTTTCCTTGACGTACTACGATCTACGACATGTATTATTATTTTCCTGTAATTGTTATCTCCTTGAATCAGAGAGGTTATTGTTATGTTTGATATTCTAATAGTCAATAAAATGCTGCGTTATGTTTGTATCTTGATCTAATACTAATTTATGTCCAAGGTTCAATGTTCATAATCCAATTTTAATCACTATCGTATCCAACACCTAACTAATATTCCAAATTCAAACTTGACGGCTTGGTATTTGTAGTTAACTGCTTGTTTGCAAAACATAGCTCTTAATTCGCTGGTATTAAGTACATAATGTATCGTTCGTAATGAAAAAAGTCGAGTACATTCGCGATGTTGGCAGCCGAACGATTAATATCATGTAATACAATGCCCAACAATGCATGAATAATTCGGCTGGAATTATGAGTCTGATCAGATATGAATCAGATAATTTGTGTGTGTACTGCATATGTACATGTATGCAGATTTATTGAACCGCCCAATATTTGTACTACAGACACAACTTATTTACATATTTATAAATTGCAGTTAATCGAGTCGTAAACACACTAAGATTTGTTTAAACATCACAAGAAAAGTTCGAACTATTGACAGAGACTAATTTTTTAATCATAATATTTTGAACACATAACAAATCATGATCTTTCGAATGACCGATTTGGTCGAGACGCCATTGTTTAACTATTGTGTCTACTTCGTGGACAGATCATGGGTTAAATTGTCCCTACTAATAACAACCATCGGTTTAAAAACCGAGAAGCGACATGAGGTATATATTTTCAGGAAAATTATACATATAGATTTAAGTTTTTAAACTAACATGATCACTAACATTATCTTAAAAAAAAAATACAACGAACTCAAAACAAGCAGTCAACATGGTAAAAATCCCGTTTTTAGTGTTAATGATAAACAATAGATTGTTTTAACTATGTCTATATAAAAATCCAAAAAAAATATGAAACAATCTTATCTACTGTCTAGACGCACTCTAAAGCACCACTATTTTCGACAACATTCCTTATCACTACAATCTGAACTTTAAAAGGGAGTAACAACAAATTTCGTAGTAAAACAACGTGGTTCTAAACAGTAAACAAACGCCTGAGGATAACAACATAACAAAAGCGATTGATGTCTTTCTTGTTTAGAACTACGCTATTAAACAGAGCACCCATTCAAAGGAGCCTCCATTCTTACCTGACCCTTCGAAAACTTCATAATTACCTAAGGGTTCTTACAGACGAGCGGCACGTTGCCAACGGCAGATAAACTGCAGCCGTCGCCACCTATCGACGGCTGCCGTCAGCGCGCCGGGCGGCAGCCGCCGAAGCGTCGACGACTGGCGTCGATGGGTCGCGTCGCTTGCAGTTGTGGCTTGCCGCGTAAATGTGTGTCGACGGCAGCCGTCGTCAGGCGGCGACTGCTGCAGTTTATGTGCCGTTACAACGTGCCGCTCGTCTGTAAGAACCCTAATGGATAGAGCCGACGTCAGGCTCGCGGCAAATCGGACCCGTTTCTTCGTGTTATACCATAATTTGAGAGCCTCACATTACATAAGTAATTGGAAAGGTCTCAGCGTATGGGCCATCGAAGATACGATAGATTGAAACGTATTTCATAATTATTGTTCCGTAATTATCCAGTTTGAACCAGATTTATGGGCCCGTAACCCAAAACTCCATTTAGTTGACTTGTTGTACGTAACTAGTGATTGATCGATACAGTTAATTTGATTATCTCTGTGCATCGATTCACTTTTTGTTTTACGGTAGTGAATATAGTGATATGTATTTATTTAATGCGAATTGAAGAACACGCTCTAAACTGCGTTTTATTCGTTCGAGTTCCGGATCACGTAATGTTTATTATGCTCCAAACATATCGTGGTTGTTTTCTCCGCTTTTGCTGAATAAATAAAACAGAGTGACGCAGCACTTCTTCTTCTGTCACGAGAAGCGTTTTCAACAAAGGTGAAATAGATGTATTCAAGGTTCATATGAATAATGCATTGTTTAGATGCATCTCATTAAACCGTTCATAACTCCACTTCGAAAGCGCATCTAATTGTAGCCTACATACAGTAACTGGGATACTTAACAAATGCTACAATTATCATGATTAATATCAACTGTTTGAGCGAGAACCTAGTTATTAATTAAGTACGTTTACATTATATATTTTCATGGTTAATTTAATGCTGTTTTCCTTTTTTTGTTAGAGTGGCGTGTTCATTGCTACCTATTGTCTAGTAATACGCGTTTATAAATATTTATAGGCACAACTAGTTAGTGCACCTGTCAATTATTAACACACCTGATGGGCAACAAACTTGAAAAAATTACCTCTCGTTGACAGACATAATGGCGAACGATACAAAACTCGAACTTAACTTGACAAAACACGAACGAATTTATTTAAGTACCCCTAGTCGCTTCTTATAAATAGCGACGCAGACGACGCTCAAGATGTCCCGGAGTTATTAGCAAATGGAGCAAAAACTCATCTGTGCAGTCTACATACGCGCGTGCTTGCTCCGCTTGTAAGGGAAATATCAATTAAATATTTTGATACAACATGTGCAAGACGCAGACGGGATCTCCCAAACGGTGCAAAGATAAATATAGCACAGAACACACCTGTAGGCGTGTACACCACTATAAAAACAGCAATTACGAGCTCATTGTTTTCCATACAACCTTAACAAATGAAAGTTCATTTTGTACGCCTAGTGGGTCCAAGACAATTTCAATTGTGACACAGTTTCCTTCCTACGTGAATTGCATTTTATGAGATCAGTAGAAAACGAAATAAACATAGTTTTTACTGTAGGAAATGCCGACAACAATGTTCAGTGAATTTCCTCGTTCGTCAAGGATTATTTAACTTTAAGAACTATGAAGCATATTTATTTGCATTTGAAATGCAGGCATCGTAAATCGAAAGAATTAAATATAAAATAACCTATTGCATTGTATGAATAATAATTAATCATAGGAATACATGGGACGAGTATACGAGAGTGAGTTGCGTCATGCATGGTAATAAGAAGACATTACAAAATTACCCACCATTGTTCTGGGTTCGCGGAACAGTGTTTGTTGGAGCACCCGCGCCGATCGGCGGCTAATAGGGCTCGCATCATTGTGCATCTCCGTAGGCGTCGGTTCCCACAACACGAAACGCAAAACCAAACAACACCGTGGAAGCAACACTATGCGAACTTCTATGAAACAGTTTTGTATAGGAAGTGCACGTCGTCACGTAATTCGACTGTGATTGCGTACGCGTTTAAAAAATAGTCACGTACGCAACGCTCCCAAAGGACTCGCTCTTAAAATAATGTTCCCAGTGCATCTGTGCAGCATCTTCCAATCTAAAGATAACATTGCGCCAACACGTGTTGGAACAGTAAGTTTAGTGACCCCCCGACGTGACGTCAGGACCCGTCCGCATCATTAGTCGACGTCCTGCGGTGATCTGACTGTTCTTTGTACCCTCCACCGTAACATACAACAAATGCTTGGGTAATTGTTTTGTAACGAGGATATTTACAAAGCCAGGAGTCATTCGAAAAATATTCATGAATACGAACCAGAAGAACAATAATCCTCGGTTACCATGGGGAAGCAATTACGGGGATTATTTGTTGTTTTGGCATTTTGGTACAAAGTAAATTGTTTGTTAAATAAGCGAAGAGGAAGGAAGTTAATGATGATATTGAGCTGGAATCTGCGCATAAGATGCGATGCGACGTATGAACAGTGGTGAGGTGGTCGTGAATCAGGTGTGGACGTGACTGCCTCTCCACAGGCGGGACGGTGGATGGTCAGTGATCGACATCGACGGGACACGTCCGACACCCGCGCCCGTTTCCATGGTAAAACGTGACTGAGAAAAAAACCTCCACGACAAGTATGAAACCAAAAAAAATGTGAATTATCCACTTCCTTGAACACTACAAAAAGCGACACTGAATTCCTTCGGGGTCAAATAAGGAGAGAAAAACGCTTACCGTTAGGTATTTTGATGACTAATAAAGACTTGAATTAAAGACTAGAGCTAGACAGTCCGTTATTCTAAAACGCATTTTAGTTGGAAATAACAGTTTTAATTATACTGACGTACCTAGCAGTTACGTGGTCAACCTTACAAAGAAATTTGTTAAAAAGCGTATCTTTATAATTTTCAATTACTAACTAGCAAAAAAAAGTGTCTTTGAGGTAGTAGGTACCTAGAACTGGTCACATAGATATTTTCAGCTCATAGAATAAAAATATAAAAAGTTAACAGATCATTATTCAAAGAAATTCAAAGTTATTTGGAGTATTTTATTGCCTACGGTGGATTTCGGCAGGTAAATGACGTTAATAATATTAATAATCGTGCCTTAGATTTAGTACTGTCAACGTTTGAGTTGAGTGGTGTAGGCGTTCAACTTTCTGAGGAACCTTTGGTCAATGTTGATGCACAACATCCGCCACTGCTCATAAGCGTGAAGCTTTGTCATCGGGAGGCAGAGGGTAAACCTCCGCCTTCTCAGAAAAAATGTGTTTCGTCACTCAATAGACGAAGGTGGAATTTTAATAAAGCCGACTTTCTAGGTTTGTATAATTCTTTTAAGTTGGTAAATTGGGAACCGTTGTTTATTATTCATAACTCTGAGGCGGCTTTAGATTATTTTTATAAAACAGTTAATGAGATTATTGACGGTTGTGTTCCTGAGAAAAACATTCTAGCAAATAAGCATGGGTCTAGGTTTTGCTATCCAGTATGGTACACTTCTGATTTGATAACAGACATAAAAAACAAATGGCGTTGTCACAAATTGTATAAATCTACTGGTTCCCTGACTGATTATGAAATGTTTTCTTGTTTACGTACTAGGGTCAAATTAAAAATAGCGTCAAACTATAAGGTGTACCAAAACCGGCTACAGAAGAACCTGCAAGTAGATCCAAAATCGTTCTGGAACTTTATTAGGGCTAAGCAATCTCGGCGCAATAAGCCCAAAGTGACTAAGGACGGCTTATTGCTGAAGGAGGAGGAGTGTGCGGAATGTTTTGCATCGTATTTTCACTCGGTGTACAGCGAGAAGCGACCGGCGCTAAACTCGGTAGCCGCGGAGCGCGTGGGTGGCGGCGCGGCGGGGGCGGCACGCGTGCATGTTGACGGGCTCAGCGCGCGGGACCTGCGAGCGGCGCTCCTGCGTCTCAAGCCCAAACGCTCAGTGGGTCCGGACGGCATACCACCTTACATTGTCAAAGATTGTCGCATGGTTTTGGAAGCGCCCTTATTGCACATTTTTAGCTTGTGTTTGCGGGAGGGTCACTACCCGGACCGGTGGAAACTCACTCGCGTTATCCCAGTCCCTAAAGGGGGAGTAGGTACCGACGTGTGTGGATACCGACCGGTGGCGGTGCTGTCTGCGTTCGCGAAGGTATTTGAATCGGTGTTGCACAAAAGTATTTATACACAAGTGAGCTCACAACTCTCTGACGCTCAACATGGCTTTCGACCGGGTCACAGTACGGGAGGCAACTTGCTGTCATTTGTTAATTACCTATCGCCTGCCATTGACGCTGGGGGACAGGTGGATGTGGCGTATTTTGACTTCCGGAAAGCTTTTGATACCGTGGATAACGATGTGCTTTTGTGCAAACTCTCTGCCATGGGATTCACACCGCAATTACTTAAGTTTTTTGCGAGCTACCTTGGCGAACGCCGACAGTACGTCGAGTATGCGGGACACGAATCTAGTCCTTATTACACGTTTTCCGGGGTGAGTCAAGGCAGTAATATTGGGCCATTAGAATTTATATTATTTGTTAATGATCTGCCTACAGTCGTGAAAGATGCAAAGTGTCTTCTGTTTGCAGATGACTTGAAGTTGTACCTAAATGTGAAGGAGACAGCTGACTGTAATCGGCTCCAGTCTGATATCGACAATGTGGTACAATGGAGTAAGTCAAACAAACTGCATTTCAATGTTGAAAAGTGTTGTCTAATGAGCTACACACGCGCGCGGGCTCCTTTGCAGCATCACTACGACATGGACGGGGTAGTCATACCGCGTGTTAGGCAGGTACGAGATCTAGGTGTGCAGATGGTGTCTGAGCTGACGTTCCGCAAACACATAGTGGAGGTGTGCGGTAGGGCTTTCAAAAATCTTGGTTTCATCATAAGACAGTGTAAGGATTTTAACGATACTGCGGCTGTTAAGGTTTTATACAATGCACTTGTGAGAAGTCACCTAGAAACAAGTGCATTCATTTGGAATCCACATGAAAGTAAATACAGCCTCATGTTGGAAAAAATGCAAAATAAATTCTGTAGATTCCTCTACCTCAAGCAATATGGAGTTTATCCCTTTTATCCCCTGATGTACCCAAGTCTGTTCGTCCTGGGCATGGTTGGGTACACCAGGCTGGCAGTGAGAAGGGACGTGGCGCTAGTCAAGTACGTGGCGAGCGTTCTGCTAGGGCTGCTGCACCACCCCGAGGTGCTGGCTGCGCTGCGCCTGCGCGCGCCGGATGGGTGCGTGGGAGCGCGCCGTCGCCCCGCACTGTTAGACGTGCCAGCGGCTAGGACTAACCTACTCAAGTTTGCCCCTATGTCGCGAGCTGCACGTATTATTAATATTATAACGGTATCGGAAGATATATTTGGGCAAAACCTGCCGAGATTTATCCAGAGGGCACAAATCTCGATTGAAAAAGGTGTGCAACTGTGAACATGTTTAATTAATTTAGCTATAATTATTGTTACTGGGTAAGCTTATACTTATTTTATATTGTGTGTTTTTCTATATTTTGTGTTTATAATTTATATTTTCTAAATTGTATGTATTATAGCATCGTATTGGACGAGTCTGTAATGATGTTATAATTGGTAAATAAATAAATAAATAAATAAAATTATGTCGCCTCCTCGGAGAGTTAGTTGGTAGTTTCGCGTTCGTTGCGTGTGCGGCGTTTAAATCGTATTCCGGGAACCAAGGACCGGTGACCATGACTCGCTCCACTGCGTCCTTGGGGATATCCAGGGCGTAAAAAAACATAATAAAAAACATTTTCGTGGAACAAATGTAGATTTTTTCAAACAACCCGAAATTACACACTTTTGTCGTCAAAAACGAAAAATCATTAAAAATATTTAAATAAATGCAAGCTAAAAATTCTCAGTAAATCCATAGTCAAGCTTTACTGTACCTAAGTTGTGTGTATTGTACCTAAGTTGGTTAAGTTAAGTTTAGTGGCCAGTCATCCTCTGTCTTCTATTTCATAATCATTATTTTCAAAACATCTCCACTTTTTACAGTGCTACTGTGTTTTTGCATTTGGAACGCACGAATCTTTGATTCGAAGTAAAACGAAACTTTTTTATACGCTTATTAATTTATATACACGTAGTTGTGTGTACCGAACATGATTATACACAGATACGAAATCTATCGGTTCGCTCGTGATTGTTGCATCTTGTAATTGAAAATAATTATTGGTATTTTTATTCAAGGCGATGTGGTGTCCTTATTCAGTATCTATTCGCTTCGTGTGTTGGCACCATGTATAATTTGTAATTACGTAATAGACGCAAGCGCAGCTGTTTCGATTCACCATTTTCAATAGTAAATCTTGCAAATACCAAGAGTCGCATTTAATGAAGTTATTACTTCTATTGTTTTGTAACCAAAAGTCGAATGTTCGATAATATGGAGATACTGCAGTTCCATTCATCATGTTTGCCGACTAATCTAAATACAACTTAGCGTGGTTTACGTAACGTGAAAAGTGGCACATCGATTTTAATATTGACACGCCATGATTCTACTTCCTCGGCGAGTTCAATACTTTCTCATGTTTTATGCAATTTCATTATCATGCGAAACAACAATGATATTATCTGTATGCAAATGAAATAGTGCTAAATCCAAAGCATACAATAACAGATGGTGCTAACTCAGACAGATTTCAAAATTTATTTCAATTACTATACAGATTGTGTCCTCAATACGAAATTCGAAATAATAAATCAAAAAAGTGTTTGATTTTTTATTGTATTGGTTCGTTAACGTTAGGTTTATAATAGTAAGATTTATTGCAGTAACCAGTGGTGCGTATGATAATGACATAATGACTTAAAAGAACCATATTGTACCAACAGCTATTTTGTGTTCAGGAACTTTGACTCTGTGTAACTGGTGCTCGATCTACATAACGTTCAAAGACTTCAATCTAAGTGCAAATATCGATAATTCAGTAACTGTACGTGTAAATTTGTGATGTAAAGTGAAAAACAATGCTGCGCGTTACGCAAAGAGAAAGCGGGAAACAAAGTTATCGGTACTTTGCCCAGGTTTGCGGTAACCACTACATCGCAAGTCATCAGCTCTCTGGAACCTAAAGATTAATTAGAAGTACGTGCCTGACTGCTGATGTAACAGATTGACCAAGCCGTGTTGGTTTAGGCAAACTAATCTCTCTCTCTTTATCTGGTTTAACCTCCGATTTTTATAGACTTGATAATAAAAATTTAAGGTTACCAAAATAATAATATCGATACTTAAAAAATCGTAGAGGCAGGTAGCTGTCACCTCCGTCTTATGGGCTTACCCATGTATCATAAGTTGACGTAAATCCGATCAAATATTTAACGGGATTCGGATTTCATTCTTAGCCCAATCGGATTTTTGGTAATAAATTCCTACCTGTCTAACGCGATTATTACGTAAAATAATATTTTTCCACTTTTATGCTCGTAAACCCGGTTGTTAGGTAATAGATGCAGTAAACGTCACATAAGAGTATATTAATAAATCTTCACTTTAACGGCTTTATCGCTGCGCTTTGGCCCTTTGAGGGTTATCAGATAATGATGCAATAGTGTGAGACGCAGTTGTTATGATGAATTTTACATTGAACATGTTTGGGAAACTTTTTTCTATAACTAATCATTCCAGTCACTGTAGAAGGCATTGCGTCATCGCTTAGAGTGGACCCAATCAATGATCTTACCACATTAGGTGGGCTGGGAAGGGGACATGAAATGCGTTAAATTGTGCGGTCAGGCGGTGACATGCGGGGGCAGTGCCGGGGCTCAATTAACAGTCCTATGTCCGTAACCTCCAGGTTCGAGGCGGTTCGAGGCACATCGTTACGACCACGCCTCGGGCGATGCACTTTCTCCCATGGACTTATTTAAAATCGTCTCCAAGCGTGATTGACGCCGAAGCCGCCGCACCATTGTTAAAGTGACGTAACACATCTGATGTGCCGTCACTCAATTTACAAGAGGTTTTGTTAATGTATAATGATGCGTATTCTTTGTGCTTGCCATTTAATTGTTAGGCAATAGATCTGTCCGATTAACATATGTCTTTGTACGAATTATTGCTAAATACGTGATGATTTTCACGCCTCGGCCATACCTAGAACTTATTGAAGCTGTCATTCTTTCTGCATCACAATATGATTGATAAATTTGATATTTACTTTATTGCCTACTTCGCAATAAATGTTTCACAAGAAATTTCTTAATGCAACTTTTGCGAGTACACGGACAGTTAAGTGATTCTTAATGATAATGACTAAATAAAAGGATAACAAAACAATGCTTTTGTTTCAAGCCATCCTCCTCAAAGTCTTATAGTCTGCTATATTAAGCTCTCCTCATCAGATGTGCTTCACATGTGTAAGTAAGTACTAAATTTTATGTTCAGGTATATGTGTGCTAAAAGGCATTCCATTTAAATTGGTCAGAACTCGCCCGAGAATAATGTTTTATCGTTGCCATTAATTGTTGAGTTCCCGAACGCGATCCAAGTTGGCATCTTATTTGAAAGATTGTTAAGTTTCATGAGTGTTTTTCCCCGTCCTTGTTTTAAAATGAATGTTGTCGAGGAGCACGGGGTGTGTAAGAAGGCCGTTGACCGCAATCTCCTGCGTGCCGAGATTCGGCCCAGAATGCATTATTCCGAATCACCGCGGCAGTCCTATATCATTCTCAATCGAAAATTCCACGCTTGATGTCTTCTTTGGTAACAACGCTGCTTTCGATATGATTTATGACCACTCGCCTTCAACTGTAATTACTTGACATTATTTCATACATACCTTGTTTGTCGTTATGATAAGTGGTTCTGTTCTATTTCGGTCATTGCAAGTAATGATAAAATAATAAACAAATAAAGTGTAGATTATTACAAAATTCATGCTAATGTTTACGTTTTAACTGATCTTCTTACAAAAGACATCAACGCGTTGTACGAATGCACGCATCTCTCGCGCATTGTGTGCCCAATATTCCGTAACTCGCGCTCCAGTAATAACTTAGCATACCAATTAACACAATTAACAGACTTTCTGTTGCAAACACAAGTTCTCTGTTCTAGTTACTACTTATTCTATTAACAGAAGGCAACGAGTACGTATTTATTTGGGTCATTCGGATGGAATGATCGAATAAACAATACAGCACTCATTACTTTACGTTATCTTGAAATCGATACCGCGATGCAATTTTTAGAACAATAATAATACGCCTATTGTATTACCAATGACATGAATAATATACACATACTACCGTATGACAGCAATTGATTACCTAACTGAATGAGAAATAACACTGACATCTGTAAGTAGGTGAATAAATAGAACGTACTTATGGTTCAGTTTCTATCGTTGACCTTTGATAAAGAAATCACTTTTACTGAACGGTATTTTGTCCAAAAGTGAAACGTTATCTGAGATCTTAGGATTGTTTTCATGGAGGATGAGTTGGCGCTTGTCGTAAGCACAACAATAGAGCGATGTGTCGCGCCGACCCGCGGCGACCCGCTCGGTGTCGCCTGATGTCGCGAGATTACTTATTCCGGATGAACTTTGCGAGTATTCAGTTCCTCGTGAACAGCATTGTATTCCTTGTGCCTTGTACAGTTGTACCGTAATAATGCAGTGAACGATTTCCCTTTCAATTTATGAAGACTGTACTGAACATGAATTTAATTTACAAAAATAACATTTTATTTAAAAAATATGGGTATGCGTTATAGCATTTATTGTGAAGGAACGTCGAATTTGATCACACACAATTTGATTCAAGGTATCTCAAATTGTTCCCATGTAATTGAATTCGTTAACGAGACCTTCAAAAGGCATTGCTAAACAAAATAACAGTTGAAAACGAAATTACAAATTCAAATAGATTCATCATAGAGTTAACCTTTGCTGCAATAAATGTATAAGCAAATTATTCACGACCCTATTCGGTGGTATTGCACATCCTTGTTCCGATCTTGGGGCTCGAGCTCGATGAATCACGCGCATTGCATTCCGTGAATCGGTCCGCATGCCACATTACCGTTAATAACCTTTATGGCATTAAATTTGCCTTAAAAACCAATGTCAAGCGATAATTCCGTCGTAATTATGGCGCCTCGAGAGCTCATTGCGAGTGAAAATCGCTCGTTTGTTAATAATGTCTGCATTTTTGGCAAAAATTTCTTGTTAGCGATAATGAAGAAAGTTTTATTTAAAACGATCGATTCTATAAATAATTCCTTAAACTGGATTTTGGGACTAAAAAATGGCACCGATCTTATCGAATCTGGATCTGGATTTTGGATTCTGTTTATAAATATTTTATAGTTAGTGAAAGCTTTATTATTCAAATGAAAATAAATTCAAATGAACATAAGGCATGAAGCTGTATTCGTGAATACGCAATGCATCAGTTGCCTCGTTGTCTGCTGAACCATCCAATTTGTCTCATTAATTTCTTACTGGTAGTGTTACATAAATCACAATACAACACACGATGACAACTTTCAACTTCCTTTGCGCAAGACTGATACGTGGAGTTACGCAAGGACAAACGTGTTCCAAGCAGACGGAAGACGAAGACCTCCTATCATAGCCCACTTTACTATTGATATAGATACCGGCTATAAAGATTGTACGCGACCTACATTAGGACTTTATGACATGTCCGACATAAAAACAGGGACATTTTAAAATATTTCGAAAAAGAAACCACTAGGTGTGTCCACTAAAATAGGAAACGTAAAAGTTGAAGATAAAGAAAATTTGTAAAAAGCTGTTGCGTGTGGGGGAGGGGGAAAGGGCTCGGCGCACGCGCAGCTTATCTCAGTTTAGGACAGTTCACTCGTTATCTAAAACTTACGCCCGAGCCCACTTACTGTAAAGTAAACATTTGAGTTAGAAAGTGCAGTTCCGTGTAACGCGTACAGATAACACTCGCGTGTTTGTAATGCTCTGGATGCGTGCCTTAAAATAATAAGCCGAAGAAATGGTGTTCATTGAGGAGCAAACATGCTATCTCCAAACCCAAGAAAGGATTTATAATCTTTAAGAAATCCTGTTTTATCTTGAAAACAAAAACATTTGTTCGGTTTGTTAACAAAAAAACGTTAATCCTTCTTAAGTACCTAATTGTCGAGTTGTAAAAAAGTTGAATTTAAATGCGGCTCCATAGACTAGACCAGACATCTTAAGGGTCTTTTGTTAAGAAAGATTTTAAAGTTATTATTAAAATCTGGTTCTGAGAATTTCTTAGAAGTATTTCGTAGTAATTCAACGGGACCTTTTTCCAAAGATGTTAGGAGATGGATTACCGTAATTAAACCAAACGTTTAAATGTTAATGCTGAGGTTAGAGCTAATGACAATTTAATTCATGAATTACACATTCTCCTACACTTAAAACGTATTCTCTGAATGTTAATTACATTAACTTAGAGTTACGTATCTGGAGACCTTCAAATTACACTAGGTACATAAAAAAGACGTGTTGTTTTCAAGCAAGGATTTTTTTAAACTTCTTCGTTCATAGTAATTTAAAGGTTTGTTAACTTGGAGGTTCATATGTGTAGGTTCAGTCTGAACACAAAGATCGAGTAACGGTGCCAGTGTCAAATTGTCTATTCAAATGAAAATCAGTGTGATCGCGTCAGTTCGCGGTTGTGCGCACATTAATATGTAATTATTTACAGTACAATAACTCCGCGTCACCGCCATATTGTGTAGGCATCCTAATGGAGCCGTCAATAACGATCAACTCCATTTTTTGTGTCATTCCATAATCAAAGCTAGCTAACAAAAAAAGGAGGTATGTGAAATCCCAAGAAGAGATTATTGTTAATACGTCACTGTGATCATTAATACTTGATTCTTAACCTTCGATTTTTTGTTAAACCAATATTTAACATGAAACCACATGATATTATTATAAAGCCGCTAGTCCATAGCGCGTATCGCAAGGCTCACAAGCAACCATTTCTCAGAAGGTAATGGAAGCGCAGCACGTAACTGAGTCTAATGTTGGTCATCGCGAGTCAAACGCATAATTTTACGAGCCACTGAACACGTCTGCACACAAACAGAATCATTTGATACGATTGTTAAAGGGAAATTCATGTCCGTAATCATATTTCGCCATAGGTTCCGTAGTGAAACGAGGAGTTCACTTCATCATTCGTTTATCATAACGACTTCACTAAGTTAAACCTCAATGAAAAGTTATTTTTCACTTTTTTGTGTTTATTGAAGTCAGTTTTATTTTTTTAAAACGCAATGGAAAAGAATGATGGTCAAATGAATTAAATTAAAATGTTTACAAAATCTGATCATCATTTCGCCAAGTTAAATATCGGTTCAAGCAACTATTGTAATATAATTACCAATTCACTCGCGACCTCCGATTCATAAAAGAATGCATGTGTGAATCTACACGCATTAAGGCATTACACACAATTTTGCCTAAGGTCTTACGATATGACAATGACTGGTAACTTCTCACGGTTCCTTCGCCCTCTTATAATAAGGTATCATTGTCGTGGACACGGTTCAGAGCTTCGTCGTGAGGGAGCACCCTAAGGACTCTTGTTCGTCGCGATGAGAATTTAGATTACGCTTTGTTACAACTGATGACTTCAATCAACTCTTGTGTACGAGTACGCTTGAACGGATATGAGCATACGCCTCGAGGTATAGGGTATTATGCACGGTTTGTTGTCACAAACTAACGTTACCGAGAAACGGGACTGGGTATCAGTTTCGTTAATTAAAATTGCCTTTAGTGCGTGTCTGAGTTTATCGGGCGGCCAGCGATGCGGCAGTATTAGGTGGTAATGGCGATATGAAACCTGCGTGTCGTATGTTCCGTAATGTTCTGTTATTTATTTAGGACCTCCAGCGATCTCCTCATGACCTCCAGGTCCTGAGGAGATCGCTGGATCGCTGGACCGCGCGTTATTTGTAACGATCTTTTGCTGGAGAAAAAGATCGTTACAAATAATCAAAGTATAAACAAATCTTGGCTCTCTCTGCGCGATAAACAATTCAATGTCAATTAGAAAAGTTTGTCCGTGTATTTTAATACGTGTTTTTTCTTTTTTCTCTCTTACGTATCAAATACTCATGATCATGTTTCTTGTCTTCCAGATCGAGCGGTTAGCGCAATACGAGCGCCTGGTCGGAGGAGGATGCGCGCGTCGCCGGGCGGCCCGCCTGTCGGACCTGGAGCGCGTGCAGGACCTGTTCCCGCACGACTACCTCGCGCTGCACGACGCCGACGCACCCGCCGCGCTCGCTTCGCATCATGCGCAGGTAAGGGATCAATATGAACCTGGAATAACTTGAATTGGGAACCTTAAGGTTGGCTCAGTGAAGGCACTCATAGAACCTGATGTCAAAGTGACACTATAATATGACAAAATGATAATGATATCGCAAAATTCAATGGATTGACATAAGCCATCAAAAAGTAGTTGTCAATCCAATTAAAATGTTGTAAAATTTCAATTCGCTTTTAAAACGATTGCCACTTGTCCAGGTCCCCTGGAGTTCGAAATGTTGCTGCAGTTCCTAATAGTTGTCGCAGTTAGAGCGATAGAGAATGTGTAAATGTGTAGCTTAGCAAAAGCTTCATCAGGCACGACTGCTGCAGGTAGAACCTTCAGTCGAATGCTGCATCGCTCTACCAAAATTGCAGAACACCTCACAAGTATCCTCAATAAATCAACTTTTGATTTCAGAAACAGAAAAGCCTACGCAAGCGACCGAGCCTGGACATCAGCGGGACTATCAGCGCGAGCAGCAGCTCCTTGTCTCCCCGCACCTTCATCATGGAAGCCCCTGTCCAGCTCAGTCCCCTGGGCACCACCTCCCCACCACTCGACCGTCACCTGTTCCTCTTCAGCGACCTCCTGCTCATCGGCAAGGCCAGAGGAACCAACTGCTTCAAGCTAAAAGAAAGCGTGAGGCTTGCTGAGGTCTGGATCGCCATGACTGATGGTGATGATACTGGATTCATGCTTGGATGGCCGACCGTCACTGGTGTTGCCAATTACCTCGCCATCTACCCCACACAAGCTGCTAGAGACACTTGGTATAGGTAAGTGATTTTAAATTCAGTAATATAATTTTATTTTATTTTATGCGATGGTTAAAAGTTCGTTGTTTGATTCTCTTTTGTCTCTTTACAGGAAAATTCAAAATGCTTTAACAGCTCAGCTTGCTTCTGAACCAAAATCCACGAATATCCAGATATTCTACAAAGATGCGACGAGTTCCATTGAATTTGTAAGTCTTCACTGTTTTTAATAGCTTTATTCTCATGTAGTTCTCAGTAGAGAAGGTTAAAGATAACCTCCTAATTAAAAGTTTTATTGGAGTTTTAAAGTTTTTTTTTTTATCTGTATCTATGTTCTCTAAATGTAGTAGTGTAGTTATTGTCTGACTACCCTAAGGTCTGTAAGAATTTCCTTTCTAATGATCCCTTTTTATTTTTAGTGTAAGACAGTCTCCGTTAGCCCAGAGATGAGCGCACGCTGCGTGGTGCGGCAGGCGCTGCACGTGCTGCAGAGTGGCAGCACCGAGCGCGAGCACGAGCGCGAGCACGAGCGCCAGCACGACGAGCACGAGGGGGACGGGCGCTGGGGCGCCGCCACCGAGTTCACGCTGTGCGTGCGCACCACACGGGACGCTCCGCCCACCCCACTCCGAGGGATAGAGCGACCTCATGCTGTACAGGTACAATTCAATAAAGAAAGAGTTATTCCGAACTCGTCACTATTTAGGTTCGTCATCAAAAAGATAGGAACTGCTTTAAGATCGATCATATGCTTCCTTACTTACTCAGTGCTTATTTTTATTTCAGATGTCAAGAATAAGGCAAACGTTGTCAAATGAAGACGGGTTTGACCTGGAACACGTTAACGCTAAAAATAACCCCTGCGGATTGGTCTTCGAATTACGGAAGAAAAATCAGGGATTAAAAAAGTAAGTACCCTTACCCATGAACCTTTTTTTTTTTTTTTGGGAATGGCATCTCGCAGTTCAGTCTAGAAGAGACTGGCTACTGCTTAACCGGACTATACCTGTGGATGCCTTGAAACTAAGGCCTCCAGCCAGGGGCATGATAACTAAAAACTAAGCGACCACGCCTAAGGGCACCCCCTGTGGGGTACGAACCTCGGCTTAGGGCGTCGCTGGGGGCAGCAAAGGGACAGGCTGGATCTGAGTGTCATTAATTAGGGGCTCGTTTGAAATTACTGGCTCTGCATCGCGGGCTGGCTCTAGCAAGGGTCGGGGGGGAATTGAACGGGGATTACGCGCCGGACCTCGGCGGCGAGGTCGGTATGTCTTCGGTTTGTATCTGTATTTTCTACGTACGGTGCTGGTGTCTTTGCTACTCTCCTGTAAGAGGGTAATAGCGTCGTCGGGGGTGACAAGAGTGTGCCGAGGACGGCGGACTGAGCTGATACGCGATGGGTCGTATCGGGCGGCCGATGCGATCAGGGGGTTCCTATGCTTAATAGAGGAGTCGAAAAAACGCTTTGCAAGACGTTTCATGAATTGCTGAATGGTGGGGATTCTAAGATCTAGGTGAAGACTATCGTTACGGACGTACGGGGGGGCTCCGGTGATCTTACGGAGAAAGCGGTTCTGCAAGGTCTGCATCCTGTGGATGTGGCGGGGATGGGCATGAGCGAATACGACACAAGCGTATGTCATGATAGGTCGGATAACTGCCGTGTAAAGACGCAACTTGCACTTGAGTGACAACTTGCTCTTTTTGACTAGCATGAAGTGGAGTCTGCCCATGGCAAAGGCTGCTCGGTTACGAGCTGCTTTGATATGGGCCGCGAAAGTCAGGTGTTCGTCGAGGATGACACCGAGGTACTTGGCTTGCTTCTCCCAAGGGATAGGCTTGCCGAACATAGTGATGGGGGCAGGTGACGGTCGCTGATGGCGTAACTTCTGATAGAGTACAGCCTGGCTCTTCTCAGGGTTTACTTCGATCCTCCACTTACGAAACCAAGCGCCGAGTGAATCGGCGGCTTGTTGAAGTGCACGATGGATGCAAACCTGAGATCGGCCGGTGTAATAAAAAGCCGTGTCGTCGGCAAATAGGGCAACCTGAACTTTCTTGTTCGTTGGGATGTCGCTGGTGAACTAACTAGAGGAGAGAGGACGGAGCCCTGAGGGACTCCGGCTCGGATGGGGTGGGGAGAAGATAGAGATTTTCCCACGCGGTAGCGGAAGGTGCGATCCGACAGAAAGTCTCGTAAGATGAGCACGAGACGGTCCGGCACACCGAGTTTATACAGCTTGTATAATAAGCCGTTGTGCCAGACCTTGTCGAAGGCTTTCGCTATGTCGAAGTACAACACCCCCGTCATCGCTCCACGCTGGAAACCAGCGCTCAAGTGTTCGACGATGCGGTGGACTTGGTGTATGCACGAATGTTCGGTTCTGAAACCGAACTGTTGATCGGGAATGAGGCCTTTTGTCTCGGCATAATCTCTGAGTCGCTTATAAATAAGTCTCTCATAGATTTTGCCGAGCGCGCTCAGGAGACTGATCGGCCTGTAGCTCGAAGGCTATGACTATAAGGACTATGAGCTGAGCGGGGAGGGTTTTAAAAATCCTATTGGTGAAGCCGTCGGCGCCAGGGGCTTTCCGAGATAATATATATAGAGATAGAAATACATGGCGAATAAAGTTCGTCGTTGCGATTTGTGCCTTTGTTCGGTTGCGGTTGTACCCATCGTACCCGTTGACGGGCACAGTAAAATTTCTAATAGCTTAATCTCTTGTATCAGTTTAAAATGCAATTTGTCTAACATATTATGTTTGTTTGATTTGCAGCGGCAACTCGAGTGGCGGGCGCGGCGGGCGCCTGTTCGGCGTGGCCCTCACGCGCCTGTGCGCCGGCGCGCCCCCGCCCGCGCTGCTGCTCGCACTGCGCCGCCTGCGCTCGCTCGCTCCGCTCACTCACGGCGTGTTCCGTAGGAGTGCTAATGCTAAAGCGCTCAGACTGCTTAGAGATAAAGTAAGGAAGTTCTCACCTTAGCATAGGTGATGGCTGGATAACAGCATACTCGTAGACTCGGATCTGTCAGATTAGGTGACATCTTTGAATGGTCTTATGGTTCATCTGAAATTTCCTGCTCTTGACTGTCCGTTTTGTCATTTTCGAAGATTTCAAAACTTTTCACGGCATTTTTTTTTCATTTAAATTCCTCTGTTAAATAACTTATTGTAAGTTGGACATATACAATAATAATTTCGTGTGTTTTCGTACAGCTGGACACACTGGGCCCTTGGGCGGAGAGCTGTCCCGAGCTAGAACGAGCACCGGTGCTGTTACTAGCGGCGCTCGTGAAGGAGTTCTTCAGAGCGCTACCGCAACCCTTACTATCCGCTGACCTCTACCCCGCTTGGCTGCAAGTTCTAAGTAAGTTTCATTTTATACTTCAATTTACTTTACGTTTTGCTCTCCAATGATTTCAGTATCGAGTCAGATGGCTAACGATAAATAAAGTAAAATTTTGTGTTGCTGTAACGTTCTTTTCTTTGTTACAGCTTTATCGCAAAACGAGAAAGTAACAGCCGTGCGTTCGTTGCTGCTAAAGCTGCCCAAGGCTCACTACACCATGCTGACCTACTTCATATGTCTGCTGCAAGCCATCGCCAAGAAGTCTAACATAAACCTCATGTGCCCCATGAACCTCGGCGTGTGCGTGGGGCCCAGCCTGCTGTGGCCCAACACACCCTGTGACAAAGCTCCCAAAGCAGTGCCAATGGTCGTAGAACTCCTTATAGTAAAAGCCGAAGCCCTGTTTGGACCTCAGATTGCAGGTCTACTAGGCAATGGCAGCCCTGAAACCTCAAACGCGTTACTAGATTCCGGAGCCGAGGAAAGCGACAGTCTTCACTCAGTTGGAATATCCTTAGATTCTATGGAACTGTCCACACCACGCAAGGAAAAACTATCGCTAAGCCGAGACTCAGGGCTGACTCTCTCAGAAGATGATTCAAACAGCAACGGAGGAAACAGTCCTGCGCCTCGTAACATCTTGCACAGTTTGTCGGCACCAACGTGCAACAACATGCAGCAAGAATCTAAATTAGTAGTGCGATATAATATCGACAACCATAACGTAAGCGGTTTGCCTCAAATTGGCCAAAGGCAGAACATTTACTCTAATAAAGCAGAACTGTATAGTACGGTTAACGACGAATTGTATAATACGCCATATATAGGAGAAAGATACGTACATAATTCCATTAACATTGGTATTTCGAATGGCATAGATGACAGGAATTACGTATCTAAAACAGCATTACAACGGTCGACGGCAGATATCTACGAACAGAGCCCAGCAAAGTATTTAACTGGTTTAGAACCACAAAAACCACCGAGAAGTAACGTTTCAAAAGCAGCCCGAACATCAAAAGTCTACAGCATGTTTGCCGAGACACAAGAAGCAAGTAAAAATATATCCAACAAAAACTTTAACAGAGCTAAGAGCTCCGACAATCTATTAGAATCAAAACAGGAAAATATCGATAATAAACGCGACCTGGTTTCTAGTCAAGAAAATATTGTGTATAGCAACATACACGATCTAGCCATGTTTACAGAGAATATCCAACGACAGAATCAATATCAAACGCAAACGGACACCGTTTCAAACACGAATTATGCCCGAGTGTACACGGGGTGGGAGAAAAAGAGTGCAAACTATACCAGCAAAACGAACAATGAAAACATCTACGGACAAATGACGAAGAAACAGGGAGAAACCTCACAATCCAAAACTGATGTGAATTTAACACCGGCAGCCACCATTTTTACACGAAATGACTGGACTCGTCAAGCAGCTAGAACAAAGAGCTTAGAAGTCAGCGAAGAACTTGCAAACGCTGAGAAAATGCGCAACGGCAACTACGAAATAACAAATTGCTGCCGGAAGAGACGGTTCGATCCTGCGCACATGTGCACCAAGAGCTGCAGCGCTCCACCGGCTAGCAGAGAACAGGACAAACGTACACCTAATCCTCTACAAAACTCGTATTCTTACGTCGACAACATCCACAATAATAATTCCGAGGAGAACAAGAAGACAAGACTACGAAACTACAACACAAATAAATTAAACCAATCAAAATCATTGGCGAATATTATTCTGCACAGCGACTCGAGTAGTAGCGACACGTTATACCAGCCCCAGAACTCGTTTAACAGTCGATCCACGGAGTCACCGGCCAGCGAGAATTCGATTGAGAATAATTGTTATACCTCTCATTACGTTGATCCCTTATACACGTCAGTCTACAATCGCCGAAGGGATATTTACCACGACATGAAGTCGCCGAACATGTTCCCTGCTGACATTTACAAAGCGACGCCGACGGCTGTCAAGCCCGAGTACAACAACTCCGAATATGAACATAATAATAATAAGAAAGCTCCCCATATGCCCCCGCCGGTACCGCCGAGGAAGATGGTGTATCAGAGAGTACTGAAGAAGTTCCAGCCGGTGCACGTGAACAAAGACGACAAGAACTCACGGTCGAAGTCTGTGCCGCGTCTGTACAGGGAGCCATCCAACGGCGCGGACTCAAAGGGACAAAACAACACTTTAGCTTTAGAGGGCTCCGAGTCAGACACAGAGTCCGAATCTTACGTTTAGGCGCCGCGTACGCACAATATTATGTGCGATAAAATGGAGATATATTTAAATTATTAATAATGCGTACAGTACGTGTCGAAGTAACAATGATCTGTGTTGAACAAAAAATATTTGTTATGAACGTTGAATTAATCTCGATGTTAGGACTATGGTTTGAACCAGTATGCTTACTACGTTTTTAGGATAATATAAGAAGTATCTTGTGAATCCCGCCTTGAAAATTATAATATGTGACCATAACCAGAGTAGTTTTGGTGATGTAATTCCAAAGACGTAAGAATAGTTTCAATCTTAATGGTAAATGTAGATGGATGTATCAATGGGATATAACTTTAACTATTTTGTCCTTATTTAGTTAATATAGGACGTGTTTTTGCCAATCACTCGCTATTAAAATTTATTTAACGTTAGATATTTGTCATAGTGTCCTTAAGGGTAGGTGCACATTGCTGATACGAACTAAGCATTCGAGGTAAAGAGCTAAAATATCGAACTGCGCTTGTTGTTAGTAGCGTGGCTGTTTAAGCAAATTTCGCCAATGTGACCCTCTCAGTAAGGTCTATATAAGTATGTGACTAGCGCTGTATCAAATAGACGATGACTTAGTGTAGTCTTATATCTGGAAATATTAAAATATATTTTGGTTATGTAATTAATGAATGCCTGCCGTGTATATAATGTAGATATATTGTACGTACATTTATAATAAAATATATTAAATGGTTTCACTGATATTTTATTATTTACCTACCTCAAACAAATTTTCAATTCGAATAAAAAACTAAGGAATAAATGGAACGCCTGAGTCTAGTTTCCAGTGCAACTGCTGATCGTGTTTTCCTGGGTTCGACTATCAGAGAAATAATGGCATGTGAACCAGGGGCCCAAGTCTGCTATTTTTATAAATTCGCCATTCCAACAGATGGGATGAGAATGGGATCGCCCATTCTCATCCCATTGTCATTTTGGTAAAAGTTCGTAATCGGCTAAATTCATAATGGTCGGTCAATGGTCTCGTAATATAATTGTGTTATAATGACATTGTCGTATTGCCATTATTATTAAACCCGCGAGATTTCATTTGTGTATATTTTTACATATTATTTATTAGTGTTATAAGCAACCTGAAGTAGTAAGAAGTTCGTAAATAGCACCCGTCATTAATAATGTACGAGATTACCATTCTATGCCGTTTCTTTCAATGGAGTGTCAGTGGTTGACCATTGGAAAGTCATAATGACGCCATCATATTAGTAGATTACCAAACTTGTCAAAATCAACAATTATGAAATTAATGATAGACCATTCTGACACTATTGCAATAGCAGACTTGAGGCCTAGGTGTCGTGAACAATGCTACCGCCAAAGCATATTTTTTCGCTTTTCCTCACTTCTGCCAAAACCACTCTGTTATAGGTAAGTAACTTGTTAAAAGATCTTAGCGGGGTGTCCTGCATAGCTATTTACAACGCTTCGATTCGATTTTCGATTCGGAAAGTCGTATGTCTATCTTTTTATGACATTACGAAATCGAGCTCAAATTCAAAACTCAAACTCAAACTCAAATCATTTATTTCAATTAGACCATTACTTCACTTTTGAAAGTCGAAAATACAATAAAAGCAAAGCTACAGTCACAGTCACAAGGCATAATAACTTGAGAAAGTACTGTACGTACTGTAAGTACTGTCTTGCACTCAATTAGTTAATAAAAAAGGGCCTCAGCAGAACACTTTGAAATTATTCCACCAAAATATCCAAGGCATTTCTTCCAAATTATTAGAAATTGAATTGTTTTTAGAAAATAGTAAGTTTGACATTATTTGTTTTACTGAACATTGGCTAAAGGATTACCAAATGCTTATCAATTATGAGAACTATATGGTGGGTAGCTGCTTTAACCGTAAAACTATGCTTCGTGGAGGTTCCCTAATATTAATAAAAAATTGTTTTAAATATAAGCAACGTAATGACATAGTAGGTCTCTCAGTTGAACATTGCTGTCCTGTGTTGAGCTAGCTAAGCATGTAATTGTGTGTGTGTACAGACCCCCAAACTATCAAAACTTTTCCTTATTTGAATCAATAATGGAAGATGTCCTGGCAAAACTTGCAGCCAGTAATAAATCTACAATTATTTGTGGTGATTTCAATATCAATATTTTAGAAGAAAGTTCAAATAGCAGTCGGTTATTAAATCTTTTTAAGTCATTTGACTTGACCAACACTTTTATAGAACCTACTAGAGTCACTCCTTCTACTGCTACTTGCATAGATAATGTTTTCTGCGATTGTGATTACTTAGATAAGGCCATAGTAAATTGTCTGCCTTCTGACCATAGCGGACAAACTGTAACTTTTAGGTGTAATACACCCCCATTGCAAAAAGTTCAAATTAAATTTAGACCTATAACTTCTAGCAGATTAAATAGGTATAATATTTCGCTACAAAACAAGTTAAGTGCTATGAGCCTTGACGATATTAATATAAATCAATTGTATGATCGTTTCTTTTCAATAGTTCACACGGAATTCAATAAAACTTTTGAAAAGAAGACAAAAAGTATTTGCCCTAAATTCATATTTAGTGATTGGGCAACTAGAGGTATCCGAAAAAGTAGGGAAAGACTATTTGAGCTTTATGGCCTTAAGCCTTTTATAAACACTGAAACTTTTAACAAGTATGTTGCTAAGTATTCAAAAATTTTTAGAAATACATGCAAGGTTGCTAAAGCCCTGCACATTAGCAACAAGATCAAAACAGCAGAAAATAAAATAAAGACAGTTTGGAAAGTCATAAATAACGAGACTAACAGGAAGAAAATACGTAACACTGGCTACACATTAGATACAGCATGTGGTCCTAAAAGCTCTGATCAGGAAGTAGCTCAAGAATTTGTAAATTTCTTTACCGATGTACCATTAAAAACTACTGAGGCTCTTATTTCCTCACCTGAACTCTCAATTGGTTTATTAAAGGTGAATGTGTCTGGCTGCCTGGCTGAATTTAAATTTAAACACATTAACCCTATGATAGTTATTAAAGCTTTCCGGCAAATAAAAATCAAACTGACCGAAGATCTATGGGGAATGTCTATCAAAGTTTGTACATCCATACTTGAGACTATAGTCCCTTACCTAGCTTTAATTTTTAATGTATGTGTAGACCAAGGAGTTTTCCCTGACTTAATGAAATACAGTAAAGTCATACCTCTTTTCAAATCCGGGGACAGTAAAGACACTAATAATTATAGACCTGTATCGGTTTTACCAGCTTTTAGCAAGGTTTTTGAAAAGGTAATGCTTAATCAAATGCTCTATCATTTTAACACCAACAGAATCTTACATGATCAACAGTATGGTTTCACCAAGGGACGTTGTACAACTGACGCCGGTGTAACCTTATTAAAGCACATATTTACTGCGTGGGAAGAGTCTCAAGACGCCATAGGAATTTTTTGTGACCTCTCCAAAGCGTTTGATTGTGTAAATCACGACACATTACTTTTGAAACTTGAGCATTACGGACTGGGTAAACTTGCACTTAGTTTGGTAAAATCTTATTTGAATGATAGACAACAACATGTTCAAATAAATGGTGTTAATTCACATGGTTTAAAAGTAAAAATGGGGGTTCCACAAGGCTCAATATTGGGTCCTTTCCTTTTTCTAGTATATATAAATGATCTACCCTATTTATTGAAAAACCAACCTCAAAATATGGTGTTATTTGCTGATGACACTTCCTTAATTTTTAAGATAAATAGGCGGGCCCAAAATCTAGATGACGTAAATAATGCCCTACTTCAGGTCCAAAATTGGTTCACAGCAAACAATTTGGTATTAAATGAAAAAAAAACCAAATAAAGCATAAGATTTGCTTTACCGAATGTTAAAAGTAGTGATTGTGATATAGTACTGAATAAAGAGAAACTTGAATTCGTAGATAAAACGGTTTTCCTGGGGATTACGCTTGATTCAAGGCTACAATGGGGTTCTCATTTAACATCTCTTGCGGGGCGGCTAAGTTCAGCAGCATATGCCATTAGAAAAATCCGTCAGTATACTGATGTAGATACCGCTAGACTGGTTTATTTTAGTTACTTTCATAGTATAATGTCTTATGGCATTTTGCTATGGGGACGGGCTGCAGATATTGAGTCTATATTTATTCTGCAGAAAAGAGCCATCAGAGCCATATTGGCATCATGACAGTACATTGTCAATACATCTACGAAAACATAATGTACGTCAGAAAAAATCTGCACCTTTTTGGTAAAAGAGGTGACAGACATAATTACAGTACTAGAAATAGGGACCAACTAGTTCAGCCAGGCTTCAGACTCGCTAAAGTAGACTCATCTTTCATGGGGTACTGTTTGAGATGCTATAATAAAATTCCACAAAGTATTCTTGAACTGAATGAGACGAAATTTAAAACATGTATTAAACGCACACTATGTAAGCAAGCATATTACAAGTTGAGCGATTATATCGCTGATAAAAATGCTTGGCTCAATGCTGGTCCTGCTCCACAAGGACAGGGGCGCTTAAATTGATAGCATTAAATGGTATTGTTGGAGCTGCTGAAGATTGTACAACTATCTTTGCATTGTATAGATTCAATCTCTTTAGTATTATATAATCGCATAGCCCATATTGTGTGAGTACTATGTACTAGAAAGCTATCATTCACTGGAAACCTACGTCTTTTCTTGACTTGAATGTGCCCTGGCGGTTGAGAATATGTCATGCTCACTCAAAAGTCTCGCTGATGGTGGCGCATGTGTCGGATCATTTAGTTCCCTTCAAAATGGTTGAGTTGAATGGTGCTGATCCATGCGTCATGTCCGTGAACGGGCGCTGTCGGTTGTGACTGGTCATCTCTCAGTTGCCATGGCTTATTTTAATGAATTATTTTAGTTTTTGAATTGTTTTTTTTTCTGTTTTGTTTTACTGTGGACACGTTAAACTGTGAAAGTACTGTAGTTGCCCGTTCCCTAACGTAGATCTCTATGGAGAAGAACGGGCAAGAAACTCCATGGACACTCTTTTAAATCAAAATATTGTTACAAAATCTTGGTTACATCATTCATGTTGAGATTATACATATATGTGAGAACGATGTAGAAAGACGTGCACATTAAGAGCGTCCAGAGTAAAATAATAATTCAAAAATTAAAAAAAAAAAAGTAATTAAATCGAACGAACCGTGGCAGCCAAGAGATGACCAGTCCCAACTGAGAGCGCCCGTTCACGAACATGACGCATGTATCGGCGCCAAACAACTCGACCATATTTAAGGGAATTAAATGACCCGACACACCCGCCACCATCAGCGAGACATTTGAGTGAGCATGACATTCTCTCTTAGCCACCAAGGCATATTCAAGTCAATGAAAGATAACTAAATGTAAGTGGTGGCTGAACAGTACAAAGTACTCACACATGTGCTATGCAATTATATAATACTAAAAACTGGAATCTATATAATGCAAGTAGGTATATTTTAACAATCTTCTGCAGCTTCCACAATACATTAACATGGGAATCAATTCTTCTTCTACTTCTTTCCGTGTCGATAGACTCAAATAATGCCCGACCAGTGCAATCAATTAGTTTGCAACTATGGTTGTGGAGCAGGACCAGCATGTAGCCAAGCATTTTTATTATCAATGTAATCCCCCAACTTATAATATGCTTGCCTACATAGTGTGCGTTTTATACAAGAATGAGCGAGATAGACATACGACTTTCCGAATCGAAAATCGAATCGAGGCGTTGTGAATAAGGGGCCTGGAGTCCAAAAAAAATCATCACCAACTGACCCACCCTTGTCCCATTCTACTTGGGGTTGGCGCAACGAATTTTATTCTTTTCGAGTCCAAAAAGCATACTGGTCTCTAACAAATTTATCATAATCATCTACATAGCTTACAGGGTGTAGCTGAATACCTGTATTTTACTTGAAGGTACTGTCAATCAAGGGGGTCTAAAATGGCCGCTTTAACAGAACGCTGCTAAAGAGGCCATTTTAGGCCCGCTGACCTTCGCAACCCAGTTACAGCCCTCTGTATTGTAGTTAGCTAAATATTTTTCATAAACATTACGCCTGCCTACCCCGAGGGGTTAGACATAGATGTACCTAATAGTACACTCACATTTCGCCAGTTTTGTTCGTAAGTCCCGTGTAATAGGAAGCCTATTGCCATCAACTGGGGACGAATCCAGACTCCGTGGCTGCTAGTGAGAAACCCCTGACGGAAAACCCCAATAACACTGCCCGATCGGGGAATCGAACCCAGGAGCAGTAGCGCTAGCTACCACTCATCTCAATAAAACAATTCTTATTTATGTAGAATAATTTATTTTCTCTTATGAAATTCACATAATTCTCTCTTATTTATCATCATCACAGTCACGAATAAAAACAAAACCTAAATAATGCAAGTAATCTTATAAAACTTGTGTACAGTTAGTTATTCATTAAAATAATTATTATATAATTCGGCTATTTACAAATAATATTAATAATTCGAAAGCATCCTGAGGACAAGTCATGATGAGCAGGCTATTACTTAGGAAAGTTACCGAATAAAGTAAAACTGAAAATACCTACATGCGTGTAACTTACACAAAAGTATTTAAAAGTGAAATGCTTGCTTGCCATTGTGCTACAACAACTTCTGCCTAAATTTTGTTACACTAGTATGCAAGTCGCTTGCTTATTTCTATGCAAGTACAGTACCGCAGTAATATGTGCTATGCAAGGTGGACGGGACATGGACGCACAAAACGGTTACCACGTATTCAGTAGTATATCATTCTGAAGTCCTCACATTTTTTTTTTGCCGTGGTATTCCTTTATACGTCGATGTACTACTTCATCTTTTGAATACCAGTACTATTTTTTACAAAAATTCAAAAATACATAACGATCTGCGTTTTCGTTTAACAAACACTCTATTATTAACTATTGTATAAAACTATAAGATAACATGATTCTCATTTACATCAAAATTAATAGTCATGGTCCAGTAATTAGTGGTAAATAAATCTAATATCGAAAGCTAAGAATTTACTTACAGAGAAATGACAATCACGTGGAATTTAGACAACTTATTTAAATCGCAGTCAATGTTTCGCAATCAGCTAATAAACACCAAAAAACATATAATTCATAAACCAATAAAATACATATTAATACTCAAGGTCTCTTCTAATAAGCAATGTATTATATATGTACAGAAACCGAGTTTACGGCTAGGTTTAGAAAAGAGCGTAAACAATTATACGATCACACAAAAATTGGGCACCATCTGCAGGGCTATTACGTATCTTTCTGATACCCAGTGACTATCAAGCTTCGGTTGTACACCGAACTTTGATGACAACCGTGAAAGTCATAATATTGGTATTACGTATCACACTGAGTAGATATCACTTTACGGTGACTAACAGGGTCATACATAATACCGAAGTATTATATTATCTGTGATAATACGAAACTAACCTTTTGACAGTTAATTGATGGACACTAAGCCCAGTTACTATCATTTCGAGCTGTCAACAGAGATACGTAATAGCCCTACAGGTCATCAGATGTAGACAATTACAAATAGCTTTACCAACTCGGTCATTAAATATTAAAATATTCGGTTCAATCGTGAAATTAAACTACAGAAAATGAGTAATAGCAAACGGTAGTAAAAAAATGTAGGTACTTGCCTTGGTTACATCTAAACCAGGGAATTAAATAATTATGGCGATTTAATACGAGCTTAAAACTACTTATGAATTATAAATACCTATTCAGCAGACTTGTTTGCTCCTTGCATTAGTGTGCATTACGCTTTATATGTCGGCCTATGTTTTGGGTGAGATCGTGAGGGTCGTGTCCGTGGAGTTCGCAGGTCTCTTGTTTTCTTCTTCTTCTTCTACGGGGGCTACGTAGTTCCATTCCTGCGTTTCTCCAGTTCCGAACAGTATGAAGTAACAGGCAGACGCAATGTATAGTGAAGCACCCGTTATGAATACTGGTCGCCACTCTGCGAATCCATTCTGGGAACAAGTAAATAAGGTTAGATACTTGTTTTACGATTGAGAGAAAATTCTTAGAAAAAAGACCCTAGTGCTAGAAACCAACACGGTATTTTAAGATTGACGTGACATGACTGAAGATGAATCCCTAACAATTAAAAACCGGCCAAGTGCGAGTCGGACTTCGGCCCCTTTAATTTTTTTATTTTTTGTTATAGCGGCAACAAAAATACATAATCTGTGAAAATTTCAACTGTCTAGCAATCACGGTTTATGAGATACAGCCTGGTGATAGACTGACAGCCGGACAGTGGAGTCTTTGGCAATAGGGTCCCGTTTTTGGGGTTCGGAACCCTTAAATACAGCTTAAAAATGGAGCTACTTACTCCATTCTTGGTAAAGTGTGCAGTAACCAGCGGCGTCACAAAGCCTGCAGTGTTGCCTATCCCGTTAGCGATGCCATAGAGCGTGCCCGCGAAGTTAGGAGCCAGGTCCTGATGGTTGACCAGGTTGGTCAGCGTGGCCGCGCCGTTGGAGCCCATGGAGAACGTGATCAAGGCCACGGACAGGATGGGTGCGCAGCCGGTGAAGCCCAGACCGATGAGCAGCAGTCCCGGCACCACGTGGGAGAACAGGCAGAAGAACTTCCTCATGAACGTTGTTGATACTATGTTCTGTTTCACGATCCTGAAAACGGGAAATTATAATTAGAGGATAACCGGTGAATCTTAAATAATGGGTGGAACACATTCTGGAGTTGCTCAAAGTTGGGAATATGTAGTAATTAACTATTTAGGTCGCTACCTAACATTTGAACTCGACATTTTCGTTACTTGTGACTGTTAAATATTTTGTAGTGATAGTTTACTTCTAAGCACTAATTATACAATAGTTTAAGAAATAACACTACTGCACTTAAATGTACACTTTTGTTTTATTTACTTTTTAAATAAATTATTCTTATTCTTATTTTATGAAAAAACAAAATAAATGTAATTAATTCACCGTTATCAGAAATAATATGTTGAAAAAGCGTGGTTAGGTAGTAGTCAGGACTCCCAAGTTATAGGTAATTTATTACTGGGAATATCCAAAACAATACGTAATGCATAATTTGCAAACAAAGCAAGATATCCTTGAGCTTCTACAAACAAAGTGCAGTTTCTATAGTTCAACATAATCCTCATACAGCTAAACCAGTCGACTTTGTAGGTCTCAACAATTTACATAAATATTGAAATATGACCAGTTTCCGTACCTGTCACCAATAGCTCCGAAAATGAGTGAGAATATCATTCTAGCGAGGTACGGCAGAGAAGACAGAGTGCCGGTAGATGTCAGGTTAAACCCGAGAGCGCTGGACACGAACTTGGGAGCCGCCGTCATCACGAAGTACAGACCCCAATTGCTGCCGTAGTGCAGTATCACCATAGCCAGGAATGGGAACGATGTTAAAATCTTTCTGAATGGCGGTACAATCTGAAAATATAATTTTATTATAAATAACCCGGTAGTTTGTTGACCTAGACACTCAAAAAGAGCACATTAAGTAGCTATTGTTCATTGTTTTTAGATATAATACAGATAGGTACGTTTAAGGCTAATAATAATCTCAAAAATGCAAAAAGTTGGTAGCCAAGGCGACTAGTAGGTATCACCTTCGATCGTCTGATGACCTGTAGATAATTGTTCTAGCCCATTTTTTCGCGGAACTTGTCCTCAACTTTAAATATATCTAAATCACGATATCTCCTTGTAGGATACCATGTGCAATCCTTGACAGAAACGTAGTAAAAAGCCTCACGATTTTCGACTATTACACGCGAACCACCACGTACTTATATTGAGGTCAGAGCTAAATACGTGTATAAGGTGATAATTTAAAGATTAGTTCTAAATATAAGTAGTTTTGCATGCAAAAATGTTTTTAGGTCTTTTTTTACACGACGTGCATTTTTATTTTTTGCTCGTTCTCCCAGCTTAAAATTAAGGTTATCTATGCAAATATTTAAAGTCCTCATTAGATAAATGTAATTCTAAAACACAACACGACTTATCAATTTTCGGTGCTCAAAAAGGTCATAGGCAATGGGAAATGGGAACAGGGGAAAACCAGCATCGGGTCACGTCCGTTCAAGCTTTGAGTTTAGAATATTATTAAGCAAAGACACGAAGCAATTCAGCCTTGGTGCTGTTCGCAAGGAGGTACAATTACTTTTCCGTTTTGGAGTATAATTATCATGACACAATTTTGCAACGTATCCTCATGCTAAATTCTTAGATGTAAAATAAGAAAAATTTGCGCTGTCTCGACCCAAATTAGGATATATACCTTGTTATCTTTAGAGCTCTGATGAACTTTGTCACCAATAGCCTCGAGGATGTACTTTTTCTCGTTGTCTGAAATGCGGGGATGCTGCACAGGAGAGTCGTACACGAGGTACCACCAGAGCAAACACCATACTAACGCGATCGCACCTGTAAACAATAACACAGTTTTATAAGAGGACTGTAGGACGCAGGGTGGCTGGTAGAAACTGGATGAGAGTTTCCTAGAATCAAGTTATGTCGTGTGCGATTGAAGAGGCCTATGTCGCCGAGGGAGACCTAGAAAACGCTGGCGTGACGACCAAGAGGCGTTTATGAGAGATTGGCCGGAGAAAACCGCACGCAGAGAAGAGTGGAAAGCTATGGAGGAGGCCTTTGCCCAGCAGTGGGACAATATAGGCTAAGTAAAAATAAAAACGAAAAAAAAAATCCTACAGTGGACTGTTGTAGCCTGATGACGAGATGGATGGAGATGGATGCCGATGCCTTTGACCGATACAGTTTCAGATAGTTTGGTGGTGTGAACAGTAGTATTATTTGCTTATCGGGCGGCCTTAATAATTTTCTTACCTAAGTAGGTAATATTATATTACCGAGCTATTTCTTAGAGCAATAACTATTTCAAAGACATCTACAAGCCCGTCACGGCTCAATTAGTTATGTAGAAATCAGCACCAACCGCCGCGGAATTTAAATAGAGGCGGGTAACAAGAAAGCCAATTTTGTAACACTGCAATATCTGAGCTACTCTGTGCTGCTACTTATGAAATATTCTGGAAGAATGCCGAACCATTATGAACTAGCTTTTGTCCACGGCTTCGTTGGCGTTCATTTAGAATTTGACAATCAATTCGGGTTGTACTCTGCTTGTAATAATATAATTCAACTAGTGTGCTTGGGTGCGCGAGCTGCGCGCAGCTCGCGGGTTTCGTGTTTTTGAGAAGTATTCCCTATCCTTATAGAATTTTGAGAATCCATAGGAATCCTTAAATGAATTGGAAAATCCGTTAGAATTACCCCTTAATCAGTATGAGAACCGTTAAGAACCCCTAAAACATTTAAGAAGTATAAAAAGACATTACCCTGAGGTTTGCTTGTCGCCGTCCCTGAGTTACGCTTCACCCACTCAACCTTCGTTACGCTACGGAGGTCGGCGGCTCGCTTCGCTCGCCACCTCCTCCCTTCGCTCCACTCAGTCTCGCAGGTTCGCTCCGCTCAGGACCTATCTACCACCGGACAGGTTTCGACGCCTACTATAATATTTGTTCAAGCACCTGATGGCTATCTCTAACCGTTACGAAGTTACAGCCCTTTCAATTTTAGGGGAGGTTGGGGAGGGGAGCTTCAGGACAGACAGACGTGGCAGGGCACTTTGTTTTATAATATGTAGTGATGATAGTGATATAATAATAATGTAGTGATATTTATAAGTTAGGATAGAATAGGATTAGGATTCTGTTACTCATTATTAACACCTCTATGGAAATAAGATTCGCGGAGCGCAGCGGATCGTAAGATTTATTTTTTCAGCAAGTTCTATTTTCGTATTAAATTATAAAAATACCAATATATTATACACGAGTGTACCTTCATCACGGATTACTTCCCCATGTTACACAACTCGACATGTTTTATTGCTGACGCATTTCTTACAGTTACGCTCAGAGTTCGCTCACCCCACAAAAGAAAAGAGCGTTAAAAATACATTCATGCATTTTTAACCCACGCATCAGGCATTTCTAATTTATGATTATAAAACCTGCTTACTTTAAGCGAAATGTACCGGTTACAGGACGATTTAATACAGCTACCATAATGATCTGTTGTTAAGGAAAAGAACACCAAACATCTCGCAATTTTTTTATACGTCCAATTATAAACCATTTTGAAAGAATCATAATTGGCAATTGCCAGAAACTCTTATCAGAAGTTGTCACAACTGAACAACCTACAGAGTTTTCTTAAGACGCAAAATGAGGTTGACGTTTAGATCATGAAACTGAACAAAAATAATATAACATCGCGCCTGTAATCCCCGCCGAAGGGTTAGGCAGAGGTTTGCCTAAGAGTGTTGTAATATTAGTTTAATAGAATTTTATGTCTATGAATTACTGGCAGGTTTTTAAGTCTATGGTCTTTAAAACCATATGTTGTTAGCAAGGTTTTTGAATATTACAGACAGTTGTGTCGTGTGAAGAAAATTCAGTATTATTGATGTGATTTAGTTTTGGAGCAGTATATTTTGATGAGAACATGTGTAGGTTTTAATAGACATTTATTTATAGGGAGTTTTTAATGAAAGTTTAAGTAAATTAAATGTGAAGGTCAAGATGATTTATTTTATGGAGGATCCCACTCTCACAACATGGTGGCAAGAAATATTCCACACTTAACAAAGAGTACACGCACAATTCACCAGTTATGTTTAAGTCCCATGTAATAGGGGGCGACCCTATTACCATCAACCGGGCACAAATCCAGATCCCGTGGCTGCTACTGAGACATTCCAGATTAAAAAGCCAATAACACTTTGCCCGACCCGGGAATCGAACTCACGACGTCATGCTTAGCAGTCACGCTTGCGACAACTAGATCAACGAGGCAGTAGGCAATTAATAGTAAAAGTATTAATTTTCATAAAAAAGGTAATGTCTCATGCAACTTTTCAAGCAAGTATCACAACTTGAGGCAGTGGTGGTAGCCCAGGGTGGCGGCCCCGACTTACGAACAGTAAGTCGTGGGTTCGAACCCAGACAGGCGCATTACTTTGTGTAATTTATTTCATCACCACTGCTCTCAAAACGGTGAAGGAAAACATCGTGAGGAAACCGGCATGTTCCAGAACCAAAAATTCGAAGACATGTGACATCTACCAACCCGCACTGGGCCCGCATGGTAGATTATAGCCCATTCCCTCTCATAGAGAGGAGGCCTGTGTCCCAGCAGTGGGAACATTAATAGGCTGATGATGATCACAACTTGATGACATGGGTTTGATCAGTGACGTTAGGTAGGTACTTAAGTGGATGGGCCATCTTACTTATAGTTTTACACTACATTGTTATGTATTTTTGCAAATTAGGTAAATTAGGTACTTTTAGGTTTCAGGGGATTGAAGTCTAACCTCATAAAGACTATAAAGAAGATTGGCCATCGTCTGAGTGCCTCCATAAAATTGAACGTTTCAAACCAAGTTACTTGTAATTATCTGTTTAACTGTACATCGAAAGTACATGTGGATCGTAAAGCGACTATAACTTACCGGGTACATAAAACGCGTAATCCCATCCGAAGTTTTCAATTAAAGGTCCTGTTAGCGACCATGTGACGACTGTGCCGATGGCGCCACCTAGCAGTGCGCTCACGAACTTGCCCTTCTCCGCCGGGGGAGCCCAATGGGCCACTAATGCGTGTAATGCTGGAAACAGGAATCCCTGTAACAAGTGGTAATTTATTAGGCATCGCTATCATCAGCTCATTCAATGTCACTGTCATCATTAACATCAGAATTTGAAATCTTGGCTAGAATTTTATGGGGCAAATGAATAATTGAATTATTGCTATCGACGGTTTAAACGGTACTTTATTACAGTTTAAAGTTACTGTTTAAAATTCTTCTCACGTAAATGTGCAAAAATATGTACATAATATAAACGGCCATTGTGATGACACAGATTACAGTAATCACACGTAACCCGCCATGAGTTCTAGCTGACGACACAATAGTTAATAGTCGACACAGCCCACCACGGGTTATAGATTTGCACGAATCATACACATGGCGTATGCGAACAGTATCAGGGACGCTTACGCGGCTGCTACGCTGATTCTATACGCCGCTACGCAGCTACTACGCGTGGCTACGCAACAAAAAATGACTTCTACTACGTACTGAACGTATCCTGCAAATGTTTGTAACGTAATTAATTGAGTCTTGTTGGATTCCTACTAAGTCACATTAATACCAAAAAATATTCCCTTGAAAATATTGACCATTCTAAATCACATTCTGTGCATAAATAAAGATATTATATTCCAACTAGGTACTTCTTATAGTTTATTACTCGGAAGACAGTAAATACTATAAATTGAACGCGTTTTTGAGAAATAATATGACGTTAGTCGTAGGTGTCGTTGATTTCTTAATCAATCTAATTACTGTATACAAGCAAGTGTTCCTAGAGCCTTTTCAAATTCCTAGAAATAAAGCTCAAAGTTGCGTAAACGCTACACATTAACGTAATAAGTGCAGGTAAGTCGTCAGTCATATCCATAAATGCAAAGAGAACATTCTGCGAGCTTCTACGAACGCGTATAAATAAATATGAAATGATTGTATAACAGTCTGATATTATCGCGAAAAAATGTTCTCGTGTCACAATTTCATAAACGATTCTGTTCACTGGCATGAACATAAATATGCGAAAAACCTCCGTCGCTTAAAATAACTGAATAATGTTATTCTAGAGTGTTCAGTTGTAGTTACAGGTATCTTTTTGTGAGTATCATTAATGAACAGGTTCATTTACATTGATATAAATACAATTGACACTTCCATAAAAATATAATGGCCGTGGGAATTTAGGAGTCATTTGATTAGCGTGTTCCTGAGCTAGCGTTACGATGGCGTAATATTTTGAGGTCATTGTAGAACAGATTAGTTGTAGTTTGTAAACAAAATACCTTCTCGGTTCAAAAATTAAGTATAATAAAAATAAAAGATTTTGTCAACATTCCATTTGTATAAAAAACACGACTTTTGTTATTTCTAAGTAGGTATATAATTAACAAAAATCAAGTTTTTTACCTATTTTGCGTAGTTATTAGGTAGATAAGAATAAAATGAATGCATTAATTCGTGGAATCTGTCATATTTTCTAGTGTTACAAATACCGGCATTAAAACATGTTGACTAACGCAGTTATGTGTCTTATCTACTTCAACTAATTGAAAAAAAAAACACTGATGCGCTGTGTGACTAAGGAACAAAACAACTATACTTAGTAGGGACAGTCAAATGTACATCTAGTTCTAGACGTCTACAGTTTTACTTTACAGATTTTATTAGTCTACTAGCTAATAGAAAAGGTCTTAGGTAAGTACTTATTCTTCTGAGAAGGTTCTTCATTTTCATTCTTTCAGTACCTAATGGACGATTTACTGGGTGAGATTTTATTTTTTACAATAGCCATGACGACAGTTTCAAAAAATTGCAAATCTATTTAGTCCGTCAGTTAGAGTACTGGAAATTAATGGACACGTATTTTTTGTTTTTGTAAATCAATGAATATTGACAAAGATAAAACGCATCAAAACTCGGGAGTGGGGGCTCGTGACGTCAGAACTAGCTAAAAATTATACCATGGCGTGACGTATTGAGAATTTTAAAAGCATCGTATCTTCGTCAATTTTGGTTTACGTAACAAAAGAAAAAACACGGGTCAAATATTTTTTGAAAATCTACTTAGATTAAAAAAATGAAAAAACTAATTAGTCCGTCAAGTGACGGATTAATTAGTTTTTTTTTGGCGTCTCGCCTATTTATGTGTAGGTCTGTGCTCTTATTTTTTATGAAAACCTGCATAGTAGGAAGTGGAAGTAAAATGTCAATAAAATTAATTAATCAGTAGATATTTATAAAAAAGTTGGGTCTATTGGTGAATATTCTGTAGGAGTAGGTACATTTAGGTAACATCTTAACTTGTACAGCTGTCAAGCTGCAAACTGCTTACTTATTTATAGAATAACTCATTGTTGATGCAATTATGCTAATTAATACCTAAATTATTCTTAATTAAGGTCAAACATTATCTTGCAAAATCGTAAACAATTCAAGATATATTATAGTACAATGGAATATTTATTTGGAATCTGACATTCAAAAACGGTTGCCTAATTATCAGCAAAGTAATGATTAAGAAGCCGTAATCTAGACGCTATAATTTATTAAATCGGTACATACCCAGGTAGCAATTATTCGTTAAGATACATAAGAATTTGGCATTTCAAAAATAATGTCTGGTTACAAGAATTACAGTATCGCGGATTATCATTTGCATAATAATTAAGCAATAGCAGTATGGAACTCCCAATGCTTTATAGTGTTCCTACGACAAAAAATACAAACGTTAGAAAAAGAAGAATTTCAAGTAGATGTATTTATTCGTGTGCTTCTTGCGAACGCTACGAGAGAAAAGAGTATTTAGGTAAGTAGGTAGGTACCTTTATTTGTTGCCTTTTTTGTTTCAAGTGTTTATCAGTGGAAACTAGTATAGTGTCTAAACTAGTATAGTGTCTAAACTAGTATAGTATAGTCGAAACTAGTATAGTATAGTGTCTAGTATATAGTCTAGTAGAATGGCCTTCAAATGCATACCTACTGTTCAAGAACACTGTTTATATTAGCTGTAAGTTTTCCGAATAAAATAAATATAAAATCGTACCGCTGCAAGCCCGCTGACGAATCTCACAGCGACCAGCACCATATAGTGCAACCTCGCCGCCTGCGGACTCAGCATCGTCAGGATAGCGCTAAGCAGCATGGTGACGAACACCAGCTTCCTCGGGCCCCAGAACTCGGCCGCTGTGCCTCCCACCAGGCAGGATATCGAGTACCCCCAGAAGTACCCCGATAACACGTACGCCTGCTGCTGAGCCGTCCATGTAAACGTGACCACTCCATCTGGCTGTGCAACAAAGAGTTTTATTTTAAACACGGTAAGATTAAATTTGTATAACACAGGTTAGCTCGAATTTTCAGCATTTAGTGCTTCCGTTCATGCAATATGTCATTATTTAACAAATGGCCGTTGAACATAACATCATAGTTATTTCTAATATGAAAAGTACGCGATGTAGGTACTTTGTTTGTGTTGTCTGCCAATCTCGAAGCTAAGCCTTTTTATTATTGTTTGCTTCTGTAGACGCCTGTATGTTTGCAATATTCATCTCAAGCAATAAAATCTTAAATCTCTGTGTTGACACTGACTTCACTGTAACATCATATCTACAATTTGTATAAACATTACATTGTTTTCCTGATAAACGAGCGAGAATCTACCTATAAAAACACCACAAAATCGGAATTATTAGAGCACAAAGAAATCTTTAAGAAAGACGCCTTACAATAGTATTATTTTGAAAACTCATACGTAATTTATTCAACAAACTTTCAATTACACAATATACTACAGAAAACATTTTTACATATTACACATACACAATAGCCCACACAAAGATTTTTATTTTTGGGCCACACCTGTGCTATGGAAAATTCGCATATTTTATTTGATAACTTGAATAGAGTACGAGTAAATACCTAACTTGTGAAAACTTAACACTGAAAAAAGATGTCGGTTCAAATACATTTATTGATTTTATTAAATATAAAAGTTTATTTTAAATGAGTGTATTGAAAATCAATCAAGTTTGTAAATGTTGTATTTATGTCAGTTTATGACCCCTTGGTCACTGCACATGGGGACCACTCTCGGAAGACCGTATATTATAGGAAATTCAAAATGTTCAAATAAATAAATAAATAAAAATAAATATCGCTGGACATTACACACAGCGCCATTTAGTGCAACACTAAGCAACGAGGCTTGTGTTGTGGACACCAGATAGTTGATATACTACATAGATACTTTTTGTTTGTAAATACATACTTATTATACATATAAACATCCATGACTCGGAAACAAATGTCGATGCTCATCACTCATCACACAAACATTTGCTCCTACCGGGATTCGAACCCGGGACCCTACGAACGTAAGGCAGCCTCACTACCGCTGCGCCAATCGGGTCGTCAAATGATCTTCTAGGTTTCCCAAGTAAAAACAAGAATTACTCATTCACTACTCGGAGATTTTGTAAACTTTATTTTGGTAGGTCTTTTCTATATAATACAACGAGGTGTAAGCGTGGGGTATATCACCACAATACTGAAAAACCACTTCTGAAAACTCCTGAAAAATCATAATATGAGGGTATTTTTTACAATGGTTTATTTCGTCGAGCTCTTATTTAACTTTTTGGAAGGTAAGTACGGCCATCAATCATCGAGCCACACACTCAGTATATATATACAGCATGTTGCATATTGCTAGTTTCAAAATAGGTATAGATAAAGTATTACCTGTCGCAGTGCGTGCTTGGTGACCACGGTACTGTTGTATAACGAAGTATCGTTTGTAGCGATGGCCTCGCACTCGCTTTTCACCCTGTGAATGATAATGAAATTACTATTGTGTACATAAATAACAATGCCAGACTAAACTATTTGATCATAAAAACGTGATTCTACTGCAAATAATAAGCTGATTTGTACTGTTCAGATTCCATATTTTAGTCCAGATTTAAATCTTTAAGAGTGCACGGTAAAAATGTTTATCTATCTAATACCTTAAACGAGCAATTCTTGTATACACCACTATTTTTTAATTAGTACACGTACCCCAGCCGTTCCCGAAAGGGAACAGAACAATGGTTTTTTAATTGTGTCTGTAATTATGAGAGGTAGGGCTTTTTATTATATATGTAAAGTCTCAATACTTAATACGGATAAACAGCAAAGTTATTAGCGTTTGTTTATATCCCAAAATGTCACTCAATGTATGGAAATATTGTACAGGCCATTCATAATAGTATTCATTAATCGTTTTCTCTCGCTCTCGCGTTCGCGTGGTCATTTTCTAGTAGTAATTGTTATGAATGATTAATTCAGGAGTTAACTAATTATGTTGGGATATAGTTGTTTTGAATGTTGACTACATAAAAATGATCAGAAAAGGGATAGAGCCCCATTTGTTTTTGTACTAAATTAAAATTAGTGGTGTATAGTTATCTGAATCTCGGAAACGGCTTCAACGATTTTCATGAAATTTAGTATACAGCTCTTTTGGGGGCGATAAATCGATCTAGCTAGGTTTCATTTTTAGATAAAAAAAAGTTATCCAGTTACACTAAGAAGAGTTTCGCAAATCCCGTATTAAGCCGTATACGACTTTCAGTATGAATGAGCGAAACAATATACTAATCAATTAAACACAAACGCACGATCACGCGGTCGGGCAACAATATAACAGTACCCCAAAAGAAAAAAAATATAGAACAGTTTACTTCTAGATACTTTTAATTTACAACAAAACAAGTTGTATGTTTTCTTCGTATTGTAAGCAATTACAATTAAAATAATAATATTTCAATATGAATTTAAGTAAGTTCCGGCATTTGAAAGTGTTATAAGTGCGCCATTTGACTAGTAGCAGTAAGTAATTGAGTTTCATAAAACTTAATAAATTGATTAAATATTATTTAATGATGTAATACTTATAGATTAACGTAAATTCAATTTAAAACCATTAAAATTATATACTCAGCAAATAGTTCCGAGTAAGAATTAACTTTGTTCTCCTATTGGCTAAAAAATGGCGCGCTTTCCCTCTTTGGTAACGTAGACACAGAGCTGTCGAGTAAATTGAATAATCTTTTTGGAGTTAGTATTTTTGTAACCGTCGAGCTGTGCAGTACAAATAAAGTGTTTATCCAAGTCTCAGTGTCTTTTCTTTCAGTATGTTTTCAGTTTTGTCCGTGTCCATTGCGCGGCGAATTGTTATTTAACACGCACATTTTCTTGACGTCATTTGTGACAACCTTATCAAGATGGACAGCAGTTATATTACTATATACACATGTACAGAGCAACTGACCGATTTAAATACACTGACCTGCAAAAATAAGTACTACACTTTTTAAATTTCAATTTTTCCCAAACTATAGAAGTTAGAGATTTAAAATAAAAAAACTTTATAAAGCAATTTTATCAGCTTTCTTTGAAACTATAGACAAAAAAACTATTTTTAGAGTCCTTTTTGTTTCGAAAGTATATCTTGTGTACTTAAAAAGTTATTGCAATTTTAAAAGTGTGATACTTATTATTATTACTATATTATTCGTTTGTTTTGACCACGTGACTTAACGATGATAGATGTCATTCCCATACATTTGGTTAGTTTTCTATAGCGTTAACGATTGTAGATTGTCAACTTGGCTAAGCCTACAGTTTATTTTATAAATATTTGTTTACTAGAGCCACTTCTAAGAAAATATTTTGGGTTTTCTGAAAATTAAATTGGTGAAAAGTGAAAAGCTAGACCTTTAGCCATCAAAGAAAAGAAATATTTGCATAATATGTTTGGCATTACTATAGGAAACTAAGTATTATGAAAGTTTTTCTAAAAATATCACCACAAACAAAGCCATAAACGGTTAGTCACACGTATTATTGAGAGAACGTGAATGAAAGGAGAACGAGTGAAATTAACCGGGAACACTGTTCATTTTCTTTACGTCATTCATGCTACGGCAGTGTTAGAATACGAACAACGAACACAAGGGGGGGCATTTCAAGAATAATGATTCAGAGCACCTTCACGTGAAACATTTAGGTGTTTTATGTTTATAAGGATTGAGAAGCAAAACATATCGTAACATCACACCTGTAATCCCCAAAGGGTTAGGTAGAGGTGTACCTAATAGTACACCCACATTTCGCCAGTTATGTATAAGTCAGGTAAAGGGGTCTATTGCCATCAACTGGGCGCTAATCCGTTGCTGCTACGTAGAAATTCCTGATGAAAAAACACAATAACACTTTGCCCGACCTGGGAATCGAACCTAACTAGGACCTCATGCTTAGCAGTCGCGCTTGCAACCACTCGAACAACGAGGTAATCAGAGAATTAAGAAGCATTATATTAAACACTAGCGGACGTCACGCGGTTTCACCCGCGTAGTTCCCGTACCCGTGAGAGTACGGGGATAAAATATAGCTTATGTTACTCGCTGATAATGTAGCTATCCATTGCTGAAAGAATTTTTCTAATCGGTACAGTAGTTTTTAAGTTTAAAGATTTGTAAAAATACAAATCTAATCCCTTTATTTTCGACTCAATCTATAACTACAGATTGAGTCGAAAATTAAAAAAAAAAATCAGTACTACGCATAACCCCCGCCAACCCCTTCCTTTCTCCAAAAACTTAACCTTCTAAAAATAAAAATAACACTCTTACATAACATACATGACACATACAAACTTAAACTCATTTAAATCATTGCGCATGCATTACTTAACACTGCAGACTTTATGGTTTGTTTACGGGTTCAAAATGTTATAAACATCGCAGTGGCTTTCATAAGGAAAGTGTTAATTAAAGTGACAATTACCATTATTGTGCGGCGGGTCGTGAGAATGTCGGCAGGTACTTGGCAGCACGTGGCAAGCCACGCGTGTCTAACTGATGCGATTTGAAACATTGGGTACCAGTCCGTCACGTGTTTAACGCATTTTTAATACGCATTTGGAAGCAACTAGGTACTAAATGTCTGGTTTAAAACCAAACAGGTAAAGAAAAGTGAACTGAAATAAGATTCAACATTTGAAAAGATTCACAATTCAGTAACCAAAGGACTACTTATTTTGTTATGAAAAACATGACTTCTGAAGTTTCAAAACCCGGAATACGAAGTTTCGAGTTTCTAAATATTGCATGTTTTGTTGACTTTACTCACTGTACTCTTTAGATAACAATTACTGTCCATTTAAATTGGTTTGATTGGCAATCAATAAATATATATCTGATCCTGCGTTAAACATTTAGAATGTATTTTATGAGAAATGACTTTGAAATCAGAATAAAGTACCGTGGCTATTGTATTGTAATATTTAAGGACGTAAGCGGTGAATTAGTGACTAATTTTTTTTTTTTTTTTATATTTTGAAATATTAATTATTTAAAGATTATATTTAAGATAGCAAGTTAGTAATTTTTCAGTCCGGAAAATTCGTGATTTCTTAGACTCATATATTAGTGTCATGAATGTCTGCGAAAGAGCCTCCAATAATACCTAAAGTCTGAAAAGACCTATGAGTAGTTTGTGACTACGTGATCGAAGCTGCTAGGTATAGCCAGTATAGCCACTTGTATATTGTATAATAAATAAAGGTGTTATTACGAGTAAAGTGTCCTTAAGAATGTGAGCGTGGGTGACTGTAGACAGACAATTACAGACTACACCGTACTTGTATGTATAATCCCAGAGTAATTCTCCGATCAGTTTTTAAAGTTATGTTCAAAACTGAAAAAGTAAAAAAGGTTTTCTTGTAAAACTTTTTCATTAAGGCGGTTTTCCCTCGACAACGCTCGTCCGCGCGGACCAGCACATCGTGTGAGAATCGCCTAACTTGTATGTGAACTGTATTTATTGAATTAACTTAAAAATTATGAAATCTATGACAACACTTACGACAGATCCAATGGCATCGCAACAGGAAAAGTTGAAGGACTCTAAATTAGCGTAATAATTATCTGGTAAAGGGACCTTTAGATTATTTATACCTTTAGATTATTGTACACATACTGCTTCGTCGTTAATGACGAATAACCATTATAAATTATAATACACCACATAGGGGTACCTATCTACTTACTTAGTCAAAAAGTACACAGGGTGTAATAGGGATATGCATTTATTTTCTTTTTTTATTTCGATACGGAATGTAAAAATACTACTTTTAAAAATAATGACAAAAAGTGAAAACAAGACCAAAATCGGCCAACAAAAAGTTATAACCAATAAAACTTTTGTCTTTTGTTTTTATCTCTTTCTAGATAAACGAAATTTAGTATGGATTTGGACGAATAACGTCATCTCTCTGTCTAATCTGCAGTTTCAAATTCTTATAACTTAGTATTTTTATAGTTGATATTAAAAAAAAAACACTTTGCTATTTCTGACGATAATACGCTTTGTTTAGTTAGAGTGATAAAACAAAATCATGCTTATGCTATTGACACTGACGCCCAACCGGTTACCATGTATTCAGTACATCCTTAAGTGACGCCCCCTTTACATAATTATAGAAATTGTTTCATAGGTATTTATTTACCTATTTCCTAAAAAAATACAATACCTACATGGTCAAATGTATGAAACAAAAGAATTTAAAAAAAATACGTGGTAACCGTTTGAGCGTCGGTGTCCCGTATGTAGGCACCTACGACCTATAATCTCAACCGATTCCTTGTAAGTAATGAAAGTTGCAATTTATTTTATTAGGTATTTATTATGAGTCAGGTTATTTTTAAACCAAAACAATGTATTCAGATCGTGAACACATATGTTTTTTAAATACCACTAGGTTGGTACCTATTTTCTAGACTATACAGGGTGTAAACAACCTCATCACGAAGCCGTCAACCAAGCATTCTGTACATCAAATTAAGTAACTTTACGCAAAAAAAAATGAAAAAAAAATGCTGGGAAACGACTTTTTTTTTTGGGGTGAAAAATCATGTTTTCTGGTAGAACTCAGTGTAACGCACTCAAAACATTGTGCTGATGGATGGATTGAATAGTACGGGGGTCGTGGAGTTGTTTAAAGTAAAAACCCTACATTAAAAACTTGTATTTTAAAAAAAAGTTGTCGAAAAGTTGGAACTTTGACCCCCAATATCTCCGTAACTAAGTTTATGGTTCCCAGGAATGGTGTAGAACAAAAAATGATCGCAATGACGAGGAGAACAAGAACCTTTCGGCTTCGTTTAGAGGTGTTTTACACCCTTTATGTTTTGTAGGAATTGTGCATTTAAGGCAATTAATTACCCGAGTCAATCTCCTGAGGATACCCCGTGGAGGGGCAAAATACGTGTCAACGTGTCACGTGTTTGGTTGAATGGCATGCTAATTTTCGCATTTCATGTATACATCTTGAAGGCATTTTGAAGGCGGTTGTTGCATATCGCATCCAAGCTTGGAACTTTATCGCAGAATTAACAGTAAATGTCGTTTACTGTTAATGACGATCCGAATGGCGCAGCGGTACTGAGGCTGCCTTACGTTCTTAGGGTCCGAATTCGGTAGAAGCAAATGTGTGTGTGATGTGCATGGACATTTGTTTCCGAGTCATGGATGTGTATATGTATTTTAAGTATGTATTTACAAACAAAAAGTATCTATGTAGTATATCAACTATCTGGTGTCCACGTGTCCACGACACAAGCCTCGTTGCTTAGTGTGGCACTAGATGGCGCTGTGTGTAATGTCCAGCGATATTTATTTATTATTTATTTACGCACATCGTTTAATGTCATGGATTTCCGCAAAATAACGTCTGATTCCAGAACTTAAAACAAACGCACTAATTCCTATCTTATGCTATGCTAGACAAAACTAACTGAATACTTACTAGAATACTAAATCAGTTTGAGTTAAGAAAAAACGAAGCCTTCACCTAACGCCTAACGTTGCCGACTGTACCTACTGTACATACAGTCAGCATAGATATAAGCTCCTTTACTTACCTATGTTTAATAAGCACTTCTACGTATAATCAGATTGTGCACAATGCACATGGATGCAGTCGGATGCACTTGGTACACTTAGCACGACAATGCGGTCACCATTCATTGTGACGCATCGCTGCTGATTTACCCATGGCTGGCTAAAAAGAACCACGTTTTCATAATGTATGTACTTACGAGAACAATATTTTCAGCGCTAAATCTTTATTTACCCCCTTTTTTTTTTTTTTTTTTTTCGGATGGGAAATCATCAAATGACTTCTCCCGCTCTGGGCGGAGCAGGTCAGACTTTTACTGACTAAAACCCATCCATGTTCCTTCATCGCCCTTTGTGTTCCGGGGCCACGGTATCTCTTTCGAATAGTCCCGCAGCCCCGGCAGGCTTCGGTCCTTGCGGACCCCTTCCCTATTGCTGACTCTCTTTGAGGCGCGCGTGGAACACGAACGCGCCGTCGACACGGCCTGTCGTCATGAGACGTACGGACGGCGAGCTAGCCCATAGCTCCCCGTCCACAGGCCCGCGTTTATTTACCCCCTGCAACAGGAATCCATGCATGTTTGTAGGTACTTAATATATGTATTTATTTCAAGTACAATATTGTTATTTGTCTTATTTGAAGTATATAAACAAAGTACTCAAAACAAAAATATTTAGGTATAAAAAATACATGCATCTCACCATGACGTTCAAAGTTATGTTTGTTTAGTTAGATAAATGGCTCAAAGTTCTATCTTTAGTCAGATACAAGAGAGATGTGATAAGATAAGTGTTGCTAGCGAAAGTGATATTTTGTTATTGTAATATATCAAGCTACTGGCTTATGCACACGGCTTCGTCCGCCTTCAGTTCGGTAATTTCTCCACGGGATCGTACTACCGGGATAAAAAGCATCCCATGTGTTAATCCAGGTTATAAACTATCTACATATCAACGACCCGAATGGCGCAGCGGTAATGTGGCTGCCTTACGTTCTTAGGGTTCCGGGTTCGAATCCCGGTAGGAGCAAATGTTTCTGTGATGAGCATGGACATTAGTTTCCGAGTCATGGAAACAAAAATAATATATGTAGTATATCAACTATCTGGTGTCCACAACACAAGCCTCGTTGCTTAGTGTGGCACTAGGTGGCGCTGTGTGTAATGTTGAGCGATATTTATATTGATTTTTTTATTTTCTGTGTGCCAAATTATATTCAAATCCGGTCTGTAGTTTTTGCGTGTAAGAGTAACAAACAAACATCCAGACATCCATACATCCTCACAAACTTTCGAATTTATAATATTAGTGGAATGTATTTCAGTCCCAATAGCACGAGCCGACACTTGAGATAGATCAGCTTATCGATTTCTTGATAAGACTATCAGATCTCCAAGAAGAAACGCTAGAGCTGTGACTCAAGCCGATGTAAACAATCGATAAATCAACCCACAAATTAAGTCTAAGGGCTAGATCGATAAAACTGTTTACTTTTTATCAAATGACGCTTTTCTGGTACTACTGATACTGATATAAGAATATCAGAAAGGTAGGTTCAATTTGCAAAGGTTGGATGGAAGATACAAAATATGAACAAGAAACTAATCACCATTAATTTAAATATCTACTGTCACTTTTTACGCAGTTGATTTATTATCAAGAAAAAACAACAAGGACTTTTTATACCGAATCAAAACCAAACTATTTTTTTTTTAGTTTCTTTATTAAGTTTGTACAAAAGTTACGAAAACGTCTGAAAGTGATTTTATATTATAGGAATCTTTCTTAGTTTGCACTTGCATTTTGTTACGGAGGCTTGATAATCCGCATACTATTTGGGACTGACTTAGTTGTATTGTAGTAGTATTATATAGTGAAGTTTTTATTACATCTATAAAGCTAGGATCTCAGGGTTATTATACTTGTCAAAAAATAACATGTCAGTACCTGTCAAGTTACGGCCGTTCTCTATAACTTACTTACGTATAACTGTTGGTTAATGTGCCTTCTTCCGTAGCTATCGGTGTTTCTATAAACAAAGAATATCCTATCCGTGTCACCTACCTGTCACTTGATTCATAGAAAAATCAAAGAAAGCTTTTCTGTGACGTTTTGTTTCTAACCGTCGGAACCGGGTGGACGGTAGATGCCTATAATGGCATAGTTAGAAATGGATACCTGGATAGCTGACGCGTGTGAAATATTGATTTCAGTTACATGGGCCAGGTAGCCATCTCGAACGTATGCTACCACACCGTAATTTTGATTAAGCTGATTTTTCGTAGGTATTGTACGAAGTGTAGTCATCAAGCAATTGTCTGTGATAGTTAAGCCTGCACTCCGTTAATAACATCAACACGTCTATGCTATGTTTTATTTGTGAAATTTATGCATCTATAATACAGTTAATTAATAAAATAAACGTATTAAATCTCTGAAACGAGATTCAACATGTTAACTAGCTATTAAAACATAAAATAAAAATAAATAAATATCGTTGGACACACAGCGCCATCTAGTGCCACACTAAGCGACGAGGCTTGTGTCGTGGACACCAGATAGTTGATATTATACTACATAGATACTTTTTTTTTGTTTGAATACATACTTATTATACATATTATAAACATCCATGACTCGGAAACAAATGTCCATGCTCATCACACAAACAATTGCTCCTACCGGGATTCGAACCCGGGACCCCAGAATGTAAGACTAAGCCTCACTACCGCTGCGCCATTATTTTTGAAAGTACCTACTTGTATTTTAATAATTGCAATTTTTTCCATAAATTATTGATGTGTTTCCCGGTCTCAGATAAATGCGTCAATTAAACTAAACAAAAAACTAGTTCTAAACATCTTAAAATGAGCAATGAGTTCATTTTAGATGAAGTACTATAGTTGGGAAAATATACAATAACTTTATGTTGTGAACAGGTACCAGTACATCCATGACCATCACATGCTACGTATGTACTGACATTGATATTTAATTCTATTACGAATAAATTTATGACGTTTTATGTAAATTCCAGTTTTCATGAGATGCGTAGATTTTTTTCCAAGTATTATGCAGATACTTTAGATTAAAAATAAGATTAACTTATCTTTCTGCACGTGCTAAGAAAAATACCTATTTGACCACACGTGTCTAACTAAGGCATAGCATCTGTATCTGCCTACAATATCGAGCCTGAAGGACTTTTGGAACATAAAACCAGACCGAGGTAGACCGCGGCGAAGGTGGTGTGACGATCTGATCTCGTTTGCGGGGCGAACATGGCCAGATATCGCACAAGATAGACAGGTTTGGGAGGAGAAAGGGGAAGCCTTTGCCCAGCCCAGAGTCCCAGACACTGAAATAGTCTAACAAGAAAAAAACAGGCCTAAAACAAATTGTCGAATCAGTCACAGAAAAAATAGTAGAGAAAATAACACTGCTGAAACGACCTGCAGATGTATTTAAAATTCTATGAAAATATTGAGTAAAGTTTACCAGCAAGTACAATCACTGCTCACGATACTACATTACCAACACGTTGATACCGCGGAAAGTCACGTACAGATAACGTATTGGGTTTAAGGCCTGCAGTAATACACAACTAATTATGCTCCCGACTCATTGCTACACGCGCTAACATTATATATTACCTTCGTATTGACTTATTAATTCATGGAAACTTAACACTAATTCCATATTTTCTTTTATAATTATTCCACGCTATGTAATTATGTCTGTGTTTGTGTTGAAATCGCTAAACTTTATTGCTTTATTGAAGCTAAGTTATGACACTTACGATGTGGTCGTGGTATCATCAGGCACCATCGCTATGATGTTGACGCTCATGTTCACCCGCATCATGTAGTTGACCCAACACGCGAAGAACATCATGATGGCCACGTTGAACCGCGCCGGCACCAAATCTGTAAAGAGGAACCCATTTGATTAACATATCGTTACAAAGTGATACTGCAACTTGAATGCATTCGAGGAACCCACGAACTTTTACCAACACAAAACTGAGTGCATTTTCCTCATCGACTCCACATGTTAATTGGATTCCAAAATGTCTTAACAAACTGTGATGAAATCAAGTTGAACGTATCGATATCAATAACCTCGCATTATCGATAACTTAATTACTATTCGCCCAGCTACTCGTACGTTCAAACTTTGACGCGAGATGAGATTATTTCGTCATCGACCTTAGACGAATGCGGAAATAGACACGAGTTTTTGAGTTTGGCAAATAGTTGTCGACAAGAATGCACGACCTCGCAGAACCCGTAAGTGTGCGGAACATAAACTTTCGAATACATTGTCAATATCAGGCGGACACGCGGTGACGAACGTGTGCGGTTCATTGCACCGTGCATAATGAGATACCCGCTTATTAGAAATACTGAGATTATAAACAAAAAACAAGGCGAGGCGAAAGTTAATTCTGACACATTGAGCGCTTGAACTAGTTTGGAGCGTCGAAATTATTGACATGATGCAAGTGAAATTAATTGATCATTCACACAGAAAAATCAGTGACGCATTCAATAAAATGTAGCTACAACAAAACAGCAAAATACAAGATTCCAAACAAGCATTGGCCATCACGTTTTCGCAAGCACGTTCTTTGCAAACTTGTGTCTATAGTCTGCCGCCAAATTGTAGACCGCTTTTTCAGGTAATAAAATAATTAAGAACCAAGCTCTTTATTTAAATTTTATAATGGCATTACTTCGGCATAGGCATCATGCATACCAGTATTTCCATACCATACATTTACATTTCTAGGTATCATCCTATCCATCCAAAAACAACTTCGCGTTAGACCATGGCAAAAACCTAGTAGAATTAATCAGTATTATCATTGCAAAAGATCGTGTATTTCTATGGCCATGACCTCGTTGAATAGCCCCGCGTGATGACAACAAAACAATCTCAGTCAGCCACTACAGGCCATCGATTTGTGTTTTTTGGAGACGATTCGAGGCGACCTCCGAGTTCGACGCCTAGGACACGCCTTCCTCACCTATCCGAATAAATTACAATGATGTAATCTTAAAAAGTTTACCTGTCTGTAATGTAAAGCGTTTCCCCTAGAAACAATAACAGTAAAATAGCTCCAAAAAAAAACCAAATTTTTGTATTCGCCACCACTTGATATTTAAGTACTATAAGTAACTAAAAAATTAATTGTTTTTTGCTTTAAATAGCAGCTGTTATAGTTTACAAGTTTCATTTATATTCGCATTAAATAATAATTTAATGATTTCTGTATAATCCTCTTCTAGCATAGATAAGCATTTATAAATTTATTTTTACAAACAGTTTCTCAATGGCAAAGAAACTGGTTCCTGTCATGGTTAAAACATTTGCCAGCCAGCAGATAATTAGGTATCTATCGGGGCAACTGGCCTGCCAGACGATCACTAATTATCTTCACTCGTAAAGGCTCTTTTAATTCATCATGTAGCCTCATGTTTCTATGGAGTGAGTCGAATGGCTTCACCTAACCAATTCTGTCAGAATCGCTTAAGGGGACTACAGCAGCTAAACGCGAGTTTTATAATGCAAAAAAGCATATGATTTACTGCAATAAACAAAACCGGAAAAATATATGATATTCTTCAGGATATATGCTAGTATGATAGTGTTTTGAAAACACAACTAATTATACTCGATAAAAATTTCGCACTATTCGGCCCGCAGTGACTGACGTAACAACCACTTTGTAGTGCAAGCTGATTAGAACTTTATTCTAACATTATTTCAAACGAAGTTTGAACCACCACAATTGGAGTTGCTAATTTAGCTCCTGTAGTCGCCTTAATGATGTCTTACATTGGATTCGTATCAGATTCAAATTATAGCTGCTTCCTTCATAGGTACTCTTTTCCTCTCGCCATTCTTCGACAGTCAAAATCAAAATCAAAATCAAAGCATTTATTTCAAGTAAGCCAGTTACAGGCACTTTTGAATTGTCGAAACAAAGATGAAAATTAAATGTAGCTACAGTCCCAGTCACAAGACAAAAACTGTGAAAGTACTGTAGTTGCCCATTCCCTAGCGTAGATCTCTATGGAGAAGAACGGGCAAGAAACTCCATGGACACTCTTTTAAATCAGAATATTGTTACAAAATCTTGGTTACATCATTCATGTTGAGATGGTATATTATGTGAGAACAATGTAGCAAGATGTGCACGTTAAAAGTGTCCACAGTAAAACAAAACAGAAAAAAAAACAATTCAAAAACTAAAATAATTCATTAAAATAAGCCATGGCAACTGAGAGATGACCAGTCACAACCGACAGCGCCCGTTCACGGACATGACGCATGGATCAGCACCATTCAACTCAACCATTTTGAAGGGAACTAAATGATCCGACACATGCGCCACCATCAGCGAGACTTTTGAGTGAGCATGACATATTCTCAACCGCCAGGGCACATTCAAGTCAAGAAAAGACGTAGGTTTCCAGTGAATGATAGCTTTCTAGTACATAGTACTCACATAATATGGGCTATGCGATTATATAATACTAAAGAGATTGAATCTATACAATGCAAAGATAGTTGTACAATCTTCAGCAGCTCCAACAATACCATTTAATGCTATCAATTTAAGCGCCCCTGTCCTTGTGGAGCAGGACCAGCATTGAGCCAAGCATTTTTATCAGCGATATAATCGCTCAACTTGTAATATGCTTGCTTACATAGTGTGCGTTTAATACATGTTTTAAATTTCGTCTCATTCAGTTCAAGAATACTTTGTGGAATTTTATTATAGCATCTCAAACAGTACCCCATGAAAGATGAGTCTACTTTAGCGAGTCTGAAGCCTGGCTGAACTAGTTGGTCCCTATTTCTAGTACTGTAATTATGTCTGTCACCCCTTTTACCAAAAAGGTGCAGATTTTTTCTGACGTACATTATGTTTTCGTAGATGTATTGACAATGTACTGTCATGATGCCAATATCCTTAAACAGTTCCCTTAGAGAATCGCGCCTACGAAGATTATATATGGCTCTGATGGCTCTTTTCTGCAGAATAAATATAGACTCAATATCTGCAGCCCGTCCCCATAGCAAAATGCCATAAGACATTATACTATGAAAGTAACTAAAATAAACCAGTCTAGCGGTATCTACATCAGTATACTGACGGATTTTTCTAATGGCATATGCTGCTGAACTTAGCCGCCCCGCAAGAGATGTTAAATGAGAACCCCATTGTAGCCTTGAATCAAGCTTAATCCCCAGGAAAACCGTTTTATCTACGAATTCAAGTTTCTCTTTATTCAGTACTATATCACAATCACTACTTTTAACATTCGGTAAAGCAAATCTTATGCATTTGGTTTTTTTTTCATTTAATACCAAATTGTTTGCTGTGAACCAATTTTGGACCTGAAGTAGGGCATTATTTACGTCATCTAGATTTTGGGCCCGCCTATTTATCTTAAAAATTAAGGAAGTGTCATCAGCAAATAACACCATATTTTGAGGTTGGTTTTTCAATAAATAGGGTAGATCATTTATATATACTAGAAAAAGGAAAGGACCCAATATTGAGCCTTGTGGAACCCCCATTTTTACTTTTAAACCATGTGAATTAACACCATTTATTTGAACATGTTGTTGTCTATCATTCAAATAAGATTTTACCAAACTATGTGCAAGTTTACCCAGTCCGTAATGCTCAAGTTTCAAAAGTAATGTGTCGTGATTTACACAATCAAACGCTTTGGAGAGGTCACAAAAAATTCCTATGGCGTCTTGAGACTCTTCCCACGCAGTAAATATGTGCTTTAATAAGGTTACACCGGCGTCAGTTGTACAACGTCCCTTGGTGAAACCATACTGTTGATCATGTAAGATTCTGTTGGTTTTAAAATGATAGAGCATTTGATTAAGCATTACCTTTTCAAAAACCTTGCTAAAAGCTGGTAAAACCGATACAGGTCTATAATTATTAGTGTCTTTACTGTCCCCGGATTTGAAAAGAGGTATGACTTTACTGTATTTCATTAAATCAGGGAAAACTCCTTGGTCTACACATAAATTAAAAATTAAAGCTAGGTAAGGGGCTATAGTCTCAAGTATGGATGTACAAACTTTGATAGACATTCCCCATAGATCTTCGGTCAGTTTGATTTTTATTTGCCGGAAAGCTTTAATAACTATCATAGGGTTAATGTGTTTAAATTTAAATTCAGCCAGGCAGCCAGACACATTCGCCTTTAATAAACCAATTGAGAGTTCAGGTGAGGAAATAAGAGCCTCTGTAGTTTTTAATGGTACATCGGTAAAGAAATTTACAAATTCTTGAGCTACTTCCTGATCAGAGCTTTTAGGACCACATGCTGTATCTAATGTGTAGCTAGTGTTACGTATTTTCTTCCTGTTAGTCTCGTTATTTATGACTTTCCAAACTGTCTTTATTTTATTTTCTGCTGTTTTGATCTTGTTGCTAATGTGCAGGGCTTTAGCAACCTTGCATGTATTTCTAAAAAATTTTGAATACTTAGCAACATACTTGTTAAAAGTTTCAGTGTTTATAAAAGGCTTAAGGCCATAAAGCTCAAATAGTCTTTCCCTACTTTTTCGGATACCTCTAGTTGCCCAATCACTAAATATGAATTTAGGGCAAATACTTTTTGTCTTCTTTTCAAAAGTTTTATTGAATTCCGTGTGAACTATTGAAAAGAAACGATCATACAATTGATTTATATTAATATCGTCAAGGCTCATAGCACTTAACTTGTTTTGTAGCGAAATATTATACCTATTTAATCTGCTAGAAGTTATAGGTCTAAATTTAATTTGAACTTTTTGCAATGGGGGTGTATTACACCTAAAAGTTACAGTTTGTCCGCTATGGTCAGAAGGCAGACAATTTACTATGGCCTTATCTAAGTAATCACAATCGCAGAAAACATTATCTATGCAAGTAGCAGTAGAAGGAGTGACTCTAGTAGGTTCTATAAAAGTGTTGGTCAAGTCAAATGACCTAAAAAGATTTAATAACCGACTGCTATTTGAACTTTCTTCTAAAATATTGATATTGAAATCACCACAAATAATTGTAGACTTATTACTGGCTGCAAGTTTTGCCAGGACATCTTCCATTATTGATTCAAATAAGGAAAAGTTTTGATAGTTTGGGGGTCTGTACACACACACAATTACATGCTTATCTAGCTCAACACAGGACAGTTCGACGCAATGTTCAACTGAGAGACCTACTATGTCATTACGTTGCTTATATTTAAAACAATTTTTTATTAATATTAGGGAACCTCCACGAAGCATAGTTTTACGGTTAAAGCAGCTACCCACCATATAGTTCTCATAATTGATAAGCATTTGGTAATCCTTTAGCCAATGTTCAGTAAAACAAATAATGTCAAACTTACTATTTTCTAAAAACAATTCTATTTCTAATAATTTGGAAGAAATGCCTTGGATATTTTGGTGGAATAATTTCAATAGTAGACTTCGACGTAGATTACAATCAAAAACCCCATAGTGATGAGTCATCACTCATAACTATGGGGTTCATCAAGTTCTAGAACTTCATCAATTCATCTTTGGTTTAACGATGGGCGTGGAAGGTGACATTACATTTGTTAAGTAAGTAGTACCGACGTTCGCAGAAACATAAAATTTATGACAGAGGGCGGGGTGACCACATTGTCCTGACAAACCTATTGTTATTGGTGGTCCTATTGTGCCACCGTGAATAGCTTGTCGGTTACCTAATTGATGTATTTGCAAACGTAGTCATTACTGCCCGTACCTCAGTCCGTACCAGGCGCAGTGATGAGATTCGCTATTATTTATTACGTAGGTGTACTATACATACCTAGTTATCTCCTTCTATTGTTTACCTAATGATGATTTAACACTAGACTTTTTTATTAACCCTTTTCTTGGCAACGTATTCCTCAAGACACAGTTAATTTCAAAAAATTCTCACTCAAATATTATTTACATTAACTAAAACGCAATGTTATTTTTTAATAAAGTAGAGGTTTCCGAATGTATCTAATTGACATTGACAGAACTGATTGCCAAATTCGTTCAAAAGCTGCCAAAATGGCAAGGCGGTAATGTGCGATCCCGCGAAAGAAGGTAAGTTTTTATTTCTTTTAATAATTTATCACTAATGGATAGACTGAAAACTGGTTTTATGTTATTTAATATGTTTGTGTGTATGCTGTAAGGTAAAAAAAATACAAGCAGAGTTGCATTAGGCTTCTCAAACTAACATCAAAGTCCGCTGTATCCTGCAGGATACATTGCTAAGTGTCCTATGATATTGTTCGGACGGGTAAGGTATCCTGTAGGATTCGTTGCCAGGACCGCTATGATTTGATTTGTACTATATTTTTTGGGGAAAAAGGCAATGGTGCTAGTAATTACCGGGTAGGCACCAGTGGCACCTAACAAAATAATAATAATAATTAACATTTATTACTTAGGTACCTAATAGTTTCGCATAGGTACCTAATGCACCTACCTAAGCTTTGCATGGGCATGAAAATGGGTTTCTATTTTAGGGAGGAACGCAAGTAACGCAACCTTCTATTCACCGAGCAAGAAAAATATGTGCGCTCGTACCAAAGCCATCTAGAAAATCGGACAATGACTAAACTGAATCCGAAGATGAACTTCAGCATCTTTCAACTAGATTGCGCCTTATTGAAGTGAATGACCAAACCGCCGAGTTGGATGACAATGATTCTTCACCTGCACCATCCTTACCATCTTCCATGGAAAATCTGAATTTGTGGTCAGACGAAGAAATAGCAGATGTGAATGATGCTATAACTCAATCTCCTTTGATGCCCTCACCTCAACCGATCCAGTCAGTCTCAGCATCAACCAGTTAGACTCAGCTTCAACAAGAAGTACGACAAAGCCAGTCACTTTTGAATATCGTAGGTTCTTCGTCGATTTCTGCGCCATCGTCCCCAGCGATCCCATCTAACAGTCGATTACGAAGACCAACAGTAGCAGCAAAGACTCCGAGAGCAGTTCGACAGCCAGTTATTAGTCAGAGGCTACTCAATTTTGACTGGTCCAAACGTGAATTCCAAAACTGTGCCGAGGTCTCAGATAAAAATATTCAACTACCTGAAGTAGCCAAAAGTCCTCCCTTGAGTATTAGTAGTGGTATTTGAAAAATAGTGTCACAAATCATTGATATTTGTGTAAATAACAGCTGGATTTTGTACCGAAGGCACAGTAAACAAAAAACGATGCCACTGAAAAAGTTTTGGTACCAACTGGCGCAGAGGCTTTTGAATCGCGGCCGGGGGAGATACTATCCAGAATCAAGTTCCTGGGCCAACTCTAAGGAGAGTGTTTCATGCTACAGTTGCACCAAGGGACCTCCACTGGACGTCCGATACGACTAGATTGGTCACGAGAAGAGTTACGTTTTTATTTTTATTGAGCAATGCCTGTTAATTTAAGTGTTATTTTCATGCTATAAGTTAAGATTGTTTTTTTTTCACGAGTTTTTTCATAATAAGTACAAACTTTAATAAAAAATTTAAAACGTTAATTTATATTTTTATTTCACATAACTTGGCAACGTATCCTAAAGGATACAGACCCACTGAGTTCATTTTTTCTATTATCTTGGCGGTGTATCCTGAGAGATACAGTCGATAAGTTAGTTTGTAATAATGTCAGATTTTTTCAAATATTCTTTCCTGGACCTTAGAGACATACATAACTTGTGTTTTGAAAATCATTTGGAAATCCAACTTTTTTTTTTGCCAAGAATAGGGTTAAAACCTACAAGGTTAAAGAAGGCAGTTTCAGATAAGCGTATATATTTTCAGCGTGTCTAAGCTCGTTATTGGTAGCGCGTTTACGCGCGTATACTCGCGCCTTTTGTTTCACGCACGCGCATCTCCTACGATCGTTGAAGCGTATCAGCTCGTATGAGCACGAGCCACGAGAGACGCCAATTTTTTGCGTTCGATTTTTTGAAGTCCGTAATGTGAAGGGTGTTCAATTTTTAAAGCGCGTAATGTAGCGCGCGTATACGCGCTTAAGCCGGTACTTATACGCCCTACAAAATACGCCTGTCTATAACCGCACTAACTTATAAAGTTTTGCGGATTTATAACAACGCATTTAAAATTATTCACTCACGTCCAGTCGTATATGCATTTGCAATGGTGTATCCACTATGCGCCTGCGAGTCACCAATAAATGAGCTTTTGACTTGAACAGTAATGCAAATGTGTGATTAAATGAGTTACTTTAACGTCTCAAACGCATGCTTATTTTAATGAGTCGGTAAAGGACGTCAATCATTTGCGTAACGGTGAGCTGTTAGCTCGTGCTAGGCTTGCATTCTGGAAGAATCCGAATGTCTGCGTAGCGGTGAAAGTGCAAGAATGCAGGCGCTGGCTAGGCAGGCGCCGCGCCGCCGCCGCCGCCGCCGCCGCCGCCACGCTGCCGGCGCCAGCCCGCGCTAATGACTGCCCATCCCGTTCCTGCGCCATAACACTTTATTAAGCTCACACGGAATACTTTTATTATTGCGTGCACATTAAATTACTTAAGTGGAAGGCCTAGTTGCGAATTCTTACTCAGCTTTCTTACATTGAGTATTTTTCACACATTCATGTGTTTTATCTATCTACAGTTCACTGAACTATGGGATTATGACTACTGACAACAATAAAGAGCTTGACAGATTGAGCCTTAACCTACGCATAAAGTAGAGCGTATCTAACTACCTACATGTATTTTGAATAACGATTTGAACAGTCCCTAACTTTCACCTATCACTATGTATAAGCTAGAAGCGGTCAAGGTCTTTGAAAGTAAGTCAGAAGCTTCACTACATGCCTATCGTTTGTATTAATCTTGTGATCACAAAACCTAACGGCAGCGGAGACCAAAAAACTTCTCAAAATAACTAAAGTGACAGATGTCGAACACTGAACTTTCAAATTGATTAAACAGTCGCTGCGACTTGTTACAGGTATACATACTCTAACGGTACAGCCTACTTTTATCTTTAAAAAGGTTTATGATTCATTTCGCACATCGCATCGGTCGACATCGACATGCAGAATTTCGTCTTCGGAGAACCGGTCAATGTGTTTACTTACATCCTTACATCATGTCACGCGCGAAGCAACGGAGGAAAAAGACTGAAAAACCCGATTGAAAAGCATAAACAAAGCACATTTTAAATTAGATAAAAGTTAGTATTTTTTTAAAACAAAATTATGAAAATGTAATGGGTGCCGTCTGCTTCCAACTTTTATTAAATGCAGTTTTTTTTAGTCGGGTTTTAGTTTAGTAATGTGAAAGATTTTTCAGATGATTTAACTTTAAGTCTGCATCTCCGCATAAAAATATGCTTTCAATTATATTTAATGCTGTCATCATTATCATCATCAGCCTATTAATGTTCCCACTGCTCGGCCACAGGCCTCCTCTCTATGAGAGGGAATGGGCTATAATCCACCACCCGGGCCCAGTGCGGATTGGTAGATGTCACATGTCTTCGAATTTAATGCTGTAATTTGTTGTATTTCTATTAAAAATGGTAAAAAATTAAATGACTTAAAAGCATTATTGTGTGACTTTCAGAGCAAAAAAAAAAACCGCAATGGAAATAGTAAGACGAAATTAGCAGATAGTTAATACTATGGAATCTTTACAACCAGATTCGTACTTATATGCAATAGGTACCTGTAGCACATGTAGGTAACTCACGATAATTGTGTCGATTTCCTATTTATTCTGATAACCTCCAGAGAAGGCCGGCTCCACATTAATATACTGTCTCTACTACCTTATTGCTAAACAAAGTGCGTTATAACCTTATAGTACAAAGTTTATTCGTTTTTAAGGGTCCATTTTGATACAATGGCAAACCATGTCATTGCAGCCGAGGAGGAATTTACTCCCGAGCCAAAGGCCAGCCAGAGATAACGACAAAATAGCTAACATTCGATTGATAATTACTCACGAAAGAATTCGGTTGCAATAACGATGCTTGCGGGAAATGCAAGTCTCTACATCCAAGATGCGATTCTCGCAAGCATCATTATTGCAACCGATTTTATTTGTTAGTAATTAGCCATCGAAAGTTAGCGATTTTGTCGTTATCTCTGTCGAGACTTCGATCCGGCCCAGGATGTATGGAAACGAGAACTGCAGTGACAGTTTCAAACGACGTTTTTAATACACTTGAGGAAAAATAAAATAATAGAACGAAAAGTATTTTTGTCACTAATAATTATTTATGAAACGATGATTTACATGATTCTATTTGCTTTTTTTTACTGCGCTTAGCCTTTACAGGTAGAAGGAGAAGCAAAGGTATGAAGTTTCGTTTTTTTTTTATTAAGAACACATATAAATGTTAATCTGTTGACAAAAGCAAATATTTTTAAGAATAATAATGTTTATTCCATTTATAATCATAATTTAAATATTCAGGCCCTAAAGGCATGCGCCCCTTTTTCAGCATTTTGCCCATTGCGCTTTCCAGCTAATGTCGGATTTTAACTAAACAGTTATAACATTAAACAATATTTATTTATTTATTTTATTTATTTTTATATGTACTACGAATTGTCAAGTTGATAAATGAAAATTCATAAATTCACGATTACCGGGTAACACTTTGAACTAAAAGGAAAACGCGAATGGAAACTCTTTCCTGCCTGCAGGTACCTAAGTAGGTACTGCCAAGATAAAAATGAAGTGCTCATTGTTCCGTTTCAATTGTGATTTACGATGAACTTTTCATTTCAGTTTTATATTTTTCATGTGTCATCATAAACTTTGATGAAACAGAAAATACTTTAGAGACAGTATTTCTACCTACTTGTATGGTTTGCTGTACCTCTGTGAAAAATGAAATGAGTAGTTCCTTGACATTTGCTTAAAGATCAATGTACAATAGTTATGGAATAATTCATGAGCAATAAAAATAGTGTTATTCCATTTTATCATTCTTTTAAAAATGTCAAAGGACTTGTGATGATGACTGTACCTACCTATGATCATAATCTGTAGGAACTTTCCTCATGTATCAATTAACATAAGCCAGTAGTCTTCAGGATATTACTGCCGTTTCAGATCCCCTGTTGCCGTGAGAAAAACATTATCGCAATCCGACTGCCAAACAAATGATAACGATATTATTCGTAAGCTTAATTCAGATAAATAACCGGTTTTACCAAGTGAAACCTGTTAAATGACTTGTGATGCTGCTATTTTTTACATAAATAACGATGTTACGATCGTTCGGAACTGGTGGCAAAATCACTGAACTGTGTAGCGACGGAACTAAGCATGTTACACCAATCCCACCAAGGGCATCACCGTCGTCAATGAACACAACCCGTGCATAATGTTTTGTATTACAAAAACACAAGTTTTCTGCGAACAACCTATTATAACGCTGTTTGTGAAGCCTCGGAAACATTAATCGTGTCTTCATTCCATTCGCTTTAGAGCCTTATTGTTGTTTTCATTGAAAACTTTTATCTCATTTTGATTGGGAATTTACGAGTCGAGAGCTCTTTCTAACAAGAACTCTGTCGAATTTGATTTCGATTACGTCGACGCCGATAAGAGCAATATTATCCGTACTACGTAGATACAAAACCCGTTTGATTGAACAAATAATTCATGATAGAACACTTTACAAGTTCACGCATCATCATGTATGTAATTGCCTGTTAAGTTGTTAACGTTGATTGAACATGACTGATATAATAACATACTCATAGGGAAGTACTTGTAAATTACTGTTTGCTGCCAGTGACTTAAATCTAGCTTGATCTAACATAGGTATAACTATGTTAGATCAAACTTGTAAAGTAGGTATAGTTGCACTATTTTTTCAGTAAGCAGTAAAACAGTATTTCAATTTTTCAGGGCGAATCTTCATAAGCACAGCACTGGCAGCACATCTTTTCATCCTTTCCAGATACTACTTTACAGCATAGAGGGAATATGTATGTAATTTTTTCTTCACTTAAATCAATCAAATCAAATATTTTACCATTGCCACTCGGAAAAGGGTATAAATTATTCATCAATAACAGTGAATAAAACTCTCTTTTACTCACTGAGTGAATAAAGACATTTTGAATTTGGAACAAGGACTAATTATGAACAAAAAAGTAAATGAAACGCCGGACAAGAATATAACACTGAATGTCATATATTGTTCTAATTTCAGTTAGTATTTTACATGGACAACGCATGAAAATCACATACGATTTTTACAAGAGACATAAAATGAACATGAAGCACAACAACAAACAACGTTTAAATATGTCAAGGTGGGACGATGATTTAAAAAAGTTAGCAGGCCCGCACATAGAACTCCTACCCAATGAAAACCCATCAGACGCAAAAGAAGAACTATCGGAAAAGGAAACAAGTGATATCATTAAAAGCTGCATGAGCAACGGCAAAGCACCAGGTACTGAAAAGGTGGTGTCCGAGCTATTCAAAGCCTTGCCAACAGAAATACTAACGGAAATTATAAAACACATGCAGGCAGCATGGGTAAGCAATGATATTCCAATGTCTTGGAACAAAATGATCCAAATCCCAGTGCCTAAATCAGCAAAGCCAGACGAAATAATAGGATATATGCAAGCTTCCTTCTAAGAAAACTGGATGCTTCAATAAAAGAACTAGGAAACTACTAAGCAGCCTTTCTTCGCAATAGATCGACCGACGACCTTAAGTACACACTTTTGAGAATTCTTGACGAAGAATGGATACTCTCCATTCTTCGTCAAGAATTCTCTTAAGTGTGCTCAAAAACCTATGTGTTGGCGTTAGACATCTATAAAGCTAACGATACGCTGGACTTAAACTTAAAGACACACATTTAGACAGACATTTTAGTTACTAGAACTAAAAAATATCTAACAAATAGACTGATTAAGGCATGCATGAATGAATTCACCTGCATAAAATGGTTTGGACAGCAAACGGAATCGACGCACAAAGGCAAGGGGGTCTAACAGGGATGTCCGCTATCCCCACGACTATTCACCATAGTAATGGACGACGTTCTCAGAACATTAGAAGAAGATATAGAAAGCCTTCATCTAGACCAGGACCATGATATTCAACTCCCTATTATACTGTCCTTTGCAGATGACGTGATAATACCAACAAATAATCTCAGTGAACTGGACGAAATGGTCACCAAAATCAAACCTTTGCTGGAGTCAATCGGACTCCACATTAATGAAACGATAAATAGTAATCAGAGACCCACACAGCACCGCAGCCCGAAGTATTATTAGAATTGGAGGAACCAGTATTCAACCGGCAGACCAAATTAAGTACTTATGCACATATATTTCATCGACACTTAATCGAAACAACACAGTTAACGCCAGATGCAAACAAGCGATGCGTAACTCTAAGGCCTTAATATTCATCATAAAAAGCTCGCAAATGGAGTGGAAAACCGCGCGTCTTGTCTTTAAAATGGTCAAAGTACCTGCAATGACTTACGGCCTTAAGGCAGCGGCACTCACAAAGGCAAACCGATCGAAACTCAGAAGATACGAAAGACTCATTCTTTAAGATATGATAAAGAGTACGCGAAATTCTTATGGGAAAAACAATTACCAAAAAAAATATTCAATGTCTACGGTTATGCTACTACGGGCACATCCTTCGACGACCAAAGCCTCACTTACTACACGCACTTATTAGATACAAGGCGAAACGGTTAAAAGTTGGAAGACCAATATGTACATGTCACTCCAACAAGGCATGGAATATTTCAATAAAAGCAAAGAAGAATGGATTCAGCTAGCAGCAGATAGAGAAAAATTTAAGTCAGCCACCCAGGAAATATATCACCTTAGCGAAACTATGAAGCAAATACTACTGACGATGAAACATACAGTGTGTAATCAACCTCATCACGAAGCGGTCAACCCAGCATTCTGTACATCAAAGTTACTGTAACTTAAAATTATTGCTGGGAAACGCTTTTTTTTTGGGGTGAAAAACCATGTTTTGTGGTAACACTCAATAAAGCTCACTCAAAACATTGTGCTGGTGGATGGATTGAATAATACAGGGGTCGTGGAGGTGTTTAAAGTAAAATCTTACATTAAAAACTTGTATTTAAAAAAACTTATTAAAAAGTTGGAAGTTTGACCCCCAATATTAACTAGAAGGTTCCCAGGTATGGTGTAGAACAAAAAAATGATCGCAATGACGGGGAGAACAAATGTCTTTCAAGTGGCTTCATACCTTTGCTTTACCTTCAACCTGGCGAAAGTAAAGCGCGGAAAAAAATCATGACAAAAATATTTTTCGTTCTTTTATTTTATTTGTTCAAAAGTGTATTGAAAAACGTCGTTTGAAACACGTGGACATTTGTTATTGCAGTTCTCGGCTCAAAAACACTAATTTCTCCACTTGTATCAAAATGTACTAATGTATTATTGTCAAGATCATAGACGAACCTTGGTGTATTTGGGAAGATAGATCAAACAGTTTATTACGATTATATCAACATTATAAACTAGATTTAATACGCTTGGGCAATGAATCCAAACAATCAGACGGTACCTTGTAAGTATTCATTTTCTTATCAATACACTTCCTCGAAAACTGGGTCTTATCCCACCCTTGCCAGGATCGGCTGTGGTTCGGGACTGAATTCTACGTCGGCTGTAATGACAACGTTTCCGCACTATTATCAAAATGTACTATTGTGAGTTTTCCGCACCACGCTAATTTCTCTTAAATTAATTTTCATTTACCATATCGAAATCAACAATGTTTTTCCGACATGCCGGCTGCCACTCAAATGTGTCCACCATAATAACAAAGCAAGCTATGCTATTATTCAATTATCCACGCTACATTTCTGTTTCAATAAATATGTACAGAAAGAAAAACAAGTTATAAATAAAACTCTTGTTTATCTAAAATATTATCTGATGGATGCTACTGATGGCGCCAAACTCGTGGCTCAGCTCTAGGCCAACACAATTTAGATGGCCATCGACACGCTAAAAAGATGACTAAAATATTAGCTACCTAATTAAAAATCAATATAGTTATTTATGGCAAGGAAATGTATAGATAAAAAAAAAAGAATATCGCACAGAACACTTCTTCTGACGCGATTCTTGATAGTGGAGCTTGATAAAACACGACATATTTGAACAAATATTTACGAATAGGTAAAGGCTTATATTTGGCATGTTATTTCAGCTGCGCACAATACCAGTTGGAGGTACAAAGGGGGGCCAGCGTTTATGTATAAAGACATATTTTCTATTATAGCCTGTGTGACGAAATAACTATAATACAAGTAGATGTAAGCAAGAAAACAACGATTGTTTATTTCGGCCCGTGTCGATATGAAAATTACTCAAGTAGTCAATTTTCATGGCGTTTGGGCAGTTTTCCCTGAAAAAAAAAATCATATAGAAGTAGGGATTCTAACTCAAGCTAAACGATGTAATTGTTATTGCTACCTAAGATTAAATATTGCTGTACTTACAGAACTCGTTCTTGTTAAACGGGTCTAAGTAACAAAAAATAAGGACGTCATATTTGTTTCGTTGTTATTTTGAATTAATTGATTTGCTTGGCCACAGTGCACGAATTAGCACTTAAATTTCATTATTCGAGAAAAACGGCGACCTTATAGAACTGTATACAAGCAAAAAGTTAAGAGTATCTGACGGCCACTAACGTTAATTTAACTTTTAACAACACCTCTCGCTTGCGTTTACATAATGGTAAAAACAACAATTTATGGCAATCATTTTGCTAGTGAAATCCTACTTTATGGGAATTACCGGCCAAAATGTGATGTCATGAGGCTTCATGGATTATCTTAGTACCTATAATCTCGTCATTTGTATTGATAAAAGTTTTAATTATAGTGCGCCCTTAATTGCTTCTTATTGTTTCACAGTTACCTTCGCTACAGCAATTATTGACTTGATTATTTTTCTAATAAAATTATTAAAACAATTGTTTTCTTCAATGTATTAAAACTTACCGAAAAATTTTATATGGAATTTCATTTTGTTGTATTATGCACGTAACATGGAGTGAACACAGAACAGCCGCACTGATATATAAGCACGCACGCGCGTCGGCGGAGGTTGCGAATTGTACTAGCGAGGTGCGCGCGCGCTTGTCTTTCTGCGACTGCCTTCCTTCACGGCGATGGTAGATCGTCGCCTGCTCGTGGATCCGCACACTGCATTCAGCGAAGGCCTAACCTCGCGTGCCACTTCAAAACATCCGATCGTCAATAAGCATTAACATCAACGTCGTAACTTAAAACCTATACTCGACTGCTAATACAGCCATATCTAGGTACCTACTTAGGCATTATATCAAGCTATCTACTTTTGAAGACATGACCTGCTAAGCAAATAGACTGTATTAGAGTGCTTCACGTGCCTGCTCATGCGAAAAAACCGAGTTGCATCTAGTGTAAGTGTCGAATGATTGATATTTATCGCCTACCTCACCTTATTTGATGTTAGCACTAGCTAATATCAACCAATCAAACGGTTTTTGGAGCAGGTACAAGGTTCACCTCAAGCAAGTGCCGTGGTAGTAGACTCTAGGCTTGAGAGTAGGTACCCAGCCACAGTACCATAACAACAACAGAAAATGACAAGAAGGGCAAGTCAGGTAAATTATCATAATTACAAGCTTGCAAATCAAATCAATCATTGTTAGCTGAGTAGTCTCGTGATTCGTGAATGCACAGGAATTTGACAAATTGTTACTAGGTACTACAGAAGTTAGATTAAATATCTTCATTCACCTGCCGTTTTTCCAATTTATTAGAAAGAAAGAAGAAAGAAAAAATATTTATTCGTCGCAAGGACATGACGTGCATACAATATAAAGAAAATAAACAATAAACATACAACATATTTAGACAAACACAAACATTAAGAATACAGCAGAACAACATTTTAATAAAATTTGCAATATTTTTTTTTTTTATTAGGGATCGGTGTGCATGTTTCTTCCATACTTCTCTATTTAAAGGAATAATATAATCTCAGTGGTCACCCCCTTTCTAGCCATACCATCTTTGACACAGTACATCCACCGTTTCTCTGGTCTTATCCTATGTTATAGCCATCGACATTTTCCTCATTCCTCCGAAGTTAGATCAGTAAAGAAGCTGCTCGGTCTACAATCGAAGAGACTGCAGATATTTTTTAAACTGATGCTGATGTCCTTATCAAAGGTCAACAATTCCCATGGCCCCACACATCATGACAGAAGAGTATCTACCTGGTGCCGTTGATCCTATTGTAGGACGTACAGTGCAGTAAATCTGAAGAGTTGTCCTTTTATGTACGTATGAAAGAGGGCTTGGCAAAAACGGTTTAAAAAATAAGTAGGTAGGTACCACTTTTGTAAGCTGGCTACTATCACCCATCTGGGGCAGTATGCGGGTCGACAGACAGAGCTTCCACGAATAGCGACTGCACCACTTAGATAAGGTTCTAGACAAGACACTAGTGCCTAGTTGTACGCATTCTTCATGGATTGACCCTGATTTCTAAGGGTTCTATAGAAACAATCATATTTTTTGTCGTGGGTCCAATTACAAGATATTCATTAGGTACAAAATGACTGATTGATTTCACCAAGCTTAATGATTTTTCTTTCATTCTTTTGTAGCTGTCTAACAAGAAATCGAAAGTTGATTGATTCTTAGAATAAATGGCCGATCTCACTTCAAATAACGTTGTCTAAAAAGAATAAAAGGTTGTTTGTTTGTGTCATATCAATAAAGACCTATAGTGCAGTTGCAAGCGTATAGCTAAGTGTCTTGCCCTGGGTTCGATTGATGAATTATTTATTAACAAGCAGGAATTACCTACTACTAAGTAAATAGGTATATCAGGAAAACAAAACTGCGACGAACTCAAACTGCTTTTGCAACGTCCTGTTCTACCTTCCTGTAAAAAATCACAGATCTGAATAATATTTCGAAAATAATATACAGCTTCATATGCAAATGTTGTGTAAAATATGATTGTAGATATTATCATCAACATCTGTTTTTGCCAATTCTTAACAAATTATGAACGCACGGTTGTTGAGTTTTACGTCACGTACCTATTATGAGTTATGTTCAAAATCCGACTCTTGGATTACCTGTTATTATTACTATTTCACGTGTTGTAAAACTGTATTTTTCATTCTATGGTTTCACAGATTTTCTCTAGAATGATAACCTTGAACTGAGCTATTAAGCCAGTAAGTTAATCCTGCAAGATTACATAGAAATAGAAACCATAGATCAGATCGTAAAAAGAAAAATGAAGCCACAATTAATTAGACAGTGGAATATAAAACGCAAACCTGTTGGCTACGCGGCTACTCTACACAGTAGCAAGTAAAATAAATAAAAACTAACCGCTTTATTGTGTTAGTGACCATCTCGGCTTTTTATAGCGCATTGCCTCACCTTGAGCTGAAGATACTTAGAGGCAAAACCAACTTTTTTGCAAAAACAAAACCGATTTAAAAAAACAACTAAAAAGTGAAAATAACTTTAGCTTCAAAAGTCGGTGACCTTTGTTTGATGGATTTAGCTTTTTAGTAACTGACTTTTCAAAATTTTGTGTTTTTTGAAGTAGTTTTTTGCAAAAATGTTTTTTATTTTTCCATTTTTAGTTGATCCTAAACAAATATTTGCCATGAATTTATTTTACATTGTTAACAATACATTTCATGGTAATATAAGCCTATTACCATGAAATGCAACTTAAAAATACCTAGCTATCGAAATGTGGGTGTACTGTACACATCTGCGTACCCCCTCAGAGTAAACAATAAACATCCAAGCGACAGCAGCAATCACGACAGATTTGCTGTCTATTATATTATTAAAGAGTTCCATTGTATATATCTCCGAAGAACAGCATCAGATCTTTACCAAATTTAAACGGGACCACCGCAAAATAATACTCGTCCAAACAAAAATGGATTTATCAAAATATAAAATTTAATTTAAAAAAATGTTAATACCTATAACATTTGAGTGTTGCCCTCGATTTCCCTGGGATTCCATCATCAGATCCTGACTTGGTACCAATGGGACCAACTCAGAAGTATACTATTTCAAATTTAAAAAAAAATGAGAATCGGTCCTAAAATGGGGGAAAAATTGGTGAACATACATAATAAAAAAAATATATACATACAGTCGAACATAGAAGAGAACCTCTTCCTTTTTTTAAATCGGTTAATGATTAATTTGTCTTCATATCTTATAGAACGTAGTGAAGTGAAAGTATTGAGATCGCCTTGCAATCCTTGATCGAATGATTATAGTGGTATCTAATTAAATCTGGTTTTAACAAATCGATGACTGCGGCGAAGACCCCAGCCAGTCGCCTTGCCTTTTACATACTTTTCCGTCCAGGAAATTCCATTTTGTATTTAGATATGGAGATTTAAATGTATTTAAACATCATTTTCCCAGTAACCTAGGTACCTACTTACTTAATGATCGATTATGTAGTCTTGGTAAACTTGTTAAGATCTGGGTACTTAGATAATATTTACCTTTCTTATTTTGTAAGCAGGTACTTTACTTTATTAACAACAAAATGACAGAACTCAGGCGATGATTAGCCAAGCAAACACGATTACCGAAGGATCAGAGGCGAGATCTAAGTAAAAAGCCATTGCTCTCAAGTGCCTTGCAATGTTGAACGCTTTTTGTTCCTTTTCTCGTGAACGGTCAAAGACTTACACATGCATTGCAATTGCAAGACCAGTTCTGGATACGGGACAAGATCCCGATATAAATTTATTCCATGTCAGGATTTAAAAAAATAAACAACTCACAGAAGTAATATTACACGTCCGCGCAACAAACTTATCATCAATTTTTGATGTAGGTAACCCAAAACACCTATAAGACTTTGGTAGGTTTTTATACGGTTCGCAAAAAAAGTTATAATTAATTATGGACGCAACAGGGTCACCTCTGGTAGGTATTCAGTACCTACCTTTAGTTGTTTAAAACCCTGTATAAACTTTTATTTGATAACTTATTATTTGCCAACAATTCATTTTCTATATTCATGTCATCTCGTAAAACAACGTTTTAGTTAGATATTGCATTATCACGCCAATTCCATTTCATTAAATAGGCAAAACCCGCAAAAGGGTAGGTAATTTGAATTAATAAAATAACAAATACGATGCAAGAGCGAGCGAAGCGAGCTCGGGACTTGGGGCACCCCGACACAGACTGGTTAATTTCGGAAGGGGATTCCCAGTCCCTTCGTGTTAGTTTACTTTAAGGTGAAAGCGTCAGGCTAGCCCGCGAAATACAAATTTTCTTACGTTTTTTGCAATTTGTAGACCAGTGCAAGGTTGTATGTTGATTAAAATATTGTTTGCGACTGTAAGACGTATGTAGTTACAGAATTATAATCATCAAAATCATCAATACAACCCTCCAAGTTCATAAAAGTCGAGGAACGACTTTTTCAAGGTCAAAATCATTCCTCGACCTCGAATTTCGCGGGCTACCCTGGAGCATCCACCTTAAGGTGTGTGAATGACTTTGACCTTTAAAAAGTAAATTCATACACCTTTATGAGCTTGGAGGGTTGATGATTATAATTCTGTAACTACATACGTCTTAATTACAGCCGCGATTCATAGTTTAATCAACATACAACCTGACACTGACCTGCAAATTGCAAAAAACGTAAGAAAATTTGTATTTCGCGGGCCACCCTGGCGCATTCACCTTAAACCCTCCAAACAGAAATGGGAGCCCACTACTACTTTCAAAATATCCCAATAAAACTGCACTTTTTTGCGTACAAAATACGATGTTTTAAATGACTGGCCTAAACACATAATCGTTTATGCCTTTATTTTTATCAGTTAAGTTCATGAATGAGATAGTTACGGTCTATCTAATCTCATTGCCTGGCTGGACGCCTTACACTTAAGGCACCCACAGGAAAGTCCGGTTAAGCAGACGACAACCTTTCAGGTTGAACTGCGAGTTGCCATTTCGAAAAAAAAAACTATCTTATCTCACTTATTGATAGGCAAATCAAACATAAGAAAGTTTATCTGGCTACCTAGAAATGTGTATTACCGAAATAAGTAACATGAATACAAAAATAAAACACAAAAATAATTATAATAGTAATTTAATGCAAGTAACCTCAAAGAAACGCAAACTAAAGGATGTTAACATGACTAGTTAATTATTTAATTAAAACATAATGCCTTTAAGTACACACGACGTACGTAATATTACATTGTTAGATCAGGTGGGTTGTAAACATAACACTATTTTCATGAAGACACGCTCTAAATGGCAGAGACAAAAAAAATACGTAATCACGAGCCCGGTAAAATAATTCTGCGTGCATTTATGTAAGTAGGCATAAGTGTAATTTTAGTCATTTAAGAAAACACATTTTTTTCTTAAGTAAAATGCGATTTGGGTTAAAACTTTAATCATTTTTAAAATTGTAAATATTACACTCTTTTTTTACTTATTGTACACATCTTTAAAAGTGGGCAGGTGCTAGGAACAATCCATTTCAAAAGTGTTTACTTAGTAACCGGTTTCTTCAAATACATATAGTATGTTTATTTTTACTTACGAACAATTAATTTGTACAATAACAAGGAAACTATTACACTTTGTAGCATATATTATTTTTAAAGACTTTTCATAGGTATTCATATTTTTTAATATTATTTATCTGAAAGACAAAAGTACATTAGACAAGTAGAGTCGCAACGCAAAGAAGAAGAAGAATAACAAGAAGTAGAGCAGTCACACATATTTACTTATTATTACTCACTTTCTGTACAAGCAGAGAAAGATCAATATAATTATAACCGCATCCAATTTATACTTTGTCAACAATCCGATTGTCGGTCCGGAATGCAGAACTTTGTATCTCGCTTTAATAAAATATCAATAAATACGTCTATTTACGTAAATAGATAGTTCTATATGTACTTCACATGATCTTTGACGCGACCCGGCAGTGTGACAGACAGCCATTCCCTTTACAAGGTCCATTACCAACTATTCGCCGTACTCATGTTCACAACAAAAGAGCGACAAGTTTACAATTAAGATTGTAAGATTCACGCTTCGTTTATTCATGGATTAAGTAACTACTAACTACGTATGTAGGTAGATATAATTAATTTACAAAAAACCAATGCAGTTCCCAACTTCCAAAACCAGATAAAAAGTATCACACAGTAATTAAGTTTCGTGAAGTGAAGTAAAAGCGATAGCACATTATTGCGTTTACAAGCTTTAGGAAAATTACACTTAAAACAGCAACGACTTCGAGACTTTTGAAATGCTTTAAAAGATTAGACTTCAGTAATGAATGGAAATCATTTTATTAAGGCGACTACAGGAGCTAAATTAGCAACTCTATTTGTGGTGGTTCAAACTTCGTTTGAAATACTGTTAGAATAAAGTTTTAATCAGGTTGCACTACAAAGTGGTTGTTACGTCAGTCACTGCGGGCCGAATAGTGCGAAATGAGTGGTTTTTTGCGATTTACAAAAAATCTATTGATTGGACTAAAAAAATAAAACACTATGATGCTAATATGTTGCTTGTAGAATTATTAGCCAAAAAAATCAGAATGATCGCATGTATTTTAGTGTGGTTTTTACTCGTTAAAAGATTTTTTTTAGAGATAAGTTCATAGTTTTTTTTTTTATCGAGTAAAATTAGTTGTATTATGTTTTCAAAACACTATCATACTAGCACATATCCTGAAGAATATCATATATTTTTCTGGTTTTGTATATTGCAGTGAATCGTATGCTTTTTTGCATTATAAAACTCGCGTTTAGCTCCTGTCCCTTAAGCTAAAATATTTTACAGTTTTTTATTTACCGCACTAAAATTAAGCTCTTGGCGGATTTAGTGCCAACTAAACGCGCGTACTCTATGAGATCGCTAGTTTTGTTTCCGTTCTTCTTGCCGGCTGCGTGCCTCTTGAACGCTTTGTACAGTATCACTGACCCATTCATCCATATTGGTATGTAATTCAAATCGCTTTCTTTTGGGAAATTCTCATCCACACTGTCGAGATCGGGGTCTAGCCTCGAGTACGGCGATGCCTCTAACTTGGGAGTACATTCCACCAACGGGAACCATTTGTACGTCTCTGGACACACCAAATCCGATGGGAAGAAGTTCCCTTTATACCTCATTTTGCAGCATGAGTGAATATAATATCCCATGTAGTAATACTTGATTTCCGGACATTCGGTGTGAATGTGTCTTGTAAACTCGATCTCTCTAAAATTTAACGAAAAATGCATTATAGATAAAATGCTTTTATATAACTATCAAAAACTTACATTTGTATTAAATTCCGTCAAGTATAGCCAGCTTTGTATAGCTTTACCAACCTAAGCGCCACCTCAAGACAATCATCATCATTCATCATCAGCCTATTAATGTTCCCACTGCTGGGACACAGGCCTCCTCTCTATGAGAGGGAATGAGCTATAATCCACCACGCGGGCCCAGTGCGGATTGGTAGATGTCACATGTCTTCGAATTTCTGGTTCTAGGACATGCCGGTTTCCTCACGATGTTTTCCTTCGCCGTTTTGAGAGCAGTGGTGATGAAATAAATTACACAAAGTAATGCGCCTGTCTGGGTTCGAACCCACGACTTACTATTCCTAAGTCAGGGCCGCCACCACTGGGCCACCGCTGCTCAAGACAATGTTTGCATTCAAACCAATATGGCTGTTTGATAACTCTAACCTTTATGTTTTAATTTACAGTTCGTCAAAAGTGTATCAGGGGTTCTTTTTACAAACAAATGTGAAGTGGGGGGGGATCACCTGTTAACAAAAAGTAAAATCATAGTTGCTCACCTCAAAGCTCCATAGGTTCCTAATGTCAGGTGCATATACTGTGGGTCATAGAAGAAATAAACAGAGGAGACACACTTGGGCAGGATGTCGATGACGCCGACGGCTATGATCTTCCCGTCCAGCCAGTACTGCTGGTGGAACGATCCGTAGCCGCAGTGAGGGCCGTTCTCTCTGTGTTCTTCCTATACAACATTGAAAGCTTCATTAATTACTTCAAAGCGAGTGTACGCGCGAATTTTAACCTGGCCCAGCTGACAAGACCTTTGTATTTAAATAGGATTTTTTTTTTAATAAAAATTCATGATCTGCGTAGGCTGTTCAATCATTGATGATTGAGCCAATAATCACCATCAATGATTGATGATTGGCTTCCAGTCTAACCGGATGCAGCTAAATACCAGTATTTTACATGGAGGCGGAGTGAATGCCTATCTGACTTCCACATCCCAATTAGTATTGGGTGTATAATAATTGTATATTTAATTATTAAGGTGAATGCTCCACGGTAGCCCGCGAAATTCAAATTTTCTTACGTTTTTTGCAATTTGCAGGTCAATGTCAGGTTGTATGTTGATTAAACTATGAATCGCGGCTGTAAGACGTATGTAGTTACAGAATTATAATCATCAAAATCATCAATACAACCCTCCAAGCGCATAAAGGTGCAGGAATGACTTTGACCTTGAAAAAGTAAATTCATACCACCGCGTAAATTATAGCCGCGATTTATAGTTTAATCAACATACAACCTGACACTGACCCGCAAATTGCAAAAAACGTAAGAAAATTTGAATTTCGCGGGCCACCCTGGCGCATTCACCTTAATACAATACCCCTAGACTTTTGGGCCACTGACCACCTGTAACGACTGTCAAAGATGATCTGCTAATGACAGCCGAAACCAACGGCTTCACTTGCTTTCCGAGACACGGAGGAAACTCATTTGTAATGGCTGGTCACCCATCCACGGACTGACCCGGAAGATCGACCAGTGCGGCTTAAATCATTTAGCCACGACCTCCTATGTAAAGTTTTGTAAAACAATTCTACTTACTTACATTTTTATTCAAAACACTTTAACGTTTAACACGATCATGGTGTTATTATATTTTTGGTTGGTCGATGTATAGAAGCGACACCTTCCGGCAACTTGTAAAACCAAGAAGCCGACCGCGCGATAGGCATGACGACAGTATCAAAAAATTGCAAATCTATTTAATCCGTCAGTTAGAGTATTGGAAATTAATGGACACGTATTTTTAAATCAATGAATATTGACAAAAGATAAAACGCATCAAAACTCGGGAGTGGGGGCTCGTGACGTCAGAACTAGCTAAAAATTATCCCGTGGCGTAACATATTGAAAATTTTAAAAGCGTCTTATCTTCGTCAATTTTGGTTTACGTAACAAAAGAAAAAACACGGGTCAATATTTTTTGATAATCTAACTGACGGACTGATTGGATTTTTTTTGTCGTCTCGCCTATTGTCGCAGCTCTCTCTGGTCGCTTCTGATTCTAGGATTTTCCCAACATTAAACCATACACCTGAAGCCTAGTTCATTAAAAGTACCATGTGACACTCACCAACAAGGGACTCTGCACTAAAAAGTCTTTAAACTTTGGTTCCGTACATTTGTCTGGCTTATCATCATGTATTGTTGTTTGATACTTCACATACACTTCATGGGTCTCCTTAGCTGTTGCCAGCCATTCGGGGCTCGGCGGGGTTGTCCTGACCAGTTTTATCTAAAAAATACACGACATAGAATTATGTAGACGAAAGAACATTCGAGATTGACCATGATGACATATTACAAGTGGTAAAAAAACAAGTTTACATTACAACAACACGTCTTCACAAAGATGATGGTTATCAATTGGAAAAACACATCTCATGATTTACCTTAGCATTACTTAGAATAAGTACTCAAAAAACTCACAATGAGGAACAAAAAAAAGTGATGTAACATTGATTGAGTAGGTACCTCTAGTTTGTGTTTAACATCATCAGGCAACTCATTTATAAAATCCTCAATTTGTTTCTCCTTGTTTTTGCGGGTGTTTATAGCTACTGCGTCAATGCCCTTCTCTCTTAGTTTTTCTAACTTCCTCTCTCTCCTCAATTGTTTAGCTTTTTTACATGGCGCCTTAGTAGGATCAGGACCCAATTCTGAAAGTTATTGTTTATAAGTAGTTTAATAAAATATTTTTAAGATGAATCTCATCAATAAAATAAAAAAAAATTAAATGTTTTCTTGTTTTTTCTAAATATAAATTAAATAAAAGCATTTCATTTTGTGTTTTCAATCGTTTATTGATTTCATCATTCTCTTGCCCTTATGCCAATTCATTTGGGGTTGGTGCAGCATGTTTTCTTCTTCCATACTTCTCTAGTACTCGTCATCTCATCAGACACCTCTTTTCTCGCCATATCATCCTTTACACAGTCCATCAAACGTTTCTTTGGTCTTCCTCTTATACCCATCCACATTCATACTCAAAACTTTCCTCACATTTTCCTCATTCCTCCGCATCACTTGGCCCATACCACGACAACAGATTACCATACAAATTTTCAGTCACCGGCGCCACTCACATCACACTTGGCATTAATCTAGTCTCTTTAATAATTTTTGTATAAAGTGTGGTTCAATGTTGTCTCTTTAGTTCTTGGGGGGTGCATTATTCGGGTTTTATAGACTAAATAAGAAAACAACACAAACCTGCTTTTACTTCTTTCTCCTGAGGGACTAAAGGTTTAGGTTCTTCTGGTTTGATAATATCTTTCTGAACTTTGCCATCTGAAAAGAAGCAGTTCAACCATATAAGAATTTCAATATTCATTCTAAAACTTCTAAATATTCACTTTCAATTTAATAATACAGATATATTTTTTTAACTACATGAATCATTGCCAGCTGTTATCAGAATATTTTTTCACAATGTTTATGTAACTTGCACAATGTAGGCATGTAACTTTCTTAAATTTATGCATGAAGTTATAAAACAAATCAGACACACTAACTTTTATTAAGGTTTTTTCCTGTTACTGTACAGTAACAGGAAAGTATCTCAATAAAAGTTTATACCTTAATAGTATTTTATGTTAGTTTTTTATGAATCATACCAGGTAAAATGTAGATTTGGATTTTAAAGGAAATATGACGATGAAATTTACCTCCAATGCCTTCTCCAGCATTACAGTCTAAAAGTTCACTATTCTTGACAATATCTAAGTTGATATCTTGATGTTCCCTCATAGTTTCTACAAACTGCTCCCCTCCCTCTTCAAACCCTTCAGCCAGTACCTCACTACCACTGCTGCAGGTTGACATCTTCCTTCCTCGGTCACCTGGTGGCTGGGACTTCTCTTGGCCAGCCAACATCTTGTTGACTCGCTTCAATACTTTCTTTTGAGACTTCGTAGGTTTGAACTCTAAGGCCCTACATCTAAGTGTCAAATAAAAATATTACTTTGTACTCAATCATATAGTATATTTATTATAGCTAGCACAAAGCTGCCTGCACCATTTTAAACAATCCAGTGATCAACCTCTTGACTAGGTATGTGTTTAACAATCAAAGCTCAAGTTTTCAGAATCAATACCATTGCATTGTTCAAGGAAAGCATGAATGCAGTCATTCTACATCAATTATACAAACCGTATTGTGTACATAGGGCAACATGTAACATCCATGGTTGGCTTATAGCAATATTTTCCTGACCGCCTCCATCCTCTATCAATTAAATCTTGATAATCACTCACAGTCATAGCATGAGCCCACATACCTGTATCAATATAATGACTTAATATCAACGTGTTAACAGATCAATCCCAAAAAATGATTTTAAACTTACCATGACTATAATTAGTATCAGGGCGCTTACAATAGCCACATCTGTATTGTTCATGTTCAGCATAATATTCTACAATGCTGCGTAGCATTTTGATACGCCGTTATCAGTTTTTTCACTAACTAATTTCGAGGAGATATCGAGAATATTAAAATCAAATCCTGGACTAAACAAAATCCAAGAAGTAAAGAAAAGATAACACTAGCCACTGACAGTGACAACTGACAAATTGACAATAGTGACACCCAGCCCAGATGACCCAGCAAGGAACTTATATACTAACTGGAATGAGTACGAACAAAATGCTAAAAAATAAAAAATAAACTCTATCTCAAAAGTTTAGTTTACATTTGTACAATGGATACAATAAAAAAAAAACGTTCCGAGCGAGAAACCGACAAAGGTGGATGGTATCTCTGTCTTGCCTTGTCACCGATGTAAACAATATGGCCCATACATTTTCGCGTTGAAATCATTCAAGTACTTTTTATTGTATATAAGTGAAATAATCCGCTTTAAATATGGTAAAATTGTGTTGTGTGAAGGGGTGTAGTAATAAGGGTATGCTGGATATGGAATTTGGTTTTTTAGGGAAGTACGACTAGGGTTACCAATGTTTTAAATTGACAAACGTCCAAATAAATAAATTAAGTAAGTTCGAAGTTTCGAACATCGTTGTCGTTCTTAGTGATCAAAAGTATATTTTATAAATTAGAAACATCGGACATCGCACATGGTGTCGGTAGTACCTAGTTTGCTTTTTAAATACAAATATTGATAAGAAAAGAGTCCGCCGCACCGTGCCATGCCATGCCGGTCCTAAGGATTTTTTCATTCTTCTCCAGCAAAAGAATCCATTTGGCGAGCTGCGAGTGAAAATGAATGGTTTCGGAATATAAAATAAATATTGGCGAATGTTACTAAAACATTATAGGTAAACAGTCATAGCATGAATATGCGATTTTCTATGTCTGAAAAAATATATAATATTAACGGAGTCCTCGAATCCCCGAATACAAAAGACGTCTGGATAGACAGATTGCAAAATGGATAATTTGCAAGTGGACGGTACAGACATACATTTAAGTGACAATAAAAGTTAATGACATTCACTCTTGAAGCTATTTCGCCTAGAATGCTATTGAGTTGCAGGTCATCATTAAATAATAAAATAACAGCTACTCTGTAACTGTCTCAAGAGTTAGTATAATTATTGGACACCCTATTAGAAAGAGACAACATCAACACTTGAAGCTTTCTCGCTCGGAACGTTTCTTGGGTTGCCCGTCCTCATTCCAGTTAGTATATAAGTTTCTTGTGACCCAGCTAAATTGACAACAACAATGTCTAACGCATTAGTACTTTTCAAACATGAAACCAAGTCTTTTTATTTGTCGGGTGAACCAGCGGGGTCAGCTTCCACTGAAAAACGATAGATGGCGCTGTGCAAGACTGAGTGTAATAACTTTTTTTTTGCTATATGGAGCTGGCGTGAAGCTGGCCCTGAAAACACCTCATTAACTTATTTGCAATAGGATCCTACCCGCTAATTCATTCCTGTATAATAATTAGCCCACTACCTTGTTAAAATAAATAAATACTCTATAAAAACGAAATACTATAATTTCGTGCCAGATAAAATTAATTTGTGTGGTATTCAATTTATGTTGTTTTAAAAAGTCTCCAGTTCCTGCCAATCTCAGTACAAATAAATGGTAAACAATTGCACATTCCTTGCTTTTAACTATAATTATATTCCACAATTGTCTTCCTTATTTTTAAATTATTTGAGTATCAAAAATATCTATATGCCTAAATTCCAGTGCTATTTTTTTTTAACTTGGAGGTATTTTTGCCATTGACGACGTCAACGAAGACCTAACACTCCCTTCTTCATCTTCAGCAATATTCGACATTATAGATGGCAATGGATTAATCACAAACTTGCGCCGAGGGCTGAAAAAAAATCTTTTGTTTAATCGTTCATCATACCATAGTTTCTGCTTGACTAATTCTATAAATAAACTGGTTATTCCACCTGCACCAGCACCACCATGAAAATCAATCTGCAGTTTTTAGAAATGGGTCGCGAGTTACTGCCATACTACAGAGTGGCATGCAAAGCCAATGTGAGAATTTACTTAATTAAATTTCATGTTGTGCTGCGCAATAATTTTTAAAATTCAACAATTTATAGGAAATTAACTAACAGTATTTCTCTTCGCGTGTGATTCCATGGTTGTACTTCAGTCTCTCCCCAGATTAGAAATACAAGTCCGCTCAAAAGCAATATTAATGCATGAAAACACCAGATATGCTTCCATACAATCGGCAAATTCTAGAACAGACGAATAAGTAAGTTAGTCCATAAAAATATTACTTTCAAAGAAATGAATATGCCTTAATTTAACCTACTCTTGAAGGTGAAGTAGAAGCTTAAGAGTTTTTGTCAATGCATATATTATTACCTATGTGGGGCATCGGAAAAGTTTTCTCCGTGACAAGGATGGACTATCGCACATCCTTGTAATACCCATCGCACGTCACGTAACCATGATAGGCTATACGGTAGCAAACCCACATTGTGTAAGAATTACATATTCAGGGCATTGTATTTAAATAATGGTTGGAAATGTTAGCCTCGGATTCATACTAGGTCGTCAATCGCTACACGCACGCACGTCTTATAGCAAGTAGGGTGGGTGAAACCCGAAAGCAATGGGCTTTCTGTCTTCACTACAGGACTATCAGTATGCATGGGTTTTATCAGTCGATTAGAGCTAGCCTAGCCACAGCTGATCTTTGGAAAGTAGGATGTAGTTGTAGAATGACGATTTTTGAGCACAGAAGTAACTGCTAAAGATTCCCTACTAAAGAAAACTAATAGCAGAAACCTCTGATGATCAAGTCTACCTATCATACTTGAATACACTTACTCTAACTCTTGTTATAAAAGCTCCTTTTCTAAGAACCACCAACGTACCTTATACTTGTATGTAACTTGTCCAACACAAAGTGATACTATAATACCCGAAGTGTTTCCAATAATCTTAATAACTGTATTAATAGGATTCACGAACGTAGGCGTAAGTTCCTGAAACGCAAACGATCTTTTGTTAACCTGCTAAGTGATACCTACTCGAGTTAAATAATTACCTAGAAAATTTGAGCAGACTTACATAACAGAGGTCCAATGTTAGATCCATCCCAGCAGCCGTTAAAGCAACAGCTAGAGTTAACAGAAGGGGTCCAGGTACAATAGGGAGCAACCACGAAATACACACCAACAGCCCTGGGATCACGTGAGCTAAGCCAAACAACATGTGTCAATCAACAAAGGAAGGCTTACCTAATCCGTTGACTAGGGGTTGTTTTGAGTTTTGTTTCGAGACAGGCTTGAAGCATCGTGACTGCCGAAGCCGAACACGTTTATAGACCAGGAGAGAAGACCTCGCTGTCTTCCCCATAAAAATACGCCAGTCGAATACTATTGTCCGACTAAAAATCATTTTATGCCGTAGACGAAGCCTACGAAGGATATGAAGTCCCCTTGTCTTGGATCCTTTCGTAAAAGATGACTTCAAGAGGAACCGCACACGGGGTCAACGCACGAACGCATCCTTACCTAAACAGGACTTGTTGTGCCCAGTTTTTCTGATCACAATATATTTTGAGGATGATAAGGACCCTACCAAATACCATAGTAACCTTGGCGGGCTAAAGACGTCGTGTCGCGATCTGACACTGGCAGAGGAAATTCCTTGAAGAAACTTTACTCACACACAATAATAAAATATTTCCTTAGATGCTTAATCCGACTGACTTGAGGCTTGTCTTTGTACTTGTGATAAGCTTGTATGAGGATTGTGCCCAAAACTAAACGCAAGAAAAACGGCAGAGCTGTAATTGCTGATGCCTGAAAAAGATACAGAACAGGTGGAGCTGGTATTTATTCTACAGATTTTAAACCTTGTAAAGTAAAACCGCCAAAAGTGGAGAGAATTGGAAGAGACCTACACTCAGCATTGGGTGGCCAAAGGTTGAAGAAGAGAGAGAGAGAGAGAGAGAGAGAGAGAGAAAGTAAAACCAAGTATAGTATTAGATAGTGGTAGGCTAAGATGCGATAATAATATAATCTTGGGTTAGCTTAGGCTTTGTCGTATGCTACAGTGAAGAACTACAAAATAACTACATCAGCTTATGTAGATTTAATCTTCTTTATAAGTCTTAAGAAGAATTAACTACTCATAAATTACCACAATATTTTTACTCACACTATAAATACTGTATTTGGCGACTTTACAGTAATAAAGTGGACCGTAGAGGCAAAGAGAAATAATCATCCATGAATATCCAAAGTTGAGAATGCAGAGAGCCCAAACTGGGACAGATCTTATTATCAGTCGCCATGGAGCATGAGCATTTGTCATCTAAAATACAAACACTAAGTTAATGTCTCCTGGTACCTTGATGATGTCACCACTTTCTCATGCTTGTTTACGACTGTTTTGCTGATGCGTAAAGACGTCATAAGACGCTTTCAAAGCCCTTAATCAATAAACTGTGCTGTTTATGCCGACTCAACCTTGATTTTAGACCTTAATACCTAGGTAAGAACCTAGTGCGCAAGCTAGTAAATATTAAGTGTCTGTCTACCCTTGTTCAAACTTCATTTGCATATCTACTACATAAGGACTCACTTTTATTGGAAAAATGTTACTGATAGTATCTAACAAGTACACCAATTCTTCTTGAGATATACAAGGGTGTCTTCTAGGGTAATCGGTAACAACAAGGATCCAAACGAAGGCCCAAGTGATTTGCATCCCTCCAGCGATGTAGAACCCTACGGGCCACCGCGAGTAGTAGTGCACTGCGGCACACATGAGGAACGTGGAGAAAGTCCCCGTGGTTACACCTGGTGACAAATACACATACATTTGTATACTTACATCGTTATTAGTCATGCATGCCGTTTTCCAATCCGACCCCAGCGATAGTGCTACTCGAAACAAAACCGACCCGATGCGCACCGGTAAAGTTTTTATACTGCGACACCGGTAAAATATAGTGTCATGTGAATAAATATTTAATTAGACAAATTAGTTAGGTACCGGTTCAAGTTACATGTCTATACAATTAATATTGACATTATCCTGTCGAGTGGATAACGGAATAGTCACTTTCAACTATCATCAGCTGAGCCAGAAATTAATTCAAGAACTCAATTTCATTTTTCTCAATTTAATTCAAGAAATAATAGTCAATCGTCTGTTTGTTCAGATGGAACCACAAACACCTTGTTACTTACAACACTGAAGAATTAGGCCACGATATTTTTTACTAGGAACGAAGCAACATGAGAAGCTTACCACAGTATGCCCACATGAAATGGTTCCTCTCTATCGGTGGTACCCAGTACCTCAGCACTTGGACCATGCTAGGCTGCATGGCTCCCTGTTAAAGAAAGCAAAAAACTTAAAGCACTCAGATCTAGCAGTAAGTAGTAGTTGCGACTTGTGCAACATAAAACGCAGTGCTGCAATTACTGAATCTTTCTTTTAGACACAAGAATTTTATCGGTCAAAAATATAGTATTTGGTCCAAGACGTAGGACCCATTATGAGGCCAAAAAATCTCGACAGAAAAAGACTTCTGCTTGACTTGCCTTCCTAAAGAGTTTGTTAAATATTCAATAGATGGTGAATGTACGTCATCGTTTAAGCCAGTAGTGCATTAAAAGAAGGTAAGTAATCCTGGTAATGCCGCTATAATTGCCAGCAAAATCATTTCTAATAAAATTATAATAGACACTTATAATTACACTCGGCATTGGGTGAAACAAAGTTGCCAATGATCATCATCATCTTCCTGCCCTTGGCCCATGTTACTTGGAGTTAGCGCATTATGTTTTTTTCTACGATTCTTCTTCCCCTGTCAACCGTCACGCTATTACCTATTTACTCATCACCATCTCTTAGCTGCCACTGTCCATTTTAATTGTTGATTTAATCTTTTAGTCAGGACGCTCTTAATGAGCACGTCTTTCTACATCGTTCTCACATATATATGAATAATCTCAACATGAATGATGTACTTAACCAGGATTTTGTAACAATATTTTGATTTAAAAGAGTGTCCATGGAGTTTCTTGCCCGTTCTTCTCCATAGAGATCTACGCTAGGGAATGGGCAACTACAGTGCTTTCTCAAGTTATTATGCCTTGTGACTGTGACTATAGCTTTGCTTTTTTTGTATTTTTGACATTCAAAAGTGCCGTAATGGTCTAATTGAAATAAATGCTTTGAGTTTGACTCCTTTTTCTTCCATATCATTCCTCACACAACCCGTGCATCGTTTCCTTGGTCTTCCCCCCCCCCCTCTCCATCCATCAACATGGATATTCATTACTCTTTTAGGCACATGCGATTCGTCCCTGCTCAGCACATGTCCAAACCAACACAGTCGATTCCCTTTAAACTCTTCTGTGACAGGCGCAACTAAGGTTAGGTACTAATGATGATGATGGTGAAAATAATGATGATTAAATTCATATCTAGAACTTTGTAAAAATTAAAAATACTAACAGCACAAAATCCCTTGATGATTCGTACTAGAAACAGCGCCCAAAAGTTATAATAAGCTGAGGCGGGTGTGAGTAAGGTCAGTACTCCAGATATAATCCCTGCGATGCCAACCACCCACGTGGGACCTAACCTGAAAAATCATTCTACTGGAAAAGACTAATCTCATCTTTTTTTAATATACTTTTGCTTAGTAATTTACAAAGGGGCATTGCTTAGAAATTTGAGAGCAGAAGTGTCAGAGGGTTAGGTAAAGTAGGGACTATGCAAGACTTATGCTAGCTTAGGAATAGGCATATTGTTTTTGTAAGGGTTCGAATAATATTGTAAGTTAATACTTCAGATCCTTCAGATGTCCTATCACGTGTAATGTGCTAATGCTTTGCTTGCTAATAGTATATCTATATTCTTTATTCAAATATTAGTAAACTGTTACTACGTACCTATCTCCAACACTATGGAAAATCGGGAAGCAAATGCAATATCCTATGTGATAAGCACAGAACAGTTTCCCTACTTTCGTGTCATCCCAGTTTATAATGTCCACCATCTGAAAATGACATAAACGATGAGCCAACAGTGTACCCGCTGCGACACAAGCAAGCCTCTTATCTATGAAAGGGAGTGGGCCAGTACGGGTTGGTGGATGTCTTAGATTGTCTTCAAGATGTTTGAAGATATTTAAAAACAAATGTGAAGACTGCTCTTCCTTATGGATGACGATAACGGCAGTTACGGCAGTAGACCTGCCACAACAAGATACTAGGACTTCGACTGCAATGACTCGCTGATCATAACCGATTAGAATGTGCAGTTGTCACTGTTTGCAGTCCGACATCCAGAAATGAAGACCATCCAGAGTTCGATTTGGCGACGGATACCTATAAACTTAACAATATCATATATTTCATGTAACGACCTCTACTAGTATCTACTGTACAACGAGCTATTCTAAATTCCACAATACTGTATAGAAGATATATTCTTTACTGCCATTTGTTCGTTTGATTTTATTGTATAAATATTATTGTCTACTATCCTTTCAACTACATTGGTGCCTACTTAAACTCATTGTTTTCCTGTTGTTATTATAAATATCTATTCAAAGCTAGGGTTTTCCATTTAATTTTCTCCTTATGCCTTGGCGAAGTCAGGCGCAGTATTACTTTTTAAACCAGCAACACCTACATGTCTTTGTGCAAAATTGTAATTTATATCTACTTTTTGCTACGTATCTAATACTATTTAAGTAAAGCACATATCGTACCCCAGCTCTTTTAGCACTGTTTAGGATTATTTGGTCATTTTCAATCGTAAAGTAGTCTATATCTCTCTTCTTAACTTGGGCCATATCGACTATATGCACACTTAGGTTATTACGGACAATGTACATTAAAAAATACCCAAGAAATATCATTATTCCCACCTAGAACACAATAGAATATGAACAAAAGGAATCAATTGCCAAATTACACAAATATCAGTCAGGATTTGTTTTCGCTTACTATTGCACGTATCCTAATTTTAAACATTACCAATATTCAAAAATGTTTTAAAAATGACAATGTTAAGCGCAGTAAATATCCATAGCCATATTGAATTATAACTATATGTGACAGATCTTCACAATAAAAACCTGGACATTAAGCTTCTTACAAGTAATCAACAGAGAGCCATTCAAAATCAAACGGAAATAAAACAATCAAGTCACAATCTACGTTTATTTTATGATTGATGATGTTTTCAATAAGACAAGTTAACATATTCATGTCAATTATAATACAAGATAACAAATAACTGTCGAAATATAAACCTACTTAAGTACAATCATTTAATTAAACCGAATTGGTAGCAACAATCTTCACATTATATATTAAAAATAATTTCTAAAATTTATAACATGTGTTAAGTACGAGTACATGGACCAATTTAACGTCGTCTACGCACTGCTGTCATGTCATGTATGTTACTCTGTCTTATATTATCTTAAATTATGGCTACAAGAACCTCATGGACGGACTATCTACTTCTAGTTTTATCAGCTTTCTTTTAATAAAAACTTTACGTCAAATTGCAAGACTACATTTTAAAATGGTAGTACAGTAGTATTTCTTACTTCTTTTTCTTTTTAACTTTGATAAAAATAGGTATCGATTTTAATTAATACAATTCCATAGATAAGGTCATCGTCTCACAATAGGCAAGATCAAAAACTAGTCGGTTGCTATGCAGCAGAAAATGACTGCTCTGCAATTCCAGTATAGGGCAAAACCAGTGCGAGGTTTCTTTAGTACTAATGAACTAAATATAAATTATAAAATACCACTGGGGTTGCCGCCTATCTATCATACGAATAATTACCATTACATTTTCAATAAAGATCACAGCAATTACAATGCATTTACCTTATATACGTTTTACATCATCATATAATTTTAAGAATAATTATTATCTAGTTCACATAGTTCACAAGTATAGAAAATAAATAATCCACTAAATAAAGATCGTCATCTATCACAATTAGATTCTAATAAAATGCACTTTCATCCTAAATCTTCAAAATAAGAGCTCACATTACAGAAGCGTCCCCCAAGGCTCTATCGTGTGCCCTACAAAATTCACAAATGTTAACGTTGATAATTATAGCTTCAATTAATTTCATACCGAAATGTTGTGTTATTTTACATTTGCAAACAATTGTTTTATTCACTACAATGTAGCATATATGTGTTTCAATTATTTTATCATATTCATGTCTCTCAAAATCCTACTAAATTTGGCGGCTTTCGTTTTACAAGTTCTTACTTCCACCTTCGCCCCTGTAGTAGAGCCCTTGAAGCTGAAGAAGTCACATAAGGCACATATATTTTACTCATACTCTTCCGTCACTTGTTTAGGTAATTGTGAGATTAAATGATGAAACATATTTTCTATTCCGTCCATAGTCTAGTATCTAATTCTTTTATCGCATATTGCAGGACACCTTTTGCATCGATGTCATGGCGATATTCGGGACTAAGATACAGGTTATAATGTTGCCAGTGTCACTCAATAATGTCAACAATCTCATTTACTTAGCAACGTTCAGGGGAGTTTCTTTTATTTCTTTTGAGTCACCGATTTTGATAGATGAACCATTCATTTCCTTGAGATCTCCATTTGTTTTGTCTACCTTTGCATCCTTGTCTTGCGGAAAGTTCCATAGTTGGATGTTACCGGTCCCAAAGAATATGAAAAACAGAGCCGAGATGATATAAACTGATGCTCCCACGAAGAACACTGGACGCCAATTCTCGAAATTATTCTGTAAGTGGAAAGTTTACCATTAATTTCGACACGGTTTTATCAGCTATTTATATTTCTAATTTGACTTGCCATTGTATTTTTAATTTTTTTTCTAAATAAAGATTAGTTGTTGAAAGGCACAATTAGGGACAGGATTATAATTTTATACGCTAAAGTATACTTGAATTAATTTCATTAAAATACTTACTCCTTTGCTCGTAAAGTATGCTGTAATCATGGGTGTAAAGAATCCAGCAGTGCTGCCGATACAATTAGCAATTCCATACAAGGTCCCCGCATAGTTCGGTGCTAAGTCTTGATGATTCTGTAGGTTCGTCAATGTCGCCGCGCCGTTGAATCCCATTGACATCGTGATCAGCGCCACTGACAGTGCTGTGGAGCATCCCGCATACACCAACAATACTAACAACACACCAGGGAGGATGTGCGAGAACAGACAGAAGAATTTCCTTATAATTGTTGTTGTCATTAGTTTTCTTGCCAAAATGAAGTCCCCGACTACTCCAAATATCGTCGCAAAGAACAATCTTGCAAGGTACGGAAGTGCAGATATCACTCCAGCGGCCGATAATTCAAACCCTAAGACGCTTGAAACAAACTTAGGTCCGACTGTCATTATGAAGTACAAGCCCCACAGATTTCCGTAGTGCAGAATAGTCATTGCGAAGAACGGGAGTGATAAACAAATACTCTTGAACGGCGGCAATCCCTGGAAATAATAAAATAATAAACAATTTGTATTATACTATATTATGTATCAATTTCAATTAGCGTATTCCGAGCAAACCGACCCAACAAACATAACTTTGTAGATCCACAAACATCATTACAAGAGATGATGTAATGGGGTTTTCGTTGTATGTTCCATTGGTTCGCTCTATAATATTATTTGTCTATCTATAACTGGTCGGAGATATTGACACAACGTTTACCCAGTCGAATATGTTTAACAATTAGCATTCGTTGCGATTACTTATACGAGCACATCCGAATTCACTATAATTCCTAATGTATCACTTTGGCGCGAACTACTTAACCTTAGTATGACAACGCGCTAGTGCAAATATTGTCTCACCTTTGATTTCTTGACCTTGTCTCCTAATGCGTCTAATATGTAATTCTTCTCTGCGTCTGTTATCCTGGGATGTTCAGCTGGTGAGTCGGCCACGAGGTACCACCAGAAGAAACACCACACCAGTGTTAGTGCAGCTGGTACGTAGAAAGCTGACGCCCATCCAAACTTTTCCATGAGAGGTCCGGTAAGAGACCATGTGAGGACTGTGCCTAGGGTGCCTCCCATCATGGCACTCACAAACTTGCCTTTTTCTGCTGGAGGGGCCCATCTCGCCACCAGCACATGTAGCGCAGGATATATGAAACCCTGTGAAGTAGAACAATATTATTTACCGTATACAAACGAGTTTAATATACCTAACAACCCGTTTCGACAATGGCAAACACTTTAATAGTGTGACATCTAATTATAGACTAAACTGCAAGGTTAAAAACGTTATGATGCACAATATCTTATAAATACCCGTAAATTAGAAAATTATCAACCTACTTAATTTGCTTATATGCATATTTAAATCTTCATTGCGAAATAAGACTAGGAAAAAATATTATCTTAGGCAATCGAATATTTGGCAAATATCATAATATTTGTCTCCTATGAATCATTTATTAAAATAAATTCGATGAGGAAATCAAATGCGTGACATGTCTCTATAACTTATATTTTTTTACCATACTAAATTATGAAGGCTTAACTATCCTGCATGTGACTTTAAAAGGCAGGATAATTGCAGTCAATCGTTTTTAAAGGCTGCTCATAATGATCACAAATGTCATGCATCCATGACGTAATTCATACTAATTTTTGTGTTCGTTTAGTACCAACTGCTTCCAACCCACAAGACCTACGTGCTAGTTATTAGGGTCTGGAGAAATTATCTCCATCGCATGCTCTTAATAAGGACGGAACCCTCAGTGCAACCTCACCCCAACACGCAACTGACGAGTTTTTTTAGTAATTTTTCAAAACAAGTTTAGACATTAAATATTGCGGTTGGGTTTCTACGCAGTGCGTTTTCACTCGTATTTATTAGAAGTCTGACGGTCTAAGCGGTCACCAACCTGCTATCATGTTACTATGATACTAAAAGTCTGGGCATAACTGCCCCTTTTTATATTCAGAAAATGTTGTTGTTCTCGCATCCTTTCAATAAAGTTAAACCATGGGTATGTCTATCCCTAAAACTTAACGGTAAAAACAAGACACCGATGCAGGTGTAACTTAAATTTTAGTATTTCGCTTGAAAGTTTCTTCGATGATCGATCAACTCTGGCTTTCACAATCTCTCCGCTTCTTTTTGCAAAAAAAATATTCTACTCGATCAGAAGCAAGTAACATAGTTCCTCAAATGTCAACTCACCCCAGCACATCCTAAGAAGAACCTCACAACAACTAGGGCGATGTAGTCCAGGTTCGCAGCGACGGGACTCAACGCTGTCAATATGGCGCTGGCGAAGGACGTGACCAGCACCACGTAGCGCGGGCCCCATCGCTCGGCGGCCATGCCCCCCACCAGGGACGTCACCGGGTAGCACCAGAAGTAGGACCCCAGGATCAAGGCCTGCTGCTCTCCTGACCAGTTGAATGACGCTCCACCTGGGATTTGCTATGGATTGGGAACAAACCAATGTTCTTATTAAGGGGATGTCAACGCCAAAATGCGCGCACACTGTCTATTTGTATCGGAGTAAACGAGAGCGAGAGAGTTACTGGGAGGCCAGGTTTTTAGAAGAAAATAATTAATAGATATTGAAATAAAAAAGTGTGGATTATTTGTGAAATATGACTCGTTAACGGTTTAGGTATGAATATCTTGACTTCACGTTTTTAATTGCAGACCCATACGTCAAAAAAAATTAAGATTTACAATTATTTTCTATTGAGCCGATTTCGTCCAATTGTGTATCGAGTCCGTCCACGTTCTTTGAAATATGATGAATATTAACATAATTATATTTTTTTGATGTACTACAACAAATGTTTTTTTTTAAGAAAAACTTCTTAAAAAAAACTGCTTAAAAAACATCATTTAGGTGTTGTCAACCCCTTAAAATCTACTTGGTTACGACGATTTTATGTTAAGCAACTTCCTTCAACGGTTTATTTTACCTGCTTTCTCCAATTCTACCTTTTCCTCAACTTTTAACTGGGAAATCTTTCTTTGTCAGAATAACAGTTTCTGTTTTTTTCTTTAGTTTTGAATGCCTTTGCTATAAATTATTTATATTTTGTGATTTTGAAAAGTAGATCTGTCCCCGAATTGACCAACGCTTCGAATCGATTTCGATTCGGAAACTCGTATGTCTATCTCGCTCGCTTTCTTAATGCCAAAAAAGAGACATACGACTTGTCGAATCGAATCGAAGCGTTTGTGAATACGGGGGCTGGTATACAGAGTAGAAACAGCGTAAAGTTAACATACGAGTACCTAACAATAAACAATAAAGTTCAATGAAATGAAATAAAGCAACTTTATGTTATTCATAAAAACACCTGCATGATAACGTACGAAACCTGTATGTACGTTAGAGGTACCTAGTTTATGACTGAATTACAATATTTCTGTTCAACTAGGCACACTTGTTTTGAGCCTAATGCCCCGACTCCACCAAAGCGGAGATGAGTGCAAGAGCTAAGAGGAGACGTTCGGTAATCAACCAATCACATTCGTTCAAATCCACAACGCGTCTCTTTGACTCGTTTTTGGTGGAGTCCGGCCCCCAATTCTGTTTCCGGTTTTATTATAAAAAAAGATGATTCTTAATATCCCATTTAGCCTCAGCCGGTTTTGAAATGATTAATTAGGTACGAAACGTTCGCAAAGATGAACACAAAACAAAAAAAACGAACCAGATGAAAACAAACCATTACCTATGAGTAGGGTTGCCATACGTCCGTAATTTTGCGGAATGCGGGAAAATTTTTAAGACATCAGTTTAAAAAAAAAATTGAATTTTCATACCGTCCATGATATATTGAAATATTTTTAATGAAATGCCTTTCCACAACATCACTTGCTTGACATAAGTAAGGTACCGTAGACGCTTTTAAGATTAATAGTTTACTTTAAGGTGAAAGCGTCAGGCTAGCCCGCGAAATTCAAATTTTCTTACGTTTTTTGCAATTTGCAGGCTAGTGCTAGTGTTGTTTGTTGATTAAAATATTGTTCGCGACTGTAAGACGTATGTAGTTACAGAATTATAATCATCGAAATCATCAATACAATGCTCCAAGTTCATAAAAGTCGAGGAACGACTTTTTCAAGGTCAAAATCATTCATTGAATTTCGCGGGCTACCCTGGAACATCCACCTTAAGCACACCGCAAAGTGCTGCAATAAACGTTTCTGTGTTAATGTATCGTTGTCAAAAAAATTGCACAAATGAAGATTATACTGAAGAAAGAAAACCCTAGAATTTTCTAAGGATCTGGGAACCTATATAGTTGTGAGACACTTCTATAATATAGAATATATCTACATTATGTAATCTATACTAATATTATAAAGAGGAAAGATTTGTATTTTTGTGTGTATGTTTGTAATGAATAAACTCAAAAACTACTGCGCTGATTTCAAAAATTCTTTCACCATTAGAAAGCCACGTCTTTACTGAGTAACATAGGCTATATTTTATCCCCGTACTCCCACGGGAACGGGCACTACGCGGGTAAAACCGCGTGAAGTCCGCTAGTTATCTTATATAATATATAAAACATATTATATTTACCTTGACGTGTGCCGCGTGAACATCAACACCATCTACACGACGAAGAGTTTCATTTGTCACCGCGTCCTCTTTCGGGTCACACTGAGATTGCGACCTAAAACACAACATGCATTAAACATCGGTCATTAGCAGGGAAATTGGAAAAGAGGTACAGAAAATAAAACCTCATTTTCCTATCATAGCATTCATGGGTCCCGAAGCAATAAGTAAAGTTACAAGTTTTCCGGTCAGCTACGTGGGTGGAAATATAATTATCACGACTTTATACAGACAATATTTAACTTTGAAAAAGAATTATAATAATATTTATAAAGACATAAAAACACACAGTATTATTAAAGTCTCAATATTCTTCCACTATTCTAGTTATTAATATACTAGTATAGGTGTAATTAATAACAGGTAATAACACGCAGTTTTTTTATAAATAAATTCTTCGAATAATAGTTTGGCCTTGAACGTTTTTTTTTTTACTTATTTCAAGACCGACTTGATTTGGAGATCAAAGAAAATTAATATTGAGTGTGATAGTTGATAATATGTCTAGACATAGGGATTTGAGGTCATCGTCCTATCCTTTTCCCAGCTATGTTGAGGCCGGCTGATGCCAGTGCCAGATCAATATAACTATTTTACAGAGAGCGACTGCCTACCTGACCTCCACAACACGGATCTGAGATGACGGCGAATAAATGTGTATGGAACAAAATAACTCACGTTGTGCCAACAGTAAATAAATTGCGATCAGAGCATCAGGGTGATGGATGACTTACGTGGAGTTACTGGACGTCTGTGGAACCATGGCGATGAGATTGAGACTCATGTTCACCCGCAGCATGTACACCACCCAGCAACTCGTGAACAGCATCACCCACAAGTTGAAGCGGGCTGGCACCACATCTGTAGAACACAACATTACAGTTAAATAAACTGTAGGTTTAGCCAAGTTGACAATCTACAATCGTTAACGCTAATAGAAAACTAACCAAATGTATGGGAATGACATCTATCAACGATAAGTCACGTGGTCAAAACAAACGAATGGAAACTTTAAAGTTTAGTCAAAACTGTAAGTTGGCTACGATTTATATGGGATGTAGGGATCACGATTGTAGAAACGAATTGATTTCATTCTATCATCTTGATCGATGTAAACTTGTCTACGAAAGTTTATATTCGTTTGTTTTGACCACGTGACTTAACGTTTACGATTGTAGAAAGAGAATCGATACGAATCGTTTGTAACTTGGCTAGGCCTGCTGTATTGATATAGATTCGCTTCGAATTGAAATCAGGAGTGTCAAAAAGCGTAATTCAAAACGACAATCATGGAGTCAGGTACTTTATACAGGCGTATGAGATAATACTCGCTAGGCCTAGGCTTAGGTATAAGTCTAAGCCTAACTAGCTATAAATTATAATTATACTTTATCAGAAACTATTGTAAGAAACTAAGTATTGGCTGCGTCAAACCGTTTGTTTATAGCAAACATGCATGAAGATTTAAATTGTATAAAATACCATGTAGCAAAGGAAATAGTGTAAGTTAAATACAGAAATAAGAAATTCCAAATACAAACGTTTTGGAAATTCTTATTTGCTCTGTGTGGAGCTTGGCAGAGTTCTGGCCGTAACTTGAACATGGAATCATCGACACGACGAAGAAGAAGATTGAAATAAGTGGAGTTCACGATTCTATATTTGCTCTCGAAACGATAAACAACCCAGTCGCAACGATGCAACATACAAATATGATGTTTATGACTAGTTTACTTCATCTATGCATTCAAGTCATAATATTTTTATGTAGCCCCTAAGCTTAGCTACTTAATCACAAAATAAAACTTAGGGCAAGCCAATGAACACCATGAACATATCATCATCAAGCAAAACAACTCTGAAGTTCTTGCTGGTGTAAGTGCGAGTAAAAAGAGGGAGGTACAACACAACATTCATCGCTTTAGAGACCCCAAATTGAAACCCACTTATTGTTGTTAAACACTTAGGTCTTCTTCCTTTAGGCAATCTATCTTTCATATTTATCTTATAATTCATTTCAGAATCGTTCATTTTACTATAAGATAAATGTAAACACCCAAAATTAGCAATTTGGCAAAGTAAACATGCCAAAATGAAACATACTGTCAAATTGAAGAAAGTAAAGAGGTTGGAAAATCCCCGATCTGAAGCTATGGAAAAATGTTTACGAAAACGATTAATAAAACCGAAACGATAACGAAGGAACTCAATTATCCTGCCGGGGCTGCGGGACAATTCGAAAGAGATACCGTGGTCCCGGAACACAAAGGGCGATGAAGGAACATGGATGGGTTTTAGTCAGTAAAAGTCTGACACTCCCTCCCGCTCCGCCCAGAGCCGGAGAAGTCATTTGATGATTTCCCATCCTAAAAAAAAAAAAAAAAAAGGAACTCAATTATATGAAGATTTCCATGATACCAGTCAACCGTATGGATAAAATCTATCAAAATACATCATCGTCTAAAATATAATAGTACATAACACACAATTGTATCTTAAATTGATGGAAGATCTTGACACATAATCTGGCTTCCAGTCTAACCGGATGCAACTGAATGCCAGTATTTTCCATGGAGCTTCTGCCCATCTGACCCAGTTACTAGGTAATAAGATACTCCTTGGTTAGACTCGATATCAAACTTTCGGGCTTTTGACTATTGCAACAAAATGTCAAAGGGATACATTTATGACAGCCGTGACAAAGTTTCCGAAGCACGGAGGGAACTCAGTAAGTAATGATAGGCACCCATTCCCGGACCGACCCCGGCAAGCACTACTTAACCTTGCAGATCGGCCCGTGCGGCTGTTATTATTCAGCCACGAGCTCCCAAGATCTTGATTCTTGACTCATCATACTATGTATTTAAAAATAAATCTTTATTATTTAAAGCGATTATCATTATTTCGAACCTACCTTCTGATAAGGTTTGTGATTCAATATGTATAATTTTGAGGACGATACACGAAAAATGTTGTAAAAAATACCGTTGACAAGTTGTAAAACAAGTATTCTAGTTAACTTATTTGGAAAATACCTAAATTACAAGGTGGCATTTAACACTCCAAACAGAGATAAGCTAACGCTAACACAATAGAAATTAGTTTTACCTATCACCAAGCCGACGCGGTTCATACTCAAAAAGAACTGTTTTCTGACACTCTAATATAATTAGCTTAACTTACTATACCGCACATCAGAAGCGACATCATTAAATGATTACAAACAACCAAGTTCAATACAGGAAATCAATTTGACAGAATAACAATTATGACGAATGAACGCATAGGCAGTTCAGTGTCCCATGAAACGTAAGATAGGTACACAATACACATTACATGGATCATCCAACCATACCTAATAACACTTACTGTGCTTAATAGGTGTCTGGCTACTTAGCACATGGTACCTAATGACAGATAAATTGTTCCTGCTGGAGATGACAAACAATTCTAATCGTGATGTTTACAATGTAATTAGATGTGGCCGCGGCTTGCACGAAAACATTTTTGTATGAGAGGGTCAATAAAAAGCTAAAAATTCTCCCCATGACCAAGTTTGGGTGCAAAAAAGAAGTCCAGGAATGGTAACTCGGACTTAATTATAACGAAACAGAAAACCTACTTGCAATTGAGTACTAGCCTACCCACCAACACATACAAACTATTAACACTCATCGCAACACACACCTTGAGTTACCTTTTAGTTTTAGTTATTTTACAAACAATTCTAATCGGGAGTGACTGCGGCTTGTACGAAAGCAAGATGAAAACGCATCACTGTCAGCTGGAAGACGTCTTCTGGGGGTCTAAAATGGCCGCGGCTCATATTATGTGTAAATAAATAAATAAATATGAATCACGTCACAATTCGTAAAATGTGTGACCATTTAACACAGTTAATATTCTGAATTGTCACTTTGTGACTATTTAACGAATTGTAACATAATTCATATTATTATCCTACTATGATTCTGCTAAAGTGGCCTGTTTGGGTCCCTGCTGGACATTGGCCTATCTCTAAAATCCATCACCACACCCAAACTTAGGTGCTAACCACCTTTAGTAGACCTACTACTTACAATTACGCAGACTCACGCAGATATATTTATTTTAACTATGTTTATATAAACCTCAACTATAAAAAACTGAATGAGCAGTGCAAGTCAACATTTTTTAGCAGCCACAAAAGTAATTAAACAGCAGAAACCATGATGATGATTGCGGTTTCTGTATAGTTACTTTAATTTAAAGTAAAGTGCGAGACTGGCGTAATCTCAGAGTAAATAAACAAGTACTTAAAGTAAACATTTCTAACTTCTTTTTTCGTAATAAAGCATGACTGCGTGGGGGAGTGAAGGAGGTAATTCATTTCTCATTAACTAATGCCAGTTCTTTGCATTTTATTATTTTCTTACCTTTCTTCAAAAACGCTAATTCACTAATGCTTTTGACTGTGTGATGCTGTGTGTTGGCTGTGTGATGCTTTTTGTCAGCAGCAGCCGAAAAGTTTGACTGTTGGAGTTGTTCTCTATCGCTAGTTAGGTCTTAGAAAATTAATGTACGGAACTACGGTTTTTTTTATATTAAAAAGCTGAAATATCATATTTTTAACAGATTCAGGCCGGTGTTCCCCAGGGTTCAGTCATTGGACCATTCCTATCACCACTCGCCATTATCACTTATCGGGCCTTCACAACCAGAAGCGAGACTTATTTTACAACTCAATACTGAAAACCATTTAATTTAATACTCAATACGCTACGGTAATAAAACATAAATAAATCTGAATCACAAACACTGTGATGGAATATCCCCGCTATATTTACAGTGAATGGCCAGTGTTAGTGCTCCAGTGTATGTTGACAATTACCAATTTGGCAAAAAATTGCTAATAATGGTAATTTTGCCCAATGTTCAATGTTTTTTCGTAACGAGAGAACATGCTCACAATAATTACACCATGAAATCAAATCGCCTTCCTAATTTGAAAAATGTTTTTTTTTTATACTCTACTCATTTTAACAGCTTGAAATACGCATTATCGTGCTTCACAACAGGCCAATACCTATAATATTTTCAAAGCAGAACATTACACACCATCACTATTGTCTATTCAAAGATAGAAAAATTATTCAGTTTGTTAACACAAATCCTCAAAGTCAAAGTTAAGAATCGTTCCGCTAATGTCACCAGCCTATGGAGACAATAGTCCCGTCCTTCAATACGTTACACTTTTAAAGAACTGTTCAAACCGTAACCAATTGAACCACGTAATAAGCAACATGATGTCAAAACAAAAGAAAAGTAGATGCCGAAGCTGATTTGACTACTCTTCAAAGAAAATGATGATGTGGCGACAGAAAGAGGAAGGCAAAACATTGCGCTAACCCTCTGTTACTCCCATTTTAATAGTAGATACCAGGACAGGAGAAGAAACATAACAAGAACATGCATCTAGAAAGCTTATTTAAAAAAAAAAATTAACTTAAATTACTTTCTGAAGATTTTCCGGAAAACACACCAAGGACGGTAACGTTAATATCAAACCACTGTAACTCAATGTCAATAGCGTTTTAGAGCATGACCTCGATTACGCACATGCCTGCATTATATTCCGATTGTATTCTAAACTACAAAAGTATTGTTAGTCACCTACAACATCACGTGAATGTAACAATAAATCAATCGGGATCCTTTAGGCAGGCATCAGGATCCGAAATATTGTCACGAACAAAAAAGGTAAAGAAAGTTGTAAAACAGGAAAGTATAAGCCTAGAGAGAGCAATTCCGACTTAAATCATGCTAAAGTGCAAGAAAGGAGGATTAATAAAAAAAGGTCACGATCAACACAGAGATGACTGTAAAAAAAAAATTGGGCGCAGCTAGCTTGGGGAACTGGCACAATAGAACCTATAATGCAAGACGCAAGTATCAATCAACCAGCACTTATAGGTGATATGTTATTAAACAGTGTGTGGGAACCTGCAAGGAATGCGTTCTTCGACGTTCGCATTGTAAATGCTGACGCTTCCTCTTATAACAACCTCAGATGACAAAAAAACTGTACAGAGACATAGCCGAGAGAAACATTCAGAATACGACAGAGCCACTGAAGACTTAACAGCCTCATTCACCCCGTTAATCATTTCATGCGATGGAGCCATAGGAACTGAATATAACAGTTTTTTTTTAAAAAAAACCGCATTAAAGCCTAATGACAAATGCGGAAACGCATATTCTCAAATATAGTGTACTGGTTGAAAGTGAAAATACAAATCTCAGTTATAAGAGCAGTTTCAATGTGAGTAAGAGGCATGCGAAAATATTTCAGGGCCTTCAATGTGAAGATAGAGCAGGAATACTTTAATTACAGCTTGATCTCGTGAATCAGAATTATTTTTATGGTGTGCAATGTATGTAACTCTGAGTTGTTCTTATTTTTCACCTACCAAGTCAAATAGTAGCTTAGGCCTTCTTATTGTTGCTGAAGTAACTAGGTTGGATATGAAAACTTCACAGAAAGTCCAAGTTGACCAAGGCACTTGTGACGCATTGCCAGATTGATGAAAAGAAAGACAAAATGATAACGCTGAACGAGATAAACCAGTTCCAGATTTAGGAGAGATTTAAAACTGTACTTTGGAATGTTATCGTGGGGTCATTGTTCATTCTTAGAACTCTTAAATAAATTGAATTTATCCTGTTCTCAAAGTGTGTAGAGAGTTTGATTTAGCCGACTATCTTTCAGTTGACAAGAGAAGCAATTGCTTACTTACTTAAAAGTACCTTTCCCAATCACATTCATAAGAATAAGAATAATTTACTTAAAAAGTATTACAAAAGTGTACATTTTGGTGCAGTAGTGTTATTTCTCAGACAATGGCATAACAATGGTATTCATTTTCGTTGTTATCAGTACCTAGTTATTAGTTAATATTATAATAGGGTCTGCAATAACATAAGATCTTTAATCAATTTCATTAATTTTTCCCAGATAACATATTTTTACGTCATTTTTACGAAGAGGCACAGTAACCTGCAGACCTCCTTAATACAGGACAAATAAATATAACATTAATCAAGTTGCGATCTTAAAAAAAGAGCTCATATATGCCAAACAACTTTCTAAAGGTTAATTGATACGATGTCCCTAAATTATGAAATGCTATCATTTACTTTGAGGACTCGCTAATAAAGTTTGTTTTCATTTTTTTTTTTCGGATCGGAAATCATCAAATGACTCCTCCCGCTCTGGGCGGAGCAGGAGGGAATGTGAGACTTCTACTGACTAAAACCCATTCATGTTCGTTCATCGTCCTTTGTGTTCTGGGGCCACGATATCTCTTTCGAACAGTCCCGCAGCCCAGGAAAGTTAAACATCAAACAATATCCTACGATATGCCTATGATGGCGCATTGTCGAGGATAGAGTCCTCGAAGCAAGGCAAAGGTAATAAATACAACGAAGCTTTATAGCGGGACTCTTTGTTTTAGCCTTTGTGACATGTTCTGGTTTTCCGAAGACTGCATCTGTGTAGCAAACGGGCTCATCGATTTGCAATTAACGCTTAGTTATATTTAACTACCCATTGTTGGAGAATAACATTATTTAAATTTACTAATTGGTTCTTAATAAGCAACTGAAAAAGAAACCTCAGTTTATGTTTGGATTGTTTGAACCAACAAATAACTATGTTCATTCATTTCCTATGTAGCTTATGTTGCGTATAATCCCCGGCCGTGCAAGTATGTGCATTGGAATGCAAACTCATAAGTGTTCTGGCTATAATAAAATAACAACAAATCAATTGTTTTACACGCAGCGAGATAAAAATCCTATAAAATCACGTTCAAGCAGCTCGGCTGATCGCTGCGCTCGCGCTGAAAATTCTTTATCGTCAGCGTCCTTCCGATACCGTCAACAACGACGAGTATTTGATAACACGAAGTCGACGCTCCGGGCAACCAATCCGACTGTTGACATAACTAGCATGTCGGTCGATGCGAATGAATCGCTCCGATTTCACAAACATCATTCTTATATGTCTTTCGAATTTCCACAATTACATATATCAGATTAACTTGTTTTCAGAATTTTTAATTCCTGTGTTTTATACACATTGTCATCTAACACTTAGCTTTTCCTGTGTGCAGCAAGTGTAACGTGTGTGTCGTGCGAGTTAATGACATGATGAGCTCTAGAACTAGAAGTCAACAAATTAATGGCACGGTTGCAGAACCTTGTAGAATCGCGGAACACGGAGAAACCTTCTGAACTAGCAGTACATCCAAATTATTATGACTTAATTAACTGTGTGTACAAGCACGTATCCAAACTTTTGGTTCGGGGAGGACAAACATTGAAACAACCATGTGAACTGTGTAAAACTTCGCTGTACTATAATTTTTAATTACTTATAGTACCGTAGTTTATGGTCCCGTTTATTTTTACTCAAATTTCGGGGGGGATAAATCCCAACTATCCCCCCCTCTGGATACGTGCCTGAACTGTACATACGAGTATATCGGTGAATCGAAGTATTATAACTACGGAATTTGTTATCACCTTATTACAGAACCATGCGTTGATTCTAGAATTGACTGCAGTTTCCATACCTACAGAATATTCTAGAATGACGCGATTCATCAACAAATAAGTGAAAGCCGTCACACGACGTCGCCGTCGTAGCGTTGGTTTGTTCCAGAATAGATCTATCTGTAACTCTAACTACGACGTACTGTGCTACGACAGTTGTTGCACACTTATATGTACTATCGTACCTATATTCTGCGCTAATACATAGTGTTTCTACTAGATAGTCATTATGAAATGACTATCTAGTAGAAAAAGGAATGCGCAGAATTCAGTAAATCAGAATTAATTACGTATTCTGACGAAGCGCACTCTGGTATCGATAACAAGTCTAATCAAATTCGATTGTCGAACAAATTGATAATTACGTTTGTGATATTAAAATTATAAATTAACGCTCTATTACGTAGAATTAATTTCCTATTGTTTGCATAGAATTCTTTAAACATTATACTTAGGTGAAACTTATGAAATATTGAATTATTTTAAAATAATCGCATAGGTAAGCTGTTGCCAATTTGATTCTTGCTTTACTAGTTGGTAATTAGCAATTCAGCCAACCGCCTTGTATTATTTTTATCGACTAGTTACATAAGTATAAAATTGATTAACGACTTATTTCTAGCAAAAGCGTATATTATTTAAAAACCAGGTATCTTGTCGTAGTTAGGGCAAAAGGTATAAGTAGGTGTACCTACAGCGAAGCTAGTGCATTGATTCGAGTATAAATATATAAAGCTTTTATTTCTCAAACTTTATTGTTTATTTACATAATTCATAAAAAACTGTTAAATAAACTAAAATAAATAAACTAACAACAAACTATAAAAGGGCATCGAAAAACTCCTCATCAACGCTGTCAGTTGGTAATGTGCCCAAGAGACAGGCGGCGTTGCCACGTTGTATGGCAACACCTAGCCTCTGACCAAGGCAAAGGCCTTTCTCAAAGTAACAACATTTTTTTATTTTATCCTATGGTAAATGCTGTCTAGACTACTTAGGTGCAACACGGGGCAGATACTACTGCACAACAAACATCCGTTGTGAACGCTTCAAAGGAGGTGTGAACTGTCGCAAGTTTTAAAACAACGGCTGTTCTTCTTTCCATATTTATGTCCGCTGTATCGCACACGGGCATGCGTCAAGTCTGTTGCAGGCACACAACACCGCTGCACCGCTCGCCCGCGCGGTCGGACGGTGAGGCGGAACTCGCGTCACATTGCACATTGGCCTGTAAGAAATCCGTTGGTGATCCGTTGACACGTACACCGCCTGACCGCGCGGATAGCGGTTTCATGTGGGATATGCCTTCTAATCCACTGATGGGCATAGGTTTTCCCCAAATTACACCACAAAAGTCAGTTCTATCCTTTTTTTCCGCTAGCATACTCAATTGATGACCACGGTAGCGTGGCGCTATTTGTCGAATTGGACCATCATAAATCTAACTTTGCTTAATTCAGTTATATCCTGCTTTGAAACTTCCTACGTATTTCACGGTCCTTTGAAGGAAAACCATTATTTGCGTGTCGAGCCCGTACTATATACACTTTATAGACGGTTTATGTCAAAAACAGACGTCACGTAATGTTTAAGAAACCTAAAAGCCAATCAACGCGAGATATGCAGTCTCAAGGAATATTTCCTAGATGCATCGAGATGTGTTCGGTAGACTTAGGGGCCTAGCTATAATTATATTGTAATTGTATGTGTACCAATATATTTTAATTTTGCGTGCAATAAAGAATAAGAAGAATAGTTTGTTTTAAATTGAAATATTTAAAATGTAATAAATGTGTACAAAAATAACTATAGGAAATAATAATGTCAAATTCTGTAGGTGTCTATGCTTTTTCGCTTCGTGATGAAGCACGTGAAGTGAGTCGCCTTCGCACCTAATTTAATACCAAACATAATATCTATATTTAAAAATGCATTGGCCTCCAACTTATATTAATTTCAAATGTTTTGTCGGAGGCTCATTAGCCTTGCTCCTGTTTTGGAAAGTTACCAGAATCCTCGCGATATATAAAGGGTGGTAGTGTACAGTGGTGATCAAATACCCACCCAATAATTGGGTACGTCCCTTCTCGTATCTCTCCCATTTCGACAACTAAACAAAATAGTTTCACAAAAGTCCCATTTTAGGTACACAGTGTAATCAGCAGTGTTTTTTTTTATAGACAAAATACGGCATCCATATAGAAAGACCATACCATCGAACGGAGATATGAGGTGAAATTACCAAACTAAACAGGTCAACTTACATATTATCCTCGTTAAAAACAAATTAAGTTTGTGGTGGTAATTAAAACTATTGCTTTCAGATAAAGGAACACAATGCCGTAGCATTTTTTTTTAAATCCTGTTTGGTTTTGTAGTCAGTCTAAACAATCAACAAACACACTCAGTAAATAAAGTATAGTTGCTGCCGCAGCCACGTGCGTGATGAACGGAAAATGCATTTTCCTCATGCTGTCAGTGGAACCATCAATCAATAGGACGCTGTTATTGCTGCCAAGAACCCCTGCCAGAAGATAGACGCATGTTTTCTCACGCTGGCAGTAGAAACATCAATCATTCAAGGTAGTGTTGGAACTGCTGTGGTCATGTGTCAAAAGGGAAGCGGATTCTTCCTCTTCATATCAGTACCGATTGTATTCTACTTCACTAACACGCTCCGGGCACAAGGAACAGTACGGAACGGCACGAGTTGCAGCCCTTGCATGCAGCATCCTGAGCGTGTTTCATTGAGCTATCAATTTTCGGGATAAAATAAGACAATCGTGTTTGTTGGAGCATGGAAGGAACTAAAACTGTCTTAAAGGGAAGAGTAATTCAGAAGAAACGGTACTTATTATCCGTAACTCGTGGATTTTTTTCTTGCGGCACGGTTACCAAACCTAAAAATAATGTAGATTTAAAATAGCGCGAAAAACCGGCACGGTTTATAGTTTTTCGCGCTATTTTATATCTTCATTTACGCTCTACTACTATTATTATTTTGCACCCGTATTCAAAGTATAAACACATGTTATGTCAGTTTTAGTATATTAACATAGCAGCATAATAAAATATAAGTACCTGGGCGACAGACATCTGCTCGGGTGAAAATGGAGAAGACCCAGCTAGATCGATTTTTCGTCCTCGTAAATCCCTATATTGCAACTTTCATCGTAATTGTTAGAGCCGTTTTCGAGAACGTAATTACAAATATTGTTCATTTATTAGTATAATATATATAGCGCGCCTCCTGGCACGGACGAATGAGGTACGCGCGAAAACGGCTTTTTATTATTCGACAGCCATAGTGATCAAGAATTTAAATCATTTCCAAACTGACTAGACAAGTTCAAAATTGTAATTTAAATATATTTTAGCATTAATTTAAGTAGAAGATTAATTTTATTATCCATGTTACAACGAAAATAAATACTGAGCTACTAATTTATTTTTATTATTAGTCTAAAATATTTATGTAAGTACTTATAGTTATTTATCACTTAGTTTTTGGCAAAAACTTTAAAATTGTATAAAACTTTAAATAAGTAGTCAAACTGGTCATAGAAGCGAAAAAGCGCTAAAAGCTTCTTCATACATACTAAATACATAAAAAGCTGTAAGTAATGCAAGGTACTTTACAAAGTACAGATAAAAATAGATTTTTATTCGCGTCATTACATGAGAATAGAAAACAAGCCTCGGGAAACAGGATCGACGTATGTGTGGTGGCGCCTCTACTCGACTAGTTGCGTATAAACAACATGTGCAAAGCTATGTTTATCCAATAACTGCTCCTGCAAGATATAAATAGAAGATAGTTCACACTTTATTGTACCTATTTCCAATTACCGTCCCAGGTACCTACTCGATAAACGTAGAGAATTTTACTACTTTCACAAATTCGCGTCAATTTTAATCTGCGTTTAAAAATCAAATATGTTTTCACTGACTTGAGTTTTGATGGAAATCGACACGCTTACAGTTATTTCTACAACGGTGTTTTAGGTATCTTGATTAACGTGACTGCTTGCAGATAACTGTGACTTAGGATTACGTAGAACTCAGTATAAACATTTATTTATGCTGGCATTCTAACACATTAACAGGTGCCGACCGCGATATCTGTATTTTTCCTACTAGAACTGGTAGTTTTTTTAATTCTTGACAATCCACGAATACGATATTATTATTAATATTACCTAAAACAGTTAATTATACCACCACTGGTTTGCTCGACGTGACCTGGTAAAGAACTTCTAACTGAACAAAGGTCTTCCCTGTTGCCATGTAAGGCTCAGATATTTAATTATTTCATCGATTTTGTTATTGTATTCGCCTTATGCGGAGGCATTATGTCTCAGCCATAGAAGGCTGATTATACATACTCATGTTTGCATGTTTAATGTCTAATAATCATGTTTTCCCCGGAAACCTAAGGTTTGCGTAGAGTAAAACGTGAAGTGAGTCGCCTTCGCACCTAATTTAATACCAAACATAATATCTATATTTAAAAATGCATTGGCCTCCAACTTATATTAATTTCAAATGTTTTGTCGGAGGCTCATTAGCCTTGCTCCTGTTTTGGAAAGTTACCAGAATCCTCGCGATATATAAAGGGTGGTAGTGTACAGTGGTGATCAAATACCCACCCAATAATTGGGTACGTCCCTTCTCGTATCTCTCCCATTTCGACAACTAAACAAAATAGTTTCACAAAAGTCCCATTTTAGGTACACAGTGTAATCAGCAGTGTTTTTTTTTATAGACAAAATACGGCATCCATATAGAAAGACCATACCATCGAACGGAGATATGAGGTGAAATTACCAAACTAAACAGGTCAACTTACATATTATCCTCGTTAAAAACAAATTAAGTTTGTGGTGGTAATTAAAACTATTGCTTTCAGATAAAGGAACACAATGCCGTAGCATTTTTTTTTAAATCCTGTTTGGTTTTGTAGTCAGTCTAAACAATCAACAAACACACTCAGTAAATAAAGTATAGTTGCTGCCGCAGCCACGTGCGTGATGAACGGAAAATGCATTTTCCTCATGCTGTCAGTGGAACCATCAATCAATAGGACGCTGTTATTGCTGCCAAGAACCCCTGCCAGAAGATAGACGCATGTTTTCTCACGCTGGCAGTAGAAACATCAATCATTCAAGGTAGTGTTGGAACTGCTGTGGTCATGTGTCAAAAGGGAAGCGGATTCTTCCTCTTCATATCAGTACCGATTGTATTCTACTTCACTAACACGCTCCGGGCACAAGGAACAGTACGGAACGGCACGAGTTGCAGCCCTTGCATGCAGCATCCTGAGCGTGTTTCATTGAGCTATCAATTTTCGGGATAAAATAAGACAATCGTGTTTGTTGGAGCATGGAAGGAACTAAAACTGTCTTAAAGGGAAGAGTAATTCAGAAGAAACGGTACTTATTATCCGTAACTCGTGGATTTTTTTCTTGCGGCACGGTTACCAAACCTAAAAATAATGTAGATTTAAAATAGCGCGAAAAACCGGCACGGTTTATAGTTTTTCGCGCTATTTTATATCTTCATTTACGCTCTACTACTATTATTATTTTGCACCCGTATTCAAAGTATAAACACATGTTATGTCAGTTTTAGTATATTAACATAGCAGCATAATAAAATATAAGTACCTGGGCGACAGACATCTGCTCGGGTGAAAATGGAGAAGACCCAGCTAGATCGATTTTTCGTCCTCGTAAATCCCTATATTGCAACTTTCATCGTAATTGTTAGAGCCGTTTTCGAGAACGTAATTACAAATATTGTTCATTTATTAGTATAATATATATAGCGCGCCTCCTGGCACGGACGAATGAGGTACGCGCGAAAACGGCTTTTTATTATTCGACAGCCATAGTGATCAAGAATTTAAATCATTTCCAAACTGACTAGACAAGTTCAAAATTGTAATTTAAATATATTTTAGCATTAATTTAAGTAGAAGATTAATTTTATTATCCATGTTACAACGAAAATAAATACTGAGCTACTAATTTATTTTTATTATTAGTCTAAAATATTTATGTAAGTACTTATAGTTATTTATCACTTAGTTTTTGGCAAAAACTTTAAAATTGTATAAAACTTTAAATAAGTAGTCAAACTGGTCATAGAAGCGAAAAAGCGCTAAAAGCTTCTTCATACATACTAAATACATAAAAAGCTGTAAGTAATGCAAGGTACTTTACAAAGTACAGATAAAAATAGATTTTTATTCGCGTCATTACATGAGAATAGAAAACAAGCCTCGGGAAACAGGATCGACGTATGTGTGGTGGCGCCTCTACTCGACTAGTTGCGTATAAACAACATGTGCAAAGCTATGTTTATCCAATAACTGCTCCTGCAAGATATAAATAGAAGATAGTTCACACTTTATTGTACCTATTTCCAATTACCGTCCCAGGTACCTACTCGATAAACGTAGAGAATTTTACTACTTTCACAAATTCGCGTCAATTTTAATCTGCGTTTAAAAATCAAATATGTTTTCACTGACTTGAGTTTTGATGGAAATCGACACGCTTACAGTTATTTCTACAACGGTGTTTTAGGTATCTTGATTAACGTGACTGCTTGCAGATAACTGTGACTTAGGATTACGTAGAACTCAGTATAAACATTTATTTATGCTGGCATTCTAACACATTAACAGGTGCCGACCGCGATATCTGTATTTTTCCTACTAGAACTGGTAGTTTTTTTAATTCTTGACAATCCACGAATACGATATTATTATTAATATTACCTAAAACAGTTAATTATACCACCACTGGTTTGCTCGACGTGACCTGGTAAAGAACTTCTAACTGAACAAAGGTCTTCCCTGTTGCCATGTAAGGCTCAGATATTTAATTATTTCATCGATTTTGTTATTGTATTCGCCTTATGCGGAGGCATTATGTCTCAGCCATAGAAGGCTGATTATACATACTCATGTTTGCATGTTTAATGTCTAATAATCATGTTTTCCCCGGAAACCTAAGGTTTGCGTAGAGTAAAACGTGACTATTCTCATCACACATTCAATGATGCTCAGCATAAGCTCATAAACACCACACATTATAGTGTAGATCTCAATGACTTCAAGATCATCTTAGCTATAATGCCTATAATACGCGGTTAATTTTAGGTCGTTCTGGAACTGAAAGCCATAAACTCGATCATCGAACTCAAAACGATTGGGTTTATTTTTTCCAAAAATAACAATAAAAAATATAAAAAACCAAGAAAAATTAAATTTATAATAAATTTTATATTTATTGTTTTTTTTTTTAAATAGTCCCAATTGATGATCGAGATTATGGCTTTCGGTTCCAGAACGACATAAAAACAATGGTGTAAAAGTAGTTAAGTAATTAAACTTCATTTATCACAAAAATCATCACAAGCATTTCTCATCTATCATGCAAAATTATCGTCTTTGTCTGTTACATAAAATTAACAGGACCGTGGTGTGTTTATAAATTGTGTATACGCAGACGTCAAAAACAGTTAATCGATATAATGCCGTCTTGGGAATGGTTCTGCAATTATTATGACAACTTGGAACTGATGGGTGCCGAGTAAAAAAACATTAAGTTAACCTACACTTGTGAAGACAATTGCATGGTACGTACCAATTGTAATAACATAGTTATTTTGCTTTGCATTTTACGTGCACCCAAATTAATAGTGTGCACTGCAAATTCGTGTTGGAAATGCACGTATGGATTGATGGGTCCACGGTTAGAGTCTTGTTTTTTTGTCACAATGTTCCGGAGATTCTGACCTCTAGTAACGTATTCTTACTGTCAAAGTCGAGGGCATGCAACCACGCGGATGGTTTGAAATAATTGTGTGTGATCAGGTGTTATAAAGTCATAGTAATTTACATATAACGGTAGAGATAATATACATTTACTACGGTATTGAAATGCCGTGAAAATTGAAAAACTGTAGGCTGATAAAATAGAAATAGATATAACAATACGTTATTAAAGTAGAAGCTTCAGAAGGAATTAGATGATGTTCGTGCTGCTAAGATGTAACGGAAAATGTTCAGGAAGTTGTCACGAACATTATGTGACCATCATTATGGAAAATTGACGTTGGGTTTATTCATTAACTACGAGTTAAGACCAGAACCATTAAATAAATAAAAGCCATCAAGGTTCCTTTAAGACTTTTAGGTGCAATGATTTTGTCTTTTTGTGTAATAACGTCTTCATTTTCAGATAGATTTCGTTTTCCTGAGTTTACCGGAATCTTTTAATGTATAAAAAAATGAGTTCACAGCGCATTTTCCTGATGTTACATGCTTTAATTATTTGCTTTTTCTAGTAAAATATTATCTCAAAACTCATCGACAAGTCGAATAATTGCAACAGTATTTTGAGAGTAAACTTTCAAATGATCGAAATTTTATAGCTAACATTAAGTTCACACTTAATTAATGTTGAACTGAAAACAAGTACTAACTGCTTTACGTAGTAAATCCATAAACCTTTGATTAATTTAACAATGTCATTGTTCTATTGCCTAAAATTAATTGAAATAAGTACTTCGCCTTGTGTAATGTTTAAATCTTGACTGCAGTCAATTGTGCGTTTCGCTTCTAAATTTTAAATTATTTTTTCTATTAATAATTCCAAAATAATTTGGTAATCATAAATTGGCGGTAGATTAGAAATAATTCCTAATACTTTGTTTGATGATAATAAAATAACGCATCATAAACACAAATGGAGGGTACTTACCAAAAAACTTAACAAAAATCACTGCCATTTTAATATATTCTCCTATTCTCTTTTATTATAACAGCTCACAAGTTAACCGTCACTCTAGAATACGACCATGTTGTCAATGAAACGGTACATGACACTTGTGGTAGCGGACAGCGGACAGAGCGCGGCGGCTGCGAACTGCGGAATAAACCTGAGGCAGCGTGGCCAAGTGGCAGCCTGCGGCGGGCGGTCGGCGGACTACGGACGCGCGGACGTGTTACATCAACTACCAGGAGGCTTCGACACTATCGCCGTACTTCCGCACACTCATATAGCGCTAATACCAATACATGGCGATCGTTTTTCGTAAACTGTCTGTAATGTAACCACTTATCGCGTTATGGTTGAGCGAACAATACTAGCAAATATAGGTAAAGGAACCACTAATAAATATACCTACTAAGGTCAAATTCACTTGCTATCTACAGATCCACACACCTACTGAATTTGTTTTAGTACTGATTGTACTAGAATGGAAAATGGAGTTACGATTGGGTTTAGTAAAAAAGAATCCGATTTTAGAGCAAATCAAATCTTCGTTTCATGGTATTGTAGTAATAATACAATAATATTAGGTTGGCTTAACAAGATAAAATGTTATTGGTCATATTTCAGTGACTTAACGTCAAAGTCATACATGAAACAGATAAATGTCATGACAAACATAGGTAATTAAAATGATGTCAAGACAATAGATAAACGAATGACAAATATTAGTTTCTTGGTAGCTCAATAAAATATTTTACACCATTAAATACTTACATTATTATCAGCAAAGCCTTTAATTTCTCTGTTTTATTGTCAAGGGCTTTCAATTAAATGGATTCACTCCATGTTTTGAAACGTTACACTATTTTTGTACTTATCATATTCATATCACTTGCGTAGTGTTTTGTTTTGAAGCTTTCAGTGTAAATGTTCTAGGGTAAACACACCTATTGTTGACATCTCACCAATAATCGACACCCAAGCAGTTTTCTCTTCTCGTCTTTTGACACCCATTTTTATCCTTTATAAATTATTATATTGGTGGCACAGAACTGTTAAAAAAAGCAATATACAATTATACATAGCTTCCAAAATGCTGTGATAAAAATAGTACACCAAAATCTACAAGACATTTAACAATTTGTTGGGCTAAGTAAGAGTTGTTTTTTAATATTATTATTTCATTGTTTTAAGTAAATTCCATAGAGTGTATGATGTATTTGTGTATTGGTTATTCAAGACATGTTCAATACAAACAAGTTCTGTATATTCTTCAAATATCTTCTAAAATGTTACAATCTACGTCGTCTGCACACCAGATACTTTATATTTCGGAAATGTAACGCTTTACGAGATTTTGTGTGAAAAGTCGCACAATACTTGTCTACTGATTGATACTGGTTTAAATGCGTTGCTAATAAAATCAAAGTTGTACTGATCAAGCCATCGGTGAAAAGATTCTAACTTTGATAATTTATAGGCAGGTACCTACCCCGGAAACATCGTGACGCATTAGAAGATTTTGCCTCATACAAAACTTGTTTGTATTAATATCAGCCATTGATTATTACAGGTTATATTATGCGTGGCGTGCTTTTTCGAAAATACAAAAATATATTTTTTGCAACAAATAAAACTGACTTCAAAAACACAAAAAAGTAAAAAATAACTTTAGCTTCAGAAGTCGGTTTCGGTCGGTTTTATTTTTTGCCAAAAAGTTTTTTATTTTTCCAATTTTAGTTGTAATACAAATTATTTACGCACTGCTCCAATGAGACAGCGAGGTTTCGGAGTTAGTTTTTTGTTGATATTTTCGAGTAATCGGTAAACATACATTGAAGAAAATGGTTGTCTGTAAAGTCGAAAATATTGAAATTTTATGATTTTTACTTCGAAAATTAAGGACTTTCCATACACAACTTTAATGAATGAGTTATCAAAAACGCTGAAACACGTATAAATTAATTTTCAATCAGTAGTCAGCCTAAACACAACATTTTAAGATCCTAACTTTAAAACTGACGGACTTTAATACAAACTTTCATCCCCTATTTAACTCCCTTATGGGTTGAATTTCGAAAAATCCTTACTTATTCCTGTGCCTAATTTCAGTTTTCTATGTCCAAGGGTTTGAGCTGGGCGTTGATGAGTCAGGCGGAATGTGACGGGCGCGCGGAACGGTGTGACACTTTTTCGTGCGTGTAGCTGGTGTTCATCGATATATAAGACGTTTTCACGTCAAAAAGATTCCGGCGAATTGAGAACCTCCTCCTTGAGGCTGAAATTAGGCAAGCCACGCTTCATACAGAAATCTTCAAGAAACTCCAAGCATAGCCCACGCCATAGTTCGCCGAGTGACATTGAATTATAACACAACAGGCAGGACGCACTGGTTTCTGTTGAATAAGCGATAAGATGGTTCGACGACGCTTCTCAACGCTTCTCAACGCTTCTCACAAAGTTGTTCTTACTTCGGCAGTCTTTAGAGTTTTCTCGAGGTAAACATTATTCTCGAACAACCTTGAGAGGACCGCCATTGACAACAATAGGTCCTCGGTTATGACTGCTTTAGTCACAATATAAATCCCACAACATAATAAATCTAACGATTCTCTTTCAACTTTTCTGCCAAAACGGGCCAGAGCGTTACAATTCTCAGGTACCTTTTTTTCAAATCAAGCTTCTTCAGAACATCCGAACAAACATCTTTAGTGTTTTTATGCACCTACCTACGCTTGGACAAAAAATAGTGACGTACCATCATAATCATTGATCACCTAGTTATATTGTCGACAGGTAAGTTTTTCATATTTTCCTAGGACTGTCAATTTCTATCGTAGCATAAAGATTTAGTAACATTAGAGTTTATGACAGAATTGTATATCTTTCTATAACTTCAGTTTATTGCATACACCTGTAGGCACTTTTGTGTTCTGATTTCGTTCATTTCTCACAAAAAAGATACAAGAACAAATTCTAAAACCGTAGTTCCATGAATTATAAAAGGTGTAAAAAACCTCTTAACGAAGCCGAAAGGCACTTGTTCTGCCCGTCATTGCGATATTTTTTTGTTCTACACCATACCTGGGAAACTTCTAGTTACGGAGATATTGGGGGTCAAAGTTCCAACTTTTTAACAAGTTTTTAATGTAACATGTTTACTTTAATCACCTCTACGACCCCCGTACTATTCAATCCATCCATTGGCACAATGTTTTGAGTGCGTTACATTGAGTTCTACCACAAAATATGATTTTTCACCCCAAAAAAAAAGTCGTTTCCCAGCAATAATTTTTGCGTAAAGTTACATAATTTGATGTACAGAATGCTTGGTTAACGGCTTCGTGATGAGGTTGTTTACATCCTGTAACTACGGGATGGAAACTTTCAAAGAGGCAGTAAGGGGAACTACCGTAACCGTTGTAGCTACACGAAAATGGTCTTAGGAAACTATCCATAATTTTTCGTGAAATTTTGATACCCAGGGAAATCCCTTATGCCTTATATGACAGTAGTGTTCATAAAAACGTTATAATGGACAGTTCAAACATTTCAGGAATTTCGGATGATAATGCGACAGATCATCTGACACGCGATCTGAAGTGAATATTTCAGCTAACTTTTGGAGGGCACTGTATATTTTTGTTACACAGAAGCTGTGAAGAGGCAGCGTTATAGTCGCTGCCACGAGGTCGCGAGACGATGCGTAGAAGCTGCGTAGTTTAGCGTAGAGGCCCGTAGCATGGCGTAGAGGCCCGTAGCACGGCGTAGAGGCCCGTAGCATGGCGTAGAGGCTGCGTAGCAGGGCTTAGCAGCCGCGTAGCAGCCGCGTAGCATGGCCTAAATACCGCGTACTATGGCGTATGCTGCACGAACGCTATCGTTTCGATAGTTACAAACAATATTGGAAAAATGTATAACTTGTGGTAGGTAAAATGCCAGAAATAAGAAGCGTTTCTGGAGTACAAGGTCAAGTTAGATTTTTTCGATTTTTTATTTTATGCTGCTTTTCGTATCCTACTACTTTCTTATGTATTATAATTATCATAATATTAAATGTTTGTTGTGAAGTTTTGAATGTTTCATTGCAGATCATCTACACTACACGAAACACACATAACAAGAAGACTGTTAAAAACGCAACGCAAAAAAAAACAAATGTAATATTGTTTAACAGATTACAAAGGTCATCAAAAAAAATCATCTTTACTAGTTTACGACCAGTTCTATTGCCTACTTAGATAAATTAATCTATAAGGAAAATGGCAAATACCTAATTTATTTCAAGCTGGGTTATTGACCCATCATTATTTTTAACTCTGAAGTCTCTTCCTTACTAATATTTTGTTATTATTATTTTTTTTTTATTTTTTTTTTTTCTCCCACATGTATTTAGATCTACACAGAATAAGTTTAAGAAAACATTTTGAAGATGGATGATGTTTTTGATGGATTGATTGTTTTTTTTTCTGTGTCTAATATAGCGCATAATAGTTAGGTAGTATGTTCTGATAAATGGAGATGACAAGAAAAGATGAAATGGATAAATATACTCCAGTGTCTGCCTATCTCTTCTGCTTGTATCAACCTCATGCACTTTTTTAAGGCCGGTCGATAAGTCAAATGTGGGGGCGGCTTCTAGTCTGACCGGATCTAGCTGTCATCATCATCATCAGCCTAGCTTTTCCCAACATGTTGGGGTCGGCTTCCAGTATAACCGGATGCAGCTCAATGCCAGTATTTTACATGGAGTGACTGCCTATCTGACCTCCACAACCCAGTTAGTACTGGGTAATACGATGATGGGGTATCATCGTATTACCCAGTACTAACTGGGTTGGCAAGACTGGTTGTCTGACTTTTTGGGCCACTGACTACCTGTAACGACTGTCAAAGATCTACAAATGACAGCCGGGACCAACAGCTTAACGTGCTTTCCGAGGCACGGAGAAAACTCGGTATGTAAGGGTGGTCACCCACAACGACGACGCTCCTGAAGTGACCGGGGTAGACCTGAGAGTGGCGGTACGAAGGTTGGGTGCCAAAAATACCGCCCCGGGGCCCGACGGCTTGTCTGGCAAAGCCTGGGTCCTGGCCTCGGAGGCTCTCGACTAGAAGGGCTCTTTAGTGCATGTTTGGAGAGAGGCCAGTTCCCGCTTCGTTGGAAGACGGGGAAGCTGGTCCTCATTCGGAAGCCGGGGCGCCCGGCGGACTCTCCGTCCGCCTACCGGCCCGTGGTGCTGCTCGACGAGGTGGGCAAGCTCTTTGAAAGAGTAATTGCAAACCGCCTCGCCGAGCACCTTGCGGGGACGGGGCCGGACCTTGCGGAACACCAGTATGGTTTCCGCAAGGGGCGCTCTACGGTGGACGCCATCATGTGCGTGAGAGCCCTCACGACGGGGGATGCGGTGTCCCGGGGTGGGGTTATCTTGGCGGTGTCTCTCGACATCGCCAATGCCTTCAACTTCATGCCCTGGAGCTGCATAAGGGAGGCACTCCGGTATCACCGGGTGCCGACCTACCTCCGTCGTGTGGTCGGGGACTACCTGGCGGACAGGTACGTCATCTACCCCGGTCGCAGTGGAGACTGGAACCGGCGAGGGATGTCGTGCGGTGTTCCGCAGGAATCGGTTCTAGGCCCATCCTTGTGGAACATCGGTTACGACTGGGTGCTGCGCGCCGACCTCCCTGGCGGCGTCAGCGTGGTCTGCTATGCGGACGACACGCTGGTGCTGGCACGGGGTTGCGATAGTCGTTGAGAGGATCCGGCAACTGGGTCTCGAGGTGGCATTGCACAAGTCCGAGGCCATGTGCTTTCATGGGCCTCGGAATGCGCCACCTCCGGGATCCTCAGTGATGGCAGGAGGGGTTTCCATCGGCGTCGAGTCGACGCTGAAGTACCTGGGACTTGTCCTCGACAGCCGGTGGAACTTCGTGGAGCATTTCCGACGTTTGGCCCCCAAACTGGCGGCGTGCCGCCCACCACTTGAACGTGCCCCAGAATGTGATAGCTGTAAGGCTGGTCCGGGGGTACCGCACGATCTCCCGCGAGGCGGCGAACCTCCTTGCCGGATTGCCGCCATGGGATCTGGAGGCAATAGTCCTCGCGCGCCTACACGAGTGGCGCGCGGAGGCGCTACGCCGGGGGGAAACTCCGCTGCCGCGGCAAATTGTCGCTCAGCGGACGACATGGAGAGAGCGACTATCGCAACCCCGTGCAGGGCACGCCACAATAGTGGCGATAAATAATAAATAATGAATAAATATCGCTGGACATTTACACACAGCGCCATCTAGTGCCACACTAAGCAATGAGGCTTGTGTCGTGGACACTAGATAGTTTATATACTACATAGATACTTTTTGTTTGTAAATACATACTTATTTATTTATATTATATAAAACTACAAAGCCACTCACTCACTCATTGACATGTCGTTTCTCGGAATGGGTGAGAGATGGGTTAGGGGTATGTTTTGCAATTATGTATAAAACCATAGACTGAGTAGAGGAAAATTATAGAGGAGATTCAAATCCAAGATGGCGGCCGAGTCCATTTCCGGTTTCGGTGGGGAAAAGACTTGGAGAGATTTCGACTCATAGGTCCTGTATAAGATCTGGAATGATTTAAAAAAAAAAGAAAAAAAAAAAAAAAAACAAGATGGCGGCTGCGCTAGGACGTTTTGAAAATTGCTACTTTTTTCACTCGACTTTGGTGAATTGTTTTGTTCAACCGATTTCAAACATTGGCAACACCAAGTACACCAGTCGAGGCCCTATATCTTTGAGATTTCAGAAAAATTGTGACTTTTAAAAAAAACAACATGGCGGACGCTGTGGCGGCCATTTTGTAAACAGTTGGAATTTTCGACTTTTTTCAAATCCATTTTTCGTGTAGTTGGCAACATCTGACGGGTTCGAGTTGTACCGAGCGGTTGTGTGTTACAACAACGAGTGTTGCCTGGTAAAATAAATTTCCCCACTTTTAGGGTACTTTCCCAGATTTTCCCCAAAAACATGAAAAGTAGAAAAAACGACAATTCGAATGAAGACTTTGACTAGCTGGCAGCATTGGGGTCGCCCAAATGACATTTGACCATTTTGGTGCGTTTTAGTTGGCAACCCCAAGAAATATTGAATATTTTAATTTTTGGGACTTTTTGACTTTGGCGAATTCATTTGTTCTACCAAACTCAAAAGTTGGCAACACCAAGAAAACCGGTCGGTAGCCTATATCCTTGAAATTTCAGGAAAATTATGACTTTTCAGGAAAACAAGATGGCGAACAGTGTGGCGGCCATCTTGTAAAAATGACGAAAAATCCCAATTTTCGACACGATAAATGGGACAGCTGGCAACCCCCGACTAGATTGTGTTGTATGAACCGGTTGTGTATTTAGTTGAGGAGTATTGCCTGGTGCAAAAATTTTCCCCATTTTTAGGGAGTTTTCCCAGATTTTCCCCAAAAACATGAAAAGTAGAAATAACGACATTTTGAATGGAGACTTTGACTAGCCGGCAACATTGGAGTTCCTCAAATGACATTTGACTATTTTCATCACTTTCAACTGGCAACCCCGAGAACCATTGGGGCTTGAATTTTCGGGTCAGACCCGAATTTGGCGAGTTCTTTTGTTCTACCAAACTCAAAAGTTGGCAACACCAAGTACACCGGTCGGTGGCCTGTATCCTTGAGATTTCAGGAAAATTATGACATTTTAGAAAAACAAGATGGCGGACTGTGTGGCGGCCATCTTGTAAAAATAACGAAAAGTCACAATTTTCGACACGATAAATGGGACAGCTGGCAACCCCCGATTGGATTGTGATGTAGGAACCGTTTGTTTATTTCTTTGAGATGTGTTGCCTGGTTAAAAAATAATCCCCATTTTTAGGGTGTTTTCCCAGATTTTCCCCAAAAACATGAAAAGTAGAAATAACGACATTTTGAATGGAGACTTTGACTAGCCGGCAACATTATAGTCCCTTAAATAAGATTTGACCATTTTCATCACTTTCAGCTGGCAACCCCGAGAGCCATTGGGGCTTGAATATTCGGGTCAGACCCGACTTTGGCGAGTTCTTTTGTTCTACCAAACTCAAAAGTTGGCAACACCAAGTACATCAGTCGGTGGTCTGTATCCTTGAAATTTCAGGAAAATTATGACATTTCAGAAATACAAGATGGCGGACAGTGTGGCGGCCATCTTGTAAAAATGACGAAAAATCCCAATTTTCGACACGATAAATGGGACAGCTGGCAACCCCCGACTAGATTGGGTTGTATGAACGGGTTATGTGTTTTGTTGAGGAGTATTGCCTGGTGCAAAAATTCTCCCCATTTTTAGGGTATTTTCCCAGATTTTCCCCAAAAACGTGAAAAGAAGAAATAACGCCATTTTGAATAGAAACTTTGATTAGCCGGCAACTTTGGGATCCCCCAAATGACATTTCACCATTTTCATCACTTTCAGCTGGCAACCCCGAGAGCCATTGGGGCTTGAATTTTCGGGTCAGACCCGACTTTGGCGAGTTCTTTTGTTCTACCAAACTCGAAAGTTGGCAACACCAAGTACACCAGTTGGTGGCCTTTATCCTTGAGATTTCAGGAAAATTATGACATTTCAGAAAAACAAGATGGCGGACAGTTTGGCGGCCATCTTGTAAAAATGACGAAAAATCCCAATTTTCGACACGATAAATGGGACAGCTGGCAACCCCCGACTGGATTGTGTTGTATGAACCGGTTGTGTATTTAGTCAAGGAGTGTTGCCTGGTGCAAAAAATTTCCCCATTTTTAGGGAGTTTTCCCAGATTTTCCCCAAAAACGTGAAAAGTAGAAATAACGCCATTTTGAATAGAAACTTTGATTAGCCGGCAACTTTAGGATCCCCCAAATGACATTTCACCATTTTCATCACTTTCAGCTGGCAACCCCGAGCGCCATTCGGGCTTGAATTTTCGGGTTAGACCCGACTTTGGCGAGTTCTTTTGTTTTACCAAAGTCAACGAACAGCCACCGTTTTTTTACTGACAGGTACCTTGTATCCTGGTTACTTTAGGAAAATTGTGACATTTCAAAAATTCAAGATGGCGACCGTGCCATTTCCGGTTTATTACCACTCACTCACTGACATAACTGTTCTCCCAGATGGTGGAGGGCGAGTGGGGTATATTTTTACAGATTCGTAAACAACTATCTCTCAAACCTATGGGAAAAGTGCCAAACCTCCCCTTTTCACCCCCCTTCTCACCCCTCCCTATCGTGTCTCGGAAACCAAGAGACTTGGAACATTTTTTTTTTCAGATTCGTGTAGAGGAGGCTTGGAAAAGTAAAAACCATTTTTCAAAGTTGCCCCTTTGCCCCCCTTCTCCCCGCCCCTTTAGGCGGATCTCAGAAGTTAAGAGACTTGGAATTTTTTTTTTTTTCAGATTCGTAAGAAGGGGCAAAGAGTTGGTCAAAATCATTTTTCAAAACTCCCCACTCTCCCCCCTTCACCCCTCCCCCCATCGTATAGAATTGATCTCCCAGATGGTGGATGGGGAGGTAGGTATATTTTTACAGATTCGTAAACAAGTAACTCTCAAACCTATGGGAAAAGTGCCAAACCTCCCCTTTTCACCCCCCTTCTCACCCCTCCCTATCGTATCTCGGAAACCAAGAGACTTGGAACATTTTTTTTTTCAGATTCGTATAGAGGAGGCTTGGAAAAGTAAAAACCATTTTTCAAAGTTGCCCCTTTGCCCCCCTTCTCCCGCCCCTTTAGGCGGATCTTAGAAGTTAAGAGACTTGGAACATTTTTTTTTTCAGATTCGTAAGAAGGGGCAAAGAGTTGGTCAAACTCATTTTTCAAAACTCCTCACTCTCCCCCCTTCACCCCTCCCCCCATCGTTTCTCGGAAACTAGGACACGTAGCGGCATTTTGATTTTGACTATACTTTATTATTGAAGGTTGTTGAAATTTGTATACCCTCCCCTCCCCAACCTCCCCTTTCCGGTTTCAGGTAGGTCCTGAGTGGAGCGAAGGGGGGAGGTGGCGAGCGAAGCGAGCCGGCGACCTCCGTAGCGTAACGATGATTGAATGGGTGAAGCGTAACTCAGCAAACTTTAGAGTTATTTTTTTATGGAAAAGGTCTGAGTTTTTAAATAAGGTTTTATTAGGGGTCCGTAGGGGTTTTCATACTGTTTCAGGGGTAATTCTTACGGATTTTCCAATTCATTTAGGGGTGCCTATAGATTCTCAAAATTTTAAAAGGGTAAGTTATACGTCTCAAAAACAGCAAACACGCGAGCTGCGCGCAGCTCGCGCACCCAAGCAAACTAGTTTATATTATATAAAACTACAAAGCCACTCACTCACTCATTGACATGTCGTTTCTCGGAATGGGTGAGAGATGGGTTAGGGGTATGTTTTGCAATTATGTATAAAACCATAGACTGAGTAGAGGAAAATTATAGAGGAGATTCAAATCCAAGATGGCGGCCGAGTCCATTTCCGGTTTCGGTGGGGAAAAGACTTGGAGAGATTTCGACTCATAGGTCCTGTATAAGATCTGGAATGATTTAAAAAAAAAAGAAAAAAAAAAAAAAAAACAAGATGGCGGCTGCGCTAGGACGTTTTGAAAATTGCTACTTTTTTCACTCGACTTTGGTGAATTGTTTTGTTCAACCGATTTCAAACATTGGCAACACCAAGTACACCAGTCGAGGCCCTATATCTTTGAGATTTCAGAAAAATTGTGACTTTTAAAAAAAACAACATGGCGGACGCTGTGGCGGCCATTTTGTAAACAGTTGGAATTTTCGACTTTTTTCAAATCCATTTTTCGTGTAGTTGGCAACATCTGACGGGTTCGAGTTGTACCGAGCGGTTGTGTGTTACAACAACGAGTGTTGCCTGGTAAAATAAATTTCCCCATTTTTAGGGTACTTTCCCAGATTTTCCCCAAAAACATGAAAAGTAGAAAAAACGACAATTCGAATGAAGACTTTGACTAGCTGGCAGCATTGGGGTCCCACAAATGACATTTGACCATTTTGGTGCGTTTTAGTTGGCAACCCCAAAAAATATTGAATATTTTAATTTTTGGGACTTTTTGACTTTGGCGAATTCATTTGTTCTACCAAACTCAAAAGTTGGCAACACCAAGTACACCGATCGGTAGCCTATATCCTTGAGATTTCAGGAAAATTATGACATTTCAGAAAAACAAGATGGCGGACAGTGTGGCGGCCATCTTGTAAAAATGACGAAAAATCCCAATTTTCGACACGATAAATGGGACAGCTGGCAACCCCCGACTGGATTGTGTTGTATGAACCGGTTGTGTATTTAGTCGAGGAGTGTTGCCTGGTGCAAAAATTTTCCCCATTTTTAGGGAGTTTTCCCAGATTTTCCCCAAAAACATGAAAAGTAGAAATAACGACATTTTGAATGGAGACTTTGACTAGCTGGCAACATTGTGGTCCCCCAAATGACATTTGACCATTTTCATCACTTTTAGCTGGCAACCCCGAGAGCCATTGGGGCTAGAATTTTCGGGTCAGACCCGACTTTGGCGAGTTCTTTTGTTCTACCAAACACAAAAGTTGGCAACACCAAGTACACCAGTCGGTGGCCTGTGTCCTTGAGATTTCAGGAAAATTATGACATTTCAGAAAAACAAGATGGCGGACAGTGTGGCGGCCATCTTGTAAAAATGACGAAAAATCCCAATTTTCGACACGATAAATGGGACAGCTGGCAACCCCCGACTGGATTGTGTTGTATGAACCGGTTGTGTATTTAGTCGAGGAGTGTTGCCTGGTGCAAAAATTTTCCCCATTTTTAGGGAGTTTTCCCAGATTTTCCCCAAAAACATGAAAAGTAGAAATAACGACATTTTGAATGGAGACTTTGACTAGCTGGCAACATTGTGGTCCCCCAAATGACATTTGACCATTTTCATCACTTTTAGCTGGCAACCCCGAGAGCCATTGGGGCTAGAATTTTCGGGTCAGACCCGACTTTGGCGAGTTCTTTTGTTCTACCAAACACAAAAGTTGGCAACACCAAGTACACCAGTCGGTGGCCTGTGTCCTTGAGATTTCAGGAAAATTATGACATTTCAGAAAAACAAGATGGCGGACAGTGTGGCGGCCATCTTGTAAAAATGACGAAAAATCCCAATTTTCGACACGATAAATGGGACAGCTGGCAACCCCCGACTGGATTGTGTTGTATGAACCGGTTGTGTATTTAGTCGAGGAGTGTTGCCTGGTGCAAAAATTTTCCCCATTTTTAGGGAGTTTTCCCAGATTTTCCCCAAAAACATGAAAAGTAGAAATAACGACATTTTGAATGGAGACTTTGACTAGCTGGCAACATTGTGGTCCCCCAAATGACATTTGACCATTTTCATCACTTTTAGCTGGCAACCCCGAGAGCCATTGGGGCTAGAATTTTCGGGTCAGACCCGACTTTGGCGAGTTCTTTTGTTCTACCAAACACAAAAGTTGGCAACACCAAGTACACCAGTCGGTGGCCTGTGTCCTTGAGATTTCAGGAAAATTATGACATTTCAGAAAAACAAGATGGCGGACAGTGTGGCGGCCATCTTGTAAAAATGACGAAAAATCCCAATTTTCGACACGATAAATGGGACAGCTGGCAACCCCCGACTGGATTGTGTTGTATGAACCGGTTGTGTATTTAGTCGAGGAGTGTTGCCTGGTGCAAAAATTTTCCCCATTTTTAGGTAGTTTTCCCAGATTTTCCCCAAAAACATGAAAAGTAGAAATAACTACATTTTGAATGGAGACTTTGACTAGCCGGCAACATTGGGGTCCCCCGAATGACATTTGACCATTTTCATCACTTTCAGCTGGCAACCCCGAGAACCATTTTGGCTTGAAATTTCGGGTCAGACCCGACTTTGGCGAGTTCTTTTGTTCTACCAAACTCAAAAGTTGGCAACAACAAGTACACCAGTCGGTGGTCTGTATCCTTGAGATTTCAGGAAAATTATGACATATCAGAAAAACAAGATGGCGGACAGTGTGGCGGCCATCTTGTAAAAATGACGAAAATTCCCAATTTTTGACGCGATAAATGGCACGACTGGCATCCCCCGACTGGATTGTGTTGTATGAACGGGTTATGTGTTTTGTTGAGGAGTATAGCCTGGTGCAAAAATTCTCCCAATTTTTAGGGTATTTTCCCAGATTTTCCCCAAAAACGTGAAAAGTAGAAATAACGCCATTTTGAATAGAAACTTTGATAAGCCGGCAACTTTGGGATACCCCAAATGACATTTCACCAATTTCATCACTTTCAGCTTGCAACCCCGAGCGCCATTAGGGCTTGAATTTTCGGGTCAGACCCGACTTTGGCGAGTTCTATTGTTTTACCAAAGTCAACGAACAGCCACCGTTTTTTTACTGACAGGTACCTTGTATCCTGGTTACTTTAGGAAAATTGTGACATTTCAAAAATTCAAGATGGCGACCGTGCCATTTCCGGTTTATTACCACACACTCACTGACATAATTGTTCTCCCAGATGGTGGAGGGCGAGTGGGGTATATTTTTACAGATTCGTAAACAACTAACTCTCAAACCTATGGGAAAAGTGCCAAACCTCCCCTTTTCACCCCTCCCTATCGTATCTCGGAATCTCGGAAACCAAGAGACTTGGTACATTTTTTTTTTCAGATTCGTATAGAGGAGGCTTGGAAAAGTAAAAACCATTTTTCAAAGTTGCCCCTTTGCCCCCCTTCTCCCCGCCCCTTTAGGCGGATCTCAGAAGTTAAGAGACTTGGAACATTTTTTTTTTCAGATTCGTAAGAAGGGGCAAAGAGTTGGTCACAATCATTTTTCAAAACTCCCCACTCTCCCCCCTTCACCCCTCCCCCCATCGTATAGAATTGATCTCCCAGATGGTGGATGGGGAGGTAGGTATATTTTTACAGATTCGCAAACAACTAACTCTCAAACCTATGGGAAAAGTGCCAAACCTCCCCTTTTCACCCCCCTTCTCACCCCTCCCTACCATATCTCGGAATCTCGGAAACCAAGAGACTTGGTACATTTTTTTTTTCAGATTCGTATAGAGGAGGCTTAGAAAAGTAAAAACCATTTTTCAAAGTTGCCCCTTTGCCCCCCTTCTCCCCGCCCCTTTAGGCGGATCTCAGAAGTTAAGAGACTTGGAACATTTTTTTTTTCAGATTCGTAAGAAGGGGCAAAGAGTTCGTCAAAATCATTTTTCAAAACTTCCCACTCTCCCCCCTTCACCCCTCCTTCCATCGTATCTCGGAAACTAGGACACGTAGCGGCATTTTGATTTTGACTATACTTTATTGTTGAGGGTTGTTGAAATTTGTATACCCTCCCCTCCCCAACCTCCCCTTTTCGGTGGCAGGTAGGTCCTGAGTGGAGCGAAGGGGGGAGGTGGCGAGCGAAGCGAGCCGGTGACCTCCGTAGCGTAACGATGATTGAATGGGTGAAGCGTAACTCAGCAAACTTTAGAGTTATTTTTTTTATGGAAAAGGTCTGAGTTTTTAAATAAGGTTTTATTAGGGGTCCGTAGGGGTTTTCATACTGTTTTAGGGGTAATTCTTACGGATTTTCCAATTCATTTAGGGGTGCCTATAGATTCTCAAAATTTTAAAAGGGTAAGTAATACGTCTCTAAAACACCAAACACGCGAGCTGCGCGCAGCTCGCGCACCCAAGCAAACTAGTTTATATTATATAAAACTACAAAGCCACTGACTCACTCACTGATTGACATGCCGTTTCTCGGAATGGGTGAGAGATGGGTAAGGGGTATGTTTTGCAATAATGTATAAAACCATAGAGTGAGTAGAGGAAAATTATAGAGGAGATTCAAATCCAAGATGGCGGCCGAGTCCATTTCCGGTTTCGGTGGGGAAAAGACTTGGAGGGGTTTCGACTCATTGGTCCTGTATAAGATTAAGAATGATTTAAAAGAAAAGTAAAAAAAAAAAAAAAAACAAGATGGCGGCTGCGCTGGGAGGTTTTGAAAATTGTGACTTTTTCCACTCGACTCTGGCGAATTGTTTTGTTCAACCGATTTCAAACGTTTGCAACACTAAGTATACCAGTCGGGGGCCTATATCCTTGAGATTTCAGAAAAATTGTGACTTTTTGAAAACACAAGATGGCGGACGCTGTGGCGGCCATTTTGTGAACAGTTGGAATTTTCGACTTTTTTCAAATCCATTTTTCGTGTAGTTGGCAACATCCGACGGGTTCGAGTTGTACGGAGCGGTTGTGTGTTAAGATAACGAGTGTTGCCTGGTGAAATAAATTTTCCCATTTTTAGGGTATTTTCCCAGATTTTGTCCAAAAACATGAAAAGTAGAAATAACGACATTTTGAATGGAGACTTTGACTAGCCGGCAACATTAGGGTCCCCCAAATGACATTTGACCATTTTGGTGCGTTTTAGTTGGCAACCCCAAAAAATATTGAATATTTTAATTTTTGGGACTTTTTGACTTTGGCGAATTCATTTGTTCTACCAAACTCAAAAGTTGGCAACACCAAGTACACCGATCGGTAGCCTATATCCTTGAGATTTCAGGAAAATTATGACATTTCAGAAAAACAAGATGGCGGACAGTGTGGCGGCCATCTTGTAAAAATGACGAAAAATCCAAATTTTCGACACAATAAATGGGAGAGCTGGCAACCCCCGACTGGATTGTGTTGTATGAACCGGTTGTGTATTTAGTCGAGGAGTGTTGCCTGGTGCAAAAATTTTCCCCATTTTTAGGGAGTTTTCCCAGATTTTCCCCAAAAACATGAAAAGTAGAAATAACGACATTTTGAATGGAGACTTTGACAAGCTGGCAACATTGTGGTCCCCCAAATGACATTTGACCATTTTCATTACTTTTAGCTGGCAACCCCGAGAGCCATTGGGGCTTGAATTTTCGGGTCAGACCGGACTTTGGCGAGTTCTTTTGTTCTACCAAACACAAAAGTTGGCAACACCAAGTACACCAGTCGGTGGCCTGTATCCTTGAGATTTCAGGAAAATTATGACATTTCAGAAAAACAAGATGGCGGACAGTGTGGCGGCCATCTTGTAAAAATGACGAAAATTCCCAATTTTTGACGCGATAAATGGCACGACTGGCATCCCCCGACTGGATTGTGTTGTATGAACGGGTTATGTGTTTTGTTGAGGAGTATTGCCTGGTGCAAAACCATTCCCCATTTTTAGGGAGTTTTCCCAGATTTTCCCCAAAAACATGAAAAGTAGAAATGACGACATTTTTAATGGAAATTTTCCATAACCACCAAGAATGGAGTGCGCGAAATGACTTTTGATCATTTTCATCACTCTCAGCTGGCAACCCCGAGAGCAATTGGGGCTTGAATTTTAGGGTAAGACCTGACTTTGGCCAATTCTTTTGTTCTACCAAAGTCAACGGACAGCCACCGTTTTTTTACTGACAGGTAACTTATATCCTGGTTACTTTAGGAAAATTGTGACATTTCAGAAATTCAAAATGGCGGCTGTGCCATTTCCGGTTTATTACCACTCACTGACATAATTGTTCTCCCAGATGGTGGAGCGGGAGGCGGGTATATTTTGATATATTCGTAAACAAATAACTCTCACAAGTAGGGGAAAAGTGCCAAACCTCCCCTTTTTGCCTTTTTCCCCTCCCTATCGTATCTCGGAAACTAAGAGACTCGTGTTTAATGTTTTTACGGATTCGTATAGAAGCAGCTTTGAAAAGTAAAAAAGAGTTTTCAAAGTTGCCCCCTTTGGCCCCCTTCTCCCCCCCTTTAGGCGGATATCGGAAGTTAAGAGACTTGGAACATTTTTTTTTTCAGATTTATATAAAAGGGCTGATTGTTAGTCAAAATATTTTTTTTAAAACTCCCCCCTCTCCCCCCCTTCACCCCTCCCCCTATCGTATCTCGGAAACTCGGACAGGTAGCGGCATTTTGTTTTTGACTATACTTTTTAATGGAGGAGCGTTGAAATTTTTATACCCTCCCCTCCCCAACCTCCCCTAAAATTGGAAGGTAGTAGCTTTCCGGGGGTCGGGGGGGGGGGGGGGGGGTTAGGTCCTAAGTGGAGCGAACCTGCGAGACCGAGTGGAGCGACGGGGGAGGTGGCGAGCTAAGCAAGCCGGCGACCTCCGTAGCGTAACGAAGGTTGAGTGGGTGAAGCTCCCCTCCCCAACCTCCCCTAATGTTGAAAGGGCTGTAACTTCATAACGGTTAGAGATAGCCATCAGGTGTTTGAACCTATATTATAGTAGGTGTCGAAACCTGTCCGGTGGTAGGTAGGTCCTGAGCGGAGCGAGCCTGCGAGACCGAGTGGAGCGAAGGGGGGAGGTGACAAGCGAAGCGAGCCGCCGACCTCCGTAACGTAACGAAGGTTGAGTGGGTGAAGCGTAACTCAGGGAAGACGACAAGCAAACCTTAAGGTAATGTTTTTTTTATACTTCTCAAACGTTTTAGGGGTTCTTAAGGGTTTTCATACTGATTTAGGGGTAATTCTAACGGATTTTCCAATTCATTTAAGGATTCCTATGGATTCTCAAAATTTTATAAGGATATGAAATACTTCTCAAAAACACCAAACACGCGAGCTGCGTGCAGCTCGCGCACCCACGCAAACTTTTTATTTATTTATATTATATAAAACTACAAAGCCACTCACTCACTGATTGACATGTCGTTTCTCGGAATGGGTGATAGATGGGTTAGGGGTATGTTTTGCAATTATGTATAAAACCATAAAGTGAGTAGAGGAAAATTATAGAGGAGATTCAAATCCAAGATGGCGGCCGAGTCCATTTCCGGTTTCGGTGGGGAAAAGACTTGGAGGAGTTTCGACTCATAGGTCCTGTACAAGATCTGGAATGATTTAAAAAAAAAGTAAAAAAAAAAAAAAAAACAAGATGGCGGCTGCGCTAGGACGTTTTGAAAATTGCGACTTTTTCCATTCGACTTTGACGAATTGTTTTGTTCTACCGATTCCAAAAGTTGGCAACACCAAGTACACCAATCGGTGGCCTGTATCCTTGAGATTTCAGAAAAATTGTGACTTTTAAAAAGAACAAGATGGCGGACGCTGTGGCGGCCATTTTGTGAACAGTTGGAATTTTCGACTTTTTTCAAATCCATTTTTCGTGTAGTTGGCAACATATGACGGGTTCGAAGTGTACCGAGCGGTTGTGTATTACAACAACGAGTGTTGCCTGGTGACATAAATTTCCCCATTTTTAGGGTACTTTCCTAGATTTTCCCCAAAAACATGAAAAGTAGAAAAAACGACAATTCGAATGAAGACTTTGACTAGCTGGCAGCATTGGGGTCCCCCAAATGACATTTGACCATTTTGGTGCGTTTTAGTTGGCAACCCCAAAAAATATTGAATATTTTAATTTTTGGGACTTTTTGACTTTGGCGAATTCATTTGTTCTACCAAACTCAAAAGTTGGCAACACCAAGTACACCGGTCGGTAGCCTATATCCTTGAGATTTCAGGAAAATTATGACATTTCAGAAAAACAAGATGGCGGACAGTGTGGCGGCCATCATGTAAAAATGACGAAAAATCCCAATTTTCGACACGATAAATGGGACAGCTGGCAACCCCCGACTGGATTGTGTTGTATGAACCGGTTGTGTATTTAGTCAAGGAGTGTTGCCTGGTGCAAAAATTTTCCCCATTTTGAGGGAGTTTTCCCAGATTTTCCCCAAAAACATGAAAAGTAGAAATAACGACATTTTGAATGGAGACTTTGACTAAGTGGCAACATTGTGGTCCCCCAAATGACATTTGACCATTTTCATCACTTTTAGCTGGCAACCCCGAGAGCCATTGGGGCTTGAATTTTCGGGTCAGACCCGACTTTGGCGAGTTCTTTTGTTCTACCAAACTCAAAAGTTGGCAACATCAAGTAAACCAGTCGGTGGCCTGTATCCTTGAGATTTCAGGAAAATTATGACATTTCAGAAAAACAAGTTGGCGGACAGTGTGGCGTTCATCTTGTGAAAATGACGAAAAATCCCAATTTTCGACACGATAAATGGGACAGCTGGCAACCCCCGACTGGATTGTGTTGTATGAACCGGTTGTGTATTTAGTCGAGGAGTGTTGCCTGGTGCAAAAATTTTCCCCATTTTGAGGGAGTTTTCCCAGATTTTCCCCGAAAACATGAAAAGTAGAAATAACGACATTTTGAATAGAGACTTTATCTAGCCGGCAACATTGGGATCCCCCAAATGACATTTGATCATTTTCATCACTTTCAGCTGGTAACCCCGAGAGCCATTAGGGCTTGAATTTTCGGGTCAGACCCGACTTTGGCGAGTTCTTTTGTTTTACCAAACTCAACGAACTGCCACCGTTTTTTTACTGACAGGTACCTTGTATCCTGGTTACTTTAGGAAAATTGTGACATTTCAAAAATTCAAGATGGCGACCGTGCCATTTCCGGTTTATTACCACTCACTCACTGACATAATTGTTCTCCCAGATGGTGGAGGGCGAGTGGGGTATATTTTTACAGATTCGTAAACAACTAACTCTCAAACCTATGGAAAAAGTGCCAAACCTCCCCTTTTCACCCCCCTTCTCAACCCTCCCTATCGTATCTCGGAAACCAAGAGACTTGGTACAGTTTTTTTTCAGATTCGTATAGAGGAGGCTTGGAAAAGTAAAAACCAGTTTTTCAAGTTGTCCCCCTTTCCCCCCTTCTCTGCCCCTTTAGGCGGATCTCGGAAGTTAAGAGACTTGGAACATTTTTTTTTCAGATTCGTATAAAGGTGTTAATTGTTGGTCAAAATCATTTTTCTAAACTCCCCCCTCTCCCTCTCTTGACCCCTCCCCCCATCGTATCTCGGAAACTAGGACACTTAGCGGCATTTTGATTTTTACTATACTTAATTTTTGTAGGGCATTGAAATTTTTATACCCTCCCCTCCCCAACCTCCCCTAAAGTTGAAAGATAGTAGCTTTCCGGGGGTAGGTAGGTTCTAAGTGGAGCGAACCTTTGAGGCCGAGTGGAGCGAAGGGGGGAGGTGGCGAGCGAAGCGAGCCGGCGACCTCCGTAGCGTAACGAAGGTTGATTGGGTGAAGCTCCCCTCCCCAATCTCCCCTAAAATTGAAAGGGCTGTAACTTCATAACGGTTAGAGATAGACTTCAGGTGTTTGAACAAATATTATAGTAGGCGTCGAAACCTGTCGGGTGGTAGGTAGGTCAAGGCGGTAGGTACGACAAGCAAACTTTAGGGTACTGATTTTTATGGGAAAAGGTCTGAGTTTTTAAATAAGGTTTTAGATTTTATTAGGGGTTCGTAAGGGTTTTCATACTGTTTTAGGGGTAATTCTAACGGATTTTCCAATTCATTTAAGGGTGCCTATAGATTCTCAAAATTTTAAAAGGGTAAGTAATACTTCTCAAAAACACCAAACACGCGAGCTGCGCGCAGCTCGCGCACCCAAGCAAACTAGTTATACTATATAAAGCTGAATTACCACTGACTCACTCACTGATTGACAGAATTGTTCTCCCAGATGGTGGATGGGAAGGTGGGTATATTTTGACAGATTCGTAAACAACTAACTCTGAAACCTATGGGAAAAATCCCAAACCTCCCCTTTTCGCCCCCCTTCCCCCCCCTCCCTATCGTATCTCGGAAACCAAGAGACTTGGCACATTTTTTTTTTCAGATTCGTATAGAGGAGGCTCGGAAAAGTAAAAACCAGTTTTCAAAGTTGTCCCCCTTGTCCCCCTTCTCCCCCCCTTTAGGCGAATCTCGGAAGTTAAGAGACTTGGAACATTTTTTTTTTCAGATTCGTATAAAGGGGCAATGCATTAGTCGAAATCATTTTTCAAACCTCCCCACTCTCCCCCCCTTCACCCCTCTCCCCATCGTATCTCGGAAACTAGGATACGTAGCGGCATTTTGATTTTGGCTATAATTTATTATTGAAGGGCGTTGAAATTTTTTTACCCTCCCCTCCCCTCCCCAACCTCCCCTTTTCGGTGGTAGGTAGGTCCTGAATGGAGCGAACCTGCGAGACCGAGTAGAGCGAAGGGGGGAGGTGGCGAGCGAAGCGAGCCGGCGACCTCCGTAGCGTAACGAAGGTTGAGTGGGTGAAGCTCCACTCCCCAACCTCCTCTAAAATTGAAAGGGCTGTAACTTAATAACGGTTAGAGATAGCTATCAGGTGTTTGAACAAATATTATAGTAGGTGTCGAAACCTGTCCGGTGTTAGGTAGGGCCTGAGTGGAGCGAAGGGGGGAGGTGGCGAGCGAAGCGAGCCGGCGACCTCCGTAGCGTAACGATGATTGAATGGATGAAGCGTAACTCAGCAAACTTTACAGTTATTTTTTTATGGAAAAGGTCTGAGTTTTTAAATAAGGTTTTATTAGGGGTCCGTAGGGGTTTTCATACTGTTTTAGGGGTAATTCTAACGGATTTTCCAATTCATTTAGGGGTGCCTATAGATTCTCAAAATTGTATAAGGGTAAGGAATACTCCTCAAAAACACCAAACACGCGAGCTGCGCGCAGCTCGCGCACCCAAGCAAACTAGTTTATATTATATAAAACTACAAGACCACTCACTCACTCACTCATTGACATGTCCATTCTCGGATTGGGTGAGAGATGGGTTAGGGGTATGTTTTGCAATAATGTATAAAACCATAGAGTGAGTAGAGGAAAATTATAGAGGAGATTCAAATCCAAGATGGCGGCCGAGTCCATTTCCGGTTTCGGTGGGGAAAAGACTTGGAGGGGTTTCGACTCATAGGTCCTGTATAAGATCTGGAATGATTTAAAAAAAAAGTAAAAAAAAAAAAAAAACAAGATGGCGGCTGCGCTGGGACGTTTTGAAAATTGTGACTTTTTCCACTCGACTCTGGCGAATTGTTTTGTTCAACCGATTTCAAACGTTTGCAACACTAAGTATACCAGTCGGGGGCCTATATCCTTGAGATTTCAGAAAAATTGTGACTTTTTGAAAACACAAGATGGCGGACGCTGTGGCGGCCATTTTGTGAACAGTTGGAATTTTCGACTTTTTTCAAATCCATTTTTCGTGTAGTTGGCAACATCCGACGGGTTCGAGTTGTACCGAACGGTTGTGTGTTACGTCAACGAGTGTTGCCTGGCGAAATAAATTTCCCCATTTTTAGGGTACTTTCCCAGATTTTCCTCAAAAACATGAAAAGTAGAAATAACGACATTTTGAATAAAGACTTTGAATAGCTGGCAGCATTAGGGTCCCCCAAATGACATTTGACCATTTTGATGCGTTTTAGTTGGCAACCCCAAAAAATATTGAATATTTTAATTTTTGGGACTTTTTGACTTTGGCGAATTCATTTGTTCTACCAAACTCAAAAGTTGGCAACATCAAGTACACTGATCGGTAGCCTATATCCTTGAGATTTCAGGAAAATTATGACATTTCAGAAAAACAAGATGGCAGACAGTGTGGCGGCCATCTTGTAAAAATGACGAAAAATCCCAATTTTCGACACGATAAATGGGACAGCTGGCAACCCCCGACTGGATTGTGTTGTATGAACCGGTTGTGTATTTAGTCGAGGAGTGTTGCCTGGTGCAAAAAATTTCCCCATTTTTAGGGAGTTTTCCCAGATTTTCCCCAAAAACATGAAAAGTAGAAATAACTACATTTTGAATAGAGACTTTGACTAGCCGGCAACATTGGGGTCCCCCGAATGACATTTGACCATTTTCATCACTTTCAGCTGGCAACCCCGAGAACCATTTTGGCTTGAAATTTCGGGTCAGACCCGACTTTGGCGAGTTCTTTTGTTCTACCAAACTCAAAAGTTGGCAACAACAAGTACACCAGTCGGTGGTATGTATCCTTGAAATTTTAGGAAAATTATGACTTTTCAGAAAAACAAGATGGCGGACAGTGTGGCGGCCATCTTGTAAAACTGACGAAAAATCCCTATTTTCGACACGATAAATGGGCCAGCTGGCAACCCCCGACTGAATTGTGTTGTATGAACCGGTTGTGTATTTCCTTGAGGAGTGTTGCCTGGTGCAAAAAAATTCTCCATTTTTAGGGAGTTTTCCCAGATTTTCCCCAAAAACATGAAAAGTGGAAATAACGACATTTTGAATGGTGACTTTGACTAGCTGGTAGCATTAGGGTCCCCCAAATGACATTTGACTATTTTCATCACTTTCAGCTGGCAACCCCGAGAGCCATTGGGGCTTGAATTTTCGGGTCAGACCCAACTTTGGCGAGTTCTTTTGTTTTACCAAACTCAAAAGTTGGCAACACCAAGTACACCAGTCGGTGGCCTGTATCCTTGAGATTTCAGGAAAATTATGACATTTCAGAAAAACAAGATGGCGGACAGTGTGGCGGCCATCTTGTAAAAATGAAGAAAAATTCCAATTTTCGACACGTATAATGGGGCAGCTGGCATCCCCCGACTGGATAGTGTTGTATGAACCGGTTGTGTATTTTGTTGACGAGTATTGCCTGTTGCAAAAATATTCCCCATTTTGAGGGAGTTTTCCTAGATTTTCCCCAAAAACATGAAAAATAGAAATAACGACATTTTGAATAGAGACTTTGACTAGCCGGCAACATTGGGGTCTCCCAAATGACATTTGACCATTTTGATCACTTTCAGTTGGCAACCCCGAGAACCATTTTGGCTTGAATTTTCGGGTCAGACCCGACTTTGGCGAGTTCTTTTGTTCTACCAAACTCAAAAGTTGGCAACACCAAGTACACCAGTCGATGGCCTGTATCCTTGAGATTTCAGGAAAATTATGACTTTTCAGAAAACCAAGATGGCGGACAGTGTGGCGGCCATCTTGTAAAAAATACGAAAAATCCCAATTTTCGACACGATAAATGGGACAGCTGGCAACCCCCGACTGGATTGTGTTGTATGAAGCGGTTGTGTATTTTGTCGAGGAGTGTTGCCTGGTGCAAAAATTTTACCCATTTTGAGGGAGTTTTCCCAGATTTTCCCCAAAAACATGAAAAGTAGAAATAGCTACATTTTGTGTGGAGACTTTGACTAGCCGGCAACATTGGGGTCCCCCGAATGATATTTGACCATTTTCATCACTTTCAGCTGGCAACCCCGAGAACCATTTTGGCTTGAAGTTTCGGGTCAGACCCGACTTTGGCGAGTTCTTTTGTTCTACCAAACTCAAAAGTTGGCAACACTAAGTACACCAGTCGGTAGGCTGTATCCTTGAGATTTCAGGAAAATTATGACATTTCAGAAAAACAAGATGGCGGACAGTGTGGCGGCCATCTTGTAAAAATGGCGAAAAATCCCAATTTTCGACACGATAAATGGGACAGCTGGCAACCCCCGACTGGATTGTTTTGTATGAACCGGTTGTGTATTTAGTCGAGGAGTGTTGCCTGGTGCAAAAATTTTCCCCATTCTTAGGGAGTTTTCCCAGATTTTCCCCGAAAACATGAAAAGTAGAAATAACCCCATTTTGAATGGAAACTTTGATTAGCCGGCAACTTTGGGATCCCCCAAATGACATTTCACCATTTTCATCACTTGCAGCTGGCAACCCCGAGAGCCATTGGGGCTTGAATTTTCGGGTCAGACCCGACTTTGGCGAGTTCTTTTGTTCTACCAAACTCAAAAGTTGGCAACACCAAGTACACCAGTCGGTGGTGTGTATCCTTGAGATTTCAGGAAAATTATGACATTTCAGAAAAACAAGATGGCGGACAGTGTGGCGGCCATCTTTTAAAAATGACAAAAATTCCCAATTTTCGACACGATAAATGGGACAGCTGGCAACCCCCGACTAGATTGTGTTGTATAAACCGGTTGTGTATTTTGTTGAGCAGTGTTACCTGGTGCAAAAATTTTCCCCATTTTTAGGGAATTTTCCCAGATTTTCCCCAAAAACATGAAAAGTAGAAATAACGACATTTTGAATGGAGACTTTGACTAGCCGGCAACAATGGAGTCCCTCAAATGACATTTGACCATTTTTATCACTTTCAGCGGGCAACCCCGAGAGCCATTCGGGCTTGAATTTTCGTGTCAGACTCGACTTTGGCCAATTCTTTTGTTCTACCAAAGTCAACGGACAGCCACCGTGTTTTACTTACAGGTAACTTGTATCCTGGTTACTTGAGGAAAATTGTGACATTTCAGAAATTCAAGATGGCGGCCGTGCCATTTCCGGTTTATTACCACTCACCCACTGACATAATTGTTCTCCCATGTGGTGGAGGGGAAGGGGGGTATATTTTGACAGATTCGTAAACAAATAACTCTCACGAGTAAGGGTTAAGTGCCAAACCTCCCCTTTGTGCCCCCCTTCCCACCCCTCCCTACCGTATCTCGGAAACTAAGAGACTTGTGTTTTTTTTCTTACGGATTCGTATAGAGGAGGATCGGAAAAGAAAAAACCAGTTTTCAAAATGGGCCCCCTTGTCCCCCTTCTTCCCCCCTTTAGGCGGATCTCGGAAGTTAAGAGACTTGGAACATTTTTTTTTTTAGATTCGTGTAAAGTGGCAATGCATTAGTCGAAATCATTTTTCAAAACTCCCCACTCTCCCCCCCGTCACCCCTCCCCCCATCGTATCTAGGAAACTAGGACACGTAGCGGCATTTTGATTTTTACTATACTTTATTATTGAGAGGCGTTGAAATTTGTTCACCCTACCCTCCCCTCCCCAACCTCCCCTTTCCGGTGGTAGGTAGGTCCTGAGTGGAGCGAACCGCGAGACCGAGTTAAGCGAAGGGGGGAGGTGGCGAGCGAAGCGAGCCGGCGACCTCCGTAGCGTAACTAAGGTTGAGTGGGTGAAGCTCCCCTCCCCAACCTCCCCTATAATTGAAAAGGGCTGTAACTTAATAACGGTTAGAGATAGCTATCAGGTGTTTGAACAAATATTATAGTAGGTGTCGAAACCTGTCCGGTGGTAGGTAGGTCCTGAGCGAAGCGAGCCGGTGACCTCCGTAGCGTAACGATGATTGAATGGATGAAGCGTAACTCAGCAAACTTTAGAGTTATTTTTTTTATGGAAAAGGTCTGAGTTTTTAAATAAGGTTTTATTAGGGGTCCGTAGGGGTTTTCATACTGTTTTAGGGGTAATTCTAACGGATTTTCCAATTAATTTAAGGATGCCTATGGATTCTCAAAATTTTATAAGGGTAAGTAATACCTCTCAAAAACACCAAACACGCGAGCTGCGCGCAGCTCGCGCACCCACGCAAACTAGTTATATTATATAAAGCTGAATTACCACTGACTCACTGACTCATTGACATAATTGTTCTCCCAGATGGTGGATGGGGAGGTGGGTATTTTTTAACAGATTCGTAAACAAGTAACTCTGGTGAGTATGGGAAAAGTGCCAAACCTCCCCTTTTCACCCCCCTTCCTCCCCCTCCCTATCGTATCTCGGAAACTAAGGGACCCGTATTTTTTGTTTTTTACGGGATCGTATAGAGGAGGCTCGGAAAAGTAAAAACCAGTTTTCAAAGTTGTCCCCCTTTCTCCCCTTCTCCCCCCCTTTAGGCGGATCTCGGAAGTTAAGAGACTTGGAACATTTTTTTTTTCAGATTTGTATAAAGGGGCCAATTGTTAGTCGAAATCATTTTTCAAAACTCCCCACTCTCCCCCCTTCACCCCTCCCCCCATCGTATCTCGGAAACTAGGACACGTAGCGGAATTTTGATTTTTACTATACTTTATTATTGAGGGGCGTTGAAATTTGTATTTCCTCCCCTCCCCAACCTCCCCTTTGCTCCCCTCCGCTTTCCGGTGGTAGGTAGGTCCTGAATGGAGCGAGCCTGCGAGACCGAGTTAAGCGAAGGGGGGAGGTGGCGAGCGAAGCGAGCCGGCGACCTCCGTAGCGTAACGAAGGTTGAGTGGGTGAAGCTCCCCTCCCCAACCTCCCCTAAAATTGAAAGGGCTGTAACTTCATAACGGTTAGAGGTAGCCATCAGGTGTTTGAACAAATATTATAGTAGGCGTCGAAACCTGTCCGGTGGTAGGTAGGTACTGAGCGGAGCGAACCTGCGAGACCGAGTGGAGCGAAGGGGGGAGGTGGCGAGCGAAGCGAGCCGCCGACCTCCGTAGCGTAACGAAGGTTGAGTGGGTGAAGCGTAACTCAGGGACGACGACAAGCAACCCTTAGGGTAATGTTTTTTTATACTTCTCAAATGTTTTAGGGGTGCTTAAGGGTTCACATACTGATTTAGGGGTAATTCTAACGGATTTTCCAATTCATTTAAGGATTCCTATGGATTCTCAAAATTTTATAAGGATAAGGAATACTTCTCAAAAACACCAAACACGCGAGCTGCGCGCAGCTCGCGCACCCAAGCAAACTAGTTATACATATAAACATCCATGACTCGGAAACAAATGTCCATGCTCATCACACAAACATTTGCTCCAACCGGGATTCGAACCCGGGACCCTAAGAACGTAAGGCAGCCTCACTACCGCGGGGCCATTCGGGTCGTCCGTTCGTCGATAAGTCCCCTCTTTGAGTAGTGGCTGGAGAGACGCCACGGCGTCCTCACCTTCCGCCTGACGCAGGTTCTTACCGGACACGGATGTTTCGGTAAGTTCCTGCACCGAATCGGGCGGGAGGAAACGCCCGGGTGTCACCATTGTGAGAATCGACCGGAGGACACGGTGGAGCACACGGTGGAGGTGTGCCGCTTGGTCGGAGCACCGCCGTGTCCTCGTAACGGCGATTGGCGGCGGCGACCTCTCGCTCCCGGCCTTGGTTCAATCCATGGTCCGGAGCGAGACGGAATGGGACGCCGTCATCTCCTTCTGCGAAGCAGTCATGCTAGCGAAGGAGGTGGCGGAACAGGACAGGGAGAGATCCTCACGTCCCGGCCGCCGCGGGAGACGCCCCGGGCGTCGGGGGCCACGTGGTGGCTTCCGGCCACCGTAGGCGCGGGCCTGTGGACGGGGAGCTATGGGCTAGCTCGCCGTCCGTCCGTCTCATGACGACAGGCCGTGTCGACGGCGCGTTCGTGTTCCACGCGCGCCTCAAAGAGAGTCAGCAACATTGAAGGGGTCCGCAAGGGCCGAAGCCTGCCGGGGCTGCGGGACTATTCGAAAGAGATACCGTGGCCCCGGAACACAAAGGGCGAGGAAGGAACATGGATGGGTTTTAGTCAGTAAAAGTCTGACACTCCCTCCTGCTCCGCCCAGAGCGGGAGAAGTCATTTGATGATTTCCCATCCTAAAAAAAAAAAAAAAAAAAGGGTGGTCACCCATCCACAGACCAACCTAGGCAAAAAGATCGACCCGACCAGCTATTATTATTTAGCCACGAGCGCATGTAGCTGTATTGCAGTATTTTACATGGAGGAACTATCAAACCTCTATTACCTCCTACCTGGTTATTATTTTTATTTATTTAAAATTATGTAAATAACACCTTAACAGCTATGATACTGTATGGTACGACTGGTTGCGAGGCTTTCGGGTGACTGACTGACTAGTGACTACCCGCAAGTCAGAGATCTGCCGGGTCCTAAAGTTTAACGTGCTTGCTCACGGGTCTCGATATGTTAAAGATGATCCCACCCATCCACGGACAGACCTGAGCAAGCGTAGCTCCAATCGAATCATGCGTCTGTTATTTTTTAGCCACGCGCTAATCGAAATTAGTAACATCAAAATCAGTCATCATCTTTTTTCGCCTGCGAATGCATGATATCATAAATCGCATTTAGGGTCAACATTTTCTTTGGTAACTTAGAAAAGGAACTAATTTGCGAAAAAGGTAGGTCGGTATATAAGAACATCTGACCTATCCGTATTTCGAGAATTGAAGAATATATACCTACTCATACCTATTGTTTTTTTTGGTTCCAGTGTTTGTAATAGGCTTTTTACTAACGAATGGTTTTGTGTGTGTTTTTTTTTTATTCTTAGTATTTCGTCACGTGTGTTTGACTATCTATATTATACAATAGCTTTGTGTTAAATTACATACCACAAAAACAGTCGTAAGCATTGATAGAATGGATGTAATAATTTTTCTCATGGTTGCCGGCAAAAAACGTAGGTATCTACACCTAGGTACTTTACCGAATGATTTGGTATTCACAGAGACGAACACTTACATAGAATATGCCTAAAATTCCTTTTTACCTGACTGACCCAGAAGGAGGGTAATATTTTTTATTATCCCTTGATCTGTCCACGAAGTAGACACAATAGTTATACAATGGCGTCTCGACCAAATTGGTCATTTGACAGATCATGATCTAAACGTCTTATGATTCATCTTGGAGGCGCGAGTGTCACTCACTGGCTACATAAAAATTGAAAAACCAACTTAAACTTGGCGGAGTTCGAATTTTTTCTTTCTTCCAAGCTCGTCAAATGGGTATCAAAAAAAGAAAAGTAATCACCTTTTTAACCGACTTCTAAAAAAGGAGGTTTCTCAATTCGTATATTTTTTTAAAACGGTGATTAAAACTATACGAGGTGAAAGGGACACCGAAGCAAAAACTGTTTCCACGTATCCAGGTAGGTACATCATTCTGAGCAATGACTGGATACGTCTCACTCATTTTAATGGATGAAAAAATTGTTTTCATAAAAAAGGTCTAAAGTTTCCTGAGAAAGTTCCCGATATCTCCTAAGGATTCGAATTTCCCCACGTGGATAACAAGGAACATTATGTATAAATGTTAAAGGACTGTAGAAAACTCATACATAGTCTTTATTTCTACAAATCGCAAATCAACCGAACATAATATACAAACAACCTGATAGTGACCGGCAAAAGGAAAAAACGCAAGAAAATTGAATTCCGCGGTCACCCTGACGCTTCCACCTATTTGTTTATAAGGCTAGCTTTATTTAGAAAGAAACTGTGTTTTACAAGCGAACTTCATAAACCTACTATTCATAAACGTCATTGTCAACTGTCAAACGTCATCTACGATGTGACCTACGCTAAAAATTAATAAATTATTTGGGAGTCTCTCCGAAAATTAAAATAAAATCTTATTGGTCGGGTCTGATGGTCAAAAACAAAAAATATACTCTCACTTCGCTTGCTTCCTAAATTATCTGAAATCATTAACTTTTCTGTATAAATCGACGCAGATTCAAAAGCCAAATGAGAAAAAAAAATGTGTTTGACTGCGAGAAATCAAATGAAAGAAATTGTTTACAGTATGCCACAAGTCACGACACATGACTTGCGAAACCACTGACAGAAACAGGTCCAACGTGTGCGTGTCATATGACGCAAGACGCGTCGCCAATCTGATAGAAAGATAGATATTTAGGTAGTCGTAGTTTACCCTATTTCTATTCCAAATGTTCCGATCGATGTTTCAGCCCTATACTAGCGACTCCTGTGACAAAAGCCAGTAGTCAGTTTTCTTTCTTATTATTAGTTTTGGTAGGTTTACTAGACACCTCATATAAAAAAAAATCATCAATACAACCCTCCAAGCGCATAAAGGCGCAGGAATGACTTTGACCTTGAAAAAGTAAATTCCTACACCTTTATGAGCTTGGTGGGTTGTATTGATGATTTTTTTAATATATTATAATTCTATAACTACATACCTGTTACAGCCGCAAATCAAATTTTAATCAACATACAACCTGACACTGACCTGGAAATTGCAAAAAACGTAAGAAAATTTGAATTTCGCGGGCTACCCTGGAGCATCCACCTTATACTGTACTCTTTGACTGACGCAGTTTATATCGGCCTCAGCTGGTTATTAGGAGGCTATGTTTAATACAATAACAGTGAAAAAAAGTCATACTACTCAGCCCACTCTACACTGCGCCGTACTAACCATTATGTGTCAAATGTTGTGAAACATTAGCGGCTTTCGAAGACTCCAGGTCGGTCACAGTGATCACCCCTTATGGTAGAATCTCGCTAAAAACAGTTGGCACATTGCCTAAACTGTCATCAATGGCTGTCACTGTCAGTTTGACGCGCTAAATCCGAAGTCCAAAGTTTATTTTTGTTTATCATTATCATCAAGTTTATCTTATTTTTAGGTCAAACTTCAGTGTGTTCAGATATCAGATTATTTATGCGTGCTAGTAATCTTATAAAGTTGTAAATTGAACACTGGGTGTTCTTATTGGATGATAAGTAAAAGTAAAAGATATTAACTGGTGTTCGGTAGATTAAGGTAATATAATTTTTCTTACAAGTTACGTTTTATATACTTGCAACCTTGTTAACAACTGTGAAGTGGTGGAAGAAGAGTGTGTAAAATTTATTTGTGTTTTAGTTTCTGATCGGCACTCCGAAGATTACTTTTAAGTAGAGATAATAAATTAATTAGAATCGTTTATAATGTTATTAGGGAGAGTTAGCCAGCTTTTATTAAGACGTTCCATTCACGTATCGCCGAGATTAAGTCAAGCAATGGGAGTCGACGGGAATACTATTTTGGCGGAGAGTTTGAAGAAACAGGTGAGTTCATAACGGTTAAAGCCATAAAACTAAATTATAGATAATTATAGTTGTTCACTTTCTTTAAACTTAATTCAGTAAATTAACTATTTATTATATAAAATGTTTTAAAACTCCAGCTACTTGCAAAGTATTTGCCTTTAACTTGGCAATTATGCAAATTTTATACAAGGCAATGACCTGGTTCTCATAATAGGTTCAATAAAAAGATGCAATTTATTAACAAATAAATGAAATTTATTACAGGGTGTGGAATATGTTTTTGGCATAGTAGGCATCCCTGTGATCGAGACTGCTCTGGCATTCCAAATGGCAGGCTTGAAGTACGTAGGCATGCGCAATGAGCAGGCTGCATGCTACGCTGCACAGGCTGTTGGGTACCTCACAGGTAATTTATTCAATTTGCTGTTCAACTTTCGGCTTACTAATATTTATTATTAATATTTATTGTATGATTAAAGAACTTCACCTTAATAAATTTCCTAAATTCTATTCTATACTCCATTCTTAGTTAACAAATTAATACTCAATACTTTATTGCATTTCACATGTAGGTACCTACTTAGGTGGTAAAAGCTGGTGGTAATTGGAGACGATTATTTTACTCAGCTGGTAAGGTAAAATCAATCTAGTAAAGAAATACAGGAGTTCTAGACAGCTAACTTTACCCTAAAGTACCAACATAATTTAAATCATGAACAGTCGCCCCGACCGATTCAGTCGGGACACCATTGTTTAACTATTGTGTCTACTTCGTGGACGGATCATGGGTTATGAACTAGTTAACCATAATAAATTAAGCCAATCCACTTGTTGTTTTATTGAACCTTTTCTTTGAGGATTCTCGAAAGCATTTAGCTAAAACAAGTACTAGGTAGCAAGTAATTATTACATTACTAGCTTATGGCCCCCAGCTTTACCTGCGTGGAGTTCGCTCAAAGACCCACGAGATCATACTACCAGGATGAAATGTATCCTATGTGTTAATCCAGGTTACAATTAATTATCTATGTGCCAAATTTCATCGAATAGTTTTTGCGTGAAAGAACAAACAACAACACATACACCAAACATAACATAATAAACATACCAGCCGTCCTCACAAACTTTCCCAATTATTATAGTAGTAAGATTTAATTTCATAAAAAAAAACTATATCATAATATTTAATGTGCTTGGAAATAGTGTATTTTATCACTATCTGAAAACAAATTATGGATAATCACATTTATTATGATATGATATAACGCGCTCTACTTCATAAATTTGATAATTTTTAATTCTTTAATTATCTATCCTAGTAAACAATGATTGGAATGTAATTAATAAGCTTTTCTTAATTAATTTATGCTTATATCGGAGAAAATGAAGGAAATAAAATAATATGGTAATAAGGTATCTGGTATCTTTATTATCCATTTTATTCTTTTGTATAAAAACATTATAAACCAGTTTTTATCATTCAATCCATTGTCATTTCATGTGATTGTGCTGTAAAAATAATTAAGAATATAATATTACTGTTATAAATTCCAGGAAAGCCTGGAGTATGTCTTGCAGTATCAGGCCCAGGTCTTCTGCACTGTATCGGAGGCATGGCCAATGCTCAAGTGAACTGCTGGCCTCTCATAGTCATTGCTGGCTCGTGTCCACAGGACCATGAAGGCATTGGCGGGTTCCAGGAATGGCCACAGGTAAACATTCATATACAGACCTTCCTTACAGATAAGAAATATAACATTTATGAATAGACTGTGGAATACACTGTTTCTTGTGGGTATTAAGACAAACAAAAGGACAAGGAAGAGAAAGTTTAGCGCTTCAATAGCGGCGGGATGCTGCAAACAAAAAGAGCCGTATTGGTGGTAAGATTTCGTTCGTTGAGATAGTACTACACTGCACACTAGTACACCTATGTCTGACCCTTCAGTAATCACACATATGATGTTGTTGTGTGTATCTCCATTAATTAATATAATTTTAAAGGTGTTGAGAAAACCAAAAAATGGAGGATTTATCAATACCCTTCTCAACACAAAAATATTTGAAAATTTTAAAATAAGTACAGGCTTGTACTTGTGAATTATACAATAAATACCACTCTGCATCATAAAAACAAACAAGTTTTTAATTACTTATTTAAAAATATTCCCCATTGTCGAAACTCGGCAACAAGAAAAACACTAGGTAATATTATAGCTGTCGTGAACTCGTAAGCATTGTGATGCAAATTAAAAATATAAATAATAAATTGACTTTTTTGCCTCCCAACTGACCCCGACATCAAGATATAAACCCGCATATGACATGCGGGGTTTATATAAACTAAATAATGTTATCAAATCTAGTAACCAAGCAATTCTAGAATGATTAGATACCTACATATTTCTCCAAGATCATCCAACAAGACGTAAAATTCAAATAAAATTTCTCTAATAGATTTTTAACTTTATCGCTGAAGCATTAGGTTCAAGGTTGATTGGGATTTACAGTTTCAGGTAGCTAGACGTGGCGTCTGTACCTACGCACTCCAGATTATTACGAATGTTTTTAATAACATACCATGTAAATAGGTATTAGGTACTTACTTACTTGTTTGCTGATGAATGGAAGACGATAATGCTGGAATGTTTGTGATTCTGCGAGAAGACCGAGTTAAAAGGATTAGATATTTAATTTAGTGTTAATGGTTTATATACTGTACTAAATAAATAAATAATAATCTAAGTAGTGGTAAATCTGGGTAGTTTGTACCTACTATTATTTTGTAATCAGCACACTCACTAAATTATTTAACTGAATATTATCTCACCTTGGAGCAGGTCATTAGTAAACCTATTGTGTTTTGAATAGTACAAACTCATGCAGTTCATTTTTACTTTTATTTTATTTTCATGTTATGTACCTAGTCATTCTCATTGAGTTCCCATGAAAATCAAAGAACAAAAACTGTCTACACTCGTGGGGTCGTACAAGAAGTGTTGTGAGGTTTCTGTCTCCATATTTCGTTTTTTTTTATGTTTCTTATATTTTATATTGTTTTGATTAATTGTTATTTTAGTTTTGCATTTACTTCGTGATGATTGCATGGAAGACTTCCTAAAAAAATATTGTTTTTAAATCAATAAATTTGTCTGTTCATATTTGTACGCTTCACGGCAAAACATGGAGAATCTAAGTTCTACATTGTAACATCTCACACACTGTGTAACTACCTATGTTTACAAATAACAGTTTCTTATTCTTACCCATGGGGGCGTGGGCCCCCATGGGTATAGGCAGAAACTTATAAATGGGACTCATAAGACCACTCTTATGAGTCCCATTTATATTATTATCTAGCTTACGGATAGCAAGCCAACTTTAAAAAAGTCAAAAAAATTATGCTCAATGAGTGGCGTCTGTGATGAGGTATTTTGTTAGCAACATGTCTGGGAGGTATTCAAGCAAGCCATTATAGAAACATTTCGGCTGCCCATCATTTCAACATGATCATCATCAGCCTATTAATGTTCCCACTGCTGGGACACAGGCCTCTATGAGAGGAAATGGGCTACCCACGCGCCCAGTGCGAATTGGTAGATGTCACATGTCTTTTTTTGGTTCTAGGACATGCCGGTTTTCTCACGATGTTTTCCTTCACCGTTTTGAGAGCAGTGGTGATGAAATAAATTACACAAAGTAATGCGCCTGTCTGGGTTCGAACCCACGACTTACTGTTCGCAAGTCGGGGCCGCCACCACTGGGCCACCGCTGCTCTTTCATCATTGCCCATCAGTTGATTCTCTACTATTGATAATAAAACTGGTTATATTATATATTATGTTATCTAGCCCTTAGGTATGTATCACAAATCCAAGATAGAGAGTTTTAAGCTACCCGCTATCTTTATAATATTCCATTCAGATAATATTATCACAACTCACAAATGAACTTAGTACTTTGACCTTTTGGTAGAAAACATGACAATACAAAATTTGAATGAAAAAGTTGTAGGTGTCTGGTGTCAAATAGGTACTCCATAGCTCACTGTCACAATCTCACAAGTTTCTAATGACGACCTTGATGACTGATTTTTATTTTAAAATATTTTGTACTTTACTATTAAAATGCACCTTGCGAATACGTTATACGACCATATTTCTTAAAGACAGTGGTAACTCGAGCAATATAGGTAGGGTGGAAGGGACACGCTCAAACGGTTACCATGTAGGTATTCATTCAGTACTTACATTATTCCAAACCGTGTAATAGTGAATAGATATGGAAATTTTGAATCCTTTTTTGCTCTTGCCCATATTACACATTTTATTTGGGGTACATACTTTATATTTAATAATATAAAATAAATTTATTTATAAGTAATTATATATTTTTAAATAATTGATAAAAAATGTTTGTGTTAAAGGGTGACACACACCCTTTAATTCTAAAATTTGTCTAAAGTATCTTTACCAGAAACAAGCACTAAACTAAATATCCTGGCTTGACTACCTCTACATCAAAATGCAACCACACATCTAGACACTACCAGCGGTCGTTGAACCTAACAGAACAAGCTTACAGTCTCTTTTATATATTTTTGTTTTACGTGTTCAGATATCGACACCCAACACGTCTACGTAGTTTCGCTACCTAATTTAGTTTGATCTTGTATTAAAATATGGAAAAGTGGAAGGATTTGAGGGAGGCCTTTGCCCTTTGCAGCAATAGCATATAAAAACACTACGTTCCATGTAGTTACCGTAGCATAGTTCACAGGACTACTTGTCGGCAGGTGGAGTCCAGCCGGCTGTACTGCAAGTACGCGGCGCGGCCGCCCTCCCCGCGCCTCATCCCGCTGCACGTGGAGAAGGCGGTGCGCCTGGCCGCCAGCGGCCGGCCCGGCGTGTCCTACCTCGACATGCCCGGCACACTGCTCATGGTAACACCACTGCGTTTTGTTAAATTGAGGCGGCCTCGGGCCAAACTGCATGGCGCCTCGACTTGAAGTAGCTCTAATGGAGGAATTGCGGAAATCTGAGTCATGCCGTGCCATGAGGTACCTACAGATAATAAATTGTCGTAGCACCATACACTGGTTCCCTACCTAAGAACAAATTACTATCTGTGTCATGCATTATGGCTACAACCGAAATTAAATGAAAACAGTGAAATTACTTGAGATTTGTTAGAAACCAAAATAATTTGTGATTTTTAGGGCATGATTACAGTAGGTATATGTTCTTCATTGTTTCAGGACGATTCATTATCATCCACTTGAGCTAAACAATATTCCAAGTAATCTTAAACTAATAAAATATTTGCTATTAAAAGGCCGTAAAGTTCTGAAGTGGCGACCGCGAACCGGAAGACGTTACGTTGGAAGGCCTCCCACTAGGTGGACTGATGACCTGGTGAAGGTTGCGAGAATCCGCTGGATGCGAGTCGCACGGGACCGGTCATTGTGGCGACACTTGGGGGAGGCCTATGTCCAGCAATGGACGTATTTTGGCTGATATGATGATGATGAATAAAATAATTACGACTTATTTTCAATTTTTTTTCATCCATATCAGGGCGAAGCAGAAGAAGACAAGGTACCAATGGACTTCTACAACGCGCCGCCGGTGTCCCTGGCACACCCCAACCCCGCGCTCGTGGCGCAGGCGGCCTCACTACTGGCGCACGCGCAGCGGCCGCTCGTCATCGTGGGCAAGGGCGCGGCGCATGCGCGCGCCGAGGACGCCATCACTAAGCTGGTGGACAACACTAAGCTGCCGTTCCTGCCTACCCCTATGGGTATGTCTCGAAGTTAAATAGAATAACAAAATGAAAACCTCATAAATCGTAACAATACATTATCAGAAGTACATATTCTACGATGCTCAGTTTTCCTCTGTAAAGCACTAAAGAAATTCAAAACAGCAGTACAACATTGAACTTAAACATAACGTGCGTAAATGAATGTGTACTAATTACTATCGACCCGTTCTCATCTGTAGGCTTAGCCAAGTTGACAATCTACAATCGTTAACGCTATTAGAAAACTAACCAAATGTATGGGAATGACATCTATCAACGTTAAGTCACGTGGTCAAAACAAACGAATGGAAACTTTAAAGTTTAGTCAAAACTGTAAGTTGGCTACGATTTATATGGGATGTAGGGATCACGATTGTAGTAACGAATACATTTCATTCTATCATCTTGATCGATGTAAACTTGTCTACGAAAGTTTATATTCGTTTGTTTTGACCTCGTGAGTTAACGTTAACGATTGTAGAAAGAGAATCGATACTAATCGTTTGTAACTTGGCTAGGCCTGCAGGTATACCTACAGGCGTGAGCTTACTTGAGATATCTCATGATCTGTCGAATGATCGATTTGGTCGAGACCCCATTGTTTAACTATTGTGTCTACTTCGTGGACAGATCATGGGTTATGTTTTGGTCTAACTGTAAGGCCCCGTTCCCACTATGTCGTAACTATTAATTTATCGTTGGTTTTTAGTTGGCAAAACTCGTGGACGACAGTAATCGAGTCGTCTTATATGTGAGCCACTCCATTTAAATACATATGCCACGACACTTAAAACTACACGATTATCTGTTGTCACGACATGATGAGAACGGGGCCTTAGGGTCTAAAAATGAAACCAAATGACGTGTTGTGCACTTCAATAAGTACTTAATGGTGTCTAGGCAAGGGCGTGGTACCGGACGAGTCGCAGTACTGCGTGTCGACTGCGCGCACGCAGGCGCTGCTGAAGGCCGACGTGGTCCTGCTGCTGGGCGCGCGCCTCAACTGGATGCTGCATTTCGGACAACAGCCGCGATTCGCGCCCGATGTTAAAGTTATTCAGGTAATCCGAGAACTCCACTGATTTATATATTATTTTCTTGTTTACATTCTAAATAAGCTTTTGAAGTATTATGTTACATTTAAAACCATAACCGATTTGTTCAAGCTTTCAGCAAACTAAAGTTCAGGTTCTAAATCCTGTCTCTGTCTGTCTGTTGTGATTGGTTCACCTAAATCCAAAATTAAAAAATGTCCCATGAATTAAAAAGGCTACCCGCTCTCAATCTTACACTTCTTCTTCTGGTGCCTCTTCAATTACTGAAGGTTATCCATCAACTGGGCATATCTCCTTGCCTTTTGCGAAGTGGGACAGCTAAACAGCAATCTTAAATTCAGAAACAATAACTATGTAATAACAACAATTATTTTTTGTTACTTACAGGTCGACATTACCCCTGAGGAGTTCCACAACAGCATCAAGTCTGAGGTGGCTATCCACTCAGACATCAAGCCGTTCACTGAAGCCCTCGCACTCAAACTGGCAGAGAAGAAGTTCAGTCTGCAGCCCGCCAGCAACGAGTGGTGGCAAGCGCTGCAGCAGAAACAGAAGGCTAACACGGAGTTTGTTGCGGTATAACACAATCTTATTTGTCTAGTAACATGAAGTCATTGAAAAATCACCAGATTAATACATTTATTGTAGCGGGATCCATGTAGGATCGCAGAGAACACAGTGGGGTTGTGGAGTGGACACCAACCATTTATACAATACAATAGGTGTTAGCTTAGTGTGAATACAATAATAATTCTATTTCCTATCTCCAGGCACAATCGAGCAACACAGCATTGCCGTTGAACTACTTCGCAGTATTCAAGACAGTGCAGGCTAACATCCCGAAGGACTCCATCATAGTGAGCGAGGGCGCCAACACGATGGACATCGGCAGAGGCTTGCTGCTCAACAACAAGCCGCGCCACAGGCTCGACGCCGGCACCTTCGGCACTATGGGGGTCAGTCGAAGCATACGTAAACATAACATAACAATGAAGTGATAAAAAAATGTTAACAGTCTTGTTGTTTTTCCTGCGTGTCACAGTTCAATCGATTAAATTATTGCAATACTAATTTTTTTTCGTAGGTGGGTCCCGGCTTTGCCGTAGCTTCCGCAATGTGGTGCCGCGACTACGCGCCGGGCAAACGCGTCATCTGTGTCGAAGGTGACTCCGCCTTCGGATTCTCCGGTATGTTTTCATTAACAGTATAAATAATACAATACAATGATTATAAACTTGTTTCATATTTTAAGACCAACAATTGTCGGGAATGTCAATAATTTCATGTTACAATCAGTTATTATGATTTCCCAAGCTGTTTTTAATTGTGAGTCATGCAAATATGTTGGTATTGATGCTCTTTTATGTTTTGTAGGTATGGAGATCGAGACTATGTTCCGTTACAAGCTGCCCGTGATTATCATCATTGTAAACAACAGCGGTATCTACAGCGGCTTTCCTAAAGACGTCATGGAAGATATGCAGTCTGGTGGAGATCTTGCCCAGTGGTGAGTTATCCTCAAACATTTAGAATCCTGCATATTGAGTAACTCACTGAGGCTGCACATGTATTTATAATCTAGATAAACATAGGATTATATTACCTAGTACTGGGTTGTGGAGGTCAGATAGGCAGTTGCTCCATGTAAAATACTGGTATTCAGCTGCATCCGGTTATACTAGAAGCCGACCCCAACGTAGTTGTGAAAAGGCTAGGCAGATAATGATAACCATAGTACCAAGTCACATTCTTAACTTCAAATAGCACAAAACACTTTAAACATTATTTTTTCAGCACTCCACCTACTGCTCTCGGCTGCGAAATCCGGTATGAGAAGATGATGGAAATGTTCGGCGAAACTGGACACCTCTGCCGCACCGTTGAAGAAATTGAGGCCGCCATCAAGAAAGCAGTAGCAATCACAGACAAACCCAGCATCATCAACATACTTATTGACCCACAGTCCAACAGGAAACCACAGACATTCAACTGGCTGACTGAATCTAAACTGTGATATGGTTACTGTTTGTTTGTTACCTAAGTATTTACAATAACATTTTTTTATGAACAATAACATGAACAGGGTGGTGGGGCTCAGCTCAAGTGGTAAAACCGACTTCAAGGCACTACATTCTTATTGCATTTCTTGTGATCTGTATTGTTAATGTATTTAAAAAGCATTTATAACTGTATATAATGTTTCTATAACTGTGGCTGTAAGGGTACTTAAAAAAAATACAAACACGGACTTTGATATTGTCTGTAATTGAGTCATACTTATTTATGGTCACATTGTTGTAATTTGTATATAATGAACTTAAAAATATATATAAATTTTACATTATAAACTAAATCCCTGTATTTTCATTTAACTCCTGGAGGCAAATGAATCTGCTGTCTTGGTTGTCCAGAGCAACATAAGATGAGCAGTAGTTGTATATTATGTAGTTATATACTTTACATTTTGCTGAGGCAACCGATCAAAAAGTTCTCTATCACAGTTTGTGCTGGAAACAAAAAAATATATCATCATTAATAATTTTAACATTAAAATATTATTTTTAAACATTCTATACTGATATTATAAATAGGAAAGATTTGATTTTTTGTTCATGTTCGTTACAATTTAACTCAAGAACAACTCGACTGATTTTAAAAATTCTTTCACCATTAGAAAGCTACATCTTTACTGAGTAACATGGGCTTTAAATTATATTGTGATTGGAGAGTCTGATTAGGTAAAAGTTAATGTCTATCACAAGTAGCCTTCAGTACTTACATACCGTACATAGGTCAAGTGATGAGATTATAGATTAATGACAGATTATAATAAAAAACTTGTGTTTAATAAACTACTTACCCAGTTTGCAGTTATTGGTAGTGGTCAGTGTGTAAGCATCTTGGTCATAATCATTGGTAAGAGTGAGATCAGCTCCTCGGACGAGAAGCTCATTGCAAGTATATGGGAAGTCAGCTGCTGCTGCATACATCAATGCTGTGCTACCAGACTGAAACAACGACAACACAATTAATATCTGCTAATACAAAACTTGGCACAGAACAAAGACAGTTATACTTACATCATCTTGTATGTCAGCATCAGCTCCTTCATTGAGAAGAAACTTCACAACCTCATGGTGTCCCCCCGCAGCTGCCAAGTGTAGTGCCGTCTCACCCTCCGGACCCCGCATGTTAACATTGGCACCACACCTAGTTATAACAAAAGACATTTCTTAATCTTGGTAGAAACCAGTTCAAACACACATTACAATGACACACAAATTGCTTAAAACCAGATAACTCCCTGTCCCTTTGTCATTGAATAGGTACCAAAATCAATCTAAGTGCAGACAAAGAACAAAGGGCCCCTGTAGAGTACTCACCACACTAAGTCTTGGCAGCTGTTTAACTGACCATAGCTGGCTGCCCAGTGCAAGGCAGTGAGTCCATGCTCATCAGTGATGTCAACATACTGCTCCAGTTTCACGTCGTCACGGCTTATTTCACCGCGGCCAGCCTTCGCGTGTAAGCTACAATCTGGCTGGGGTAACTCCGGGACTCGCGCCTGCGTATTACCTGCAACAGCGACCTTGAACGTTTTACTTACCTACTTCAAACCCACAAAGAAACTCCTAGAAATCAATAGACGGAGAAGTCGAGTTTGAAAAAAAATTACATTGACACCGATATTACCTCTTTGTAAATTGGTTAACGCGGTGCACTGGACAGATTTATACGGCGTAAATGCACTTTTTCTTACACCGTTTAAATTGGGCGCCCATCGTTGATAGCCTCCGCTACCACTTTTACTGCTATCCTGACTCCCCGAATCATATTCAAACTTGTAGGTCTCCAAATTCTCTTGTTTTTCTTGCTTTATATCAATATTTTTGCCTTCGTGCTTGACAGACACAGCTTCTTCCATTTTCTGATTGTTTTGTATAATCAGTAGATCAACAACACAATAAATAATCAAAGACAACAATGAACCAAGGATCGGAACGGAACACTGATTAATTGACAGTTCGTGTTGTTAAGTTGTCAGAACTTTTACTCATATTCTCAACTACATCAAAGATTAGGGGTGCGTTCTTCTCTCGCAGTCGTGTTAAAATTTCTTTTTGACATGTAAAAAGTACTGATTCTTTAAAAAAAAAAATAGCCCAACCCTCTAGTCACGAGAAGAATTGACCAACCGCTTGGTGCTGTCCCAAAACACGCTGAGGCCACCAAAATGAATTGGTGGCTTGTAGACTTGCTACATATTAGTAATCTGTGCCACAGACTTATCTTGGTTGGCTTTTTAATGCACAGGAACGCCGTGAGCTTACATTAGAAACAGTCTCCGGTTGTTTTAATATTTGGCGTAAAAAACGTTGTTTAATACAACACTATAATGTTTTAGCGTTGGCAGTCATGAATAAACTAATAAAGAAAAAAAATTAGCGTTGGCATATTGTGTCAGATCTCCTCAGCTCCCCTCATCTCCTGTTTTAAAATGAAGTGATAGTGCCGTGGGTGATAATAAAATAAGATTTGACCTAAAGGTCCAGTTACAGGATATAAAATTCCAAAAAAAAACATTTTCTGTCAGTGTCAACTGTCAAATTGAAATAAAGTTTTAAAAACAAACGTTCGGTTGTCGGTTTGCTTTTCTTACATTTTTGTGATTTTTCTATTTTACGCCTTGAAATATTCATAATTTTGTTTAGAAAGTGGACATACTGTACTATTGTTGTTTAACATTAATATTAGGAACCCCGAAACGAAAATGTCTGCATTTGGAAACGAGAATCAAGTAACCAAACACTTGGAACAAGACTTACAAAATGAATTAAACACTGCAAATCAACTGTTGAGACTAATGTGAGTAAAATTTTATTCAGTTATTGTTTACTTCGCGTTAAATTGTTTCATTACTTACATAGAGCAGAGCATGTTGCTAGTTCGTTGTTAATATACTACTCCGCTACTAAAGTTTTCACTGTTAAAATAGGTAAACATGCCTTTTTTAAACATTACTATAATTTCCATAAAAATATAACATCACGTGCCTGCATAATATTTATCGATATTTGCTTTTAATAACAGTTCAGGATTTTTTAGCTTGTGTTTACATACAGTGTGTGTGTGTTATACTTGCTAACATAATTTTTAATTTCTTATTTGTATTATTTGCAGATCGGTTGAACTACTTAAAATTAAACACTTCACTAGGCCTGGTGGAGACTTTGAAGGCAACATTTTGAAGGTATTTATTTTGTTATCTACCAATTAATTGAAAGAGTACCTAATTTGTATGAAACTTTGCTTGTGCCAGTCTTATGTCAGTTAGATTATATATATTTTAAATTGTATTGTAAAGTCATTCTAGCCAAATATTCTGAATATAAAAGTTTATCAATAAAGTTAGCAAGTAAGTTTTGTTTCAGCATATTATTAATTTCTATTATCATTTCAGAACAATTCACAAATCAAGGAACTAGCGAAGCTTCAAAAAATTGATTTAGAGAAATTGCCTGCTTTCATCAGAAAACAAATAGATCAGAGAAATGACTCTGAATTGGAAGAAAGCTGAGATAAAACACCCCAATCTAATCTTTTAATCAATAATCCAAATAGCTATAGGTATACAGTGGTATCAGTGGCCAGGTTAGGCACTAACCACACGATAAAGAAAGAAGTGGCCAGAAAGACAAAGCGAAAATCTATCATCTCTCTCAGTTCTTATTTATATATTTGTTGTAGTTGTAGATATGACACTATACATGCCCTTTCTATAACACAACCATCCATGTTGATAAAAAAGTCTGAATCTTATTCAATGGATACAAAGTTGTGTTAAGTCTTGGATATATGTTGGAACTCACTTGGTGTTGGTGTTGGTGTTCACTTGTCTGTATTGAATAATAATATTAGCGCCGCTAAGAAGCGCGGGCGCATGCTCTGTGTTTTCTAAGGAAATTTACTAACAGGCCTCCAAGTGCAGGCGCAAGTTTCAGTGTACGTAGGCCCTACGCAAGGCAGGTTTGAATCTGTTCCATTCTTGTAATTTATAGGTACGTTTTAGTGGTTAAGAATTAACAATAAAAAGCACCTTTATACATAAATTCTTTATTTTTCGTGACTAATTAGTTAATCACAATAATTATTAACTTAACTTAGTAAAATCTTTATTAACAGAATAACATATCAAGGCAACATGCATTTTGTTTTGAGCTTTATTAATTAACTTTAGGCCATAAGTTTACAGTAAATAAAAGTTATTGTTTTACAATATTTTTCTAGTTGGCAGGCTAATCTTTTATAACATTAGAAGCAACAAGTTTCGGCCATTATAGTTATGTTATTATACCTATAAAACAGTTGATTGATTAACTAGTAACATTTGTTTTAGATCTGAGTAAAATATTTTATTAGTACCTAATGAAAAACATGGTAGACACACTCTCAAATTTTCTTAATTCCTCAGTCACTTCAATTTCATTCTTCAACTTTTATTTAGAACTCATCCCTATAGTAACTCTTATTTACACGGTTTTAGCTCCCCAAGTATTTAGAGAAATATATAATAATCTGATACATGTGAGAGGAAATTATAATCGCCGTTTATAAAATCCTTAATATTCCCTCCATAATAAAGCCATGGTAACAGCTTAAGACTAGATAAACTACAAAATAACATTAATGATTATTGAAATAAAGCTGCCTTTTCTTTGAACAATTGCCTCCGCATAGCCTTTTCTTCGGCTTCTCTGCGTTTCTCTTCTTGTTCTTGTATAATTTCGTTGTGGAATCTGTTGCTCTTAGAGAGTTCTTCAATCTTAGCTTCGAAGAAAGTTTTCGCTCCGTTCACTCCGACTTGGTCCACGTTGATTTCTGTGAGTCGCGCGAATGCGTCTAGACCGGAGTCCGTCTCCAATTCCCCTGCACGCGCTTTCCTGCAAAACAAATACAACAGCTTTAGAATGAGAACAATATGCATTTGATTATATAACCCCCTTTCATTATAATATTGACAAACGCGAAAAGAAGCTGTGGCGAACTTAATCCTGTACTAATATTATACATGCGAAAGTTTGTGAGGATGGATAGATGTTTGTTACTCTTTCACGCAATAACTACTGAACGGATTTGGATGCAATTTTGCACAGATACTTAGTTTAATACCTGGATTAACACATACGATACTTTTATACCCGGTAGTATTATCTCGTGAGACAATTATCACCTCCACGCAGGGAAGCCGCGGGCATACCTAAGCTAATCTTCGATGAATGTATGGCTGGCGAAAAGGTATAACTTTACTCCGTTCATGAATGGGTTTGAAAAGGATGACGAGGACCCAGATCAAATTCCCTTCTTCCTCGTCGTGCCACCAACTTATTGTTCCACCAGTGCAGTGGCACGAAAAAGAATTGTCATTCCTCGTCGTAGGTACCACTGAATGATTGTTGCTCTATTAGTAATAAAAAAATCTAAAAACAAATTTTGAGCTTATCGGTAATAGGATTTCTTCAAGCCATAAGGTGTTTAGTAAGACCTATTATTATTAAGTAAATCAAAGTAGTGAGTTGACTCATGTGGCTCAACCACCACCAACAGTGTGACATGTCAAGTTGTGAGTCAACTCATAGTGCCTACCGCAAGTAGATAATACATTGTCGTGTGCGACCAGGGTTTGTGACGTACTACATAGGTAATGGTATTGTGGGTATAATATCTATGAGTAAAATGGTACTATTGCAATGGGGCCCTCAGGGTTCTTTCTGGTTCTTTCCCGGATACTTAACAGTGGCCACAAACAGGAAAAACTGTTATTTAAACGACCTTCAGATTTTCCAACTCAAAACCATTGTAAATATTAATGTTGTTAGTTAGGAAATATTCGGAGTCTGAACGCAATAATAATACAAATAAGCATGTTCATAGGGATATGCTCCTAAAACAGAAAGCCCCACCTAATTAAAATATATTTGTAGGTACCTAATCAGGAGGTAGGTAGGTACTTTTTTATAGCTGATTACGAACCCACTCGACCTTGTCTCACGCACTATAATAAACTTAAGGACCAACTAAGGATATTTTTGTACTTTTTTAACCGAACACTGCGGTGTTTTTAATTGACCCCCAATATAATGAATAGGTCCTACTTTGTCATACGGAAATATCGAACCCGCGACCCTATAGACTACCGATCCACTGCGCTATAATTAAAAAATGTGTTTCGTAGGCGCTACTCGGCGCTAGTCGCACTTGCAGCGTGTTTTCGGCCCCTATGGTCTAGGTAGGCTCTTGCTGGCTTTAACATTAGCTCGCACAAAAAAAAAGTACCTGTAAATGAGTAGAAATTCCCGGAAACTAATTCTGTTGTCTCCATCCTCATCGACCTCTGAGATCATAGCTTTCAGTCCAAGATGGGTCTGTGGTGCTCCTAGTCGTTCCATCATTCGTTTCACTTCAGTCAAGTCTAGATAACCATCGCGACCTTCATCGAATCTAAAACAAAGAAAAATATTGATTAGGACACAGTACAATGCTCGTGTTCTAGGTGAAACTTTGACGGCTTTTGAAATATTAACTTTCACTCCTTGTATGATACCATTAGGGAGAAGCACAGCTTGAAGGCACAAAATATGGTGTGTTGCTTCATAATGTATAGTAGGTAGTTAGGTACATAATCTCTAAAAATTCATAACCATACATGCTGGGGAACAATATTATTCTCATCCGCTAAATAATGAAATAGGAAGTAACTAAAAATAAATACACACTACTACGAAAGTCTTCCGCCGCGTCTGTCTTTTTCTGTCTGTTCGCGATAAACTCAAAAACTACTGCACCGATTTTTATGCTGTTTTCACCAATGGATAGAGTGGTTCTCCAGAAAGGTTTTAGTATTATTATTTGTCAAGTTTTTGTATACATTGGCTAAAATATAATGATATTTGTTGGAGGTGTCGGAAAAAAAATAAGCCGTCGCGGATCGTCGCGATAACCGACATCAACGCGGGCGAAGCCGCGGACATCAGCTAGTTACCTAAGTTAGAAAGAAGACGTACATTCTGTCACATAATGGAACGAACGACCGTTACGTTATTCAGTGTCATGTACGGAGAATGCTAATTTATATACGTTTAAATATGCCACTTTCGCTCAGCTCTACTTGGTTGAAGAAGAAAATTTTTATTAAAGTTTTCGTCCGAAAATCTCTATAATCAATCAATGAACTGTGCCTCATCAGCATAGCATTCGAATTATATGAAAGTTCGAAGATGGATTATGTTATGATTATGTCACTGGTATTTAAATTATTTATTTCAATTTCCTAATAAATCTTGTAACTTATACGTGATATTATATGATCAAACACTGGGGTGATGTGATGGCTTAGTTGAGTTTTGACCAGGGCTCGGAAACCGGATAAAATTCTTAACCGGTTACGGTCATTGACCCCAAACCGAAATCGATTTCAGTTAAAGGTTGCACTTGCACTTTACCGGTGTTTACCGGTTTATGGTTTATGAATTTTGGTTTTGATAGTCAAAATTAACCGGTTAAATCCAAGTTTGATAGGGTCCCCGGCCCCCGCCACTCTCGCTGGCACGGTCTGGACGTTGCGTTATCATTTTGTTTGGTTGTATTTGACGTCCTCAGATCAAACATTTTTTTATAATATTTTCTGGGGTAGTGGCACTATAACTTGTTTTCCAACAAGTTGTTAAAAAAGTAGACGAAAAAAGTTACAAATTTCGAAATTAACCGGTTAATTTGGGTGTCAAAACCGTTTGTGCTTATGTAACTGGTAACCTTTATCATTTGGGTTACATACAAACAGTTCACTAGTTTAACCGGTAAATGAAGGAACGATATATTTACCGGAATTTAATCGAAATTAACCGTTCTTTTTAAACCGGTTCAGAACCCTGGTTTTGACAGATTCGACCAGAGAAAGTATATTGGTAGTCTAGGTGACCTACCTATACATCCTAAATCGGCAGTGTAAATTAAAAAAAAAAACCTGATATCTAGGCTTCCTTAGCCTGCTTACTTGATCAGTTTTTATTGCGAAATCAATTTTGTCGTTCCTTCCTTCACCTCTGTGCTTCACACTTGTAGCTACCGTGTCGAGTTGCTTTGTCAAGCAACATGACTAAGAACTTGTTGATATGGGGAGCACGTTCCTGTTTCACGTATTTCACCTAATTACATCCATTGCGTGAAATATTGCTGCTAGTAAGTAGGTATTGCAGTACCAAGTAGAAAAAGTGAGTAGATTTTGCTCATAACATAAAATTGTCTGTGGTTTTTAGTTTTTACTTTGAAATTAGGTTAATACCTAATGTTGTTATTTACATTAGGTAATAATCTAATTTCAAAGTTAACTTAGGTTAACTTGGCTTTGGTACCTAACAGATTGCTGGTACCTATAGTGTCCTCTACCCACGTGTAGGTAGAAGATTATAGCCCTACCTATCAGTGACCGAAAAGGTTACCCGTATAGGCGTTATATGGTAACGGGTTATTATTGGGGTTAATTCAGGGGTCGTCAACCTGCGGTTCTTTGGATGAAGCTGCGACTGTATATTTCCATAGGTACGCAATTATATTATTTATTTTATTTAAAAAAAAAAAATGTTGTGAAAAAACACTACTTTTATATGAATAATTATGTAAGTTTAGTAGATATTTTTCTTATTACCTACTTAATAAATAAATTAGTTTTTTTTTTCATCAAAAAACTTTATTTATGCAAGTACCTACCTACTAGGTACCTATTTATTGTTGGCAAGAACTGTGGCTCTTTAAAATCTTAGAAATTTTGTTAATTGTTATTTTTTACTCTTCCGACTCAAAAGGACCCCCCCCCCCTGGGTCAGTTAGGTGAAAAACCCTAGAGTAAAGGTTAACCCGTATTCTAGGGTTAATCAGCCAATAATAACCTGTTCACACAGGGTAGGCCTGTACCTACATTTTTTACTTGCATAAAAAATATGCAAGAAATCGACAGAGAGAGACTTGATGCTTGGTCTCCTTTAGTCTGGTTAATTAGCAATATTGAAATGGTTAACCCATCCTATATCAATTTAATATTATACTATTCATATTAATCCGTATAATGGTTAATCCTTAGGGTTAAGCAAACAATGGGTTAAAGGTCTACCTAACCGGTTAACCTTTTAATCGGTCCCTGTACCTAATACCTACCTATGCTAATATGCATTATTTAGACAGGGTGTTAAAGAAGTCGCGTGCCATAACTTAGGGGTGAGTTCAGTATCGATAAAAGAAACCCGTAAAAAATAAAAAACAAAAAAAATATTGCAAGTTCAACCTAATTTAGTACTTAAGTACCTACTAACTTAAATTAGCAATCGTTAAGAATTCAAATTATTTTATTTATTTAAATGCTTTAATTACTTACATAACTACCATTCGGAAGGACAAAAAGACAACGCGTTCGATAATAGGTAAGTTACTACATTGGTACCTACCTCTACCTACGTATTTAATACGTACAGTCGTGGTCTTTTCCGCCTGATCAGTTAATTTTTTTTTCGCTTAAATCATACGGAGGCGCCGAGCCACTCCACCTTAAACTTTAGGCCTATGAAAGCGTCAACTTTGGCGCGCAAAATAAGAATAACTCTCGTTTTGCATGTGTCGCCGATCGGTATTTTTTCATTAATTATTTATATATAAAGTCAACGGGGCGGGGATAGAGAGCGTTTCTATGTTTTAAGTGCAAGAAAAAATTAGCTTAGTGGTGATCAGGCGGGAGTGTCCTCGATAGTACCTACCCACTTTTGGGTGCGCCAGCTATTTTATTGGCTTATTCCCAGGCGCTCCATAATTTTATTCCCGACGGCTCCAAATTAAAAAAGCAATATTAAAATAATAAATAAAATCTTTCCCATAAGCTCCAAAAATTATCAAGTACAGATTGCCCAAAAAGTTATATGAGCTTTTTAACTAACATTTTAATATGGCATAGGGTTAATTTGTGATATCAGAAACTGTGATTTTTAATTCTATTTTGTTTTTATTTTAAAATAGATGAAGGTCAATTTAAATGAGAAGACTGTCATTTTTAATTGTTTAACTTCTTAATGTGTGACATAAAGTGCATTGTGAGATTATTGTTTTCAATTTTACAATAGGTATATTATTGACTGTCTATGTGCTGAAACTACTTACCACGAAATTGTAACATTGATGGTAGCAATTTGTGTTTAGTTAACCTTACGCAATTTGGTTTGGAGCCGCTGGGAAAATAAATAGTATTTTATTATTTAACTAATAAAATTATGGAGCTGTTGGGAATCAATGCATGAAGAAAAATTGTTTGGAGAACAATAGATTTGGAGCTCCTGGGAATAAGCCATTTTATTTTCCTGTTTCATCGCGCTTCTGTTTTCCGATACCTATAGATTAAAATAAATAATGATAGGATAATACCTATACCGTTAGGTGTTCAGCTATTGTCTAAACACATCTATTTACTAATCATAATATAAGTGCCTTCTCTAGTAATATAATCTTCTAATTTATCATATTTTATAACTATGTAGTTACCATATAGGTAACCAGCGTTTTAAAGGCAACTTATAAAGACCATTATAAAATTAATACCTACCTACCTACGTAAACAGAAAACAATATTTTTCTACGCCAGAAGTTACATAAGTACCTCATCGTTTATACCTTGACCTGTCCGTCTAAAGTGTAAAATAATGCTAATTTTCTGTGTATAGCAAGTCACATATTATATACCGTAGGTAGATATATACGTACGTACCTATGTTCGTTGAATGACTACTGTGCAATAGAGTGGCACAAGCAAGGCCATGTGTCCCCTTATTTCATTAGCAAGCAACCAACTGCTATACAGATAGTACGGTCGACCAAGCAATTTGGTTTACATTTTAACATGAAAATTACGTTGTAAAATGTAAACCAAATAGCTTGGTCGACCGTACATAGGTGAGTCGGTAAGTACTTCTTGTATGTTATACAAACGGGAAGCGTAGAACGATGATTTATTGAATCCTTTCGAGATACGTTATTGTAGGTACCTTTATATATATTTCTAGATGTTTCTGGTGGTATAAGGGGACTACAGGAGCTAAACGCGAGTTTTATAATGCAAAAAAGCATGCGATTCACTGCAATAAACAAAACCAGAAAAATATATAATATTCTTCAAGATATATGCTAGTATGATAGTGTTTTGAAAACAATACAACTAATTTTACTTGATAAAAAAATCACGAACTTATCTCTAGAAAATTCTTATAACGAGTAAAAACCATACTAAAATACATGCGATCAGTCTGATTTTTTTGGTAAATAATTCTACAAGCAACATATTAGCATGATAGTGTTTTATTTTTTTAGTCCAATCAATAGATTTTTTTATAAATCGCAAAAAACCACTCATTTCGCACTATTCGGCCCGCAGTGACTGACGTAACAACCACTTTGTAGTGTAAGCTGATTAGAACTTTATTCTAATATTGTTTCGAACGAAGTTTGAACCACCACAAATAGAGTTGCTAATTTAGTTCCTGTAGTCGCCTCAAGAGGATCGATATTTTTTCCTGACAATGTTGTTTTAATTTCCGATCATGTAACTCCATTAACCCATGTGTTAGGCACCGTTTTATTTTCAATGCCTATGTCAAGTTGATATCAATACGGAGTCTGTTTTGCAGACATAATCCATTATAACCTTTGAAATGAAAGATAAAAACAAACCATGCCTTTCTGAATTTCTGAAATTGGTTTGAGCTGATCCACGTGATCAAGCAAACGGTCAGTCGGCCACACAGTACGAGTACCAGATACTACGACTAACTTTACGTATCTCGGAATACAAAACAGCTACTTAGTTAGGATCTACGATCTACAGTCACACATGGTAGTCAGCGTCTTTCTAGCCACGGCCCCACGGGTTACGAATCACACTGTCTTGGATAGAACTTGTTTCAAGGTAATAGGTATTCTGGCCAATTAGCACACATGCTTAATTATTTTACTTTTTTCCTTGAAAGAAAATTATTGTTGCGATGCTGATCTTACCTGCCAATAATACCTATGAAAATAATAAAAACAGGGGTGCCTAATGAATAAAATAAATAAGAGAGCATTGTAACGTTATCACTATCATCACTTAACCCGACTTCACCCAGGTCTGGGAATACTATTATAGGCCAGAGGCCTTCCATCTACCAATTCCCACGCTCCTGTCACAGTAAAGGCTCTTGTGCCAGACTCATCCATCCAGCTTAATGTAACTAACCGCCTACCTATATATTTTCCTGTTCTACTGTCTGTCTGTCCCACATATATACGTATACCAAGTGTAGTACACATACTTATGTTGAAAGCCGATGCTTGCATTCATAATCTTGTAAAACTTGTTTGTCACTAGTAAACACACGTTTAGATGCAATATTTTCTTGCTCAGTTCACTTTTACTTACACACTACAATAAGTTTCGTTTTATACCAACGATAAAAAGAGGGGTGTTAATTTAACATGTTTAAGTAAGTAACTGTGTGTCTGTCTGTGGGTGGTATCGTAGTTCCCAAACGGATTGAACCGATTTTGATTTAGTTTTTTGTTCTCGCGCACAAAAATAGAAACCCACCCATAAAAACATCTGCGTAAAATATTAGCTAGAAACATATTAAACTCTCGATGATCCTGTAGCTAAACATACATAAGACGTACCTAACAATCTCTCTCATACCGAGTTCCCTAAACAATCAGACTCGATGCGGGGGACAATTTGACTCATGTGTTTTTACAATGCTTATGCGCAAACAACTAATGTTGTGGTTTCGAAAATTATACAATTATCCCAATGACGCAAGTGATAGCAATAGCAAAGCAATAAAGTCATCGTCTAATTGTTTATGAGTGACGAAGAACTGTTGTCCCATTTGTTAATTTAAACAATGACCAATAGCTAGGAAGGAACTCACTTATATTTTCCAAACTGCGTAATTTGATATGAATATCATTTTAAATAAATGAAATGCCAAAGTAAGTTAAATCAGCTCGTGTGTTATAAAGTGTGTTAGGTAACTTGATGGTTTTAAGGGCTTACAATTCCATTTATGTTTAAAGGGTTAACACAATATTAGGTTTAGGTAACAGTTGAATTTGAAGGGATTAACAAAATTCATGTTGCAAAGGTTACCCTTATAACCTCACGCGGGAGACGTCCCGGGCGTTCGGGGGCCACGTGGTGGCCCCCGGCCATCACCGTAGGCGCGGGCCTGTGTACGGTGAGCTATGGGCTAGCTCGCCGTCCGTCCATCTCACGACGACAGGCTGTGTCGACGCGGCAACGGCGCGTTCATATTCCAAGCGCGCCTCAAAGAGGCCGATGCCTGCCGGGGCTGCGGGACTGTTCGAAAGAGATACCGTGGCCTCGGAACACAAAGGGCGAAGACGGAACATGGATGAGATTCCCATCCGAAAAAAAAAGGGTTTAGTACCCTTATTATAAAATCACTTATTTTATAATAAGGGTACTTAACCCTTTTTTTTTTTTTCGGATGGTAGTAGTCAGTATAATTTGAAAGGGTTTACCTTCTAACCCGTTCTCATTATACATTTATGTTTGGGTTGGAATGTTACCCATTCATATCATTCTATGATACGCCGTTGACAGAGTAACACATAAATAATTATGGGTTTTCAAAAAACCATATCGAAACCCTCTTAAACGGTTAATCGAACCAGTTCCCTGGTTATCTAATTATTTTAAATAATTCTTTATTTATTTTGAATTTATAATGTAAGTAGTGGCACACTGTGACAAAATAAATACACCAACCATCAATGTTTCGATATCATTGTGCTATCTTGTACTATTGAACCAACCTACATAAAATATTCAGGATTTGATAATCGATAGACGCGCTATTTCTTTACCTACCTACCTACTTTAAACACGATTAGGTACATATCGTGCCACGACCCAATAAAACATCATGTCTTGGAACTATCCTATAAACACCCACGAAAATGAGGCCAGTCATAATAAAATGCCATTACAGTGTCCCACTAAAGACCAGACGCGTCTAATGAATTCTATAACCTCTGCGCCTCCATCTATCCATCAAATCTATTAGCCATGCTTGTATTCAAATGAATTAAGTAGGTAGGACCTAATTAATCCGCGACTTGTATGGGTCGATCTCACAATTGAAGGAAATAAACTCAAAAAATAAATCAATAACAACCTTGACGTCAAATATATTCTTGAGCTTTACCTAGTTACATAATTTGAACGTTTATATATTCAAAAGGTGTTGCTTCCTTCCTACAGTTAGACGCCTATAAAAATATTCTCATGGTGAATTGTGAAGCTCACCCTCTCACCGCCCTATTTTTCTAGAGAGCTTTTGTTTCTTTTTTCTTTCAGGCCCTACTTCAGTTTTAAGAACGAGGTCGTTCTTAATTTGTACGAAAATTATCGACAATAGGACTGTGCTTGTTGTTGATATCGCAATTATTATAACAGCCAACCGTCGCTAACAGTTGTCATGTGACATACTTTTTCGTGTCTACTGTTAAGAAATTGTAGTTCGCAGACCATATTTTTTGCCATTTAATGTCGTCATTCATCATAATTATTACTGTTAGAAGCAATTGAATCAGATAATTTCTCAGAAACATCATGTAATTATGTTGGTACTTGTCTAGGCTTCATTTTATGTGTCAGGACTGCATAAGATGAGTGACTGCAGTTGTTACATGACCGTAGCTTCAATTAAGTCTCGATTACGTAAACTCATTTAAATTTTGGCGAATTTCCAACAAACAGTGCCGTACAGCGATGTTTGGCTTGGAATACGCTAGCCTGTGTTACCTGCTCTTGTAAGTAAATTAGGCCGTGTGTTTATTTCCATTACAAGATCGATATTTTGAGAAATAGCACAGAATTATGAACAGAACCACTTCTGTATCTTAAAAGTATGGATGGAAACCAAGTGAATCCTTTACTGAAACAACAGACTAAAACAAAATGCTCAGTTCTTGATATCTCTTACACCTTAACACCTTGATGTAACATAGGTAGCCATTTATTATAAACGTGACGGCCATTTTTAGCAGTGTCGAGTCTGTTAAAACAATAGTCACGTCTTACAACGCTGCAGGAATTTCATTTTTGTGTTTCTTTCTACCAGTTAGTTCTAGCAGTAAACCCACAGTTCTGCTGCAGTTCCCAGTTGCACAGCAACCGCAAAATGCAATATTGTTGCAACACAAATAGAATGTAAATTGTCTGTGAAACGAAACTCTGTCCCAACCATGTGCTGCTGTGATTGTTATTGTTTCTTGCCAGTTTTTAGGAAGTATTCATCTGGAGTTGGTAACTGGCACGGGTGCTGTAGGTACTTAGGTAGGTGTTTACTGTACAGAACGAAAACGTAAATCTTGAGTCATGAATTGGCTATAAATACCTACATTTTGGAGCAGTCAACACATTGTAGAAGAGGATAATACTACTGAGAGTTAAAGGCGCAATCACCAAACCATTATCTTTTACCCAAATACACCTAAAACCTGTCTACTTTATAAGATTGAATGAGAGTTTGAGGTAAAAAAAAAGGTGAATCTGATGGCATACATACATAATTATGTAATAGACATTTAAAAATATTTTCGAATTTGATTATAGCATCTCTACATGCTAATGTCCGAATTCCGGATTTTAATGTATTTTTTAAATTCAAATACGTGTTTAAATCGTCTCGCTCGCATGCTTCATGTATTGTTACTGTGGTATTAATGCCATATCATAATACTATTACATTATATCCTGTTGCAGTATTGTACCTATCAAAATTATACCAGCCGTCTAACGTTGAGTTTGGGCTCAAATAACGTGCTAAAAAAATTGGACAATCCATTTGCTTTTGGATTAACTGCGTCGTCATGGTAACTCGGACTAACTGTAAGATCTATAGGCACTGAACAGTCTAGTAATTATCTAATCAGACGGTATATAAGTACCGTTTCCATTGTTTACAAAAGGACAGGAACTCTCTTTTAGGCAGCCATTGATACCACCTGACAACTCCAATTAAGTACCTTCTTAGTATGAATTCTAGTCAAGGTTTGGTCGAAAGAATAAGATACAATCTAATAGACTTCCGTCACGGTGATTAACAATCGCTCAATTATTTAAATCTACACCTACTGACGAAATGTTATTAATGGATATAAAACACGAATGGGCTTTATTTCGTCAATGGGATTAGGCAACAGTCGATACGTACTTTCCTTTAAAAATAGTAGCTTTGCATGTTAACCTCTAAGGAGTTACACTAATCACTGGTGCACTAATAAATAATATGTAAAAATGTAATAAATGAAATCTGGCATGAATAAATGTTCAACTTTAGTAGTAGTTTAGTAGTTTTTCGAAAATCATTTCTACTAACGGGTTTTATAGTAATGGGAACCAGACAATGTCATTCTATTACGAGACCATTAACCGACCAATGATCGACCATTATGAATTTAGCAGATTACGAACTTTTAGCAAAATGACAATGGGCTCGTGTTGGAATGACAATGGGATCGTGTTGGAATGAAAAATAGCAGACTTGAGGCCCTCGTTTATCCAACGGTCCACTCCTCTACCTGTAAGTACCCGTACCCGTACGAGTAGAGGAGTACCTACGTCGCGAATTTCGTGTGTGGACAAGTGGACATATCCTACTAGGTAAACTAGGTTAGGTATAGTATGTTTACAAACACTTATTTCCAAATTAGTGAGCATACCTACTCATTCTTTTAACGTTAATTATCATTCATGTTCACTATCTAAATTCTGTCGTAGTACCTATGTAGGTACTACCTACACTCAATTCTCATAAACACGTCGCCGTTCATATTTCCAAGATAACAGGTGCAGCTCAATCTTATAAGTGTTTGACTAAGTAATATTATTAAGTCATCGGATGTGTCCATTACATGAAGCGATTGTATCTCAATATCAGCTGTTTACTCAGTGTGATTCACTGCGTTAATGACCTATTACCTACGTGTTGTTGATTAAAGTACAAGTTTGCGGAAATGAAGAGTAAGGTTAAATCGACATCATAAAACAAGGAGTAAAGTACAGTAGGTACAGTAAAGTGTGACTCAGGGCGATCATTGATTTTGTCGCGTCGTACTTTATCAACACCAGTTCCCGTCTCACTTCCTCTTGAATGCACTCTGATCAATTTTAATATAAACGGAGCCAGCCACCTCGGCTCGTGAAAATAAAAACAGCTTTCATATGCGGGCAGTTTTACAGGATTCCGCTAAAATAACAGCAGTTCCGGAATTACAAATGCAGTACCTACTACGTCTACTACGGCAACGTACAACATGAAAGTTGTAACACTAGGCTAATCTGAAGGTTGAATACGAGTGCATACTCACAATGCACATTAACAAATATTATTTAGCAGAGCACCTACCTACTGGTAATAACGCGTGGCCCTGTTATGTATGATCAACAGTGATTCATTTATTGAGTCGCACACGACACAGTTTAACACCTTCGGCTTTGCTACGAAACATGACTAATTTCAAGTTTATTTTCTTGACTAATCTTCTTCCGCTTACCATTAATTATTCATCTTCCGATTCTTAAAAAGGAAATAAATTAACCCAACTTTCTTGGTACCTACGATATCTATATAATTCACAGCATTATCAATTAATCATAAGATTAATCACTTCTTTGTTGTTGTTGTTATTAACCACTAGGTAGTTTAATTTGTTTTGAAAAATGATGATGAGTAGTTGGTTATTGTTTGCCTAACAAACAGAGCAGTGACAGTAGGGAGTTTGTTTGCATTATTTACAATGTTTGTTCAGTGATATAGTAAGTAAGGCGCCGATAAGTGGACATGCGGGTGTTCCTGTGGCCCGCTTCGAACTTCATTCATTGTGCGCATTTTATTGACTTCCCTTTACAAAAATGTATGAACTTGGACGGACGAAATGATGTAGGTACCACGTTTTCTAAACAGTAACAACATAAAAACTAATTACCTATGTAATTTGGGGTTAACAAAAAACAGTAGGTAATCAACTTTGTACCTAAAGGTAGGGTTACACTAACAAAAGTTAAAAAGGGTTACCCGTTGTAACTTCAAATGTTTTTCATAGTTCGCTCCTTTTTTCTTATATTTTAGATAAAATAAACTAACTTTATATTAGTATTTTTAAAAGGTAACATAGGGTAAGCAAACTGACTTTCCTGGTAAATACAGACAACGTAAATGCAAATATTAATAACTTCCTATACGAAATACCTAGGTACCCATAACCTAAAGGGTAATTTTTAATTAAAGGTAAAAGGAAATTGGTTTATTTTCAAACAAAAGATATTCATTTTTCTTTTAATAAAACCCAAGTTTGACGTATGTAGTTAGATTCATTGGGCAATTTTTGCGTGGCAAATTATATTTAAAAGTAAAACTACTACTTTAATTTTTATTAGAATTGTGTGCGAGTCGTGTGAATTTAGTACTGTATGTTGTGTTATCTCATTAGTTTATTACTTACCTAGTTGCATGAAAGTTGCGCGATGATGTAAATTATAATTCTCGTAAACATGGCGTGACTCTATTCATTTTTGTCTCCCACGACGATGCGATGTCATTTCACCTAATAAATTACTTTTAACTCATGTTACGTTTTATTATGAACTCATTTTATGTAATTTGTTTGTAACAGCTACTTTCACTTTGACTTCTTATTGTTATTAAATTACGGTATTAAATAATTATGCCGGTTAAGTTAACGACTCTTAATTGTTATTTTTTGAAAGGGTTCATGCTAAAAAGATTGGATGTAAGTAATATAAGTAATTAGTTATATAAGTATTAGTAGTATAAGTAGTTATTATAAGTATTGTTTAATTTTAAAATGAAAAACAATTAATTTTTTTACAATTAATTTGAAAAACATGAGATTTTAGTCAGATAATGTGAGTGTGAGGCAAGGTTCTGCAGACACAGTCCAGGCCTTAGGCCCGGTTTCCACCAAAGCGGAGACGAGCGGAGATCACATGTAGTTGAAATCTACATCAGGTCTCTCGTCTATTCTGTGATTGGTTGAAGCTTGCACTTCTCTCCACTTTGCTCGTCTCCGCTTTGGTGGAAACCGGGCCTCACCCTCGTAACCGAATGTAAAACGACTCGTTTGAAATGAATGAGTCAATAATGCCTAATTTACCTAAAATGCCAAAGATATTAAGACCGCCTTTGTACAGAGTTTTTTTATACTTGTGCATAAAGTGTTAATGAATAAATAATTTACAAGGCAAAGAATAGCATAGGTATAGGTACCTACCTTTACTCAGCAGTAGGTACCTACTTCGATTGGTTCATGGAATGAGAATACCCCCCAAACGAGGGTGGTGGAAGGGGGCAAAACCATCGTGTTAGCATTTAAACCTTGAAACTTTGGTTCAACCTCTCACCAGTAGGGAACTTTGGAAATCGTATTAAACAGCAACTGGCTGTGTAAATTGTACGAAAACTTTGTAAATGGAACAAACAGAGGCATGATATATAAAAAAAAAACTGGGAGCTTAAGCAAGTTCGATAATGGGTAGGTAAGCCTTTGAATAATCTGACTTCTACAAAAGTCGTGAGACTCGTGACCTATCGGAATGTGTACCTAGTTTAATATTAAAAAGTCAATACCTATTAGAAACACATGAGACCGGCATTTGGCTTTAATATTTTGAAACCAATTTGCTAATTTAATATTACAATAATTTGTAGTAAGTTAAAAGCAACTGTATGTAAAGGTCAGAAGAGATAGCGCAGAATCAGTTCGCCATATTGTTTTGTTAACATCGTATCTCTATTGTGTTTATTAAAAACAAACCGTTTCAGTTTCTTTTTAAAATAAATGAGTAGATACGTACCTACTATCATAACCCATGTTTTCTTCTATCCAGTGAAATTACAGAATACCAACCTATAGTTTTTTTTTGCTTACTTTAACAATTAGTACATAATTACTTTTAAACTACACATTATAGTTTGATCAATTGCCATTTTACGAACACAATTTACTAGTAGCTAGTAGCTATAACAGCTGCCAAAATATCCAAAAAATACAAAACGAAACTACTTAGTTAAGTTATTTCTAATTGTACAATTGGTACCTACCGAAGAAAGAAATGATTAACCCAGTAAAATTAAAGGGGTTACAAAATGTTACCCTAGAAACACTGTAAGGGAAACCCCTTCCCCTTACAGGGTTTCTGGGGTATTATTTATTATTAGTAAAGTAACCTCAATAAACTCTGTAGAGAAAGAGAGAGAGACTTTATTGAGGTTCCTAATAATAAATAATAGTCCAGACAGACTGTAAGTAAAACCTCATTGAATACACTAGATACTTCCCTACTCCTACCTTCAATCACTATGTATAAATTCTAAACGAGTTTATGAGTCTAAACTCATATTTAACCAAGATATCTGCATAGTTGGAGCCCGTATCTTAAAAAACCAACAGTTTAAGTGAGTTCCAGATTAGCTTTTAAATTAGACGTTTTTTCTTCACTTTCATCCATATTCTCATCAACCGTTTAATGATTATCCATCACATAAAATACCTTAGATATCTACATTAGAATGTAGATTTCCATCAGAGACTATGATAGCGACACTATTTACACATAATTATTAAAGCAATAAAGGTCAGGTGACGCTGGTGGTAATACGGCTTTCTGCGGAGATGCGGCTTCGCCGTGCCGATCTCCCAGAACCAGAATCGAGTTTGATAAAATAAAAAGCCCACTTACTTGTTGAAGGTCTCCTCGTATTGTTTTATTTCCTTCCTGGAGAACTCGTGAAATTCCGTATAAACGTTTATGAATTTATATTTCGGCTTAACCTCCAAACCCTCCTCAAGTTTATCGTTGATCTCCTGCCTTCTCGAGAGAATGCCAGTGAGCTCGTCTGTGGCAGACATCGTGATTTTTCGCGCCAAAGAAAAGATTGAAAAATGTTGTTTTTGAAACAGGTAAACGAGCGTCGGGCGCCGCGAGAGGCTGCCTGCGGCTACGACCTTACAAACACTGGTAGTGCGGGCCGGCGCGCCGCCAGTCAGTGCCTCGCACTCGCTCCCTCGTACTGTAATCAAGTCGCGGGGGACGGACGGACGACGGATCGACGCACGTACGTGCCGCGCACCGCTCCATGATCTGCCTAATCTTGCTGCAATCGTTGTAACCCCACCGAGGCGAGGAGTAAGTAATAAGTGTCTACTATGCCAACCAGAACTATCAATATCAACCAACGTGAATGTCAGCTAACATTCAATGAGATCTAAATCTAACTAGGTAGGTACTGGACTCACTTAGGACTGTATTGCTTAGAACTAGTTAACTACACAAAAGGTTCTGTATTTAGTAAATTTAAGGCCATACAATATAACATATTATTATTTAATTTTATATAATTTGGTACCTACAGTAAATTTACTTTCACCGTGGCCGTAGCTTAGCTTACTGAGAGCTTCTGGGAAAAAAAAGACTTGGCATGAGATCCTTTTTCCCAGATTCACGGTGGAAATTGTGCGTTTGCTTATCTCTTCTTGTTTCGATCTCGCTCTTAGTACTGTTTGCCTGTATGTACTGGTACTGGTAAAATGCAAGCTTTGACCATTATGACCCAAAAATTAATGAGGGTATTAAGAAGGTATTAAAAATACTTTAGAGGTTTTCTGGGATTTTCTTAAATAGACAGTCAAACTTAACAAAGTTGTGAGCATTTTTGCCTTGAAAAATACGGGATCAGAGTAGATAAGAGAGCTAAAATTCCTTCAAATCGTAAGTCTTTCGGGTAAGCGTTTGTTCTCGTTTGCCGTTAGCCTGTGATGTACCTAACGGCTAGTTTTTCTCTAAAGCACACATACCTTTTAAAAGTTCTGTTACAAATAAGTGGCTTAAACTTGAATGGGTTAACCCATAGATATAAGAATGATTTTAGATTTTTTGTGTTAAGGTTAACCTTATAATTCTAGTACTTACCCGATTAAACCCGATTAAGCCATTGAAACCGATAAGAATCCTCATATTCCTCATGCAGCCCTTTTAGGTTTTAAAAAGTTTTTGATTTGATAAATTTATTAACCCGTTCATGGTACCTTTAAGGGTTACCCATAAATCTACAATAACTAAGTAGGTAACCCTTTTACGGCTTATCGATATTTACCCTGAAAAAAATCTCCTTCTCCATTTTGCTCCTTATTCTTCGTGTCACTGGCACTTTTTGTTTTAGTTCAAAACTTAGCCACTTCCACAGCGTCTAGGCAGGCAACGCATAGGCTAGTTTGACTGCAAAGTTTTGGGGCTCAGAGGGCAGTATAGGTATTCTTTTTGCCATCTACTTGCTATGATAAAAAGTAAATAGGTTAAGTGTTAATCTTCTTTTTCTTCTTTGCATGTCGATGAACTCAAATTGTGTTAGACCAGTATGTAGCCACCTGCACAGCTCCAACGTTAGCTTCGATTGAATTTTGATTAGGTTCAAGTGTGGTTGCGCAGGATTGGCAGGACAGGAGGTGGAGCATATCCTGCAGAGGGAGCTTCCACATTGGCAATCTTTTTGGGATAAATCAAGGATTCCACATTTGGATAAAAAAGGATTATAAATACACCAGTTTGTAGATTATTTAGAAGAGTTAGCGATTCAAGACTTTCAATTAAAGTATTTCCGTTGATTTACCTACTTAAGTAACTGTTTAAATTATATTTGGAAGGTTTTCATGTACTTGTATGAATCCAAGATTCATGTTTCAGGTACCTAAGTACCGATAAATGCAATGACGTCGACCTATTGTCGCTTGCATTGTAATATATAAAAGCATTACATACGCTGCATACCGTCATCATGATAGGTAGCAAAAAACTGCACAATTAAATTTATGAGACAGCCTTTATAAACATTCGATACTCAACACTTTGAAACCAGAGTTCGAGAATGTATAATAAGTACTTTATTTTACAGTCCTGTTCAAAAGTAGGTAGGTACCTACTAACAAAATGGACCCAATAACATCAAATCACTCCAAGCAGTGCCTTCCTTGCAGAGAATTCACAAAGGGAATTTCGTAGTTTGAAAGGGTTTTAATTAAGTCTTATGAGTAAGGGTTTGTTTTAAAAACGCTAAAAAAATTCTTAATGTTTGAAAATTTCATCATCACAACCAGCATCATCGCTAATCAAAATAGGGTGAGTGGGGGAAGATCGAACTGTTTTTTTGATGAGATGGGCTGTGTTTTATTTGAAGTCTTGTAGAACAGTACATTATTAGCTTTATGCTAAAATTAAATTTGTAGTGATTAAGGAGTAAAGAGTATATTTCGACCTGGGAATCGAACCCAGGACCTCATGCTCAGCAGTCGCCACCACTAGAAAAACGAGGCAGTCATTTATTTTATAAGTATTGTTAACAATAAAAAAGAAATACATGTCATGATAATAAGCTTATCCCCAATAAAATGTGGGTGCAATGTACACAACTGCGTACCCCCTCAGAGCATACAGGCGTGATATTATGTTATGATGTTGTGAAAACAATACACATCCAAGCGATTGCAGCAATCACGACCAATTAGCTGTCCACTATTGAAGGGTTCCATTGTATATCCCCGAAGATCAGCATCAGATCTTCACCAAATTTAAATGGGACCATCGCGAAGTTATTTTCTTCCAAACAAAAAAAGATCCATCGAAATCGGTTCAAAATTGGCAAAGATACGGTTGAACATATACACATAAAAAAAAATCGAATTGATAACCTCCTCTTTTTGTAAGTCGGTTAAAAAGAGTAGAAGAGGACGCTAAATTGATTGAAAAGGTGATGAACTTGGACAGCAACATCGACGCCTTAAGTTTTTATTAACACAGTAAACATAAAAATCTAAATCTTTTCTATGTATTTTCTTTCCCGACAGGGGGGTGCAGATGCACCCCCTTGTGGGTACAAGGGGGTGCAGCTGCCGGCGCCCATGTGTGAAACAAATTTACTTTTTTATTTTGTGTTAATGCCAAGATTGTTTAATCTAGATAATATTTGGAGCATAAAAAATAGGAGCTGCACGGAGCGACAAAATTGTCACAAATCAGTCTCGCAGCTCTCACACAATCACAAGAATTTATAGGTCTTTAATTTGATCATGTTATTTGTTTTGTGACCACAATATCTTGTGATAAGCGCCACACACTTAAATTCATTCAGTCTTATACGTAAATAAAATATGTCTGGTTCATTCATTCGAACGAATTTATGAAATGGTTTTATTCGGTCATTTACAGTCTTTCGGAAACATCCACAATTATGTGACACGTATTCGTATAACAAGCGTAACAACAATCTAATAATATTCATTTCAATATGTACCTAACGAAATAAACTACTATAATTGTGTGTAATAATGAATAACTCAAACACAGGGAGGAAATCCCAAATTAACTGTTGTGATTGTGAATTGAGGAAGATCAACGCATCGCACCCGACAGCTAATTTTAACAGGTTTGACAATTCCAGAAGCGGGCTATGCGGGCATGGTCACTATGTTATTTTTATCACTTTTCATAACTGTGGTTTAATATTATTTATAAACATCAGTTTAAAAATGACGGTTATTATGTACATATAAAATTGTATGATTGAATGACGTCACATACTACTCACCTACGAAACAATTTAATCGGGTAACATTTGTCCTTCCATGTTATTTTGAATTTCACACTTACAAAGCTAATAAAATTAAGGTTTCCTTAGGGAATTCGAGCATGTAACAACTGCCCCAATAGCTAATAGAAATTAGGTACCTACCTATCTACGTATCCACCATAGATAATTGCATAATTAAGTATTATAATTAACTTCAAGTGTAAGTAATTAAATTATTATTTGTGTATCTATTTGTGTCCCAAGTAATCCCAACCCGATATCTCTCGTGGGAAATTCTAAACAATTAAGTCATGCGATGTTATTGTTATGTAGCATCTAGAAAAAACCAGACTTACGAGTATTTATTTCGCAAACTAAGTAGCTAGCTAGTAGCTACGCAGTTCTGTCGCTCGGTACTACCGCCATCCATCAGAAATTCAGGATTCTGAGTTCGCTGTCCTAGATCATGCTTACGAACAAATAGGTAGGCCCCCAGCTAAAGTTGCTGAACAACCATGGGCGCCGGCAGCAGGATGTGAGGGGGTGCACTTGCACCCCCCTGGCGGGAAAGAATATTATTCGTATATCGAAAAGATTTAGATTTTTATAACATGTTACTGTGTTAATGGTGTCTAGGTTGCTGTCCAAATTTGTTCTTCACCTTGTCAATCAATTTAGTGTCCTCCTCTACTCTTTTCCTGTGAACACAGCCATTCTTCCATCGTCAGGGCCGGGAGGGTGCGAAATCTTGACCAACTATAGAGAAACCAATCTACCCGAGGCGAAAAGCAAAAATTTTAGAGCTCGCTTCGCTCGCTCGTACTCCTATTGTCGCGCTTATTTGTATAAACAAAACCGGCCAAGTGCGTGCCGGGCCACGCGCAGTGTAGGGTTCCGTAGTAGCCCGTTATATTTTAGATTTTGTTTTTCAATGCAAGTCTTCACCCGATATAAACAAGCAACTACTTCATCTTAGTCACTTTATAGGATTTATTCTAAGGATTTTGTATTTGGTACAAAATTATCCAACACCCAAGTTCAACGATTATTACTATAACTAATAAAGGTTTTCCTTTCCAGTTTTCTACAAAACGTGCCGTTGTTTTGTTGTTTTTTTGTTGTTTAAAGTTCATGAAATGCACGATCATCATGAATTTTCCCAGATTTTTCAAGCCAGCAGTTAGCTTTTAGAGGAGGGGGGGACGCCCGCCCTACAGGAACAAAAATTTGCACTTTAAAGTTTAATATATAGTGTTAGCAAACCTTAAGTCCTTATAAAAGACCTATTCAACGATACCCCACACGATGGGGTAGACGACGTAAAATAAAATCATCCCCACTTCACAATCGACATGTAGGTGAGCTACCCTAAAAAAAATATCTCTATCTCTACAAAATTACAGACGGACAGACATGGCGAAACTATAAGGGTTCCTTGTTCGGACTACGGAACCTTAAATTGACCTAATTTTTCCGAGTCCGAGTATAATCCTAAAATATTCAAACTCGCTTCGCTGGTTCAGGTGTCCTAAGCCTTTTACATTTATAGGCTTTTCTTTATAAATAGGCAGAATGACTCCTTGTACGACATATTCGCTTTTTCAAAAAAGTCGGTGGGCTTTTTGTTCGTTGAAATCTCTACTTTTTGACGGTGTAATTTTTTTTTTAAAACGCAGATATTTTGACAGGAGAATTTTCTATAAAAAATTAGGGAGCTTTTTCGATTTAAATCAAAATAAAGTAAAAAAAAAAAAAACATTGTGTTTGGGCCATAAAAAGCCCACCAAATTTCGTGAAAATATCAACTTTTTGTGAAAGATAAAGGTAAAGAACCAAAAACTCGGTTATTTGAATTTTTTACATAATTTTTGAGGTTATGTGTAACAAGTGTAAATGAAAAAGTTGTAGATCTTTTTATTACCTACAACTTTGCCATTTAACATTTTTCATTTAACTTGTAGTTCTGCCGGAAATCGAGATAAACCGTTTTTTACCCTTAAAAACTCACCCCCTTCCACTTCCCGACCTCAGATCGCCCGTAAATTATTTTTTCTTTTCCGTCTGTCCGTCAGTCACCACCGATTTTCTCAGGAACGGATGGACCTAGCAAGTTAAAATGTATACCAGATACTGAGGTCTAGTCCCTATTAGATGTATAAAAATCAAAGTCCTGAGTCAACACGATAAAAGATAATTATGGGCAAATTTAGATGTTCACGAGAACTTGTAAGTACCAAAATTTACCTAAATTTTAATTTTTGTATTTTTATTTTTCGGACTTTTCCCTTTACTTCTGCTTAAGGCCTTGCTTTTAACCAAAATGACAATTCTAGGTCAACCGGAAGTACCTTAAAGGTTTTGGGTCGAAAACCTATATGGTAGTTCCCGTTGACGTAGAATCACGAAATTTGGCACAAAGCAAGGTCTTACAGCACATGTAAAGGGAAAAATCTGAAAACCGTAAATACGTAGTTTAATAAAAAAAAAAGCGATTTTACTATTACAAACTTATTATTTGCAGTAAAGTTAAGTTTGTCCTTTATTGTTATATTCTCTTTCTTTTCCAATGGGTTTCATCCTACTATTATTTTTTTCTCATTTTCTTTTTTCGAAGGCTTCAGCCCTGGTCTATTAAGTATCCGAGGTGGAGTGCAAAAATTATCGAGCTGTTTTCACGGAACTGAAGATATCCGTTCGAGGGATCATTCTCACTAGTTCCACCAGCAGTTAGTTCCATGGAACTAGTGAGATTTTTTTTTCTCAGTAGTTCCATGGACCGGCGGCGGCGCGGCGCCTATCTGAACAACATGTATAAACATGGATACAGGATACCTACCTTACAAACTGTAGTTGTATGTGGATACCTACTTAATATAGGTTTACACATTTTATCTCCAACCCCGTAACCCCGAGATAGTAACGTAGTTTATGTTGATGACATATTCACCAATAGGGAATATGCATGAGATACAAAACTCTTTTTATTTATGAAAAATGCCTTGTATTGGCGCATAAAAACATTGTGGTACACTTGTTTAAGTTTCTAATACATCACTTATTTTACAATTTACTGTTTTATGTACTTACCATGTTTTTGATGAAACGGAACGCAGCGCACTGTCAAAACACACCGTCCTCGATAACGCCGGTATTGACGTCAAAGTTCATTGGGTCAAAAAAACACTTTTATTTGAAAAAGCGAAATGTTTCACTAAAATTTTATTATAATATTGTTATTGCAATTTTTACTTGAATAAAGCACATGCAATTGGAAAATTATTTTAATAAGGCCAAAAAAATTAGACGTAAACAAGGCCGATTGTGGATAGTAACGTCACATCATGGCCGCGAAAGCTACGGACGTTTGAACTGTCGTAGAAATTGCAGGAGTTTAATACTATTTTTGAGCGACAAGCAGTAGTTGAACTTAACTTTTAATGCTTTTCTTGGGTTGATAGTACTGTATTTTATTGATTTAAGACGTTTAGCTAAATTAGTAACTCTATTTGTGGTGGTTCAAACTTCGTTTGAAATTCTATTAGAATAAAGTTCTAATCAGCTTGCACTACAAAGTGGTTGTTATCTCAGTCACTGCGGGCCGAATAGTGCAAAATGAGTAGTTTTTTGTGATTTACATTAAATCCATTGATTGGATTAAAAAAATAAAACAGCTTGTAGAATTATTTGCTAAAAAAATCAGAATGATCGCATAGTCAAAGTCTTTACCAAATAAGCGATTTACCTACTCTCGGTGCGGAAACTATACGTAATTAAAACTATTTTAAAGAAACACAAAACTCTTCCTTTTGACCCCAACTCAACTCTGAAAAGATTTAGTAGCGGACGTTCCTCAAACCAAAACCAAGTTTGCTTGAATACAATACAAAAAAACGCTCAGCTCAGCTATACAATAGACTTAAAAAAGAGATTTACGTACGTAATAAGAAACTACAGGAATTAAAAAAAATTGTTACTAATTGGATAAAATCCCTGACCTATGATGACACGGAGGCGTTGCTAGGATAAAATATAACCCTACACCTGCTTAATGACTTCACTATTCATAACCTTATGCATACACTCTCATTTATTCGTGTACACTTTTACACACACATTCACTCACCCTCGCATTTGCAAATGCATTCACACACCCTCACATTCGCACACACACTCACACTCACTCTCACTCACACACTCTGCCTGCACTGCCTGCGTGCGTGCTGCATGTTTAGTATTTTTTTTATTTATTTTTTTCTTTGTATTATTGTACCCTTTAGTTTTTGCTTATAACAAGTACTCAAATGATAATGATTAAGTTATGGAAGAGCGGAGTCTCCTAACACAGGCTTAAAAGCTTAAAAGGAGGCTCCAATCACTAGTTTTTAATATTTACCAGTTAAAACAATAAATCATTTTTCATTTTCATCGCATGTATTTTAGAATGGTTTTTACTCATCAAGAAATTTTTAGAGATAAGTTTGTGATTTTTTTATCGAGTAAAATTAGTTGTATTATGTTTTCAAAACACTATCTTATTAGCATATATCCTGAAGAATATCGTATATTTTTCTGGTTTTGTTTATTGCAGTGAATCATATGCTTTTATGCATTATAAAACTCGCGTTTAGCTCCTGTAGTCCCCATAAAAAAACAAGATGGCTGCTGTTGGTGTATTTGTCGATTAACCAAATACATTGTACAAATTCGCAATCTAATTCCATCCATTACGTTGGTACTTCGGTTAGTAGTACCTATTAGTACAAACAAAACACAGTGCTTAACCATTAGTTCAATATGTCATTGAAATGGCAAGTATGGCAAGGGCAATTAGAACACCACTTACGAACCTATAGGTGGTACTTACACCGTGTGCGAACCTTGTTACGATTTGAATATTCATTACTTAAACAAATACCTAATAATGTACGAATGTAACGAATTAGTCAGCATTCTACAAATTTTAATTTAGTAATGTGTCCTCATGTTTCCCTTGGGTTAACATTAACGGCATGACGCCTTTCTCCTACCAAGCCCAAATGAACAACACGTTTTGTTTTGAGCAATTTCAGCCCATTCGATGTAGTCTTTGCCGAGCATCATGAAGCGACACTCGAGGTATACCTTGAGCAATAAAATTCCTAAATCTATAATTAATGATGATTGAAAATAAAAACTAATAAGTAGTATAATATTCTTGTAGAGCGGAAAGCTTTGCGGGCCCCCCCGATGTCATTGAAAATGAAGTGCATTCCGAAAAGCTCAAAAAGAGAGGAAAGCTTAGCATTATCAAAGATTACTTGATAGATTATACGGCTAATTCCAATCTCCATGGACTAAAATACATTGGAGAAAAAGAAAGAACATGTGTGGAAAAGTAAGTTTAGTTGTTCAAGTTTAAACTTCTTATAAAATATTTTTTGTTAATAACTCTTGTAAAAAAAAATGTGTCGTATTATATTCCAGAGTGTTCTGGCTCTTCATGTTTACTTGCTGTGTGGTACTTTGCTCGGGACAGATCATAAAACTTTGGAACAAGTGGAACGACAGTCCAGTTATTGTCAGTTTCGCTGAAAATCCTACTCCTGTTTGGGCGGTAAGTTCAATTTAAAATAGCGTGTTGGTTTTACTGATGATTGTTGTTAAAATTGATTTAGATTATTATACGAGTCCACTTTAAGGGTTTTCCATGTTGGAGTCTTCTTGGTGCATCGAGAATTTCTTCGTGGCGTATCTTGGTCTCATTTTCGACGGTGACTTCACCATCGTCAGGACCTCATTTGTGTATTATGTTAATTGACCTGAACACCAATATGATTTCTTTCCTTAATAATTTTTATTTTATTACAGATTCCTTATCCAGCAGTAACGGTGTGTTTTGAAACTAAAGCAATGCAGACAAAATTTAATTTTACAGAATATTATCACTTGTATATCAATAACAAAGACAATCTGTCCATATCTGAGTAAGTTAAAAGTCCTAAGATGACCCTCTGACCGACTTCATAATTTTCAATGTCATGGATGTGGATATTTTAATGTTTGCTACTTGACGTTCCATTGTTGAATATGATTATTAATATGAGCTCTGTTCTATTTTAGACAAAACATGTTTGAAGATTTAACGATGGTCTGTGATGACCATCTCGCACCACCTACCGGTCGAAAATTTTCATCTGGAGGTGACACAGTGGACAACATTAAATCGGTTTGTATTTAATACGTCCAAAATCCAAATCCTATATTTTTCAGGATGCTCCTTAATTATTTATATATTTCAGGTATCACCGAATTTGACAGAAGTTTTCTTCGGATGCAAATGGAAAGATATACCAAGTCAAAACTGTTCCGAATTATTTTATCCTATAATGACGGAAGAAGGACTCTGCTACACATTCAATACTTTAGGAGCAGATGAAATGTTCAGATTAGACAAGTAGGTCATACTTATTACATAGGAAGTATCCTAAATGTAAAATTTAATATTTCCTGTGTACCTATTTTCTTTTAGTTTACATGACCACTACCCATATTTGGAACATAATCAGCGAGCAGAATCGTGGAGTTTGGAAAAAGGATACGCAGTTAAAACGCCTATAGAAACGTATCCACACAGAGGCGCAGTAAGTGTCTGAAAATCTATCTCCTGCTTGATCGCTGTCCACTTCCTCCCTATAGACCAGTGGTTCCCAACCTATGGTCCGCGGACCACCGGTGGTCCGCAGGAGCCTTGAATATGGTCCGCGAAAGGTTAAAATGTAATTCGTACTTTTTAAGTTGCACAGAAGTTGCAAGCACACCCAAACCTAATTGAACCTATCAGAGGCAAAGTGCACCATTTTTTTGAGAATCTTCTAACTTATTCCTGTTTCTTTATGATTGCTAAATTTTTCGAGCTCACTTCGATCGCTTGTGTATCCTTCACTCGGTGTTCATTTTTATGTAGAATAAAGACAACAAAGTGGTCCCTGGTCCGAGAAAGATTGGGAACCACTGCTATAGACTAACAAACGTAAAAATATTGTAGATAACGCGTATGCAGCTTGGACTACTCCAAGCTGCTGACGCACCTTAAGATATTAGCTATCTGAATTGCTTGTTCTGGCTGTCACTGGATAAACACTTTAAATAGGTATAATTATGGTGATGTGTCAAATTATAGGGTTTCTATAGGTTATTACAAAAATATATCGAATTTACCTATATGTTTAAAAGTAATTCGAAACGAAAAAATCGTATAATTAATTATGTATGTTAATTAATTATACGATTTTTTTCGTTTCGAATTACTTTGCGAAATCTTTCACATTACCAAAATAAAAAGCTGGAAATAAAAAAGTAATGAAAAAACTAAATTAAATAGAAGTTGGAACCAGGCGGGACCCATTCCATTTTCATCATTTTCAGCATTTGCTTTTCCGATTTTGGGTTTTTTTTTTAAATCAAAACCTGTAATTTAATTTCTCTCAAGCTATTGTTGGTGAATCATTACAGGGATATGGTGTAAAATCTGGATTGACCTTCTTACTAAAAGCCAAAAAAATCGATTTGGACTATCTTTGCAGGGGTCCAGTGCAAGGTTTTAAGGTATTATTGTTTTATATAACTGCATTCATTCAGTCTCTCGCAACACAGGTAATCGCACAGTTTATTACATTTCCTGTGATGTTCCTAGATACTGTTGCACAATCCGGCAGAGCTGCCTCGGCTTTCTCAACAGTACTTCCGATCGCCTCTATCGCAAGAGGTAGTTGTGGCAGTGAAACCTAAAATGATGACCACTTCGTCTGGCCTTAAACCTTACGAACCTACCAGGTAAGACCTTAATTAAAGGCTACTTGTATTGTTTTGTTTTGTAAAACAGGTTTTTTTGGTGTCTGCAACAGCTCCACGTTCAAAGCGCATATTTTGCGTACGCCATTTAGAAGACATCGTATGGAAACTGTCTTAGAACCAAAAATTCGAAGACATGTGACATCTACCAACCCGCACTGGGCCCGCGTGGTGAATTACATTACAACCAATAGGGAATATGCACGTAACTTAAATCAATAAAAGTATTAATAGTTAAGTTCAGCTACTGCTTGTCGCACAAAAATAATATATTTTTTTTTTAGGATGGGAAATCATCAAATGACTCCGCCCCGAGCGGGAGGAGTTATTTGATGATTTGCATCCTAAAAAAAAAAAAAAATATTAACTCCTGCAATTTTCTACGACAGTTCAAACGTCCGTACCGGTCGCAGCCATGATGTGACGTCATTATCCACAATCTGCCTAGTTTACATCTAATTTTTTTGGCCTTATTAAAATAATTTTACCAATTGTATGTGCTTTATTCAAGTAAAAATTGCAATAACAACATTATAATAAAATTTCAAAGAAACTTTTAGCACTTTTCAAATAAAAGTGTTTTTTGACACAATGAACTTTGATGTCAATACCGGCGTTATCAAGGATGGTGTGTTTTGACAGTGCGTTTCGATTCACCAAAAACATGCTACCTAAAACAGTAAATTGTAAAATAAGTTATGTACTAGAAACTTAAACAAGTGTACCACAATATTTTTATGCGCCAATACAAGGCATTTTTCATAAATAAAAGAGTTTTGGATTTCATGCATATTTCCTATTCTCTCTCCTAAGAGGAGTGGGGATTAATTAGAATGGGTATTACTACAATATGCATGTTTGATAAGGAAACTGTTCTCTACTTTCTACTGGAAAACCAACTACTTATAAAAAAATCACTGTCCAATAAATAACGTTCTCATCTAATTGAGCTATAATAGTTTAGTTCATCTAGATCTATAAAATAAAATGAGATCAGAAAATTAAAAAATCAATGAATAAATATGTTGTTTTTACTTGTTCACAGACGAAAATGCTATTTTCCAAGCGAGCGCTATCTCCAATACTTCAAAGTGTACACTCAAGCAAACTGCGAGATGGAATGTTTGTCGAACTTTACTTACATTCGATGTGGATGTGTGCATTTCGGAATGCCTTGTGAGTAACTGAGTTTGAAATTCGCTAATTTCAAATATCCATTAATTGCACTGCTAAAAGCTCAATCTCAATTAATGGATGGTGGTAGGTACGCCATCTACTGATCCTAAAAGGTATAAAGAAAGGTCTTTGAATTGTGTTAGGTATGTGTATTTTTGCCTTTTTGGCTATGTGTTTAATTTTCCAAAAATATTTTAAAGTAAACTGACTTTTGCCAGCAAATTCGCTTGCAACTTGCGTTATGGTCGGTTACTTAAATATCACGGGAACGTAAATGTTGTTCTTTTTTAAAGGATTCTTCTATGGACCGCTACACAAAAGTGATGTGTACCTACTTAATAAAGAAAAAATAGAGAGTATTGAAAAAAAATAGGCAACGTTTTTATCTCGACAAAAAACTAAAATTAATTACAATTAAAATTAATTATTAAAATAAGAATGAGCCTGCTGACAGAGCTGACACGCATTCATTTAATTTAAAATAATTGATGCAGCAGGTAGCTATTAATATCTAGATACCTACCTATTTTTAACCGACTTCAAAAAGGAGGAGGTTCTCAATTCGTCGGAACCTTTTTTTTTTTGTTAGAACACTACAATAAGTACTTCGATACCCACATTTATGGAATTACCTATAGAATATTCTGCGTTCCAGATGGGCCAAATATGACGGTCTGCAATGCTGGCAGCAGAGAATGTGTAAAAAAAGCCCAAAGTAAGTCAGTCATCAAAATGATCTACCTACCTATTAGTTATCTAAGTAGGTACCTATTTACCAATGAGGGATTTTCTTTTTAAACTCTTCCCTAGTCGCTGGATAGATGGCGCTGAACTTGGTAAGTTACTGCAAGGAACGGAACGTAACATCATTTCACTTCGATGTAATGGTTATATTCGGAAGCTAAAGGTGGATGCTTATAAGGTGCAGGAATGACTTTGGCCTTGTAAAAGTCATTCTTGCACCTGTATGAGCTTGGAGGGTTGTACCTATTGATGATTATAATTCTGTAACTACAATCGTCTTACAGTCGCGAGGAATATTTTAATCAACATACAACCTAGCACTGGCCTGCAAATTGCAAAAAAATGTAAGAAAATTTGAATTTCGCGGGCTACCCTGGAGCATCCACCAAAGCAAACGAAAGTGTCAGTCAACGAGCGTATGTGACGTGACGCAATGTTTTTTTTTCCAAGTGTTTTGGCTTTGGCACTTATGTAGTAACGTAGTCAGTTCAACGCGATCTACACAGTTCTTGGAAACTATGTTTTTTATTAATACTCAAAAAGAAAACCTCTCATTATCATAACGAACTTACGTTAGAAATTAGCACAATATTCGAGTGCGTTACTTTGAGTTCTACCGTAAACCGTGATTTTTCACCCTGATAAAAGTAGAGTTAAGTACTAAGTTTGAAGTACAAAACTCTTTGGTTGACGGCTTCGTGAAGCCACCTTACACCTTGTATTACGTATTTTATCTACTCACACACTGTGGGTATCTACTACATACCCACTTATTTACTTAGTCAATTTATGATGAGGCCAATGTCCATCATCTAATCAGTTCATCATCAGTTTAAGAGACAGAGTTTAAATCTATTGTGTACAGATATCTGAAGCATTCAAATGTTTAATGTTAGTGTTCTCTACCACTAATTCAAAATTGTAAACTGAAGGTACCTACAATTATCTGTGTTTTTAGGAAATAAAGATATTTATTATTATTATCAGTGGCATTATGATGATGAACATCCGGTACGGGATACCTAGTAATTTCGAACTATCTTTTCAGTGGAATTGGTGACAATTTCAATCCAGACAGAGCTCGATGTTCAAAAGCAGAATGAGTCTGATGATTCGCTGGAAGAGGCCCTGGCAGTCTCTATTAGATGCCAATGTCTACCGGCGTGCGCATCCATAGAGTACGAAGCCGAGACTTCTCAGGCCGACTACGACTGGGCAGCCATTTTTAGATCTTACAGATTAGAGCAAAACTTTACCGAAGAATTGAAGGAGTAAGTTTAACTATCATATCGTGAAGTCAATGGGATCAATTACGCAATCATTTTTTTGTAACTATTTAACAGGTTTATTGCAAATAGCTTTTACTTGCCATGGCTTCCATTTTTATTTTACTTTCATTGCGGGGTCAGAAGAGTAAATGCAGGTATGAATAGCGTAATTTAACTAAGAAGAAGGGTTGAGCCACATCTAACCATCACGGTATCGATTTTTTGCATGTTCCTTTACTAATTATCGCCTACTTAATTATTTTATGTCACTCGGGAAGTTCAGAATCGTTTTTTGTTAGAGCGAGAAACAGAGCGGGAGTGCTAACGCTGCAGCATCGTTATGCGCACGGCAGCACGCTCTATTCCGTGCGCGTGCAGATAGATATGGTACAACCCTAAGGGTTTATCAGAACCAGCCCATCAGACAATGGGCTTGATCAAAGTGGCTATGGTTTTGGTTAATTAATCTAATCCACATCGCCCGGCCGAATACCAATGTTATTTTGCAATAGTATCCTGTTAACACACGGAGGGAAATAGCTGATTTGATAGAAAATCAAATACCGCTATCGACCTTCGTGTTGCCCGCCAGTAACACCAGACTGCAGTAGGTACCTACCTATAAAGATATTATATTTTTATATTTGTATAATAAGTAGGTATGTATTTACAAACAAGAAGTATCTATGTAGTTTAACAACTATGGCCCTGTTTTATGAAGCTGACAATCCGACAACTCGACATTTGTTAAAAAGTGACAATTGTAATTTTTTTCTGTTTTATAAAGCTGACAGGTGACATAATTGTCATTGTGGAAAATTCACAAATATGTCGGATTGTCGCGACAAGTCGTCATTTTTCTGTTTTATGAAACTTTTTAAGCAACAGGTGACAATTTGTCGTGAAAAACTTGTCAAATCTGCTTAGAAAACACACAATTTTCATGACGTCATGACGTCTGACAAGTCTGACAGAAGCGTTGCTCTCTGTCGCGAAATCAAATTTTGAATGTTGAAGGTGTAAGAAAGTGTTTTTAAAAGGATTAGGTACCTATTACAAAAAAAAGTATTTATATCGAGCAGGGAAAGTAGTGATGACGAATATTTGGAACAAATACAAACGAGGAAGCAACGACGATCATATAAAAGCAGAATAAATTTCTCCTAAATTTCGGGTAAGTAAGTAAAACTACCGTAGAATATTTTAATTGATAAAATTGTTCAACAACTTCACCATGACAAGCAGAAACCTAGCACTTACACCCGAAAAATAAATTGTATGCGCTTTGCATTGGATGGGTTGTGGTTCACAGTACCACGTTATTGGTGTTGCACATAGGTTATGTAAATCAACCGTACATCTTTGCATAAGAAGGGTATGTAGAGCCGTGACTACTGAATTATTTGGAGAAGAGGTTGAATCGAAGTTGCACTACTGATTGATTCATTCTTTTACTTTGTTAATATTTTTTCTATTTTACTCTCATTTAGCTTCGTAGACAAAATTATTTGCAAATATGTGTTAAAAGTCGACATTTTGTCACAACAATCCGACATAATAATTATGTCAGGAATAATTCGACTGTGGTTTTTTTGACATATATGTCGGGTTTTATAAAACGCGTTCTTAGATGACAAGTATGTCAAGATTTCACCTGTCACTTTTTTGACATATATGTCACGTTTATAAAAGAGCCTAAGCGCGACAATTCTACAATTTTGACATTTTTTGACATATATGTCGGATTGTCGGCTTCATAAAACAGGGCCCAGTGTCCACAACACAAGCCTCGTAGCTTAGTGTGGCACTAGATGGCGCTGTGTGTAATGTCCAGCGATATTTATATTTATTTATTATGAAAAAATCCCACTTAGGTACTTTATCGACACAATTCAAGCTAGTGAAGTTTCGCTGGTGAAACAATAATGGCGAAACTTCAAAATATTTTTTGCAAAGAACAGCTAAATAACAATAACATTCGTGCTTATTTTCGTTATACCTAATAAGTATGTAAGTACGTTAATTAAAACATTTTAATGTTTTATTCATATTCATATAGCAAAGTCTCTTCCACACACGACTGATTTGAAGCTAACGACCTCTTCTTTCAAATTAACCTCCCGGTCAAATACCTTCTTGTGAGGTGTTTTAAAAACAAAAACAGCCGCGCCCCGTAACAGAAGTTGTGAATCACTGGCTTTCATAAAACTTACATAGGTACAATACGTACATAAACTCGCGATTTTATCCGATGAGGACAGACAGTGACTATAGAACGCCACCTGCTACAATTCCTTTCATAGACCTTTTGCTTCCTCCACGACCATACATCTGGTACATCTGGTCATTGACGCATTGCGTTTGTGTTGCGAATCCTACGCACGTGCCTTTTCTGAAAAACATCACCACGAAGGTGAATGATTGTAGATATATCCTTCATCAAGAGCGCGCGGCGGCGCGGGCGGCGGCGGTGTTATCTCTCAGATCACATCTGCCTCGTAAATAGCATATTTTGGATGACTTAACGTTTCATTTCTCAACATGACCAAACAAATCAAATCCAAGCCTTTAAAATTTTTGCCACTACCTACTTATTACATCCTACCTAGGTACATCTTATTTTTAAACTGCTAATTAATCAGATAACATATTTCCACATCATAATTCAACATATAATCACAGAATAAAAAATAATAGTACCTACGTAATAACGTCATAGGCGAGACGATAAAAAAAATCGAATTAGTCCGTCACTTAGATTATCAAAAAATATTTGACCCGTGTTTTTTCTTTTGTTACGTAAACCAAAATTGACGAAGATACGACGCTTTTAGAATTCTCAATACGTCACGCCATGGTATAATTTTTAGCTAGTTCTGACGTCACGAGCCCCCACTCCCGAGTTTTGATGCGTTTCATCTTTGTCAATATTCATTGATTTACAAAAACAAAAAATAAGTGTCCATTTTAATTTCCAATACTCTAACTGACGGACTATAGTTATTTGTGCAACAAGAGAGCAAAGTGGGTTTTTGCTGCGAGTGTTGATTTTGAATCCCGAGTAAGCGAAGGATTCTATAGTTGAATCACGAGCGTAGCGAGTGATTCTAGGTAAGAATCCTGAGCGTAGCGAGGGATTCAAAGACACGAGGTGCAAATAACTTTGGTCTCGTGTAACACATACAACTTTTCACCTCAGCAGCGAGAACATATACCTAAAGGTAAAAAAAACAACATGGTAAAAATTAAATGAGCACACCACATTAAGAGACACATGAGACAGGCGGTGGCCCAGTGGTGGCGCCCCCGATTTACGAATAGTAAGTCGTGGGTTCGAACCTAGGCAGGCGTATGACTTTGTGTAATTTATTTCATCACCACTGCTCTCAAAACGGTAAAGGAAAACATCGTGAGGAAACCGGCATGTCCTAGAACCAAAAATTCGAAGACATGTGACATCTACCAATCCGCACTGGGCCTGCGTGGTGGATTATAGCACATTCCCTCTCATTAAGAGGAGGCCGTGTCCCAGCAGTGGGAACGTTAATAGGCTGATGATGATGACCACATTTAAACAATATCAAAAAATCAAAAATAAAAGTATAATGGTTGCAGTTTTGCAAATAAAAAGTAACACTGGAGACTTCCATTGCTTAAAAATATCATAAGTTTTTAGATATTTTTCGCGAGACTTTTCTGGCAGGAAACTTAATTCTGCATTTTTTACATTATGCTTCAATTCCTCGGGAGTTAAATAGCAGACTTCTTCACTGGACTCACTGATATTTATTTGTTATTATTACTTTATTATCCAAATTTTATTGTACTTTGTAGCTAGCGTACATTGACTTAATCATTGCTAGCGTACAAAACAATAAAAATTTAAAACTCGCAATTTTTTTAAAACGTGTTCTGAAACTACACTCGCGGTATTCTGTCTCAATATTAAAGATTGTTATTACTAAAAATAAATAAGTAGATACATGATAAACTTCGTATTTTTTTCCTTAACATTCTTGATCTTGATATTAAAAATATAATTCGATTATTCGGAATATAACATTTTTTTCATTTACAATCTAAACACGCAATATTACGTTTATCGATTTACAATATCGGTATCCGAACGTTTTATTGTTTGTTTCTTTTTTGGGCCTACTAGATATGGAATTTGAAAATCGAATTTCGAATCGACTTGTTTCTGTCTCTCGCTTTTTTCGTATTGAAATGAAAGTGACAGAACAAAGTGAAATTGAAATCTTTCGAATTTTGTGAGTAGACCTGCACAGTTGTCGGTATTTAAAAAAAATAATTAAAAAGTTACTTTGTTTCACGCTCGCAGCAAAATCGAATTTTGATCACTGTCTGTAAACAGCAAAACCTGCTTGTTTGAGGTGCTGAGGTGAAATAGTTATTTGTGCAACAAGAGAGCAAAGTGGGTTTTTGCTGCGAGTGTTGATTTTGAATCCCGAGTAAGCGAAGGATTCTATAGTTGAATCACGAGCGTAGCGAGTGATTCTATGTTAGAATCCTGAGCGTAGCGAGGGATTCAAAGACACGAGATGCAAATAACTTTGGTCTCGAGTAACACATACAACTTTTCACCTCAGCAGCGAGAACATATACCTAAAGGTAAAAAAAACAACATGGTAAAAATTAAACCAACACGCCACATTAAGAGACTAGACACATGAGAGCGGCGGTGGCCCAGTGGTGGCGGCCCCGACTTACGAATAGTAAGTCGCGGGTTCGAACCTAGGCAGGCGTATGACTTTGTGTAATTTATTTCATCACCACTGCTCTCAAAACGGTGAAGGAAAACATCATGAGGAAACCGGCATGTCCTAGAACCAGAAATTCAAAGACATGTGACATCTACCAATCCGCACTGGGCCCGCGTGGTGGATTATAGCCCATTCCCTCTCATTGAGAAGAGGCCGTGTCCCAGCAGTGGGAACATTAATAGGCTGATGATGATAACAACATTTAAATAATTTCAAAAAATCAAAAGTGAAATGGTTGTAGTTTTGCAAATTAAAAGTAACAGTTCAGTCTCCATTGCTTAAAAATATCATAAGTTTTAGATATTTTTCGCGAGACTTTCCAGGCAGGAAACTATGCTTCTATTCTTCGGGTGTTAAATAGCAGACTTCGTCACTGGACTCACTCATATTTATTTGTTATTATTACTTTATTATCCAAATGTTATTGTACTTTGTAGCTAGTGTACACTGACCAAACTATTGCTAGAACACACAGAAAATAAAACAATTAAAATTTAAATCCCGCAATTTTTAAAAAATGCGTTCTGAAACTACACTCGCGGTATTCTTTGTTATAAGTAACTACACTGACCTGCAAAAATAAGTACTACACTTTTAAAATTTCAATTTTTCCTAAACTATAGAAGTTAGAGATTTAAAATAAAAAAACGTTATAAAGCAATTTTTATCAGCTTTCTTTGAAACTATAGACAAAATTAAACTATTTTTCGAGTCCTTTTTGTTTCGAAAGTATATTTTGTGTACTTAAAAAGTTATTGCAATTTTAAAAGTGTGATACTTATTTTTGCAGGCCAATTTATAAATAAATAAGTAGACATGATAAACTTCGTATTTTTTTCTTCAACATTCTTCATCTTGATATAAAAAATATAATTCGATTATTCGAAATATAACAATTTTTCATTTAAAACCTAAACACGTGATTTACAATATTACGGTTATCGATTTACAATATCGGTATCCTAACGTTTCATTGTTTGTTTCTTTTTTGGGCCTACTAGATATGGAATTTGAAAATCGAATTTCGAATCGACTTGTTTCTATCTCTCGCTTTTTTCGTATCGAATTGAAAGTGACAGAACAAAGTGAAGTTAAAATCTTTCGAATTTTGTGACTAGACTTGCACAGTTCTCGGTATTTAAAAAAAAAAAAAGTTACTTTGTCTCACGCTCGCAGCAAAATCGAATTTTGCTCACTGTCTGTAAACAGCAAAACCAACTTGTTTCAGGTGCTGAGGTGAAAAATAGATTTGCAATTTTTTGATACTGTCGTCATGCCTATTTTGCCTCATTTACCATTTTACCGTTCCCAACGTTTATTTCCATAATATGCATAGTTATGTACCAAAAAATACATCACAATCATCTATATTTTACCTATATTTTCTATATTATACCGAAGGGGTACCTACGCAGTAAGAGGTCAAAGTCCACATTTCATGATAGCCACCAGCCTGCGTGCACTTTATTTCACAATGTTTTGAGTGCGTTACATTGAGTCCTACCGTGAAATGTGATTTTTACTCCAAAAAAAAGTCGTTTCCTATAATTTTGCGTGGACTTACCTACTTAGTTTGATAATGACGACATATTTTTTTGTAAAAAAAATAGGCGCAGCAGACCCGGCTTTAGTGAACATGTCAGTTTAAAAACTTATACCTAATAAATATGTTTAATTAATTAATGTACTTACCTACCTATGATCCTTTTTATTCCCAGCATGACTTACTCCCGCGTCATGGTGTTCTTCAAAGAAGGCCAGTTCATCACGTCTCGTCGATCGGAGCTGTACGGCCCGACGGACTTCCTGGCCAACGCCGGCGGTTTACTTGGACTGTTCATGGGTTTCTCCATTCTTAGCGTCGCCGAAATATTATATTTCCTAACTTTGAGGTAATGTCCACAGAAATACAATGTTTCTACTAAATATTTTCTGAAATACACATTTAAAACTTAGAGTTATCTAAAAGAACTAGGCTTGAAGACTAAAATTGACGAATTCTTAATATGATACCATCGAAAGCATATAAAATGCTTTCGATGGTATCAAAAACCAATTATTTTCCATAAAATCGAATCTTTATATTAGATCAGATATAATTTACGTTTTAAAAACCCAATTTAAATTTACCGCGAAAGGCGCTTGAAACTGTCATGGCGTCTACAATGATGTCGCGCCGTGAAATAAACAACAATCGTCTGTGTGACATTTGTTACTCTTCTTGCTGTCGGCTTTGCTACTAGCATTCCATAGCGAAATACCTAAAAAGGGAATTACACTTGAACCAACTTAACTGTTCATGCGGGAAAACAAAGAACTATAATAATTGTACAAAGTTTGACATATCGATGCATTCTTTTTCGACAAGCACTAAGCAGTGCCGCCATGAACTGCACACTTAAAAGTGGTCGTACTGTAAAGCTCTCATAACCATTATAAGTCTCTGTTCAGCACCAGAAAGAGATAAGACGAAGAAGCCGCTCTACTGACCACCCGAGACCTGAGAGTGTTTCTGCGGCTCATAGATGTGGAGGAGTTGACGGTCTTATTTATTTCATTAGTTTCCGAACCTACCTACATTATGTCCTAATAATTTAGTTTCCGCCTCTTACAATGTGATGTTCATTTTACAGATTATACTGTCTTCTATGGCGGCGGCGTAGCAAGAAGCGACGTATTGATTTTGCAAAACGGAAATCCGTTGCTGGACCGAGTCCCAGCAAAGTGAAACATCCGTACGACGACTAACGACTAACGAGTAACGAATTTTCAATAAAACTACCTACTGCCACGCCATCTGTTAGTCATTTCTTTACTTATTAATTATGTATTATTGTCTTTTTGAACTCTCGTTAGCTTTGTAAGAACTCAAGGATTTGTCGTAATTTTGAGCACGTGTCACTTTGCTACTTTTAATCACCGATTTAATTTTGTATTAAAAATAAATGTATTTTCTTAGTTGAAAATACGTAGACAATCTTTATATGAAATAAAAATTAGTTCCACCATTTATTGTTTAATTAAATCCATTCTAATCACACAGTACTTGGCCCACTAGGTTTTTTCTTTGGGGCATAACCGATTCTGTTATGTATTTCTTCAATCGTTTTAACCGTTTGTAACGGCTTTGGCGTGTCTTCTTGCATTTCAGTAGCTGAAGACGAATTGTTCCTTTGTTCTATCAGAAAAGCTTCGTATTCTTTTAGATCGTCTAGTTTTAATGTAATTTCCGTCAAAGGTCTTCGGATCATTGTAACTGAAAATAAAACAAAAACATTAATTCTGAATAAAATGGGTTTTCAATCAAGAGCCAGTAAAATGTAAAATTTTCGAACGCTTTCTAATGAACATCGTCAATCTTTATTATTATTTAACAATATTTTCATGAACGCATCTTTAAATCTTTGGTTGGCAGCACTGTAACTACAATAGTGATGCGCGTTCTCTTATCAATATTCATATCGATGAGGCAATACTAGTTTTTCTATTCCTTCTTATCTTGCAATAAGCTCAAAATAGTATTGTTAGGTATAATAGCTTATTCTGTGATGCCGACTATAGCCGTACTACGATCTGAGAAGTGCAATATTTACTACAGTTTGGCCGCTGAGAGAATGGGTTCCTGACAGGTCGTAAGCGAAAGGACGATGTAAGTTTGAAGTGGCGAAAATGTACGATAAACATTCGTTTTTTTGTCCTATTATTAAAAACGATATCATTAAATCAAGTAACATTAAATGTTATATTTTCGCGCAAAATTTATGTACCAACTGACACACGCAGGGGCGGATCTATATAAGGGCTTTTTGGGCTGCAGCCCAGGCCCCCGTGGATATGAAGGGCCCCAGTCACCTTTTTCTGCTTCTGGATTGGCACAGCTATTGGATTTACGCATGATCGACCGGTATAGACAGAGGCTGAAATAAATTAGTAGTCTTTGCCTCGGGGCCTTAATATTAACAGGCAATTATGTGGTGTGCACACACAAGGTTGCAAAAAATGGAGCATATGGACATTTTGATCTCAAGATCTCTCTCTTCCGAGGAAAGATGTAAAATTTTCGAGCTCGCTTAGCTCACTCTTGCAGCTTAGTTTCTCTTGAATCTTACTTTAGTCTATAAGTCACCCAAGTAACTCCGGTATTTCGAAACAATTCTGACCTGTCCAAGGTAGGATAACTGTTAAATTTCAGACAACTTTCCAAGACTTTGTCTAAAAGTAAAGTCGATCAAGTAATTCCTATACATGAAGTATCGAAACAATTAATAACCTATACAAAGCAAGGTGTCAAAAAAAATCAGAGCTCGCTACGCTCGCTCATGCAGCCAAGTTCCTCTTGAATTTTAAGCAATTCTAATCTGTCCAAGATAGGGTGTTAAAATTTTCGAGCTCGCTTCGCTGGCTCTTAGACCTTAGTTCCTTTTTTTTTAAATTATCTCCTTAAATCGATTAAGTAAAATCTATTTATGAATAAAAGAACTAAAGAAAAGTTAAATTTTAGATTCTTAGAAGCACTTCAGCTGCATCCGTATGTAGTAAATCACACCCTTCCCCCCCTCCCACCCCGGTTTAAAAGCTGGGGTGACGCCCTAAAGCAGGCCCCCAAGTAGTATTAGCCCAGGGCCCAACAAATCCACGGTCCGCCCCAGGACACATGTCAGAAACGCGTTCTCTCAGCGGCCAAAATGTATGTATTGGTATGGCCGGTTTCCTCACGTTTTCCTTCACTGTTCGCAAATTAATAAAAAAAAAAATGAAGTACTAATTGCCGGGACAAATTGAAGCATGGCCGCCCATTAGTTGCACATACGCTTACATTTGGCCCGTATAGGAGCATTCTGTTTGGTCATTCTTTACTTTTATCGACATAAAATGTTACGATAGTTTATCACATCACTAGTTTTAACAATTTTGTTTGTTGGACGTGACGTTGTCTATTGTACACGTCAATATTGCGGTGCTGTAAACGCGAATCTATCTTTCTGTGCTTTAGTTGCGTGAAGATCGAATTGATTTTACGTTTAAATATATATTCAACGTTAATTAAACTCACCAAAATGCTGTATCTTGAGGATTATTTAGAAAGTAAGATGTTCTTTGTCCTCCTGCGATGACGTAATTATTACTGCATAATGTTGGCAGCCTTGTGGCGTGCCCTGCCAGAAGTAGCGCGGAAATTCAAAATATTTTGCAAGGTGTTGTGACAAGTGTTGACTGACTGTTGTTTACTTTTGGTTAATTTATATTTTGTCTAATTTCAGTGATTGAGCATCTCCCACAAGAGCTGAGGGACAGGTTCACTGAAATGCGTGAAATGGACTTATCTGTTCAAAGTAAATAAATGCTTAAACTTTTCTCTGAAATGTATTCTAATAAGCATTACATACCGTATTAATGAAACATGTTTCTCACAGATAACATGGATACGTTGGAGAAAAGAGTTCGTACTCTTTTCGGTGGATGTAGACGAGGAGAGATGAATACTGACCAGGCAAATACGGAATTTTCTGACATCAAACGGGGATACAACAAGACTCTTGAGGAAGCTGATGAAAAAATGACTTTAGCTAATCAGATGTATGATTTAGTTGACAGATACTTGCGCAGACTGGGTAAGAGAAGCAAGATAACTATTTTTAGTAAATCCAAAGTAAAGGAGGAAAGCTTAGGAACTTGGCATATTGTATAACCAAAATTTGAAGAGCACCATCTCACGCTAGGCTTGTGTGGTGAGTTATTGCCCACTTACAATCACAGAGAAGGCTGTCCCAGCAGTGGGAATACAATAGGCTGATAATGTTCATGCAAAAGTAATATTAGTAGTCTTGTAATTGTTCAGTCACTGAAATTACTGTAATTTCTGTGTTAACAATGTCTGAACAAAATCCAAATAGAACAATATCATGCTAACGTTTAGCATTACCCTGCTACAGTGCCACTACTTGTTCTTGAAGAATTAAAAAAGAAATTCATTCACAGACACGGAGCTCCATAAGTTCAAATGCGAACTGGAGGCTGACAACAAGGGGATCACTGAATTACTGGAGAAACGGTCTCTAGATCTTGATGTGAACACCAACCACACCAGCACATCTAACAACAATCATTATAAGGAAAACAGGTGCTTCTATACATGTAAATTGAAGTTGCTTTCATGTCTGCCTGGCAATGTTTATTGTGCAACAAAATTGCAATGGATAATCATGCGGTTTTCACTATTATTTGATATTATTTTTACTATTGTTTGAGAGCAGTGGAGGCCCAGTGGTGGTGGTCCCGACTTACGGACAGTAAATTTTGGCTTCGAACACAGGCAAGGGAATTACTTTGTGTAATTTATTTCATCACCACTGCTCTCAAAACGGTGAAGGAAAACATCGTAAGGAAACCGGAAATGCCTAGCACCAAAAATTCGAAGATATGTGACATCTACCAACCCGGGCCTGCATGGTGGATTAAAGCCCATTCCCTCTCATAGAGAGGAGGCCATGTGTCCCAGCAGTGGAAACACTTTTACTTACATAATTATGTGTGTAATACATCTTTAACTAAAGAATCTTGATGTTTTGGTAAATTGTGAAAACCGTGATGTAGGTGGTAGGGGTTGCTTTTCATTTTCTACAATTTTTTTTATAACCGGATATTTCCGATGTGGATTTCAGGTATCGCATCCGGGCTGAAAAGCGTCGCGACAGCTGGGGTAATCGCGAATCGCGAGGCCATGCTTCTGGAAATCTTTCCAGAACTGATTCTGCTATACAGGTAACAACTAAGATATTAGCAAATTCTATTACGAAATGATTTTTCATCAGCTACTTAACCTCTTTTTCCAACAATGTTGAAGTCGACTTTTTTGTTTTTTGACCTGAAAAGGATTTATTTATTTAATTACAATGGTTGTTTCTATTTTCTAAACCAATTTCAGTAACTAAAATTCTAAGAGTTATAACATAAAATTAAATTAATTACACAAAATAACAAAGTACTTAGAGGTTCACACTTTCATAAATTTCTCTCACAGTACCTACTTCTGACATGCCAATAAAATCTTCGTCATTCCACCCGCAAACAGATTGATGATGAAGGATGATGCATTTCGGTTTTACATGAATTTTCTTTTAGTTTTCATCTGTATCTATTTGTATGACCTAAAGATACAAAATAATAACTGTAGGTACGTTGTTCGCAGGCTGCATTGGGCCGAGACTCGTATTCACTGGGCCATGCTGGTAGTGCTATCGCTGCTGCAGCAAGCCAGGCTATCGCAGCAACCCAGCAGGTAACCTATTTAAACCTTTCCAGGTAACCTTTTTTCTCCTTTCTTTTTTTTGTTTTTAGATTTAAGTAATTTTATTGTGTAGATAAAATTTATGTATTTATTTTATTCTTATTTTTTTTTGTTGTGTGCACTTGTGGCATGTGCCAAATAAATGTTTTCTTTCTTTCAAAATAATAAAGTCGCCAGTTCAATTCAAATGTTATTTTGCCAAAATCGGTAAGTAGGTGATACATGGTACACCATTCCACTTGAGGTGATTTCAATTGATCTCCAGATGAATAAAATCGTGGATAACAGCTGCAAATTTGCATTTGGACATGAACATGAACATGTTGGTGTCGGCATCCAGTCTAACCGGATGCAGCTGAATAGGTACCAGTATTTTACATGGAGTGAGTGCCTATCTGACCTCCACAACCCAGTTAGTACTGGGTAATACGATATATGGTGTCGGACGTAAAGAATAGCACCATCCCATAATTATCTTCCCGTGTATGTCGTAAAAGGCGACTTTTACCAGAGAATGTGCAGCAGCGTTCTCTGTGCTTTTGTAACAACCGTACTGCGATCGCCAACCCGCCTGCCAAGCGTGGCGATATGACAAAAGCCCCCCTTTGGGGGAGGCCTATGTCCAGCAGTGGACGTCGTTCGGCTGAAATGATGATGATGAATACGTGTACTGTTATCGTCGTAATTTTTTTGATTAAATGTTGTTCTTATAGATGCAGCACGGTCGTCGCACGGCCTCGCTGAAAGCTTCTTACGAAGCGGTTGCGGGCGGTGAACTTGCGCACCACGCGGCTTTGCAGACTCACCACACACACCATGATCATGGTAACCACCTTATTATATTACCATAACGTAAAGCTAAACATGAATCAATTAAATAGATACCTACACACTCAGAATATTGCTCTATCAATTCTGCATAGGTACTATGACAACGAACGAAACGATGTCCACATCTGTTTACCACCCTTAACGAATCATCGACACGAAGAAGATAAAGAACTTCTATTAGTCCGCACAAAGAGTGTGCGGACCAATAGTAGTAAAACGCCGAAAAATATGCGACCCTTTTTTACGTTATCCTTTGTTTTACAAAAATTCTATTCTTTTGTTTGGTCACCTTTTCTTTGACTAATAGGAATAAAAACAAAAAAAAAGGACAAGGAAGAGAAAGTTTAGCGCTTCAATAGCGGCCGGATGCTCCAAACAAAAAGTATCGTATTGGTGGTAAGATTTCGTTCGTTGAGATAGTACTATAATTTATATGGTCGAGGACTTTTGTTACTCATTTGTTTTATTTCCTCGTGGTCTATTGGTCGCAAGCACGACGGCTGAGCATAAGGTCCTGGGTTCTATTCCTAGGTCGAGCAAGGAGTTATTGAGTTTTTTTCTATCAGGGACCCAAGAAGTTTGAATTTGTGCCCGGTTGATGGCAACAGGCTCGCCCCCTATTACATAAACTTAAACATAACTGGCGAAATGTGGGTGTACTATTATTAGGTACACCTCTGCCTAATCTTTCCAGGGTTTTAATTATAAAAAATATCACTGGACATTACACACAGCGCCATCTAGCGCCACACTACGCAACGAGGCTGGTGTCCTGGACGCCAGATAGTTGATATACTACATAGATACTTTTTTTTTTTTGTAAATAGGTACATACTTATTATACATATAAACATCCATGACTCAGAAACAAATGTCCATGCTCATCACACAAACATTTGCTCTTACCGGGATTCGCACCCGGGACCCAACGAACGTAAGGCAAGGCTGCCTTACGTTCGTACTACTACCGCTGCGCCATTCGGGTTACAGGCGCGATATATATGTGATATATGTATGTTCATGTTGTACTTTGTTACAGGACATGGCGCCATGTCGTCGAGCCACAGTCAGAGCAACACTGTACACGGCCATCATACTACTTCTCATGGCCACAACAACACATCTTCTTCTTCTTCTACTACTAAGAGGAACAAACAGAAGTAAGTGTCCATACCATACTATATTGTAATTTATTTACTGGATATCCAGTATTCACTCAGTCTCAGTCCTAATATCACTAAGGGCCTGTTACACCACCTGTGATTAGGTTCCCGTTAACTTGGCAGATAATGAGTGAGTGATAATGAATAGAGACTATGACCTCTGAGTTTGTTTCGGCTGTTTCTTCTCAGACTAGTCAGGTGGCCTACCATGACGTCTTAAAGCAGGATCGTTTTAATCGCGTTCCAGTGTGGGTAAGAGACGGAGCTGTAGAGGACGTCTAGCGCCATCTCTTTCCCACACTGGCACGAAATTAAAACGATCCTGCTTTAAGACGTCATGGTAGGCCCGCAGGTACGAAACACCTGCCCCATCTAGTTTTTAAATGTCATACAAATTCTGTTCCATTTTTGAATTTATTCGGTAAGTAATGGCTGTTCGGACATCGTGTAATAGGCCTCTAGTATCCCAAAGGAACTTGTTGGAATAAATCAATTTTCTTGGTTTTATCTTTATTTCCCAAACCAGTTGGGGAGCAGTAAATGTGGGGATAGGTAAAAGTTGCGTCCTTTTAACTGAAATATTACAATTTACTATGAATGAAGGAGGAGCTCGTGGCTAAATAATAACAGCCGCGCGGGTCGATCTTTAGGTGAAGCCGTGCTTGCCTAGGTTGGTCTGGATGGGTGACCACCCTTACATACCGAGTTTCCTCCGTGCCTCGGAAAGCACGATAAGGTTGGTCCCGGCTGTCATTTGTAGATCTTTGACGGTCGTAACAGGTAGTCAGTGGCCCAAAAAGTCTGACAAACAGTCTTACCAAGGGGTAGCGCATTCGGCATTACCCAGTAATAACTGGGTTGTGGAGGTCAGATAGGCAGTCGCTCTATGTAAAATACAGGTATTCAGCTGCATCCGGTTAGACTGGAAGCCGACCCCAACATAGTTGGGAAAAGGCTAGGCAGATCATGATGATGACTGAATTATTTGATTACAGGAAAAGCAACAGCTACAGTTCCACTGGCGTATCTGCGCACACTCAACAGGCCGTTGCATCAGCCGCTGCCAGTCGTTCATCTTCCCCTACAGTTGTGTATGTATCTTGTATCAGTTGTATCCTCATATTAAATTTTATTTTATTGTATAAAAAGCTAGGGCAGCTGTGGCCCAGTGGTGGCGGCCTCGACTTACAAACAGTAAGTCGTGGGTTCGAACCCAGAAGCATTACTTTGTGTAATTTATTTGATCACCACTGCTCTCAAAACGGTGAAGGAAAACATCGTGAGGAAACCGGCATGTCCTAGAACCAAAAAACTCGAAGACTTGTGACATCTACCAATCCGCACTGGGTCCGCGTGGTGAAATAAAGCCCATTCCCTCTTATAGAGAGGAGGCCTCTGTCCCAGCAGTGGGAAAATTAATAGGCTGATGATGATGATGATGTATAAAATAAATCAAATTCAAGTGTCTGTTTGTACTTTCAAAGTTTATTATAGTACTTATAACAAAAAAAAAGTATTTTTGTCTGTCTATCTGTTTGTTCCGGCTAATCTCCGAAACGGCTGAATCGATTTTGACGGGACTTTTACTGGCAGATAGCTGATGTTATAAGGAGTTAGTTAGGCTACTTTTATTTTAGAAAAAGGATGTATATGTGGCTTCCGTGCGAAACAAATAAAACCCATGAAATTGTTAATTGCTAATAGTCAACAATATAAAAAGGCACTGCCTTCACGCGTAACTTACTCCAGCAGAACCGTATAAACTTTCATAATTTCCAAATGGGGATATTTCAGCGCCCACTTAGTTTCCTACAATCCATCGTAGTCAATACCCAGTTTGTGTGTGTGTAGTAAAAAATGATTTTGCCTCCTTTAGGGCCATGAACACCGTCGTAAACAATGTCGCCATTGAAGAGCCGATGGAGGAGGAATGGACTTACGACCCCAACGAGCCTCGCTACTGCATCTGCAACCAAGTGTCTTACGGAGACATGGTTGCTTGTGACAACCAGGATGTAAGTATAGTCATACTGAAGTGTATTACTTATTTGCTTACCTGATAGTTACTCTATTCACATCATGATCTGCCTAGCCAGCTATTCCCAACTAAGTTGGGGTCGGCGTCCAGTCTAACTGGATGCAGCTGAATACCAGCATTTTACATGGAGCGACTGCCTATCTGACCTCTACAACCCAGTTAGTACTGTGTAATACGATACCCATTGGTAAAACTGGTTGTCAGTCTTTTTGGGCCACTGATGACTACCTGTAACGACTGTCAAAGATCTACAAATGACAGCCGGGACCAACGGCTTAACGTGCTTTCCGAGGCACAGAGGGAACTTGGTAAATTACTCTGTTCTATGATTGATATTGATGGAACGCTTCAAAAGTGCAGGTCCGGAGAAATATCTATTAACTAGCAAAGTAAATAGCACAAAGTGTAACTCATACAGGGTTAGTTTTCAATGACCAGCCAAAATTTAAAATTAAGATCTAGTTATCAAACCAAAAGTGCATTTTAAATATTATTGTCGAATAAAATAATAGCATTCATTTGAATATTTCCTAAAACATACTTTAATTTATGATTTTCATTTCAGTGTCCTTACGAGTGGTTCCACTACCCGTGTGTCGGCATCACCGCTCCACCGAAAGGAAAGTGGTACTGCCCACAATGCCAGACCAACATGCGTCGCAACCGCGCTCACCGCAAGAACTGAACTCTCTAAGACGATGTTACTGCTTACTGCTTATCTCGTAGCGTAATTATGCCATTAATCTACCTGTATACCTTATTAAATAAACAATTCCATGTGCATTTATGTGTATTTCTAAAATAGTGTAAGTGTTTTGACTTTCGTTCCCTTAGGTCAGTGTTTTTCAACCTTTTTCATGACACGACCCCCATAGTATGAAAAAATATTTCGTGGCCCCCGATCCTTCGGTTTTCTTCGTGTATTTTTATGTTACAAATTCAATCCATACATTTTTATGCATTTGCGTAATTTGGATTCGGATAAATACATATAATTAACACATTTTTTAAATGGTTTCACGATGGGAGAAATTAATTAATGAAAAACAAACGCAACCTTCGCATAGACGAGTACTCATAGGTTTTTAATTTGTTAATTTGTATGAACATACAATTAATGTTTATATGCTTTGGTTAACCTTTTCTTATGAAATCCATTTTTTTTTAAATTTATTGTATTTTTTACTGAGGTAGTTTTCGCGACCTCTTGCGACCCTCTTTTAGAGGCTTCGCGAACCCCCGGAGGGTCGCGACCCACAGGTTGGAAAACACTGCCTTAGGTTAAATTTATAAAAGGTTGAAACGCGTAGGGAAGTTCGACTTTTTATACCTAGTCGAAACAGAAATGCAGCAGTGCTGTACCAGGGTAATTGTTTACAATACTTGGGGCCGGAGCAGAGCTTGCTTGTTGACCACGAATACATCAGATTGACTTTACTATGAGTTTACACTGGCGAATAATTTCACATAAAAACATGTGATATCACAATGTTTGATATTGATATCTCTATTTCTCTTACTTTATTTGTCAACTGCTGGGAGTAGTAGTTACGATTGTATTATAATATGTATTGAGTAGGTATAATATACATGTGGATAGATAAATAACATGTTATTTCCATATTATTAAATTCCATTTTATTGTCTTGCCTTTTGTGAATTGTTGACATAGGTATATAATTTTGTCGTAAATACAACATGTAACGTAATTAACGCACACCCTCAGACACCCCAATTAGTATATCATGTTATAATCATAATACATGCACTGAATTTTTAATTAAACATGTCTAAGCAATGATTATTTATTAAATTAGTTATCCTAATTCCGGAAGAATGTTGTGGTCACAGTACAAATCAACGAACGCCCACAGTCGCATACGTAGGTCTCATACCTACGTATGCGACTGTGTGAGTCTTGCTAGCCTAGTAGGTATTCGCTTGCGTTCGAGACGAGTTAACGTCGCTCAACACAACTTCAATAAAAAAGTTCAATAGGTACATTTTGATGCCCGTTTTCACGTGTACGCCAATCGGCTCCCCTGTCGATGGCCGTGTTCGAACGGAAAGTTCCGTGGTCACGAAGCCGCTGAGTAGCAGCTTACATAGTCCTGCGGTCTACTCTTGTACCATACCTTTGGTTGCTGAATGTTCTGCCAGCTAGAACCACATTATCACCACACTGCACCGTGCCATAATCCTCACCATTTCACTGAACATTTGTGTATTGGAAAAACATCGCGCGCGTAAAACAATTTGCATACACTCTACGGAAGTACTTTCCACTAATAATGTCCGCGCATGACTAATATTGTTTACATTTAAGTTAGCTTTCACCCTAGCCGCTCTAGCGCCCTGTGTCATGGTGGCTAGCTCGCTCTATCCCAGGTTTTTAATTTGTACGAGAAAGGGAACGAAAACAAGCATGACATTTGAAATGAAATTAATTAGAATTTTGAAATGCATGGACATTTGTTTCCGAGTCATGGATGTTTATATGTATAATAAGTATGTATTTACAAACAAAAATAATCTATGTAGTATATCAACTATCTGGTGTCCACGACACAAGCCTCGTTGCTTAGTGTGGCACTAGATGGCGCTGTGTGTTAATGTCAAGCGATATTTATTATTATTATTATTATTTTTGCATTTTGTTGGTTTATCGTTTGTTTCCTTTGCCTGTTAGTTAGTGTGTGCGTGCGGTTAAATCGCTAAGTTTACTAAACTGTTTTTGTAAAGACTTCAACTTGCTTGAAATATGATTTTTCTTTATTTTGTACTAGCTGTTGCCCGCGGCTTCGCCCGCGTGAAGTTCGGTAACTGTCCCACGGCATCATACTAAAGGGATAAATAGTATCCTACATGTTAATCGAGGTCATAAACTATGTATGTGCCAAATTTCTTAATGATCACAATTATTATCATCACTATGACGATCACCACCATTTTCACAATCATTATCACAATTACCATCATTATCACAATCACCATCATTATCACAATCACCATCACAGTCATTATCACAATCACCATCACTGTCACAATCACTATTATCATCACTATGACCCAGTCACTGTCGCAATCACTGTCACAATCACTGTCACAATCACTGTCACAATCAATGGCACAATCACTGTCACAATCACTGTCACAATCACTATCACAATCATTATCATCGTAATCACAATCACAATCATCATCATCGTAGTCACAATCATTATCATGGTAATCACAATCATCACAATAAATCAAAAATAACCCTTCAAAGAAGTCGAATCCACCATCTTCTGGAACTCAAAATAAATGCCATATTCGTAATCAGCACTCCTGATAATCTCGGTATCGACACCCATATTAATTTTTAGACATTTCAACCCCATCGCACCCCAACAGGGGTGATGGTATTTCAGATCCGCCATATTTAATCTTAAAATCGTTGTTTTTGCAATACACCTGACCAGATACACCATACTAACTATACCCATGTTGATTTTCAGACTTTGTCACCCCATTTCCCGCTATTAGGGGTTGAATTCTGAAAAAACCTGAAACCCGTTTCTACTCATTTATCAATAGGAGCACTCCTGTGAAGTTTCGAATAAAATAGTCTTAACTAATATTGTTTCCCCATACAAACTTTGGAGCCCCGTTTAACCCCCTTAGGGGTTGAATTTTGAAAAATCCTTTCTTAGTGCACCCCTAGACCACATAAGAAACCTACTTGTCAAATTTGGAATCTGTAGACCCAGCGGTTTAGACTTTGTAACCCCATTTACCCCTATTAGGGGTTGAATTCTGAAAAAACCTGAAACCGTTTCTACTCATTTATCAATAGGAGCACTCCTGTAAAGTTTCAAATAAAATAGTCTAACTAATCTTGTTTCCCCATACAAACTTTGGAGCCCCGTTTATCCCCCTAAGGGGGTGAATTTTGAAAAATCCTTTCTTAGTGCTCTCCTAGACCCCATAAGGGAACCTACTTGCCAATTTTGGAATTTGTATACCCAGTGGTTTAGGCTATTCTGTTATTTTGAGACTTTGTCACCCCATTTCCCCCTTTTAGAGGTTGAATTCTGAAAAAACCTGAAACCCGTTTCTATTCATTTATCAATAGGAGCACTCCTGCGATGTTTTGAATAAAATAGTCTAACTAATCTTGTTTCCCCATACAAACTTTGGAGCCCCGTTTAACCCCCTTAGGGGTTGAATTTTGAAAAATCCTTTCTTAGTGCACCCCTAGACCACATAAGGAACCTACTTGCCAAATTTGGAATCTGTAGACCCAGCGGTTTGGGCTGTGCGTTGATAGATGATTCAGTCAGTCAGTCAAGTCAGTTTCTTCTTTTATATATTTACTAAATGTTGCCCGCGGCTTCGCCCGCGTGAAGTTCGGTTACTGTCCCACTGGATCAAAATAAAGGGATAAACACACAATCACTGTCACAATCAATGTCACAATCACTGTCGCAATCACTGTCACAATCACTGTCACAATCACTGTCACAATCACAATCACTATCACAATCACTATCACAATCACAAACACTATCACAATCACTATCACAATCACTATCACAATCACTATCACAATCACTATCACAATCACTATCACAATCACTATCACAATCACTATCACAATCACTATCACAATCACTATCACAATCACTATCACAATCACTATCACAATCACTATCACAATCACTATCACAATCACTATCACAATCACTATCACAATCACTATCACAATCACTATCACAATCACTATCACAATCACAATCACAATCACTATCACAATCACAATCACTATCACTATCACAATCACTATCACTATCACTATCACAATCACTATCACAATCACTATCACTATCACTATCACAATCACCATCATCTGGATCTCAAAATAAATGCCATATTCGTAATCAGCACCCCTGATAATCTCGGTGTCGACACCCATATTGATTTTTAGACATTTCAACCCCTTCGCACCCCAACAGGGGATGATGATATTTCTGGTCGGCCATATTCAATCTTAAAATCGTTGTTTTGTAATACACCTGACCCGACACACCATACAAACTATACCCATGTTGATTTTCAGACTTTGTCACCCCATTTCCCCCCCTCTTAGAGGTTGAATTCTGAAAAAACCTGAAACCCGTTTCTAATCATTTATCAATAGGAACCCTCCTGTGAAGTTTCGAATAAAATAGTCTAACTAATCTTGTTTCCCCATAAAAACTCTGGAACTCCGTTTATCCCCCTTAGGGGTTGAATTTTGAAAAATCCTTTCTTAGTGCACCCCTAGACCACATGAGGAACCTACTCGCCAAATTTGGAATCTTTAGACCCAGCGGTTTACGCTGTGCATTGATTTTTAGACTTTGTCGCCCCATTTCCTCCTCTTAGGGGTTGAATTCTGAAAAAACCTGAAACCCGTTTCTACTCATTTATCAATAGGAACCCTCCTGTGAAGTTTCGAATAAAATAGTCTAACTAATCTTGTTTACCCATACAAACTTTGGAACTCCGTTTAACCCCTTTAGGGGGTGAATTTTGAAAAATCCTGTCTTAGTGCACCCCTAGACCACATAAGGAACCTACTTGCCAAATTTGGAATCTGTAGACACACAATCATTATCACAATCACTATCACAATCACAATCACTATCACAATCACTATCACAATCACAATCACAATCACTATCACAATCACTATCACAATCACTATCACAATCACTATCACAATCGCTATCACAATCACTATCACAATCACTATCACAATCACTATCACAATCACTATCACAATCACAATCACTATCACAATCACTACCACAATCACTATCACAATCACTATCACAATCACTATCACTATCACAATCACTATCACAATCACAATCACTATCACAATCACTATCACTATCACAATCACAATCACCATCATCTGGATCTCAAAATAAATGCCATATTCGTAATCAGCACCCCTGATAATCTCGGTGTCGACACCCATATTGATTTTTAGACATTTCAACCCCGTCGCACCCCAACAGGGGATGATGATATTTCTGGTCGGCCATATTCAATCTTAAAATCGTTGTTTTGTAATACACCTGTCCCGATACACCATACAAACTATACCCATGTTGATTTTCAGACTTTGTCACCCCATTTCCCCCCCTCTTAGAGGATGAATTCTGAAAAAACCTGAAACCCGTTTCTAATCATTTATCAATAGGAACCCTCCTGTGAAGTTTCGAAGAAAATAGTCTAACTAATCTTGATTCCCCATAAAAGCTTTGGAACACCGTTTATCCCCCTTAGGGGTTGAATTTTGAAAAATCCTTTCTTAGTGCACCCCTAGACCACATGAAGAACCTACTCGCCAAATTTGGAATCTTTAGACCCAGCGGTTTGGCCTGTGCGTTGATATGTCACCCAGTCAGTCAGTCAGTTTATCATTTTATACATATAGATAGAAGATTGAATGGCGGAATTTGTATGAATACAAATAAAACTGAACTTTTAAAAGTCTTATTGCATTGAGTTACGGTCCATTTCAGTTTGTTCTGACTGTACAGGGGTAGTGTGACTATAAATTACGTAGCTTTAATAATTTTTGGGATAAAAAATGACCTATATTAAAAATTATAGAAATCGATTCAGTAAACGATTCTGAACAAACTAATCTCAGGATGTGCGTTAATTACGTTACATGTTGTTTTAAGTAATGTTATGAGATATCTGATTGAACTAATTAATGATAAACCTACTTGTTATCTCAAGTGATTTGGGGGCTGATAAATAAACAAAACTTAATTACAACACACAATATTTATTTTCTATGAATACATTACATTAGAGATCATAATAACATTGAATCGAAATTTTCTACACATTTTAAATATTAGGTAGGTACCTACAGTAGTCCATCAAGCCGCCGTTTAATCCACCTTGATGGGGTTGTAGTGAGACGATAGAGGCATCCAGCGAAGACTCCTGGAAACAAGGAAAATACGTAGGTAAGTAAACAAATATTTATAACAATAAACTACCCGTATTAAAAATACATACATCTTGTGTGCTTTTCCAGTGCGGCTTGGCGTCAACATCTGCATGAAAAGAGCGCACAAGTAGGCGGCTTGCAATGTGTACAGAACATATTGCCAGGTAGCGACGGTAAAATCATTTTCAGTTTCCATTTTTTCAACCATCACAGAGCTCTTCTCACGATTTCGGGCCATCTCAACATTTCGGGAACGAGCGTCAATTGCTTCGCGTTCCCTATTTTCAATCCTGTGGGTATATTCGACTCGGCTGTGGAATACTTCGCTTCGGCGGCTTAAGTCGGCAGATCGGTTTAGCCGAGGCTCGGCCCTAATTTCGCGGAAGTTTCGACGTACAACAGTACGGGCTCTTCGGTCCATCATTGAACTGTCTCTATCTTCGGCATTAACTCTGTCGGCTGACTTTGATTGTACTCGTCGCTCCCTAGTAATCTGGTCGCCATGAATCTGTCCAGACAGCCTCTCGTTATTCCTAATTTCTAGTCGACTTTCTGAGTCAGACTCAACGCTTCGCTCATTTCGAGTAGCCACACGATTTACTCTGGATTCGCGAATATTTTGTCCATCTACTTGCCTAGTTTCTCGAGCGAGTCTACGGTCGGGATTTTCCCTCAATTCTTCTCTGGATTCCCTAGCCAACTTTATTTCCTGTCGGCTGTCGAGGTCTCTTATAAGTCGGGTATTCGCGATTCTAGATTCACGAATATTGCGTTGATGCATTTGAATGCGTTCGAATGAAAGTCTGTTGTCGGGATTTCTCCTATTCTCCGTGTGCAACCTCGCGTCATTTCGGATTTCCCTTCGATTTTCGACATCTCTATCGGTTTGGATACCAATATTCCTGTTTCTAAATTCTCGGACATTCCTTCGGTCCATCTGAATCCTCTCTTGAGAAATCCTCTGCTCAGGATTTATCCTAGCTTCTTTACTTATATCCGCAGATCGCTCGTTGTACCTAATTTCCCGTTGACTATAGATCTCTTTGTCGTTAGGGGTATTTACGGTTCTTAATTCGCGAATATTTCTTCTCTCTATTTGAATCACCCTAAACTCGCGGAAATTGCCTCGGTCTACCTGGGGCCTTTCGACTAAAAGCCTGTTGATATGGGGTTCTCTTTGTTCTCGAGCGTTCCTAGATATTCTCTCGCTGTTACTAATTTCACGTCGAACAGCAACGTCCCTCGTGTTTTGGGAATTCATCATTCTAGATTCACGGACGTCTTTCCAATCCATTTGTGCTCTGTCGTGAGAAAGTCTTTGCTCCTGATTTACCCTATTCTCGTCCCGAGTCTCCCTAGTCATCTTCTCGATATGTCTGATTTCACGTCGATCAGCAACGTTCCTCGTGTTTTGACCATTGATCATTATTGATTCACGGGTATTTCTCCGATCCATTTGAATAGTCTCGCGAGAAAGCCGTTGCTCCGGATTTTCCCTGTTTTCGTCCTGAGCCTCCCTAGTCATTCTCTCGTTAATTCTGTTTTCGCGTCGATCGGCAACGTTCCTGGTATTTCGGGCGTTCATAGTTCTAGAGTCACGAATATTTTTCCGATCCATTTGGATTCTCTCGCGGGAAAGTCTTTGTTCCAGATTGTCCCTATTTTCATCCCGAGTTTGCCTTTTGGTAATCATGTTTTCGCGTCGATCAGCAACGTTCCTGGTATTTCGGGCGTTCATAGTTCTAGATTCAAGAATATTTTTCCGATCCATTTGGATTCTTTCGCTGGAAAGTCTTTGTTCCAGATTTTCCCTATTTTCATCCCGAGTTTGCCTTTCGGTAATCCTATTTTCGCGTCGATCAGCAACGTTCCTGGTATTTTGGACATTCATAATCCTTGATTCACGAGTATTCCTCCGATCCGTCTGGATTCTCTCACGGGAAAGTCTTTGCTCCAAATTTTCCCTAATTTCTTCTCGAGTCACCCTAGTCGTCTTCTCTTCATTTCTAAGATTGCGTCGATCAGCAACGTTCCTAGTATTCTGGGCATTCATAATTCTAGATTCACGAATATTTCTCCGATCCATTAAAATCCTTTCGCGGGAAAGCCTTTGGTCCGGCTTTTCTCGTGTTTCATCTCGAATCTCCCGTGTCACCCTTGATTCCCGCTCATCAACGTTTCTCTCATTTTGAGCCTTCATAATTCGAGATTCGCGTGTAATTCTTCGATCTACCTGCATTCGCTCGAGAGAAGTAGTACGGTCAATATTTTCCTTGTTTTGCTGTCTAGATTCTCTGCGTTCTTCTGTCTGTTCACGTCGCTCATCAAATCTTTCGTTAGATAATCGTTCGTTAATACGAATGCGTTGTCGATTTTCCCGGTTATTCTCACGAGCGGTATGACGAATGTGCATGTCACGAATTCGATCAACTAATCGAGTATTTCCTGTAAGTGACAGCCTCTGTTCGTTGGTTCTCTGCAGATCTCGACGTTCATCATTACGCTCACTGTTACGCCTCGTGTCTGGTCGAATTGTAGATTCGCGTCGTACTACACTCAATCTTTCCCTTGCAATACGCTGACGATTATTAATGTGATTACCTTCAGTGCTGGGTACATTATTGTCTTGAGTTCGGCTAAGTACATGTCGTGCTTCTCCGTTCAGTGTGATCCTACGGTCAACAGATCTGAACTGTTCCCTCTGCGTTTCACGTTGAGAATCAAACAAGTTTTTAGACAGACGCTCATTACCAAAACGCTCGGTTCTGTAATCCTCCCTGTCACGTGGTGATTCAGTGTAGACCCTCTCATTACGACGTTCTAGGGCATCTCTGGAGCGATCAACAACTCGGCGCGTAAGATCTTGAGGTTTCAGATCTCGAATAAATCGAACAGTTTCTTGCCTTTGGTGTACATCCAACAGCCGTTCGCGACTTTGGGATTTCGCAGGACGTTCTTGATAGTGTGCAACTCGGGAAGACCTGGCTAATTCAGAGGGAGCTTGTCTTGCAACCCTAGCTCTGGAATCTACCAGCGGTCTCTCCGTCGGAGGACGACTGAATATAGAGACACGTTGCCTTACTTCGTACCGTCGATCTTCACGGGTTTCATCCCGGTCGTTTAGACGTTGCAGAGCAGACGTAGTTATGCCAAGCCGGGTTGTTCCATGAAGCGAAGACCTCGTGTCTTGAAGCGGAGCAGATGAAAGACGGTCACAACACTGTTGCCTGCCATCAATAAGGTTGTTATCGGCGAAGGATGCAATAGGTTGAAAAACCGCGACTACCGCAAGTAGTAGTAAACGCCAGATATTCATAGTCACTGTGTGCTAGTATGGTGTGGTTTTCTTCCTTTCACGATGAATCTGTTGGAAGTGTACCGATGGCGGTCGCTTCCGAACTGAATGTTGAAGCACTAGTCCCGGCTTATATACGGCTTCGAAGACTGTGTCGATTCAATGCTTATTAGGCGCTAGAACGCATTCAATTTTCAGCTTCCCACGCGCCAAGCTACTGCGACGAGGATTGCCAGATCTAGATCCTTGGCTTAAAAGCGCGTTTTCTAGTTACAACATTACAGTGATTATCGGGATAATTTACCTACATGAACAACATAAATAATAATAAAATATTACTCCATCTTCCTATAAAATACTTTGATTACCTTCTATTACGATCGGCCAAGTGGGAAGTAGAACACCCACAGTCATCCAAGAACAAATAATTAACTTATATTTGCAGTTAGTAGGCACTCTTATAGACTCCAGGGATGTGCCTTAACAGGCGATGCACAAAGGGGGCTCCAGACAGGTCTTCGGTGCCTGCTCTCATGTGCGGATGGTGACCACCGGGGTGCTTTTAGTGCGGTAAAAACCCACACTCCCTGGTCTCATCCCCTAAGACCTCCTCGTCCTTTTGAAGGTTTCCCCCGAAACTAAAAGAAAAGTATTCTTATAGAAAAATGTGTCATGGAAATATTTATTTAAAAGTAAAAACTTAAAACGCATAGGTATGGTTCCAAAGGATCAAGATGATTCAAGTTTGTCATGTTGTGAACTAGCGAGTATTATCGCAGGACACAGCTGCACAAGAAAATTTGTCCCTGCGCGTAAAATAATTATCTGATGGAACCCGCTGGAGCAATAAATGGGATCCATAAATTGATTTCCTATGACGTCAATACAGAATACGATACTACCTATAGGTAGGTATAGATAGATAGAATAATGCTTTATTGTATACCAAAATTAATACACGGTTATTTTACAATATTGCTAGTTCTATCGGTACACAACGGCAGTCTTGATTGCGATAATTTATATTATTATTTTTGCGCTTGTTGACTACAGTAGGTACCTAAAAGATAAAGTGGTGCATTAATTACGCCGAAGATTTACGATAAATTTTATTTTTTTGTAAAAAAAAAAAAACGTTGCCCCACACTAGGAATTTCTCCTGTATCGTGGGTGCGTTAGCAACCATTTAAACTTACATACAGAAACAGCCAGACCAGCAGACCCGCATAAACTACCTGTAGGCCATGTAGGTATATATTTGTGCCGTGCGGGAATCGATCCCGCGACACGCAGCGGAGCAGCCAATCGCTGAGCCACTGCGCGAACCGTGCCGTCAAGATTGGTAGGTTCATAAAGTTTTCACCAGATGTTAGTCATGAAAGTAGTAGGTAGAAAGTGAGCCCATTATCTAACCTAACATATTCAATCTCCGGGAGGTACAGCTAGATTCTTTTCCTATTGGAAGAACAAATGAATTAATCTGAACTCTCTCTCTCACGCTGGGCAGCGGTGGCCCAGTGGTGGCGGCCCCGACTTACTTAGTAAGTCGTGGGTACGAATCCAGACAGGCGCATTTCTTTGTTTAATTTATTTCATCACCGCTGCTCTCAAAACGTTGAAGGAAAACATCGTGAGGAAACCGGCATGTCCTAGAACCAAAAAATTCGAAGACATGTGACATCTACTAATCCGCACTAGGCCCGCGAGGAGGCCGTGTCCCAGCAGTGGGAACATTAATAGGATGATGATGAACTCTCTCACTGTCTAGTTTTGGAGATATTTGAGAAAAACCTTCTTTCTTTTTTCCACCAGCACATTTTTTTTATAATTCCAAGAAACTGACTGTCTATCCTGTTCTTGGCTATCGACATTGACAAACAGGCCATCGTGGCGATGGCGTACCTACCAGTTGGTGGTAAGGATTTTACCGGGGTAGAACACACCTTATTATAAAAGGTTACCAAAACGTGTTTTTGATTCCAATAGCGGTAGCATGCTTAGTTTTAATTATTGACTTTAGAGATGCCAATTTAGCTGTCTGGATGTGAGGGTTATGGCACCTACATTGCAGCAACAGATTTCAACAAAAACCTATTTTATTAAGGCGACTACAGACGCTAAATTAGCAACTCTATTTGTGGTGGTTCAAACTTCGTTTGAAATACTGTTAGAATAAAGTTTTAATCAGCTTGCCTGAATGATGAGCAGCAGTGAATCATATGCTTTTTTGGATTATAAAACTCGCGTTTAGCTCCTGTAGTCCCCTTAAACTAGCATTCTGTACGCGACTTCGCCCGCGCGTGATAAAAGTAATGTATGTCTATCCGGAATAATGCAGGGAACCTAACTTTCAACTGGTGAAAGAATTTTTCAATAGGTGCACTGCAATGGTATCCTCCGCATAACATCAAATTAGGGCCGTATTTATTATATTTCCTATAGAAACATAGCTAACTATTGATTTATGCTGATAGGCTAGAATATAAATGACTAGCAGCCCGCCCCGGCTTCGCACGGGTGTACTTTTATTTTTAAACATTTTGAGATATATTTATAATTTTATCGTTACAAAGGACATAGGTACCTATGTATTTTTTTTCTTTATATTTTAAATTTATACTTGCCAACCTACAGTGAAGATCCGGCATTTTATTCTGCAAGACGAAGTGAACGTTCGGCGCTACATTCCCTTGCCCGTGCGTGCTTGAGAGAGTTTCTAGCCATTTCCAGCAAGGTGATGCAAGCGTACGGCGTAATATATTCTGAATGGAATATCCGATTTGAGTAATTCAAAAAGTTATGTATAGATATTGAAACAGTTTTGAACATGAAACGATTTATTTGGATAAATAATAATACGAAGGTAGGGAATAAGTATATGGTTATCATGGTCTGATTTTGGTCAGAAACGACTGTTACTGCTAAACTAATAAAGTTATCCCTATAGTTTCCCTATAAAGTTCATGAATTGCACTATCATCATGATTTTTTTCCAGATTTTCAAGCCGGCAGTTTAGCTTTTAGAGGTGGGGGGGGGGGGGGGGAATGTGCCATTTAAAAATATTTCGTAAATGGAGCAATAAATCGAAAAGTAGTATTAGCAACCCCTAAGTCATTTTTAAAGACCTATTCAACGATAGCCCACAGGATGGGGCAGACGACGAAAACCCTAATAAAAATATTTTATTTTACCACTTTTAAAATCAAAGCATTTATTTCAAGTAGGCCAGTTACAGGCACTTTTGAATTCTGCCTTCATAAGCCAAAAAGCGTCATCTCAAAAAAGTGAAGACTCGAGAAAATTCATGTTTTAGTTTTTTTGATTTCGCGTCAACTTAATAAAATAGTTTTAAAATTATTCATTCATAATATTAGATACTCATACCCATATTTCATATTGATGTTTTAAAAAAAAGGATAAATATGTTTTTTTTTACCTCATTTTTGAGATACCGCTATTGGGCTTCGAATAATATGTTTATTAATATGAGTTACCGCTTTTAGGTATAGTGTGTTCATAGGAATTTTCATACAAATGTTTTTCTATACATTTTTGCTAAAAATCCATGTAAAAGAAAATAAAACACGAAAAAAGTGCATTTGGAAATATTTTTAATAAACTGAAGATTAACATAATTAGAAAATTTTAAATTTTGGAAATAGGCATCTATGTCATAAATCACTCAGAAGTAGGGAGCTCCCTCCAGAAGGACAGTCTATTGCCTGGTATTATATTTTGAAGGGATTTCAAAATATTGTTCTTCTTGGCTTGCGAAATTCCGTTTAAGCATGGTTTTCTTCTTTGGAGGTGGAAGAGTATTCGTTTTTAAAATCTGTTTCCAATAATACTAGCAGTTACATACTCACTATCAAAGGAAGTCTTGTAATTAAAATCGAAACTACCCCTCGTAGCTTCCACTTGCACTATATTGCAGATATAAGGACGTGGATTAAGGCGAGACAGTTTGTATTGCATTGTGTAATCTTGCCATTCATAAAAGTCATTGTGGTCCATTTTTTTTGGAATCACATTTTTACCAGCACTAGTCACAGCGGTATAAAAATCTTCAAAGTCATAAATCTTATTCTTCATCCGCTTCTTAGACAATTCATAAAATCAAAAATATACGGCCATTGTGTTTAAAAATAATGATATACCTCTCAGCTCCTTAGTAATATCGTATAAATTTGAGATATGCAATCTTTTCTTAGTAGGTTTTAGGTGGTTTCTGGTTGAGATAGCGCCATGTAACTACATTTAACCTGTAGGGAATTTGTTAAGCTATCAGATGCAACAAAAATCAGAAATTTGTATTGTTTTGAGATACCGCTTTTTGGCTTATGAGGGCAGTATACCATTCTAAAATCCTCATGATGAGCCCTTTGTCGAGCCGTTAAGGCTGCAGAGCGAGCCAAACATTTGAATTTGGCGCCAAAAATCCGCCATTTTGTTTCTTTTTTATTTTGATATACCCAGTGTCACTCTCACAGTAAATACGAATCTAACGACACCTCTCAAGCTATAATCCATCGAGCCGTTCAGGCTGCAGAGCGTGCCAAACATTTGAATTTGGCGCCACAAATCCGCCATTTTGTTTCTTTTTTTATTTTGATATACCCAGTGTCACTCACAGTAAATACGAATCTAACGACACCTCTCAACCTAAAATCCATCGAGCCGTTCAGGCCACAGGGCGTGCCAAACATTTGAATTTGGCACCAAAAATCCGCCATTTTGTTTTTTTAATTTTGCTATACCCAGTGTCACTCTCACAGTAAATACGAATCTAACGACACCTCTCAAGCTAAAATCCATCGAGTCGTTCAGGCCACAGAGCGTGCCAAACAATTATACATACTCTCGAAAAACATAACCCTCCTTCTGGCGCAGTCGGGTAAAAAGGGGTCCATTTGCATGGAGAATTGCAACCTGCAGATTCTGGATGCGATAAAGGCGACCGAAAGAAGATAAGACCAGAATATTGCGAGGAAGCAGCCTCAAACAGCTCGCCAGCTGATACGAAGACTCCAACCAGCAGAGTACCAAGACTATAATGTCAAATCTTTACGCTAGCGTAAAGATGCGAGGGCGTCGTGGTGTACCTATTGTGACTTCACGCATATTTACATACACTGAACTGACGAGATTTCATTCTGATTCAAGGATAGTGCGTGCTTGGCGAGCTCCTGGTCACCAGAGCCGATGATTGCAAAGTCCTCAGGAACGTCATCCTGGCCAAGGCGGAGCGCTCTGTAGAACATAGATCTATGGTAACCTATATTTCAGCTAATAAGAAGCTATAACAGCGCCAGCTTTGGTCTATAGGGACGGCGATTATTTGCATGAATGTTATTGCAAGGCCACTGCTAAAGGATCAATCTTTGTCGTAATTAAAATACAAGTTTGGGCAACCAAAGGTTTTTATATTTATGTATTCTTAATCCTAATTGTATCCATAGGATTGGATGACTGCGGTGAACGGCGCCGTCGTCTTCGTAACCTTCTCGCCGGATTCCTTCGTGATCCTCTGCAAAGATATTATACAATTCAGATATTTGCTAAATATACTTTTAAATTTAGTCTTAATTATTAAGATCATCAGGAAAGGTTTCTTTTCATTTGTACTCAAATAATGTAGGTAAGAATGTAATCATCATTACAAAATAGTTAGTCACAGCTCTCAAGTGCTTAAATTTTAAGAGCTATGTAATAAAAAATGGTAATTGTATCATGTAGAAACCAACCTTCAGCTTCTTCTCATAGGCCATCAGCTTGATGGACTTGACCTTCCTCTTGTTCTCTAGCTTGCGGACGACCTCGCGGTACTTCCATCCGACTTCGTGGGACAGGCGGCCGACGTGACAGTACTATAAGAACAAATAATTGGTTAGAACTTCTCTCTTTAGTCTGATGTAGGGTAAGACTAGCGACATGGTCTCAGACACATATTAAGTAGCAACATGGTTATTCAGTCGCAAATTACCCAAATGAAACATCATTGTAAAAAATCTTGTTGCATGACTAAAGTATTATTGGATCAATGGAGAAAATTAGGTATCCTCTTTGGTTTCCAATGTTACTAGCATCAGCAAGTAATTTGTTTCATTTTGATTGGACAGTTCAGCAAAATAAATGACAAGACGATTGTACAGTTGACATACCTTACGGCCAGGCTTCAAGCAGAAGACGCGGAGGGCTGCGGGCACAACCACGCGACGGCGGTTGTCGTATGGTGGCGGGCAACCGTCGTACGCGCGGAGCCTCCTCAGCGCGCTCTTTCCGCGCTCAGTTTTGTGTGGGATCATGCCTGGAACACAAAATTGTTCCTGGTGAACATAAAGTGTGTAACAAATGAGGTTAATGATTGTCTTCGAAGGGCTTCATAAAAGAATTCTTATCATAAACATCAAATAATGTAGGTAAAATAGTAAATAATCATTAGCAGTTTTTAAGGCTCGAGAAAGATAAGACTTAGACAAATACATAGAGAAAAAAAAGGCATAAAAAAGATGCCTTGTACATTGTTTTTATAGTAACAGGGATCGTTGTTACAGTTTACTGATATGTTAGGGATATCAGTAAACTGACTGCTTACAAAGTCTAATTGCTTGGTTTCTGGAACTAAGATCAATGCTGACACTTTGTCAAGTGCACATACAATATTGCGATTGGTTGTATGAAATACCAACAGTCATCCTCATTACTTGACTTGTACCTTTTGTCACATTTAACAAGATCGTTCCAGAAATGGCATATTGGACTTCCAAACAAAGACGTAAATCTAAATAATCCAAATGGTATGAATAATAGTCAGTAACTGAGAGTACATACCTCTGACAGTCTTCCACAGAATCTTGGAAGGGGCTCTGAAGTGGAAAGGTCCACGAGCGGGGTTCACATTGCACCTCTTGCGAAGGAATGACATGAACTTCAACTTGTTCCTGAAATACATTACAAGCATTAGTTACAAGATTCAGAAAGACACACTGATTTGAATGTCAGATTTTTATCAGATAACTTATGAGTAACAACATGTATTTTACAATATTCAGTCGCAAATTACCCAAGTAAAACATCATTATAAAGTTTGGCCTGATCTGTAGATATAACTAGGCTATTAACGTTGTCTATTCACCAACTAACACGATACTTGGTGGGTGTGCGTCCTTAACAAACACCACAATGTGCTGCTGTAAACACCATGAAACAATGTTACATCCTGCAAGTTATGTTGATGAGCGACATAAATGACGATTATTTGTAGAGATATGTTTAAGAAATCAACAAAGTTAGGTAAGATAAACAGTTGTTCTTACCTGAAGAAGTTACCAGAGATGTTGATCTGCTCACTTCGCACGACCACGACTTTGTTACCTTCCAGCAGGACCTTAGCAATGACTGCGGCCAGGCGGCCAAGCAGATGGCCACGGCCATCGATTACTATGGCCTAGAACACAAGCATTCACACTGGTTAGACACCGCCGCTGACGTACCGTATAACCTCAAAAATATTCAGACTTCAATAAATTCAATTCTGAATGTTCTGAAACACAGTATTTGTAACTGGGATGTCGGATTTTCTTGTGACAGGGAACATACGAACAGTTTCATGTAATATTGTCCCATAACAGATGCTAAACACAAGAAAGAGCACGTGTGATGCATGGACTGAGCATGTTGTTAAAACGTATCACATGGCAGAATCTAATAAAATTAAAGAATAGAAGACACATTGTAGTTTTACGTTAATTATTATATCCACTTGAAGGCATTTTACTTGATTTTCGTATTTTTTCTTCTCACCTTATTGCTAAAGCCCGTCATTTTCACGACAACAAAACGGAAAAGGATAACTTTTTAAAACAATATGGCTACCGGACGTTCATAGAATGTTGATATGTTGCCATACAAAAAATACTTTATTAGTTAGTCGATTTTTCAACTCATTTCCTTCTATAATAATGAGATTTAAATAGTTTAGAGAGGTTTGAATAGTGTCGCTCTCTCAATCATAGATTAGAATAATCTACTCTCAATATGGTGAATGTTGGCCTGAAATTTACACATAGTTTTACTTGTTTTGTGATTTCGGCGGTCTCCTCTCTATTCCTGTGATTAGAACCCTTGCCGGAACGCTCATAACTTTCGGTACCACGGGTTCCTTGTCCAAGACGACGTAACACACTGTATAGACTCAGGATGATAGGTCAGGTCAATCCAATACTGCACTAAATCAAGAAATTTCCGAAAAAAAAAACGATGTCATAAAATATCATTAGGTCCCACACTGTTAAACTTGCGCGGACTGTTACTTGCAGCTAACATCTGAGCCGCCATAAAGAATTTTGCGTTTGAGCTACCAACGTACCACTACATTTTTTATCATTACAGCCGAAAGATAATTTCGACAATGTGCCTACATAGTTTTGTTTAGCGTATAACAGGCTGGTGTCGTTAAGTGGAGTTGCGCTCCACATTGCATATACGAAATAGCACAGTTGTGCAGATTTGAATATCCAAATCGATTTAAAATAGAAAACTGCACAATTGTCAAAAGAGCATCTGTTTGCTACACGAAACGATCAAACGATGGCAGCGATCGGCAAATCTATGGTCACATGGCCAGTGTACAGACGCCAACACATCAAGCTACAATAATCTGTCTATTTTTAGTAGATTTTCAACTTTACGCTAAAGCTTTAGGTTCAAGGTTGATTGGGAAAAATAACAGTTTCGCATAGCTTGATGTGCTGACGTTTGTACATTCTTTGGCAGAGAGTTGCCAGTCATACTATCTCTAGAGCTTATTCTTCTATGTCTGCCAAATTTAACGTTGAATTGAAATCCCTAGGTATTCAAGTTTTTCCAGTTCAAACGCGCATCCGTACGCACCCTGTTTTACGTACATTATAGATCCATGGCCAAAGGTGAATCAGCTGTGATGACATTTAATCCATTATTATGACATTTCTGTTTTGGCTGTAATCCAATGGGGATTTTAAAAAATTACGTGTACTTTACGCACTAGAGTATGAGGGATACTTAGGATTTAGCCGAAAATGTTATTTTTTTAAAATAATCCTGCATAAATATTTTTCAACATGGAGATTCCATATAGAAAGATAGTGATTTACGTACTAACCTTCGTGGCCTATGCTTATACTGGCATGGGCTCTAGTATGTTAAGGAATTTAAAGGATGCAGTTCTATCGGCAGAATCAGTTTTTGGTGATATGTTTAAAAACGTCATTACAGTGGCTGAGAGGTTTAGATCCTTGCATGAAGTTTTTGACGCTGCTGTGGAAGAAGATTGCATATTCAACTGCCCTGAAGGTATTTTGTGCTTTGATTTAACTAAATAAATATTAACGATGATGTTAACAATTTAATAATATACTCAAACCATTTTCTTTTTAGGATCTAGACCAGTCCGCAACAGAAATCACATACCTTCATCAGATGGTTGTGGTTCTCTCGGCTTTGAGGTGGCCTCAGAGTACCTCCCACTGGCAGAAATGACAAAATGTTGTGATACCCATGACATTTGCTATGATACATGTAATAGCGGAAAAGAAACTTGCGACTTGGACTTCAAAAGGTGCCTTTACAACTACTGTGACAGTTATAAGTCAGTAAATGTAGCAGGAGATACAATCACAAAAGGTATGATATTTACTAGTAAGTCACAAATTCAGTCAGTTGTTCAGTCCATCCAAAGGTTGTCTGAAAGATATATAGCTAACAGTAATAAGACCGCCATTGTACCCATTGACAGAATTGAGAGCTGTTACAATTTTGGTTTACAATAAAATATAGGTATATTCTACCTTAGATAGGTCATCCTCAAATGTTTTACTTGGTCTGCAACATCAAATACGCAGACTGACCATTAAAGCTGCAACACTACCTTGTTTAAATTCTTTTCTGAATTAATGTTTTAATTATTTGATTTCAGGTTGCAAAGCTGCAGCAAAATTGTTATTTACTGGCACATTAACTCTTGGCTGTAAGTCATATTTGGATGCCCAGAAAAATGCATGCTACTGTCCTCCAGCTAAAAATAACAAGTATAAGAAATATCCAGGAAGTGGAGATTTATAGTGGACACCAGCCTGTTTTTGTATTTTCCCCCTTATTTACCCAAAGAATGTAATACCAGTTTTGTGATACTTGTGTAAGATTATTTATTCATTAAAATTTAGGGAATGGTGTAGTTCTTTTTGGGCTTTTAAACAAATAGGGATTAGGATAGAGTAATAAGAATAATGTTCAATTTTTAATTTAAGATTGTAGTTAGTAGTTTTCGCCTTTGATGTAACTTGAAGAGACATTCTCATGTTCTGGTGTCTCTTTTCTTATTTGGTAGTTGTAAACTTTAAGTTCTTTCAAATATGAAAATATTTTTCATGTTTTGTTTATACCTGTTTTATACAGAAATAAAAAGTTGGTTTGTTTATATCAGTTTATTATTTTTAGCGATAAAAATTACATCTTATTTGTTGGAATTATACCTTAATATTAAATAATTTATTAGCTAAATTTAGATTTAAATGGGGCTTCTTACAAATCTCATGCAAGCGCTGGAAGGATGAGCAAGCCATCACATTTCAGGTGATTGCTGTATTGTACCCCCTTATGGGAGGTCAGGCCTCTATAAATACACACTACTAAATGGACGCATAATCAAATACATATTTTATAGTTCAATATGTTGAGCGTATAAAAATAATTCATTACAATGTAAATAAATGCTTGTAAAAATATTTAATAATGGATTAATTAATTTTTTGTTTGATCTCAGTGATTTTACCTTAGCATCAAAACATAAATCTGAGCGATTACTTGTTACAGTTCGAGATAACAGATTTTATTCTATGTAAGTAGTTCTTTGATTTCTTCTTTTTCTGCAGCTTCGATGTATGGTGTTCCATCTGGGGTTTTTCCATTCTTAGACGCGCCCTGTAAGATAATACAGTTTGTTAGTTTATGATAGACTGAAACCAAACAGTCATTGTCTTATCCATAATTAATGCATGAGTCACAGCAATATTTATTTTAGCTTTTTTCAAGTTTTTCATTGTCAAATAAATTCCACAAAACACTGTGTAGCTGTTATTTAGTTTTACGAGAATAATGCATGAAATTAATTTCTAACCATAACTGTGAAATTGCAAGTCATGCATACTAATTTTGCAAAAAAGCACCATTCACTGTTACTTACATTTTTGAGTAATGTCTTAACACAGTCCGTATGACCTTCCCAAATAGCTGCTAGCAGTACAGAGATGCCATGTTTGTCCAACATCTGAAATATTCATTTTATTAGACAAATGATACTTTTTAGTACAAATGTATTGTCTTGAATGTACACACTTACATTAGGGTCTGCTCCCTTGTCTAGCAGATAGTTGAGAACAGCAGTTTGTCCATAATCAGCAGCATAGTGCAGAGGAACTCTTCCATCAATTAGAGCATTGACATCAATTTTCTAAAACAAATACATTTTCCTTGTTCTTATGATCATAATTAGATATTTTAATTGGGGAATTCAAGAAATATCATAAATACTCCGATCATTCTAGCTGTTTCATACCGTAGTATGCAATAATGCGCCTGCATTGGGCGTACCTTTTTAACAATAATAATTAAATCTCGGTTAACTTATATGTTTCACCATAGTTTTAATATGTATAACCACTGCAGTCATGACTATTTTAAGAGAGATAATAGTATGCGATTAAGTTTCCGTTTGTTGTAATCTCCTCATTTTCAACTAAACTTTACTTGAAATTAATGAGAAACATTGCTTTCTCTTGCCAACGAATAAAAATGATCACGTAGATTGAAAACTGATTTACAGACTACGTGATCCACTTACCTTGTTTTCTACGATGTCTTTTACTTGGTCAATATCGCCGTTTTTAATTCCCCAAACTAATTCACTCATTGTTGCGTACTTTCTAAATCCTTTTACGAACAATATTCTCAAGATTTATTTCGGAATCGAAATAACAATGGATATGGCGTTCTTTGACATGACATCTGTCAAAAATAAGGATGTGCCATAGAACTACGGTTTTTAGTCCTCACACAGCAGATTGTTGGATTGATCTAATGCCAAAGATATTTTTTTCTATAAATAACTATAGACATTACGATTTATCAAAAAACTCCTCAACGCTCTCAAACGGAAATGTGCCCAAGAGACTAGCAGCCCGTAGCATTGCCACTACCTGTATAATATGTAGTAAAAGTACTCTGAGATTGCCACGTTTATTCTTTGGACAAGGCAAAAACCAGCCCTTGGGTTACGGGAAGCGTCAACTAAACTTTTGAATATTTAGCAATCAGAGGGCTCAAAAATATCGTAAGCCGCAAGGGCCCTATATTTACGCAGGTAGACGTGGGGCAATTTTCGTAATTTTAAAAAACTTGGACTTTAATTTTTCTTTACGAAAAATCCAAAATTTTTGTTAGTTTACGAACTAACACTACAAACGTTATTTAATTCGGAAAGTGACCTTCATCATTCAATTTTTTTTAGTACATACAAGCTTCCAAAAAGGCTAAGCAGATGATCATGATTTTGACGTATTTGTGCACAATGAGCTAAACCTGTATATACGTATATACAAATGCCATGGATTTCCGTTTTTTTTTTTAAATTAAACCAAACCATGGATTTCTGTTGGGCAGCACATGACAACTGACTGACATTGCTTGCTTGCTGACAGAAAGAATTGACAGTAGGGATTGGCAAGGGAAAAAAATATATCGAAATTTAACGTATCGACAAAGAGTTCGTTAAGTGTCGATAACTATCGAGTGAAAAATATCGATATATTGATATATCGTCAATTTTCGTATGATTATTCATACATATTCCCAAAGCATTCCAAATTCGTACAAAAGAATAGACATGAAGAAAACAGTATTTTTTATTAATTTATTTATTTCAATCAACCTTGGAACAAATAATAAGAATTAAAAAAATATTATATATAAGAGCGGCTAAGAGAGTTCTTCGGTACCATAAGGAGACTGTACACCTCAAACTTTTATACAAACCAGGTCACTCCTACCCAACAGGATATGCCGATGCAGACTATGGGAATAACATAATAGATGGCGATCCTTTACAGGATTCATATTGGAGTGGAGCTCCCATCATGGGAAGCGCGCAAGCAGCGCACAGTCACTCTTTCCACGATAGAAGCTGAATACATGGCTCTTGGGGAAGCTTGCAAGGAGGCAATATATCTAAAATCGCTCATTTCAGAAATATTCGCCATCATTCATCCAATCGTCATTCACTCAGATATTCAAAGCTCAATTAAACTGGCTCACCACAACACATATCCCGCATGCATTAAATACATAGACATCAAACACCATTTAATTCAAGACTCACTTGCACATCACAACCTAACCCTGAAATATGTAACAAGTAATGATAACATTGCCGATATTCTCACAAAACCATTACCAAGGATTAATCATGATCTAGATGTGCAAATCTCTTAGGTTTAGTTTAGTGTAGGTATTTTCATTATTATTATAGGTATGTTTATAGTTGTGTTCTAAATAGTGAGTGATAGGTATGTATGTAAAATATATTCTGTATGTGTATAAAAAAGAACATTATTTCTTTTTTTTCTTTTTCTTGTAAATGTATACAGAATATATTTTTTGTGTGTTAGTGTTAAGGTGGATGCGCCAGAGTGGCCCGCGAAATTCAAATTTTCTTACGTTTTTTGCAATTTGCAGGTCAGTGTCAGGTTGTATGTTGATTAAACTATGAATCGCGGCTGTAAGACGTATGTAGTTATAGAATTATAATCATCAAAATCATCAATACAACCCTCCAAGCTCATAAAGTTGTATGAATTAAAAAAAAAAATTTTTTCAAGGTCAAAGTCATTCCTGCACCTTTATGCACTTGGAGGGTTGTATTGATGATTTTGATGATTATAATTCTGTAACTACATACGTCTTACAGCCGCGATTCATAGTTTAATCAACCTACAACCTGACGCTGACCTGCAAATTGCAAAAAACGTAAGAAAATTTGAATTTCGCGGGCTACCCTGGAGCATCCACCTTAAGTGCACAGTTAACTTTGATTTAAGATGTTTTTATATAATTATTCTCTGTAATTTTTTTATTCCATATACAGGGTGCCTATATTACGGGGAGGTGTTAAAACCTTTATAGTCTATTAGGCACATCCTGGCCATTACTCTTTTGACAAACTGTATATATCTGTCACTTCACTTCTCTTGATATACGTTTTATAAATATACGTTTATAAAAACGAAATTGATACGAATTCGATACTCTAAAATAAATATCGAATATATCGCGTTAAAAATTTCGATGATATATATCGATGATTGAATGGAAAAATTTCGATATTTTTATATCGAAATTTTTTTGCCCATGCCTAATTGACAGAACAGAAAGTTGACAGAAAGTTGTTTTTGTGTCTTACGTTTGCTATGCTTACTTTGCTATCGTTAATTTTGAATTTTCAAAGTATTTAAAAGTTAAAGGTTTCTGAGATAAATATGGAAGAAAGTTTTGAAGGATTAGTTGTAATACCTCAAGATTCACGCGCTGCCACCAATCACGTCGTGGTAAAGAAAATTTAGGTTGGCTTGCTACTTTTTATGTAAAAATGGTAACCAACAATAACGTTCCTTTAAACTTTCAGAGCCTGTTACTGGATAAAATTCAACCTTTAACTCTTCGATTACGTCGTAAACTATTGTCTTATGACAAAAATGGAGAGGATATTTCAAAAGTTCGAGATGTTTACACATTATGTACAAGTCAAATAAATAAATGTTTTATTAATTTATTTGATGTCTTCAAAGTAGAATTTCACCACCACACTCTTCTACAGGTAAGATAAAAAAGATCATTCTCCCTGTAGCGAATAAAAAAATAGAACCAATCATGTCCTATTAAGTTTCATTTCAAATTATCGAAAAAACATCACAAATTGATTGAAAAAAAAAAATCTTTTTGCGGAATTCAGTAGAGTCGTTTTAGTGTTGTAGACATAAATTATGAAACAAAGTTCAGTACCCATAGAGATTTAATGTAATTATGCAACAGAATCCCCGAAACTTGACTACATAACCAACCTTATAAAAAAAATTAAGATCAACTTTTTGCGATGTCACATTTCAGGAAAGTCGTCAGTATAATCTGGAAAGATTATCCTGGTGCATTAACAGACTACTATCAATTGAGAACTATTTGGATGGAACATCAGCCTCAACGGACATGGATGAAAGTGGCAATGATTCCTTCAACATGACTACCATGTATTTTGTCAACTGGATTGACCATACATTTGAAGTTCTTGGTAAACTCGCCACTGCAATCTATAAGACTGACTATAAGGAGTCTGAAGTACTTTATATTGAGTGGAAAGATTATGTAAGTTTTTAAAGAATAAACACTATGGCTGTGCTAAGCATATACGCGCTGAGCTAAGCACCTATTGCTGTTGCACAATAGCCAAGCATCAATTCAAAGATAGAGACAAGACCATGTGTGAGTCTTAGCATGTGCTAAATAAGGTTCAAGGTTCATAAATATCTCAGCCTGGGAATGGTGAGGAAAGTCTAGTGGTTCTAACTGTCTATTATTGCATTTTCAGATGGTTGAGTGTGTGAGTGAGCTTCATATCTCAATTGATGAACTCCTGCTATCAGCTATGACTCTGTGCCGATACTGTCTGGCTGATGATCAACACATTGTGAAAGCTCGCTGCCAAGTGGTAATTATACTGCAAGCTGATTTCAATAATCCAATATTTTTTATGGAGACATATTATTCTCCTGCTCCTATCCCAGTTAATTTTGAGATGGTCCAGCATGTATTCTTCCATACTTTTATGGAGATGTTTTTTTTTCATATTATTCTCCCGCTCTTATCCCTATTAATTTTGGGATGGTCCACCTTGTCTTCTTCCATACTTTTCTAATACTTTATTATCCCTTGATCTGTCAACGAAGTAGACAAAATAGTTAGTCAATTGTGTCTCGAACAAATCGGTCCGTTGACAGATCATGATTTATCTCAGTAGTCACTTTTAGTCCTATCATATTCAAACAGAAAACAAGGTAAAAAATAGCAAGTGTCAATAAATCTTCTTTTTAATTACAGGTTTTGAGAGAAACAAAAGCATTGCTAAGTGAATTGATAGAAGGCGACCTCGGTTCAACTGTCAAAGCTACACCAGAGACATTAAAGCTGCCCATAATGCCATCTAATGCCAATGTCCTCATAGATGTGTTGAAAGATGTCCTGTATGCTTTGGAGACTAACACTAATACTGCTCTACTAGCTCTAGTAGGACACTGTTTTACCTACAACAAGTCCCCTATAGCCATTCTAAAGGATCATTTCAATAACTCTACTAAAGGCACTTGCTCCTGTTTAGTCAAGAGTGAGGATGAAGTCACGGAGGACTGCTCATTTGTGAAGGATTTTGATTTGTACAATGAGAGATTGCTGCAGATTGGAAACTTTGCTGTTTCTTGCTCCTCTGATCAAAGTAGTAAGCACATTCATTATATAATTATCATCATCATCATTGTCCTGTCATTGTGTGTCCCAATTTATTTGGAGTCATCACAGCATGTCTTCTTCCGTACTTCCCATACTTTAGTCGTCATCTCTGTAGTCATTACCTTTCTATAGTTGGTGCCAGTTAAGATCGCAATAGCGGTCATTGCCCTTTCCCTAATATCTCTTCCTACGAAACAAAAAAAATGAACCATGTATCGTTTTTCATTAGAAAAAAAGTTTAAGATCACGATAGATAACAATTCAAGACTTAAACAGGCTTATTTTTGGATTTCAAAGTTAAGAACTTTAATAAATGTAGGTGGGTGGGTCAATGACTGCTTTTGCGATCTTAACTGGCACCAACTATAGCCGTATCATCTTTCAATTGAAATCAAATAATAATTATGTTGTACATTTTGTTAAATACAAGCTTAGAATAATTTGTTGACTGTATTTTTCCAGGAATCTTGTCTTTACGCAGTGGTCTAGCCAGCTTGGAAGCCCTAGATCCCCATTTGGTGCCGGCATTAATGATGTCGCCAGATAGCCACCATGCTACGTTACTGATCAACTCCTGGATGCATGAGGTTCAGGAGATTCGGGATAATGTATTCTTGATCGTGGATCCAAGTGCTTTTGCTGAGGTATGATGTACTAACAAATAGATTGTGCTTTGAAACAAGCTCAGTAAAGGGGTTTTTAAACCAAAAAAGGCATGCAAATTCTGAAGGCGATTTCTCAATAGTTGCTTGGAGGATGTGCCCAGCATATGACCAGCAGCAGTATTTTGGGTTCTTCAAGATATTGTTCAACCAGTGTTTAGTAGTAGACCAATGTTTTTCAGATATCAAAACAGATGATGCATCAAAGACTGCTGGTAATATTAAACAACAATTGCTACAACAATGTGGATGTGTGTGCAGTTATCAACATGGGATGCATGGTGTATGACTTCTTCCATGTGTATGACAAGTGTGAGCCTGATGCTTTGGGCCACCATGACAAACTGCTGCAGTTGTTGGCTGACTTGGATAAAGGTAACTGGTATTATCTTATCTTATTTTATTTCAGGTTAGTGCAGTATTTTTTTTATCTTCCATACTTCCCTAAACGTCGTCATCTAGGTAATCACGCCCTTAACCCTTTTGCGCCATATCATCTTTCACTCAGTCCATTCATTTGTTTTTGTCGTGACCAGTGACCCTTTTTTTTGCTCATTTATCAAATTAATTATTACGACATTTTTACTGTTACAGTACAAAAGGAATGCAAAATAGTCAGCAACCTTGTCAGCTCAAATGACGATTTTGTGTATGATGTTAAGATGCCGAAAAATAACAAGGAAGTGACCTTAGATCAACTTATAAAACGGTTGAAACTTCTATACACATTGGTGACCAGAATTCATGGTTTACATCATCCTAAGGAAAATGAGGACCAGTGGCTTGGGTGCGAAGGTGAGGAGAAACCACAAATGGTTTATAAGAATGCAACACACACGGTCATAAAGAATTCTGATACGTACGTAAATTCACCTAGAAAGCCTCTTAATAACATGTCCAGAACAGTTTTCGGAAGGACCAATGTACGTTCGTCGACCAGAAATTTCCCTATATCAAAATTATCGAAGCGCTTAAAAACCAAGATGTGTAGCGAACTCAGTTTCTCTGTACAATTGGACCAATTATTCAGCACTCCAGGTGTTGAAAAAAATGCTGCTTGTGACGAAACAGTGTTTGTAAATAAGCAATTGGGTAAAGTAAGAGACGCGTCATTCTCGGTACTTTACAACTTTTCGCCAATACGGAATCGACCGTCGTTGAGGAAGGCGGTTCTGAACAGACAGTGCAAGATACCTGTTTACAGGGATATTGAAGTCAACAATGTCACTTGCGAAAAGGAAGAACTTATGGATGAAACTACAAGTCTACAAATAACAGGTACACAGGGGCTTAGAAAAGAATTTTTCAATACACTTTACAAAACTGGTTCTTAACGCACTACGATTAGGTTCAACATGCAATGTATTTCACACGGGTGCGATTTTTTTCATTTTCCAACACGTGTGCGGGAATGAAAATTGCCACAGATAACCATACCTATACTTAGTCCAAATTGGTTCAATGCATAAAGTCGGAGGTGAATGTTTTTTTTTAATTTTGGCAAAGCAATAATGCGTCTTTACGGCGTAAATATTTTTTGAATATTCAAATTGTGTTTATAAATAGAATATCATGGATAAGCATGATTATTTTAAACTAATATTTTCTTTTATAAAAAAATTAACATTTATTTGTGTTCTAAATTTAAAAATATAAAAAAAGAAACATTTTTTTATATTAGGCTGTTTAGCGGCTTCATACCTTTGCTTCTCTTTCATCCTGGCAAAAGCAAAGCGCGGAAAAAAAGAAAATTTTCACTTCTCATGCTCTAAAAGTACGCCAATATAGCCCTACGAAGCGGGACTAAAGTGACCACTTTAGTCCCTAGGATGTAACAAGTAATTAGTTTTTTCATTTCCTTCATGTGACATAGACAAACTCAAACAGCCAGTTAATATACTACTACTGTGGAGTGTAGACCATCTTCATTGCGAAAATGTTGAGAGTTTTAGTTCCATGGTTTTTCCGCAAGGAAGGTGGCGCCATGCGTTTTAAATTGTTAATCTGTGACTGGTTTAGAAGAAAAAACTGACCGCGAAAATTTCAGAATTTTTGTCAAGTGTAAATTTGTTCGGTTTTATATAAATTTATTAAGAATGTCCAGTGACAGTGAATAGTTTGACGTCGAGCAAAGAGCAAAAGACATAAAAGATAATCTTTTGCCGCCAAAAACGCGGAAGATTTACATAAAAACTTACGAAAGTTCTATGGTCTGGAGGAATAATAAATGTTTTTGTACTAAATTTACTATTTTTCTCGCACTCAAAGTGAAAAGTACAGTTTGCACCTCGAGACTAAACGCTAACTTAATATAGGTACCCTTGGTTTCATTGACTCCCTCGCACGCTCGAGAGTCAAACCACCTCTGGTATATTATGGCTTCGTTTAGTCCCTCGATATAAAATATACTATAAAATCAAAGTTTCTTATTATTTCATGACAAAAATATTTTTCGTTCTTTTATTTTATTTCTTCAAAAGTGTATTGAAAAACGTCGTTTGATACACGTGGGCATTTGTTATTGCAGTTCTCGGCTCAAAAACACGCTCGCCTGCGGCTCGGGAGTTAATTTGGCCTCGGATGCAATAACAAACTTTCTCCACTTCTATCAAAATGTACTATACCATCATTCGTTTTTGCTTCACGATAGATACTACATTCTAATTTTGTTTCAGATATTTTGAATCAAATGAACGAAATGACGAGTATGTTGTCTACTACGCAGCTAACACATCCCAAAACAACAAATCAAGTGGATAGCAGAAATGACAAAGAAACGAAAAATGTACTAAGAATCAATGTGAACAACCAGAATACTACAATAACCAAACACATTTGGAATATACCAGTAAATGCTAGCAATGTGGAGATGCCTTTAGAAGACAGTACTTCAAACATGACTCAGCCTTCCAATGTGGATACTTTGGAAAGAATCCATGATTTGGAATATGTTGAAAGCAAACTAAACAGTTTGAAATCTCAGTTAGAAACTAGTTTGTAATTAAAAATGTATCCACTGCAGCTGCAACTAAGCCGAATTTTGTTTATCGCCGTCCAATATGTTTTTATTAAGTTGACAATTTTATTAAGGTTTTATATTTTATTTAAGGAATAAGTGTATTTTTTTAAAGTATAATAATTGAACTTTTACGTATAACCTTTTGTTGTTTTTCTCTTATACACAACCTATGTCGAACTACCCTCCTGACAAATAATTTTATTGGTTTTCCTGTTGAATACAGTAGGTGTACATGAGTGTGGTAGAAAAATCAAGTGTTCTTTCCCTGGCTAAAGACGTTGCGTGACCGACTTTTGCATATTCACTTTTTCACGCTAATGGTTTTCTTATTATTCAGATTTTTAGGGTTCCGTAGTCCTGACAAGGAATCCTTATAGTTTCGTCATGTCCGTCTGTCTGTCCGAGGTTTTGCTAAGAGACCTTTGGTACTAGAAAGCTGTAACTTTTTAGAGGTGTGCCGACAAAGTGGTAAAATAAAATTTTGGAAATATATTTTTTTGGGTACTTCCCCCACATGTGAAGTGGGGGTGATTTTTTTTCGTCGTCTACCCCATCGTGTGGGGTAAAATGAGTTAGGGGTTGTTAATACTACTTTTCGATTTAATGCTCCATTTACGAAATATTAAACTTTAAAGTGCAATTTTTAGTTCTAGTAGGGCGTCCCCCCCCCCCTCTAAAAGCTAAACTGCTTGCTTGAAAAATCTGGAAAAATTCATGATGATAGTGCATTTCATGAACTTTAAAGGATAACTATAGCGGTTAAGATAACTTTATTAGTTTAGCAGTAATAGCCGTTGTCCCGTTGAACTTGGGTGTTGGATAATTTTGTACCAAATACAAAATCCTTAGAATAAATCCTATAAAGTGATTAAGATGAAGTAGTTGCTTGTTTGTAACGGGTAAAGACTTGCATTGAAAAATAAAATCTAAAATAAAAAAAAAACATAATAAATTATGATAAGTTTCACAAAGCTGCCGCTAGATGGCGCTGTACCAACGGGTTCGTTCTTTATTGTGATAACGGGCTACTACGGAACCCTACACTGCGCGTGGCCCGACACGCACTTGGCCGGTTTTTTACACTTTAATTAGTCGAGTGTAACGGTAGGAAAGTGATGAGTTAGTACGTGCGTGTGTTTTTTACTGTTTCGACGTTTATCCGGTCGACACCCTCTTAAGTGCACGCAGTGCTCTGTAGATTCTATTCAATTAATCTTTTATCATACGTACTTAATTCTTCATTATCGCTTGATTGATATGTTCAATTATTCAGACTTCTTCCAGTTGGTCAGTGTTGCAAACTTGCAAGACTTTTTGATCGAACTAATTTCCCTTAGATTTGCTCCATTATACCAACTGATTTGAGTCATCATTTTTAAGATGGACGTTAACGATGGTCGTAAAATTACCATTTAACTACAGTTTTTACTAATCTATTGTAAATCGCGAGTATCTTCGGCGTGCGTTTTACACATTAACATAATTTATTCCACAGTATATAAGCGCGATCTATTTCACGTGCCTCACAAACTACTTGCTTCGGAGTTCGCGACAAACGTTCGTTCGGGCTCTTCCTGCAGAAAATCTGGAGATGGCTTCGATAGTTATTTTCTCATTTTTGGTAAATACCCAATTTTCTTTTGGATTTGTCTAGTCACTTAAATATCTTCCAAGATTTCCTACTGTTATCTTTCATTGTTACTTTTACAGATTAATCTGGCTCTAATCCAAGGGAGGATTGAAGTGGGTAAGTTGAAGTTATAGTTGCACGCTACTTGCTTCTCAACTATAAACAATTTTTAATTAATATAATTAATTCGCTTTTTATATTCCAGGATCGGGACCTGGTTTTCGACCAGACAATTACACCCACTTCGACGTCTACGCTAGCGCCCTCAGTAAAGCACATTACAGTCCCTGGGCCTGCGATTACAGGACTGAGGTAATCAATTCCTTCTTCCTTGTATTTCGTATTTTTGTGATTTCCTACTCCATTGATTTCCAGTTTTCCAGGCCATTGTCGAAGGACCGATGGTGTGTGGAGTAAACGTGTTCTGGTGTGGCAAGCATAGCGTGGGGTGCCCACATCTAGATAGAACGAGAAACTTGAAACTAACTTGAAAATATGGCTGTGACAGATTGAATGCGGACGACCGGGTGTCGAGGCGCAGGTGTCTAGGCGCAGCTTGGGAGTGGCCTGTATGGCATGTCTGAATCAACTCAGCCTATCACAATCCATTGATTCTGATAGGCTGAGTTGATTCAGACATGTTCCTGAGATGTGGGCAACATCACAAGATACTGTTTGATCTTCCTCGATCTTTCGATGACATTTGATTTCATTGATCACAGCTCAGTCCTTCCAAAGTAGATAATAATACTAAATATCTCCGTCGGTATTCTTCCGAGCTTGTTATTATGACTATTTTGAAGACCATCTAAGTATCTAGTTACATAGAACCTCCTCCTTTTTTGAAGTCGATTAAAAAGAGGTGTACTCCAAGGTTCTATTCTATGTCCTTTAATTTCCAACATTATTTTATTCTTTATTTACCTACTCATTATTTTTCGTATGTGTATATTACAATATTTGTTTCTAATGTTTACAGCCAGGATATAGATGTCTCAGTTGCAGTAGCGCACTCCACTGCTACATCGGCAACTTCGCGCTCCTAGTTCAGTGCGCCGGCATTTTCCCGTTCTGCCGTAATGGTTATTGTTCGAGGTTTAAAACTGAAGGATGTACCGAGGAAGCGGATCCTAGTCTTGAGAGTCACAGCACGATGCCACCTTACGTTCAAACGTTCAACAAAGTAAACAAGACTACAGTAGCATCGAATGCGCCAGTAAACCATGAAATATCGGAACCTGTGTTACATGACCCAGTTCCGCAAGAAAGTTCTTCTAAACCAATCGCCACTCAGTCAAATGATCCGAACAAAATTAGTGGACAAAGAGTGAAACCAACTAACGCAGCGCAAACAAACAATGTTCCTCACGTTAACAAGAAACCGAAAGACTCACCACAGTCGCAGTGATGTTGGGTTGAGAATGTCTTTATTTTGTAAGAAATAAAAATTTATATAAAATATTTATTAGTCCTAATTATTGTGATATTTATTTATTTCGGGTAAGGCTTAAGTATTGACGTGCAAAACTCAGAAATGCACAGTAAAAACAAAAACACATCTTGTGTGCGGGGAGCTCCCCCTTGGACAACTATAGTCTCCGCCGGATAAGTAGGAATTAAAGGTCATTGACCCGCATACATTTATTCAAATACGTAGGTAATTTCGAAAACAAAAATAATGACATAAACTTGTCCCAAAACGACCTTTATCCGTGATCCTTGACTTTTTTTAGTAATAAAAAACGATTCATAGTGTATTGTCGGGGTACCTACGCAGAGAAATTAAGGAAAGAGCAATAACCTTTAATTCCTACATAAACTGGCGGAGACTATATTCATACTTCAATTATATGATATGATACTAAGCTGCTCTACCTGCGTATTAACCGATTTTAAAAAAAGGAGGTTCTCAGTTCGACTCTTATAATATTTATACTTATTTCCAAAAACTACCATACAATGAGGTAATAAGAAAAGAATGGAATATTTTATTATTGAACTAATTCATGATCACTAGTTATCGAACATTTTCTTTTTGTTGTATCCGCATAATGGAACTTGTCGCCTTGCCACTGCAAATTTGTTACAATACTGAGTAATTATATTTTTTATTTTAATTATATGTTTGCGCGAATGGACTTTTGCGCGACTAATAACCCGTGTATATAATGTAATAAATCTCATACAGAATGGAAGGTTATGCTCGTTTCTAATCTCGAATTTAATGATCATTCATTGTTCATTGTTTTTCTGGGTGAAATCCAAGATGGCGGCCATGCAAATTTCCAGATTTTTCTCCATGAATGTCGCTTACATGGGTTTTTTGGGGTCGCTGATAACGAAAATGAGGTCAAAATAAAAATCCAAGTGACACCCTTAATGAAAAATTCGATAATTTTCATATTCGCAATTATTGATTTTGACCCCATATTCGTTTACCCATGACAAAAAAATGCTACTTTTTGCAGCCGCCATTTTTGATTTTGATACATCGTAAGGAATCTAATTTCCCGCAAGTTTCCGTTCGTGCTTGTCTTCCGCGCATGTGAGTAAAATTTAAAAATCTTAGCTATAAGCGTAATCCTTCTTTTCTCTGCAGTTGTTTAAAATAATTAAGTAGAGCAGCCTGCATGACATAACTTTAGCGCGATAGCATGATTGTGCGAGTAAGAAGTGAAAAACAATTGATGATATTCCGGAAAATAATTGACGATATTCCGGAAAATAATTGACGATATTCCGGAAAATAATTGACGATATTCCGACGTCCTTCAACCTCGACCTTATTATTATTATACTCTTTGGCTGGGCGGTCACTAAGGAAATATGGCAAACGTTTCTGTATATAAACTGTAATTCTATGGGTGTTTTGGTATACTATAATTTTCAGTTTTCGTTAATTTTTATGATTCTTTTTATTTTGTCGTATCGTTCAACATTGGCCCTTCGATAAAATCGAATACCTATTAACACAAATCTATTGACAGAAACTATGTATTTTTTGAGAAAAAAAAACCGCGAATTTTGACGACTTTATCGTAACCAAAAAAAAAAAAAATTAAAAAAGACCCGACTGCATAAAAAATTACTAATAACTTTAAATAAAAACTGAAAAGATAAAAACAAGTTCAAGAAACAGGACCTATTGACTGCAACAGTCGGGACCCATATTGGATGTAATGATTTTAGTCTAGATTATTTAATGGGTTCCGACTACTAGAGTATTAAATTAGGTTAAATTGCATTAATTAAGTAATTTGGACGGTTCAATTTGGCTGTTGTGTCGTGTCGTTTTAAATTGTATTTTTTCTCATAATGTCATACTAACATAGCTCCTAAGTACTCGCTACTAACCCATATGGACCCTTGTTCGAAATAAAGTTTTTTGATTTGATTTGAATACACCTGGTCTTGGTCTTGGTCTTGGTATTGCGCTCTCAGTCTTAGTCTTGGTCTTGCAGCAAGAGTCTCGCAAGTCTTGCGAGACTCTACTACTTAGACTAGACTAAACGCAAAACGGACGAAACGTCGGGCCTATATTAAAGGTAAAATTCGCGATAAATACCCGTTTACATATGTTTTATAATGTAGACTGGACTACTTGCAAATACCTGTTAGCCTATTGCAGTGGCGGGAGAGCAACGAAATGGATCCAAAGCCCCAACTATACAAATGACGATATTTGGTTTTGGGTTTTTCAATAATTTGTTGTGTAATTGAACGGTAATCTCTAAATCTAACTTAGAGCTTTTTTAAAATGAACCTATGGAAAGCACTGACATGGCATATAACATTTACAATCTTGCTGCACACATTTTAGTAGGTATATCACTCACTATCTCTCATTTACCGATATTAACAATGATTATTTCGGAATCAAAAAAATCGCAATTCAATAGATGCGATATGTACCTACTTAGTTAATATTGTTTTATCATCAACAAGTTTTGTAAAAGATAATATAATTATTATCCCGCCCAACAGCTTTAAACGCTGTAGTGTTTGAATTCGAGCTATTGTGAGAATGTTAAGAATGTATCTTCTATAACTCAGAGCATTCAATTTATACCTGCTGCTGAGACATCTTCTAGGTCATTTAATTTTATCCTCTTGTGCCAACCCTACCAAAATAGGTAACAATTTTGTGTGCCTCTGTCCGTAATCTGTGGCGGCGAATGCCTCGCTCAAACAGTGTCAAATGCTGTGTGATACACTTGTTGCAGTCTTTGATAAACCGCGGCGTCTTTGTCGGTAAATTATCAAATAAGTAAGTACATAATACACCGACCGACCAACGGTTTATTCGCGGAACGTCAAATTTTTCCAATCAACCATGAACCTTAATGCTTTAGCGATAAAGTTGAAAATCTGTTAAAGAAACTTGACAGACTGTACTAGTTTGATGTGCTGGCGTCTGTACCATAACATAATTGGCTGGCGTAAAAACTGTTACTAGTACTAGACCTACTCGACTCGCTGTTAGTTTTAAATTTTGCTGAATACTGGGCCATTCAAGTACGTAAGCAGATTTTTTACAATTATTTACCCCCCCTTCCCCTTGTCAGCAAAAGTAAGCAAACAAACCTCTTCCCCCCCTCCCATGCTTATGTATTATTTAAAAAGAAATTTAGGCAAGTGCCAAGTGAGTGGCGTGCGGTAATTCCCCCACTCACTTCTAAGCGAGTACCTATAACGTATTCATTATTTGTGGGAATCCCCGACATGTGTGTTTTGTTTTCAAGCATAGACTATTTGTGGGTTTATGCCATTTGTGTGAAAAAGTAAATAATAACTGCTGACGTAATCACGATATCGACCAAAGCAAAGCAAAGACTCCCCCCTCAAGCGCTTACGTAATACTTGAACGCCCCCTAGAAGAATAATATAAACTTTGAAACACAAGTAGGTACCTACATAATGTTTACCAACCTACTAACTTTAGATCTGCACATTAGACATTAACAAGCATAATATAATACTACCTACAAGGCATGAAATGAGCTTTGTCAGAAAGTTATGCTAGGTACATTTTTATCACATGGGAATACCTATATTTGTGAGTAGCACGCTAGCAACTTAATAAATAGTCGAAATATTATAATCAATACAATACCTTCAGTGTTATGACGATACGGTTTTGATACTGGGGAACGTCTATCAAAATCAGGATTTAAACCAAATCCCTACTTAATAACGCCCAAAGCTCAGTTTGACTTAACTGCGAGACGCAAGAGTCTTGCAGGCTTAGTCTTGTTCTTGCTCAAATCTTGCAGGGTTCAGTCTTGGTCTTGGTCTTGCTACAATAAGTCGGTCTTGGTCTTGGTCTTGGTCTTGCAAAAATGCAAGAACAAGACCAAGACCGCAAGACCAAGACCGATTTTGGGCAACACTAATTTTGATATACCCAGTGTCACTCTCACAGTAAATACGAATCTAACGACACCTCTCAAGCTAAAATCCATCGAGCCGTTCAGGCTGCAGAGCGTGCCAAATATTTGAATTTGGCGACAAAAATCCGCCATTTTGTTTTTTTTATTTTGATATACCCAGTGTCACTTTCACAGTAAATACAAATCTAACGACACCTCTCAAGGTAAAATCCATCGAGCCGTTCAGGCCACAGAGCCTGCCAAACATTTGAATTTGTCGCCAAAAATCCGCCATTTTGTTTTTTTTTATTTTGATATACCCAATGTCACTTTCACAGTAAATACGAATCTAACGACACCTCTCAAGCTAAAATCCATCGAGCCGTTCAGACCACAGAGCGTGCCAAACAATTATACATACATACATACTCTCGAAAAACATAACCCTCCTTCTGGCGCAGTCGGGTAAAAAGTAACGAGCCAACTTTGAAGACAAGGATATGAAGGTATTTATTGGCTCGATAGATTTTGCGATTTAGCCTCTTTTGCCTCTGAAGGAGTGTGGAAACTGAACTCGGACTTATTTTCTTCCAAGTGGCAATTTTGATACTGTAGACCCATCATATTTTGTTTGTAGATCAGTTCACAGACAGTCTACATTAGTTAGTTTCGTACGTATCTTATTTCGAATCTAAGTAACTATACAAATAGGTAAACTGGTACCTACATATGTATCGACTGCAGTGGTATCTTTGGTCATTTAAATCAAAGAGACAGCAACTGGATATCGTTGGTCCCGATGCAACCAATCAGTGTTTGATTTGTATCTTTGATCGCGTCGCTTTGGGAATTGCCCGGAGTCCTTAAAAAGCATCGATGCTGAAAGGTCACTTATGATGATCCCCTTGCAAGTTAAGTTACATAGTGTCTGGTTTCTTGATTTATTGTATAAATCAATACACGTACCTACTTATCTACCTATAGTACTCCTTTTAACTAAAAGGAAAACGTAGGCTGAACAAAACACTTGATGTAGGTATTCCCAGTCATGAGATGTTACATCGATTAAATTCTATTCAGTTGACTTACTTTAAGTTTCACAAAAGACTTGCGAAGTTTCGAAGCCTTACTTATTTCTATTTGAGCCTTTGAGGTCTCCGAAAATTTCATAATTAATTTTCTATTAGCAATGTCGGGAAAATACATAATTTTGAAGGAGCTTTTGTAAACTGTGGTGTGCGATATAATTAAACTCGTTCTGAATATGAACGATTTTTTTCGAGGGCTTTTTTTTGTATTTTATCTTGTATTCGAGTATTTTATTTTGAGCCTGTAGAACTAAGCAACAGTGATGATATTGGTGTGATGGAGTCGGATCGATGCCTACTACATTTATGAAAAAAACTTTATTTTGCCCGCTGCTTTGCCAGAGTGGAGATCCGAAACTATCCCATGGGAAATTACCGGGGTAAGAAGTATCATAGGCTACTTTTACTTATTCAGGTCATGGTTTACCCCCTCACTAAATTTCATCCAAATCCGTGCAGTCGGAGTTCATTTTATAATTTTAGCATGGACAGTATCGATGAGCTAACATCTATTGCCCAAGTATTATAGTTCATACACAAACACAAAAAGCGACTTGTCAGTCATCTGTCATAGGTACTAACTACTTATAAAAAGATACTACTCTGTCATAGGTAATTAAGAACCTGCTATATGCGAATGAATGTCATTAATTACAAGTTAAAATTGACATTATAGTGAAAACAGCAAAAATAATTTCATGACTGAAAATTTTAACTAACAATCATGGAATGCGTAGCGGGTAAGGGTCACCAAACCAACATTCGAATTTGAAAACGAAACCTACTTCAAAATAAACACCAAAAAGTGAAAAATAACTTTAGTTTCAGAAGTCGGTAACTTTGTTTGTTTGATTCAATTTTTAGTTGTAATCAATCCTAAACAAATTTTATTTAATCCCTAATAAAATGGATTTTTAAACTGGCGAAACTTGGGGTATTGTTTACCCCTTCAAAGTTTACAGGCGTAAAGTTATGTTATGTAATTGTGTAAACAATAAGTACTTATCCGAGCAATTGCAGCGATCACGTTAGATTATTGCCGCCTATTTTTGAAGAATTCTTATGGCTATCCCAGCATCAGGTGTTTTGTAACGTAAAATGTTTGTGTGATGAGCATGGACATTTGTTTCCGAGTCATGGATGTTTATGTATATGTATAATAAGTATGTATTTAGAAACAAAAAGTATCTATGTAGTATATCAACTATCTGGTGTCCACGACACAAGCCTCGTTGCTTAGTGTGGCACTAGATGGCGCTGTGTGTAATGTCCAGCGTTATTTATATTTACATAGATCTTCACCAAATTTAACGAGTACGACGACTACCTTTCAATCAAAAAAGGAATCATAAATAGAAATTAGTTTACGATTGGCGAAGATATGGTTGAACATTTATAACTGGCGAAATGTGGGTGTACTGTGACATCTGGTTACCCCTTTAGAGCATACAGGCGTGATGTTATGTTGTGATATTGAGTAAACAATGAACATCCAACCAACAGATTGCGAGTTCCATTATATCTATCCATTGATCTCTGGATATATATAATCTTAGATCTTCACCTTTAAACCGGAACACCACGGAATAGACTCCGATCTAGATCCAAATCGGATCAAAATTGGCAAAGATATCGCTTAATATACACACAGAAAACATTCAGAATTGACAACGTACTCCATTTGGGTGTCGGTTATAAATGTTGAATGTTTCAATGTTGTGTTGAAATAGGTAAGTACCTGCTTAATTACTTATACTGGCTACGCCATTCATCTAGTGTTAAAGTAAAAAGTAAAGAAGGTACTTTATTTAATGAAATAGTTTCTGGCTCGTTCTTTTCCATAGAGATCTACGCTAGGGAATGGGCAGCTACAGTACATTCACAGTTTTTATGTCTTGTGACTGGGACTGTAGCTACATTTAATTTTCATCTTTGTTTCGACAATTCAAAAGTGCCTGTAACTGGCCTACTTGAAATAATAATAATATAAATTTCAACTTACATCCTTGGTTCCGAACCGCGTGTAAGGTTTCTTAGGCTCTCTTAAATGAGAAGAAACATAAAGACCAACATAATAATTAATAATAAATCATTTATTTCAGACTCATCATAAGATTACATCCATATTAAATGCTTTGGTTTTGATTTTGAATAAAGTTTACAGGAATAGAATAGAATAGAATAGAATAGAATATTTATTTGCGTAAAACATGGTATACAAGGGTGTTAAATACAAATTGAGGCACAAGCATGTTTAGCTAGGATAAAACATAGCATGCAAATTTTTTAAACACTAGTTGAGCAACAACAATCGTAAAAACATCAACATTTTTTATCTATAAATTCTTTTATACTATAAAAACTACACTCGAGTAACCACTTATGGAATTTAATTTTAAATAATTTTGTATTTAAAGCTTTGAAATGCCTTGGTATTTATATTATATAAAACTACAAAGCCACTCACTGACTCATTGACATGTCGTTTCTCGGAATGGGTGAGAGATGGGTTAGGGGTATGTTTTGCAATAATGTACAAAACCATAAAGTAAGTAGAGGAAAATTATAGAGGAGATTCAAATCCAAGATGGCGGCCGAGTCCATTTCCGGTTTCGGTGGGGAAAAGACTTGGAGGGGTTTCGACTCATAGGTCCTGTATAAGATCTGGAATGATTTAAAAAAAAAGTAAAAAAAAAAAAAAAAACAAGATGGCGGCTGCGCTAGGACGTTTTGAAAATTGCTACTTTTTTCACTCGATTTTGGTGAATTGTTTTGTTCAACCGATTTCAAACATTGGCAACACCAAGTACACCAGTCGAGGCCCTATATCCTTGAGATTTCAGAAAAATTGTGACTTTTCATAAAAACAACATGGCGGACGCTGTGGCGGCCATTTTGTGAACAGTTGGAATTATAGACTTTTTTCAAATCCATTTTTCGTGTAGTTGGCAACATCTGACGGGTTCGAGTTGTACCGAGCGGTTGTGTGTTACAACAACGAGTGTTGCCTGGTGAAATAAATTTCCCCATTTTTAGGGTACTTTCCCAGATTTTCCCCAAAAACATGAAAAGTAGAAATAACGACATTTTGAATGAAGACTTTGACTAGCTGGCAGCATTGAAGTCCCCCGAATGACATTTGACCATTTTAGTGCGTTTTAGTTGGCAACCCCAAAAAATATTGAATATTTTAATTTTTGGGACTTTTTGAATTTGGCGAATTCATTTGTTCTACCAAACTCAAAAGTTGGCAACACCAAGTAAACCGGTCAGTAGCCTATATCCTTGAAATTTCAGGAAAATTATGACTTTTCAGAAAAACAAGATGGCGGACAGTGTGGCGGCCATCTTGTAAAAATGACGAAAAATCCCAATTTTCGACACGATAAATGGGACAGCTGGCAACCCCCGACTGGATTGTGTTGTATGAACCGGTTGTGTATTTAGTCAAGGAGTGTTGCTTGAAGCAAAAATTTTCCCCATTTTGAAGGAGTTTTCCCAGATTTTCCCCAAAAACATGAAAAGTAGAAATAACGACATTTTGAATGGAGACTTTGACTAACTGGCAACATTGGGGTGCCCCGAATGACATTTGACCATTTTCATCACTTTCAGCTGGCAACCCCGAGAGCCATTGGGGCTTGAATTTTCGGGTCAGACCCGACTTTGGCGAGTTCTTTTGTTCTACCAAACTCAAAAGTTGGCAACATCAAGTACACCAGTCGGTGGCCTGTATCCTTGAATTATCAGGAAAATTATGACTTTTCAAAAAAACAAGATGGCGGACAGTGTGGCGCCAACTTGTAAAAATGACGAAAAATCCCAATTTTCGACACGATAAATGGGACAGCTGGCAACCCCCGACTGGATTGTGTTGTATGAACCGGTTGTGTATTTAGTCAAGGAGTGTTGCCTGGTGCAAAAATTTTCCCCATTTTTAGGGAGTTTTCCCAGATTTTCCCCAAAAACATGAAAAGTAGAAAAAACGACATTTTGAATAGAGACTTTGACTAGCTGGCAACATTGTGGTCCCCCAAATGACATTTGACCATTTTCATCACTTTTAGCTGGCAACCCCGAGAGCCATTAGGGCTTGAATATTCGGGTCAGACCCGACTTTGGCGAGTTCTTTTGTTCTACCAAACTCAAAAGTTGGCAACACCAAGTACACCAGTCGGTGGTCTGTATCCTTGAAATTTCAGGAAAATTATGACATTTCAGAAAAACAAGATGGCGGACAGTTTGGCGGCCATCTTGTAAAAATGACGAAAATTCCCAATTTTCGACACGATAAATGGGACAGCTGGCAACCCCCGACTATATTGTGTTGTATGAACCGGTTGTGTATTTTGTTGAGCAGTGTTTCCTGGTGCAAAAATTTTCCCCATTTTTAGGGAGTTTTCCCAGATTTTCCCCAAAAACATGAAAAGTAGAAATAACGACATTTTGAATAGAGACTTTGACTAGCTGGCAACATTGTGGTCCCCCAAATGACATTTGACCATTTTCATCACTTTTAGCTGGCAACCCCGAGAACCATTTTGGCTTGAAATTTCTGGTCAGACCCGACTTTGGCGAGTTCTTTTGTTCAACCAAACTCAAAAGTTGGCAACACCAAGTACACCATTCGGTAGGCTGTATCCTTGAGATTTCAGGAAAATGATGACATTCCAAAAAAACAAGATGGCGGACAGTGTGGCGGCCATCTTGTAAAAATGACGAAAAATCCCAATTTTCGACACGATAAATGGGACAGCTGGCATCCCCCGACTGGATAGTGTTGTATAAACCAGTTGTGTATTTTGTGTAGGAGTGTTGCCTGGTGCAAAAAATTTCCCCACTTTTGGGGTACTTTGCCAAATTTTCCCATTCATTCAAAAACAAAACGATGATCAATTCATTTTAAAAGGAAATTTTGCATTACCACCAAGAATGGGGTGCCCCAAATGACACTTGACTATTTTCATCACTTTCAGCAGGCAACCCCGAGAGCCATTGGGGATTTAATTTTCGGGTTAGACCCGACTTTGGCGAGTTCTTTTGTTCTATCAAAGTCAACGTACAGCCACTGTTTTTTTACTGACTGGTAGCTTGTATTCTGGTTACTTTAGGAAAATTGTGACATCTCAGAAATTCAAGATGGCGGCCGTGCCATTTCCGGTTTATTGCCACTCACTCACTGACATAATTGTTTTCTCAAATGGTGGAGGGGGAGGGGGTATATTTTGACAGATTCATAAACAAATGATTTTCACGAGTAGGGTAAAAGTGCTAAACCTCCCCTTTTTGCCCTCCTTCCCACCCCTCCTTATCCTATCTTGGAAACTAAGAAAAAGAAAACACTGGTCGTGTTTTCTTTTTTTTACGGATTCGTATAGAGGAGGCTTGGAAAAGTAAAAACCATTTTTCAAATAGCCCCCTTTCCCCCCTTCTCACCCCCTTTAGGCGGATCTCGGAAGTTTAGAGACTTGGAACGTTTTTTTTTTTAGATTTGTATAAAAGGGCTGATTGTTAGTCAAAATCATTTTTCAAAACTCCCCCCTCTCCCCCCCTTCACCTCTCCCCCCATCGTATCTCGGAAACTAGGACACGTAGCAGCGTTTTGATTTTTACTATACTTTATTATTGAGGGGCATTGAAATTTTTATACCCTCCCCTCCCAAACCTCCCCTAAAATTTAAAGGTAATAGCTTTCCGGGGGTAGGTAGGTCCTAAGTGGAGCGAACCCGCGAGGCCGAGTAAAGCGTAGGGGGGAGGTGGCGAGCGAAGTGAGCCGGCGACCTCCGTAGCGTAACGGAGGTTGAGTGGGTGAAGCTCCCCCCTCCCCAACCTCCCCTAAAATTGAAAGGGCTGTACCTTCATAACGGTTAGAGATAGCCATCAGGTGTTTGAACAAATATTATAGTAGGTGTCGAAACCTGTCCGGTGGTAGGTAGGGCTTGAGTGGAGCGAAGGAGGGAGGTGGCGAGCAAAGCGAGCCGGCGATCTCCTTAGCGTAACGATGATTGAATGGGTGAAGCGTAACTCAGCAAACTTTAGGGTAATGTTTTTTTATGGGAAAAGGTCCGAGTTTTTAAAAAGGTTTTATTAGGGGTCCGTAGGGGTTTTCATACAGTTTTAGGGGTAATTCTAACGGATTTTCCAATTCATTTAGGGGTGCCTATGGATTCTCAAAATTTTAAAAGGGTAAGTAATACTTCTCAAAAAGACGAAACCCGCGAGCTGCGTGCAGCTCGCGCACGCAAGCAAACTAGTTATACTATATAAAGCTCGATTACCACTCACTGACTCACTCACTGACAGAATTGTTCTCCCTGTTGGTGGATGGGGAGGTGGGTATATTTTGACAGATTCGTAAACATATAACTCTGAAACCTATGGGAAAAGTGCCAAACCTCCCCTTTTCGCCCCCCTTCTCACCCCTCCCTATCGTATCTCAGAAACCAAGAGACTTGAAACATTTTTTTTTTCAGATTCGTATAGAGGAGGCTCGGAAAAGAAAAAAACCAGTTTTCAAAGTTGACCCCCTTTCCCCCCTTCTCCCCCCCTTTAGGCGGATCACGGAAGTTAAGAGACTTGGAACATTTTTTTTTTCAGATTCGTATAAAGGGGCAATGCATTAGTCGAAATCATTTTTCAAAACTCCCCACTCTCCCCCCCTTCACCCCTCCCCCCATCGTATCTCGGAAACTAGGACACGTAGCGGAAGTTTGATATTTACTATACTTTATTATTGAGGGGCGTTGAAATTTGTATACCCTCCCCTCCCCAACCTCCCCTTTGCTCCCCTCCGCTTTCCGGTGGTAGGTAGGTCCTGAGTGGAGCGAACCAGCGAGACCGAGTAGAGCGAAGGGGGGAGGTGGCGAGCGAAGCGAGCCGGCGACCTCCGTAGCGTAACGAAGGTTGAGTGGGTGAAGCTCCCCTCCCCAACCTCCCCTAAAATTGAAAGGGCTGTAACTTCATAACGGTTAGAGATAGCCATCAGGTGTTTGAACCAATATTATAGTAGGCGTCGAAACCTGTCCGGTGGTAGGTAGGTCCTGAGCGGAGCGAACCTGCGAGACCGAGTGGAGTAACGTAACGAAGGTTGAGTGGGTGAAGCGTAACTCAGGGACGACGACAAGCAAACCTTAGGGTAATGTTTTTTTTTATACTTCTCAAATGTTTTAGGGGTTCTTCAGGGTTCTCATACTGATTTAGGGGTAATTCTAACGGATTTTCCAATTCTGAGTTTTTAAATAAGGTTTTAGATTTTATTAGGGGTTCGTAGAGGTTTTCATACTGTTTTAGGGGTAATTCTACCGGTTTTGCCAATTCATTTAAGGATGCCCACATATTCTCAAAATTTTATAAGGGTAACTAATACTTCCCAAAAACACCAAACACGCGAGCTGCGCGCAGCTCGCGCACCCAAGCAAACTAGTTATACTATATAAAGCTGAATTACCACTGACTCACTCACTGATTGACAGAATTGTTCTCCCAGATGGTGGATGGGGAGGTGGGTATATTTTGACAGATTCGTAAACAAGTAACTCCCGCGAGTATGGGAAAAGTGCCAAACCTCCCCTTTTTGCTCCCCTTCCTCCCCCTCCCTATCGTATCTCGGAAACTAAGGGACCCGTATTTTTGTTTTTTTACGGATTCGTATAGAGGAGGCTCGGAAAAGTAAAAACCAGTTTTCAAAGTTGTCCCCCTTTCCCCCCTTCTCCCCCTCTTTAGGCGGATCTCGGAAGTTAAGAGACTTGGAACATTTTTTTTTTCAGATTCGTATAGAGGAAGCTCGGAAAAGTAAAAACCACTTTTCAGAGTTGGCCCCCTTGCCCCCCTTCTCCCCCCCTTTAGTCGGATCTCGGAAGTTAAGAGACTTGGGACATTTTTTTTTTCAGATTCGTAAGAAGGGGCAAAGAGTTGGTCAAAATCGTTTTCAAAACTCCCCCCCCCCTCTCCCCCCCCCCTTCACCCCTCCCCCAATCGTATCTCGGAAACTAGGACACGTAGCGAAATTTTGATTTTTACTATACTTTATTATTGGGGGGCGTTGAAATTTTTATACCCTCCCCTCCCCAACCTCCCCTTTCCGGCGCTAGGTAGGTCCTGAGTGGAGCGAACCTGCGAGACCGAGTTAAGCGAAGGGGGGAGGTGGCGAGCGAAGCGAGCCGGCGACCTCCGTAGCGTAACGAAGGTTGAGTGGGTGAAGCACCCCTCCCCAACCTCCCCTATAATTGAAAACGGCTGTAACTTAATAACGGTTAGAGATAACTATTAGGTGTTTGAACAAATATTATAGTAGGTGTCGAAACCTGTCCGGTGGTAGGTAGGTCCTGAGTGGAGCGAAGGGGGGAGGTGGCGAGCGAAGCGAGCCGGCGACCTCCTTAGCGTAACGATGGTTGAGTTGGTGAAGCGTAACTCAGCAAACTTTAGGGTAATGTTTTTATGGGAAAAGGTCTCAGTTTTTAAATAAGGTTTTATTAGGGGTCCGTAGGGGTTTTCATACTGTTTTAGGGGTAATTCTAACGGATTTTCCAATTCATTTAGGGGTGCCTATAGATTCTCAAAATTTTATAAGGGTAAGTAATACTTCTCATAAACACCAAACACGCGAGCTGCGCGCAGCTCGCGCACCCAAGCAAACTAGTTATACTATATAAAGCTGAATTACCACTGACTCACTGACAGAATTGTTCTCCCAGATGGTGGATGGGGAGGTGGGTATTTTTTGACAGATTCGTAAACAACTAACTCTGAAACCTATGGGAAAAGTGCCAAACCTCCCCTTTTCGCCCCCCTTCTCACCCCTCCCTATCGTATCTCGGAAACCAAAAAACTTGGAACATTTTTTTTTTCAGATTCGTATAGAGGAAGCTGGGAAAAGTAAAAACCACTTTTCAGAGTTGTCCCCCTTGTCCCCCTTCTCCCCCCCTTTAGGCGGATCTCGGAAGTTAAGAGACTTGGAACATTTTTTTTTTCAGATTCGTATAAAGGGGCAATGCATTAGTCGAAATCATTTTTCAAAACTCCCCACTCTCCCCCCCTTCACCCCTCCCCCCATCGTATCTCGGAAACTAAGAGACCCGTATTTTGTGTTTTTTACGGATTCGTATAGAGGAGGCTAGGAAAAGTAAAAACCGGTTTTAAAAGTTGCTCCCCTTTCCCCCCTTCTCCCCCCCTTTAGGCAGATCTCGGAAGTTAAGAGACTTGGAACATTTTTTTTTTCAGATTCGTAAGAAGGGGCAAAGAGTTGGTCAAAATCATTTTTCAAAACTCCCCCCTCTCCCCGCCTTCACCCCTCCCCCCATCGTATCTCGGAAACTAGGACACGTAGCGGCATTTTGATTTTGACTGTACTTTATTATTGAGGAGTGTTACAATTTTTATACCCTCCCTTCCCCAACCTCCCCTTTCCGGTGGTAGATAGGTCCTGAGTGGAGCGAACCTGCGAGACCGAGTGGAGCGAAGGGGGGAGGTGGCGAGCGAAGCGAGCCGGCGACCTCCGTAGCGTAACGAAGGTTGAGTGGGTGAAGCTCCCCTCCCCAACCTCCCCTAAAATTGAAAGGGCTGTAACTTCATAACGGTTAGAGCTAGCCATCAGGTGTTTGAACAAATATTATAGTAGGCGTCGAAACCTGTCCGGTGGTAGGTAGGTCCTGAGCGGAGCGAACCTGCGAGACCGAGTGGAGCGAAGGTTGAGTGGGTGAAGCGTAACTCAGGGACGACGACAAGCAAACCTTAGGGTAATGTTTTTTTTATACTTCTCAAATGTTTTAGGGGTTCTTAAGGGTTCTCATACTGATTTAGGGGTAATTCTAACGGACGGATTTTGACAGATTCGTAAACAACTAACTCTAAAACCTATGGGAAAAATCCCAAACCTCCCCTTTTCGCCCCCCTGTGCCAGGTACCAGGTGTTTGAACAAATATTATAGTAGGTGTCGAAACCTGTCCGGTGGTAGGTAGGGCCTGAGTGAAGCGAAGGGGGGAGGTGGCGAGCGAAGCGAGCCGGCGACCTCCGTAGTGTAACGATGATTGAGTGCGTGAAGCGTAACTTAGCAAACTTTAGGGTAATGTTTTTTATGGGAAAAGGTCTGAGTTTTATTAGGGGTCCGTAGGGGTTTTCATACTGTTATAGGGGTAATTCTAACGGATTTCCCAATTCATTTAGGGGTGCCTATAGATTCTCAAAATTTTATAAGGGTACGTTATACTTCTCAAAAACACCAAACACGCGAGCTGCGCGCAGCTCGATACTATATAAAGCTCGATTACCACTGACTCACTGATTGACAGAATTGTTCTCCGAGATGGTGGATGGGGAGGTGGGTATATTTTTGCAGATTCGTAAGCAACTAACTCTGAAACCTATGGGAAAAGTGCCAAACCTCCCCTTTTCACCCCCCTTCTCACCCCTCCCTATCGTATCTCGGAAACCAAAAGACTTGGAACATTTTTTTTTTCAGATTCGTATAGAGGAGGCTGGGAAAAGTAAAAACCACTTTTCAGAGTTGTCCCCCTTGTCCCCCTTGTCCCCCTTCTCCCCCCCTTTAGGCGGATCTCGGAAGTTAAGAGACTTGGAACATTTTTTTTTTCAGATTCGTATAAAGGGGCAATGCATTAGTCGAAATCATTTTTCAAAACTCCCCACTCTCCCCCCCTTCACCCCTCCCCCCATCGTATCTCGGAAACTAAGAGACCCGTATTTTGTGTTTTTTACGGATTCGTATAGAGGAGGCTAGGAAAAGTAAAAACCGGTTTTAAAAGTTGCTCCCCTTTCCCCCCTTCGCCCCCCCTTTAGGCAGATCTCGGAAGTTAAGAGACTTGGAACATTTTTTTTTTTCAGATTCGTAAGAAGGGGCAAAGAGTTGGTCAAAATCATTTTTCAAAACTCCCCCCTCTCCCCGCCTTCACCCCTCTCCCCATCGTATCTCGGAAACTAGGACACGTAGCGGCATTTTGATTTTGACTGTACTTTATTATTGAGGAGCGTTACAATTTTTATACCCTCCCTTCCCCAACCTCCCCTTTCCGGTGGTAGATAGGTCCTGAGTGGAGCGAAGGGGGGAGGTGGCGAGCGAAGCGAGCCGGCGACCTCCGTAGCGTAACGAAGGTTGAGTGGGTGAAGCTCCCCTCCCCAACCTCCCCTAAAATTGAAAGGGCTGTAACTTCATAACGGTTAGAGCTAGCCATCAGGTGTTTGAACAAATATTATAGTAGGTGTCGAAACCTGTCCGGTGGTAGCTAGGTCCTGAGTGGAGCGAAGGCGGGAGGTGGCGACCTCCGTAGCGTAACGATGATTGAGTGGGTGAAGCGTAACTCAGCAAACTTTAGGGTAATGATTTTTATGGGAAAAGGGAGGAAGAGTTTTTTAAATAAGGTTTTATTAGGGGTCCGTAGGGGTTTTCATACTGTTTTAGGGGTAATTCTAACGGATTTTTCAATTCATTTTGGGGTACCCATTGATTCTCAAAATTTTATAAGGGTTTGTATTCAGATTCGTATAGAGAAAAGTAAAAATCATTTTTCAAAGTTGTCCCCCTTTCTCCCCTTCTCCCCCCTTTAGGCGAATCTCGGAAGTAAAGAGATTTGGAACATTTTTTTTTTTCAATTTCGTTTAGAGGGGCAATATATTAGTCGAAATCATTTTTCAAAACTCCCCACTCTCCCCCCTTCACCCCTCCCCCCATCGTATATCGGAAACTAGGACACGTAGCGGCATTTTGATTTTTACTATGCTCTATTATTGAAGGGCGTTGAAATTTGTATACCCTCCCTTCCCCAACTTCCCCTTTCCGGTGGTAGGTAGGTCCTGAGTGGAGCGAACCTGCGAGACCGAGTGGAGTGAAGGGGGAAGTGGCGAGCGAAGCGAGCCGGCGACCTCCATAGCGTAACGAAGGTTGAGTGGATGAAGCTCCCTTCCCCAACCTCCCCTATAATTGAAAGGGCTGTAACTTCAAAACGGTTAGAGATAGCCATCAGGTGTTTGAATAAATATTATAGTAGGTGTCGAAACCTGTCGGGTGGTAGGTAGGTCCTGAGTGGAGCGAAGGGGGAGGTGGCGAGCGAAGCGAGCCGGCGACCTCCGTAGCGTAACGATGATTGAGTGGTTCAAGCGTAACTCAGCAAACTTTAGGGTAATGTTTTGTATGGGAAAAGGTCTGAGTTTTTAAATAAGGTGTTATTAGGGGTCCGTAGGGGTTTTCATACTGTTTTAGGGGTAATTCTAACGGATTTTCCAATTCATTTAGGGGTGCCTATAGATTCTCTAAATTTTATAAGGGTTAGTAATACTTCTCAAAAACACCAAACACGCGAGCTGCGTGCAGCTCGCGCACCCAAGCAAACTTTTATTTTTATTTTATATTATATAAAACTACAAGACCACTCACTCACTCACTCACTCATTGACATGTCCATTCTCGGATTGGGTGAGAGATGGGTTAGGGGTATGTTTTGCAATAATGTATAAAACCATAGAGTGAGTAGAGGAAAATTATAGAGGAGATTCAAATCCAAGATGGCGGCCGAGTCCATTTCCGGTTTCGGTGGGGAAAAGACTTGGAGAAGTTTCAACTCATAGGTCCTGTATAAGATCTGAAATGATTTAAAAAAAAAGTAAAAAAAAAAAAAAAAAACAAGATGGCGGCTGCGCTAGGACGTTTTGAAAATTGCGACTTTTTCCACTCGACTCTGACGAATTGTTTTGTTCTACCGATTCCAAAAGTTGGCAACACCAAGTACACCAATCGGTGGCCTATATCCTTGAGATTTCAGAAAAATTGTGACTTTTCAGAAAAACAATATGGCGGACGCTGTGGCGGCCATTTTGTGAAAAGTTGGAATTTTCGACTTTTTTCAAATCCATTTTTCGTGTAGTTGGCAACATCTGACAGGTTCGAGTTGTAACAAGCGGTTGTGTGTTACGTCAACGAGTGTTGCCTGGTGAAATAAATTTCCCCATTTTTAGGGTATTTTCCCAGATTTTCCCCAAAAACATGAAAAGTAGAAATAACGACATTTTGAATGAAGACTTTGGGGCATGCTGCGGAGAGAGATGGCGGACAGTGTGGCGGCCATCTTGTAAAAATGACGAAAAATCCCAATTTTCGACACAATAAATGGGACAGCTGGCAACCCCCGACTGGATTGTGTTGTATGAACCGGTTGTTTATTTAGTCAAGGAGTGTTGCCTGGTGCAAAAATTTTCCCCATTTTTGGGGAGTCTTCCCAGATTTTCCCTAAAAACATGAAAAGTAGAAATAACGACATTTTGAATGGAGACTTTGATTAGCTGGCAACAATGTGGTCCCCCAAATGACATTTGACCATTTTCATCACTTTTAGCTGGCAACCCCGAGAGCCATTGGGGCTTGAATTTTCGGGTCAGACCCGACTTTGGCGAGTTCTTTTGTTCTACCAAACACAAAAGTTGGCAACACCAAGCACACCAGTCGGTGGCCTGTATCCTTGAGATTTCAGGAAAATTATGACATTTCAGAAAAACAAGATGGCGGACAGTGTGGCGGCCATCTTGTAAAAATGACGAAAAATCCCAATTTTCGACACGATAAATGGGACAGCTGGCAACCCCCGACTGGATTGTGTTGTATGAACCGGTTGTGTATTTAGTCGAGGAGTGTTGCCTGGTGTAAAACTTTTCCCCATTTTTAGGGAGTTTTCCCAGATTTTCCCCAAAAACATGAAAAGTAGAAATAACTACATTTTGAATGGAGACTTTGACTAGCCGGCAACATTGGGGTCCCCCGAATGACATTTGACCATTTTCATCACTTTCAGCTGGCAACCTCGAGAACCATTTTGGCTTGAAATTTCGGGTCAGACCCGACTTTGGCGAGTTCTTTTGTTCTACCAAACTCAAAAGTTGGCAACAACAAGTACACCAGTCGGTGGTCTGTATCCTTGAGATTTCAGGAAAATTATGACATATCAGAAAAACAAGATGGCGGACAGTATGGCGGCCATCTTGTAAAAATGACGAAAATTCCCAATTTTTGACGCGATAAATGGCACGACTGGCATCCCCCGACTGGATTGTGTTGTATGAACGGGTTATGTGTTTTGTTGAGGAGTATAGCCTGGTGCAAAAATTCTCCCAATTTTTAGGGTATTTTCGCAGATTTTCCCCAAAAACGTGAAAAGTAGAAATAACGCCATTTTGAATAGAAACTTTGATAAGCCGGCAACTTTGGGATCCCCCAAATGACATTTCACCATTTTCATCACTTTCAGCTGGCAACCCCGAGCGCCATTAGGGCTTGAATTTTCGGGTCAGACCCGACTTTGGCGAGTTCTTTTGTTTTACCAAAGTCAACGAACAGCCACCGTTTTTTTACTGACAGGTACCTTGTATCCTGGTTACTTTAGGAAAATTGTGACATTTCAAAAATTCAAGATGCGACCGTGCCATTTCCGGTTTATTACCACTCACTCACTGACATAATTGTTTTCCCAGATGGTGGAGGGCGAGTGGGGTATATTTTTACAGATTCGTAAACAACTAACTCTCACGAGTAATGGAAAAGTGCCAAACCACCCCTTTTTGCCCCTCTTCTCACCCCTCCCTATCGTATCTCGGAAAATAAGTGACCCGTGTTTAATTTTTTTACGGATTCGTATAGAGGAAGCTCGGAAAAGTAAAAAACAGTTTTCAAAGTTGCCCTTTTTGCCCCCCTTCTCCCCCCCTTTAGGCGGATCTCGGAAGTTGAGAGACTTGTAACGTTTTTTTTTCAGATTTGTATAAAGGGGCTGATTGTTAGTCAAAATTATTTTTCAAAACTCCCCACTCTCCCCCCTTCACCCCTCCCCCTATCGTATCTCGGAAACTAGGACACGTAGCGGCATTTTGATTTTTATTATCATTTATTATTTAGAGGCGTTGAAATTTTCATACCCTCCCCTCCCCAACCTCCCCTTTCCGGTGGTAGGTCCTGAGAGGAGCGAAGGGGGGAGGTGGCGAGCGAAGCGAGCCGGCGACCTCCGTAGCGTAACGAAGGTTGAGTGGGTGAAGCTCCCCTCCCCAACCTCCCCTATAATTGAAAAGGCTGTAACTTCATAACGGTTAGAGATAGCCATCAGGTGTTTGAACAAATATTATAGTAGGCGTCAAAACCTGTCCGGTGGTAGGTAAAGAGACTTGGAACATTTCTTTTTTCAGATTCGTATAAAGGGGCAATGCATTAGTCGAAATCATTTTTTAAAACTCCCCACTCTCCCCCCCTTCACCCCTCCCCCCATCATATCTCGGAAACTAGGACACGTAGCAGAATTTTGATTTTTATTATACTTTATTATTGGGGGGCGTTGAAAATTTTATACCCTCCCCTCCCCTCCCCAACCTCCCCTTTCCGGTGGTAGGTAGGTCCTGAGTGGGTGAAGCTCCCCTCCTCAACCTCCCTTATAATTGAAAAGGGCTGTAACTTAATAACGGTTAGAGATAACTATCAGGTGTTTGAACAAATATTATAGTAGGTGTCGAAACCTGGCCGGTGGTAGGTAGGTCCTTAGCGTAACGATGGTTGAATTGGTGAAACGTAACTCAGCAAACTTTAGGGTAATGTTTTTTATGGGAAAAGGTCTCAGTTTTTAAATAAGGTTTTATTAGGGGTCCGTAGGGGTTTTCATACTGTTTTAGGGGTAATTCTAAAGGATTTTCCAATTCATTTAGGGGTGCGTATAGATTCTCAAAATGTTATAAGGGTAAGTAATACTTCTCAAAATAAATAAGGTTTTAGATTTTATTAGGGGTTCGTAGGGGTTTTTAATACTGTTTTAGGGGTAATTCTAACGGATTTTCTAATTCATTTAAGGATGCCTATGGATTCTCAAAATTTTATAAGGATATGAAATACCTCTCAAAAACACCAAACACGCGAGCTGCGCGCAGCTCGCGCACCCAAGCAAACTAGTTATATTATATAAAGCTGAATTACCACTGACTCACTGATTGACAGAATTGTTCTCCGAGATGGTGGATGGGGAGGTGGGTATATTTTTGCAGATTCGTAAACAACTAACTCTGAAACCTATGGGAAAAGTGCCAAACCTCCCCTTTTCACCCCCCTTCTCACCCCTCCCTATCGTATCTCGGAAACCAAGAGACTTGGAACATTTTTTTTTTCAGATTCGTATAGAGGAGGCTAGGAAAAGTAAAAATCATTTTTCAAAGTTGTCCCCCTTTCTCCCCTTCTCCCCCCCTTTAGGCGAATCTCGGAAGTTAAGAGACTTCGAACATTTTTTTTTTCAGATTCGTATAAAGGGGCCGATTTTTAGTTAAATTATTTTTTCAAAACTCCCCCCCTCCCCCCCCCTTCACCCCTCCCCCATCGTATCTCGGAAACTAGGACACGTAGCGGAATTTTGATTTTTGCTATACTTTATTATTGAAGGGCGTTGAAATTTTTATACCCTCCCCTGCCCATTCTCCCCTTTCCGGTAGTAGGTAGGTCCTGAGTGGAGCGAACCTGCGAGACCGAGTTAAGCAAAGGGGGGAGGTGGCGAGCGAAGCGAGCCGGCGACCTCCGTAGCGTTACGAAGGTTGAGTGGGTGAAGCTCCCCTCCCCAACCTCCCCTATAATTGAAAAGGGCTGTAACTTAATAACGGTTAGAGATAGCTATCAGGTGTTTGAACAAATATTATAGTAGGTGTCGAAACCTGTCCGTTGGTAGGTAGGTCCTGAGTGTAGCGAAGGGGGGAGGTGGCGAGCGAAGCGAGCCGGCGACCTCCGTAGCGTAACGATGATTGAGTGGGTGAAGCGTAACTCAGCAAACTTTAGGGTAATGTTTTTTATGGGAAAAGGTCTGAGTTTTTTAAATAAGGTTTTATTAGGGGTCCGTAGGGGTTTTCATACTGTTCATAGGGGTAATTCTAACGGATTTTCCAATTCATTTAGGGGTGCTCATTGATTCTCAAAAGTTTATAAGGGTAAGTAATACTTCTCAAAAACACCAAACACGCGAGCTGCGCGCAGCTCGCGCACCCAAGCAAACTAGTTATATTATATAAAGCTGAATTACCACTGACTCACTGACTCATTGACATAATTGTTCTCCCAGATGGTGGATGGGGAGGTGGGTATTTTTTGACAGAATCGTAAACAAGTAACTCCCGCGAGTATGGGAAAAGTGCCAAACCTCCCCTTTTTGCTCCCCTTCCTCCCCCTCCCTATCGTATCTCGGAAACTAAGGGACCCGTATTTTTTGTTTTTTACGGGATCGTATAGAGGAGGCTCGGAAAAGTAAAAACCAGTTTTCAAAGTTGTCCCCCTTTCTCCCCTTCTCCCCCCCTTTAGGCGGATCTCGGAAGTTAAGAGACTTGGAACATTTTTTTTTTCAGATTTGTATAAAGGGGCCGATTGTTAGTCGAAATCGTTTTTCAAAACTCCCCACTCTCCCCCCTTCACCCCTCCCCCCATCGTATCTCGGAAACTAAGACACGTAGCGGCATTTTGATTTTGACTATACTTTATTATTGAGGGGCGTTGAAATTTTTATACCCTCCCCTCCCCAACCTCCCCTAAAAGTCCAGAGTGGAGCGAACCTGCGAGACCGAGTAGAGCGAAGGGGGGAGGTGGCGAGCGAAGCGAGCCGGCGACCTCCGTAGCGTAACGATGATTGAATGGGTGAAGCGTAATTCAGCAATCTTTAGAGTTATTTTTTTATGGAAAAGGTATGAGTTTTTAAATAAGGTTTTATTAGGGGTCCGTAGGGGTTTTCATACTGTTTTAGGGGTAATTCTAACGGATTTTCCAATTCATTTAGGGGTGCCTATCGATTCTCAAAATTTGATGAGGGTGAGTAATACTTCTCAAAAACACCAAACACGCGAGCTGCGCGCAGCTCGCGCACCCAAGCAAACTAGTTATATTATATAAAGCTGAATTACCACTGACTCACTGACTCATTGACATAATTGTTCTCCCAGATGGTGGATGGGGAGGTGGGTATTTTTTGACAGATTCGTAAACAAGTAACTCTGGTGAGTATGGGAAAAGTGCCAAACCTCCCCTTTTCGCCCCCCTTCCTCCCCCTCCCTATCGTATCTCGGAAACTAAGGGACCCGTTTTTTTTTTTTTTTACGGATTCGTATAGAGGAGGCTTGGAAAAGTAAACACCAGTTTTCAAAGTTGTCCCCCTTTCCCCCCTTCTCCCCCCCTTTAGGCAGATCTCGGAAGTTAAGAGACTTGGAACATTTTTTTTTTCAGATTCGTAAGAAGGGGCAATGCATTAGTCGAAATCATTTTTCAAAACTCCCCACTCTCCCCCTCTTCACCCCTCCCCCCATCGTATCTCGGAAACTAGGACACGTAGCGGCATTTTGATTTTTGGTATACTTTATTATTGAGGGGCGTTGAAATTTTTATACCCTCCGCTCCCCAACCTCCCCTAAAAGTCCCGAGTGGAGCGAACCTGCGAGACCGAGTGGAGCGAAGAGGGGAGGTGGCGAGCGAAGCGAGCCGGCGACCTCCGTAGCGTAACGAAGGTTGAGTGGGTGAAGCTCCCCTCCCCAACCTCCCCTAAAATTGAAAGGGCTGTAACTTCATAACGGTTAGAGATAGCCATCAGGTGTTTGATCAAATATAATAGTAGGCTTCGAAACCTGTCCGGTGGTAGGTAGGTCCTGAGCGGAGCGAACCTGCGAGACCGAGTGGAGCGAAGGGGGGAGGTGGCGAGCGCAGCGAGCCGCCGACCTCCGTAGCGTAACGAAGGTTGAGTGGGTGAAGCTCCCCTCCCCAACCTCCCCTAAAATTGAAAGGGCTGTAACTTCATAACGGTTAGAGATAGCTATTAGGTGTTTGAACAAATATTATAGTAGGCGTCGAAACCTGTTTGGTGGGAGGTAGGTCCTTTTTTTTTTTTTTTTTTAGGATGGGAAATCATCAAATGACTTCTCCCGCTCTGGGCGGAGCAGGAGGGAGTGTCAGACTTTTACTGACTAAAACCCATCCATGTTCCTTCCTCGCCCTTTGTGTTCCGGGGCCATGGTATCTATTTCGAATAGTCCCGCAGCCCCGGGGAGGTAGGTCCTGAGTGGAGCGAAGGGGGGAGGTGGTGAGCGAAGCGAGCCGGCGACCTCCGTAGCGTAACGATGGTTGAGTAGGTGAAGCGTAACTCAGGGGCGACGACAGGCAAACTTTAGGTTAAAAGGTTTTAGATTTAATTAGGGGTTCGTAGGGGTTTTCATACTGTTTTAGGGGTAATTCTAACGGATTTTCCAATTTATTTAAGGATGCTTATAGATTGTCAAAATTTTATAAGGGTAAGTAATACTTGTCAAAAACACCAAACACGCGAGCTGCGCGCAGCTCGCGCACCCAAGCAAACTAGTTTTATTATAAATGCACACACACATTGCCAAGCAATTACTATTGTATTTAGACAGTCTAGGCAAATCATTGAACACCAGTTTATATGGATCTCGTCGGTTCTGAGGATTGACATCATTTGCAGTCTTAAATAGTTGCTTATTTTTCATAACAAACACACATATTTCGTAAATATAAAGCGACGGTAACGGTAACAAACCAAGTTTTTTAAATATTGGTCGACACGAGTCGTCGGGCTTAAGTCCACAAATTGCTCTCATGCACTTTTTTTGAGCGATGAATGCTCTTTGGAAGTCAGTGCTGTTACCCCACATTATTAGTCCATAACGTAACAACGATTCGACGTACGCGTGGTATGTCATTACAGCAGTTTTTATATTAGTTAAATTTTTGAGTTGTTTTAATGCATAAACAAATTTATTAATTTTAGTGCTAACATTGTCTAAGTGCTCTTTCCAGTTAATGTCTTTATCTATTATTACACCTAAAAATATGGTACGCGTTACTTCATTGATTTTATTAATATTGAGTTTAATGTCATTTTTGGAATTATTTGATCGATTAAATTGGATGTAAACGGATTTGTCTAAATTTATCATCAAATGGTTAATGTCAAGCCAATGCAATAATTTGTCAATTGTGTTATTAATGTCAAGTTCATGTTCTGAAATGGTATTTAGTTTTTTATTAGATGTCACTATAATAGAAATATCGTCAGCGAATAGTACGCATTTATGGTTAGTTATTTTTATGATGTCATTTATATAAATGAGGAATAATATTGGGCCCAGCACACTTCCCTGTGGAACGCCATATTTATTGTGTTTATATTCCGATGAATAGGATATTATTACATTATTTTCATTTTTTTTATTGATGATGACACATTGTTTTCTATTGCTTAAATAGGACGACAGCCACTGAAGTGCCGGTCCTCTAATACCAACAGCTTCCAATTTTTGTAGCAATATGTCATGTGACACCCGATCGAAGGCTTTCGATAGATCAAAAAAGAGGCCTGTAGTTATAAATTTATTATTAATATTTGAAAGTATAGCTTGCATGAGGGAAAAAATAGCTAACGATGTGGACTTGTTCTTTTGGAATCCAAATTGCTGGTCACTTATAATATGAAATTTATTGCAAAAGTCAGTTAACCTTTTAAACATACATTTTTCAAAAAGTTTTGACAATATGGGTATAAGAGTTATAGGTCGGTAATTGTTGATGTCACATTTATCTCCCTTCTTGAATAAGGGCTTTATTAAAGACAGTTTCAATTTTTCAGGAAAGGTGCCTTGTGAAAATGACATGTTTATTAAATGCGTCAGAATACCAGTCAGTTCGTTGTGGCATGCTTTGACGATTTTTGTGTTGATCTCATCATAGCCCTCCGACCTAGTGTTGGACAGAGACATTATTTCTTGTCTTACCTCGTTAACCTCCATTGGTCTAAGAAACATAGAGTTGACACAAGTACTTTTGAAGCGGTTTTGATTTGTGCTTTTTCCCCCTTGTACATGCGTTAATTTAACATAACTGCTATTAAATATATTAGCCATTTGTACAGGGTCTGTAATTACTGTTTCATTGAATTTAATACTGTCTATGTTGTCTTTGTGAGTGTTACTATTTATTTCGGTTTTAATAACATTCCATGTGGCTTTACACTTGTTATCATGATTATGAATATATTTTATATTTGCACTCTTTTTTGAATTATAAATGCATTTATTTAGCAGACTGGAGTAGGTTTTATATTTAGTTTTATTAGTTAAATTTTTATTTTTATAATATCCATACCGTAGCTTCCGTTTAGTTTTACAACTTTGTCTCAAACCTTTACTTATCCACGTTTGTTTGTTTGCCTTATTACTATTGATTTTAACTCTTACTTTAGGAAAACAGAGACCATAAAACAGACACAATAGCTCATGAAAATCATTGAATGCACAGTTTGTGTCAGTTTTGAGATAAATATCGGACCAAGAAAGATTTTTCAGACATTCTTTAAATTTTCGGATGTTGTCTACGTTATAGTCTCTTTTATAAATGTAGTATATTGTTGATTTCTGTGGTTTCTTTTTGATTGGAAAGCTTAACATTTGTGCTGTGTCGTGATCAGACAGATACAGGGGCAGTACAGTGGCAGTTGCGTTGGCAATGTTGCTTAAAATATGGTCAATACAAGTCAATTTGCGAGTTGGTACATTGATGTGGATTTTTAAATTATGATTGTTAGATAAATCTTGCAATCCATTTGTGATGTTACCTTTTTTAAGAGTATTTATGTTTAAATCACCGGCCACAACTATATTTATTTTGGACTTATGTTTATTTGACAAATCGTGCAAAAAATTGTGTAATTTTGTCAAAAACAGATTTGGATCAGACTGTGGTGTTCTATAAACACATATTACTATTAATTTGTTATTTATAATTTCTATGCCACAAGCTTCAAACGTGTTTTGAGTTGCGTAGTTTTTCACAAATGATAGCTCTTTATAAAGTAAACCCATTTTCACTAATATGCATGTGCCACCTCTTTGCTTTTCTCTACAGTAGCTGGTAGCCAACTGATAATTGCAGATTTTCACATAATTTTCATGACCTTTTTTTACAAAAGTTTCAGATAGACATATAACATCTGGATCATTATTCGCTTCTTTTAACTCCTGAATAGTAATTTCTAGTAGTTCTTGTTTAGATAATAAACTCGCTATATTTTGATGGAGTATTCTAAACTGGTGTGTTTTATTGGTTTGAGATACGAAAAAAAGAGTCACGCTTATTTAACACAGGAAAGTAATAAGGTATAGTCCCTATTCGACCCTTTGAGTTGCGTTGCAAAGAGGAACCATGTTCTTGGGGCATTGGACCCTCAATACGACCAAAGTAGTAAGGGATTGTCCCTTTTTTGGGTTTATCTGTAGGGACGTTTAGTTTGGAACTTGATTTGTTACGCGCTATTATTTTTCGTATTTCGCTCGGATTTAAATACTTATCACTATAATCACAACAATCTATAAGATAATTTATCGACTTACAAATATCGGATAGATTCGTGGATGTTTGATTTACGAAGTGACAATTTTTATAACTATTACAAACATTTTTTATAGAGTAGTTTAACTTACTGACATTGAGGTACATGTTATTGACGACATTTAACACAATAATAGTATTATTTATAAATGTATTTAATACAATTTGCAATTGAGACAACAACAGGTTAGGGTTGTTGTCATTTTCACCTATGCATATTACAAGTTTGTCTTCAGTGGTCAATTTAGTATTTCTGCAGTTTGCTATAATTTCGTTGCTAGGCGCATTTGGCTTTGTTTCAGCAACGAGTCTGTATTTTTTATACTGCGTATTAGTCCTTGAGTGTGAGATGGCTGCTGCTAGTCCGACGCAACGCTGAGTACCGAAGATAAATATCTTCCTTTCGGGGATATTATTCCCGTCTGTGGCAACACATGTCTGGGCACTGGCGGTGGTCACAGTGTCTCGCTTCAGTTCTTGACTTACGGCAGGTTCACAGACATTGTAACTACTTTGCATTATGATTGCAATGCGTTCATGGAGAGCTGCAATCTCCTGCTGTGCAACCTTTAATTGCTGCTGTAAGGTTACGATATCTTGTTCCAGGGATGACACATGTGCGTTGTCATTGGGTTTGGATTTCAACTTTCTGGATGATGATGGTGAAGAGGATGGTGTAGAAAGTATGTTGTGGAGTGGAGTTGACAGAGCTGGCCTCTTTTTCTTAGTGTTTGGACCCGGACTTGAAAATATGGAGGGCGACTGGCATAAAGATATTAATGTTTTGTTTTCTGCAGTTAACTTGTTTATTTGCTTGTGTAGATCGGTGTTTTCCAACAGTATATTTCCTAGTTCATTTTCGGTAATTTCGAGTTTTAATGTGATCTGTGCAATTATCTCCTTCATTTCTGCGGCTGATACTAAGTCAGACACAGTACCGTCAACACTCATTGACAATTTGTTGGGAGTATTATGCGATTCAATAGATGTTTCGCACTCAGTCAATATGTGGGAATCAAGTGAATCTGCAGTATTTTGAACCGTAGATTGACGTTTAAACGAAACATCACGTACTACATCCTCAGTCACCTCAGTGCTTTGTGGTTGTTCCGTTGGTGAGGGTGTTTTCATCGATGTTACTTTTTTCCTTACGGTAATATTGTGTGTACGGTCGGTATCAGCGTATTTTTTGCTTCTAATGCATACTTTACATCTCCACTTTTTTCTTGATTCCGCGTCTTTAAGGCGGTACGTATGTTCTGGATAACCATCGCAATCCAATTCATACCGGTTATCACAAGCAGAACACAAAGCAGTATTTTTTATGTTTACTAATTTTTTGCATTTATGACATGTTACTAGTGCTGCCATCTTGCAATAATTGTTGTACTAGTTTCTTTATAAATTCCAAATATGAATTTTGGAGCTTACGAAAAGTGATGCAGTCACTGAGGTTTGAACCTGCGGCCACTCGTGTGAGGCTAGTTAAACTGCAAAAGTCGAGACGTTAGCCACTACGCCAACTGTACATTACATAGGATTGTCAAATTTGTCGAATTATTGCAGCAGATGTTTTTTCTTTTGAATAGGTAGGTCAGCGTGACAGTTTAAATTCAAATCACTGTGTGAGTCACCTTTTCACTTTGTCTTTGTTGTTATTGTTTTTTTCCCACACTATTTTCGTTGAATTAAGTCACCGAATATTATACATTTTGCAAACTTTAGTTTATTTTCATTGTTATTATTGATTTTATGGTCGTGTTTGTTATTTTACAGCACAGTTTATTGTTCACAGTATAATATGTATAACTTCACAGTTTATGTATGAAATCCGTGGATAACACTGTCACTTAAGTATTAGGTGATGTTTTATTAGTTCACTTATTTTTATTCACTTAAAAGCACAAATAGTTTTTTTAACTGATATTTAATAACAGAGCGATTGTTTCAACGTTTAGCTAGACGCAGCGCCATCTACCGTCCGTAGATATATCCGATATGTAGATATGTCCGTAGATATAACATAGAATAGTAAGTAAGCATAGCATAATCAGCCTACAATTCCTTCGTTTATGAGAAATCCGAATCATTGTTCAACTGATGATGGCAGGAAGCTCCAGGTATCCATTGACCTTTTGTTAGTGCCTAACGCAATTTCCTCTGAATAGACATTTAATTAAAACATAACCTTATGACCTTACAGCTTACTAATTAAAGTGCATGTTGTACAGTGCCGAGGTAAACTCCTCCCCCATGTAAACGCGCATGCGCGGGACACATCAAGTTTTCTATAAAAGCTCAGTTAATGCCGACCATCAGCCATTCCCGCCAGAAACATCAACTTACTAACTAGAATTAATAGAAAAGTGTCAAGTTCAAAGTTGCTCTAAAGTTTAAAAAAGTGTGCTGTCCCTGGGACAGGAGTCGCCAAAGGTAAGTCACTCAAATAAGCCGTTTTGTGTTCGGCAGGAAAAAGTAGGAATATATTGAAAAAGTTTTTTACTATAAACTTAAATTGTTCTTTTTACGGGAAAATACAATTTGAAAGTAATTATGATGTAGATTATGCATTTTTAGTCATTCTCATGTACGCATTATAATTATAAGACGAATAAGTTTTGTATTTACTAGAAAGTTTCGTTGAAAACTTTTTGAACTCTCAACTATAAAATTATTATTATCTTCGATAAATCATTTTCTTCGTTAGACATTACAACGGATGTAATGAAAAAAAAAAAATTTGATCGATTTTTTCTTGAAAATGACAAGCTTTTTAACTCTTACTTAAAAACTGCATAAGTGATAAGTTATTTTAAAACAGTATTGTATAGTTTCTTTTTAGTATTATAAAGTTTGTTTTTACGCGTTTCTAATAGAAAAAGAAAAAAAAAATGAAACTTTATCCAACATGAAATTTCAATTGCTATCAGTCGAATTCGGTAAAAAATAAGTGATTGTTTCCATTCATTTTTTTTAAACGTCATTCTTGACGGTTTTTGTTCAACCTGCGAGATAAGTTTCTTGTTCAAGTTTCTTGCCTGCTTTCAAATACTCGTCATAGGTTTTGACATATACCTATTACGCATTTGTGAGAGGCATAGTGTTGTATAATTATAACATTTAAATTTTATAAAACCTGAGTAAATAACTGCTATATCGTTACTCAATTAGACGAAACCTTATACATTACAAGAGGCGTAGCCTGGCTACGAATTTCGTAGACATTAAAATGTGCTACGAGAATTTTACTAACGAGATTCACGATTAACTTGGTGCTGAAATTCGATATCAATTAAATGTTATACCTAATCCAAGTAAAATTATATTTGATTGTAATCGAAGCCCCAGATCACAAGCTTTTTCATACTCATTTGCTCGTAGCTAATTTCTGATACGCCATTTAAAATTGTAATGACAATTTCAGTGAAGATTTTGTAGATGAAGAAGAAAATCCGCAAGAGAAACCTTTTGCTAACTGATCCCGGAAGTATATCAAAGAGACTCGACACTTACAGGTCACATAGTTCGTCTTTAGACTCTTACTTTTTAGTAGGAAGCTTTTAGTACTTATAGTACAGTATTATTGTCGCTCTCTTTAGAATCACTTCGTACAATCTTTAAACACGACGCGACGGGTGTGGTAGAATTTTATGTAGGTTTTAAAAAATAATGAAGTTTTAACCATACGTCATGACATTAAAATATTTAATTAATCCCGCAGTTGTGCTATTATTGAAAATTCGGGAATAGGATCTTTTTAAAACAGTTAGAATTAAACCACGCAAGTTAAATTCATAGCACTGAATGCAATTTCGCATTAAATTAATTATCACAGGATCATTAAACATCAACGTCATTAAGCAATTGCATTTTCAAGAAATGTTTACTCCATCAAAGGGGAGTAAGTTTAATATTATTACTAATATTTGAGAGTGGTTTGATTGTTCGGAGAGCAATTTTGTTGATTGACGGCAAGGGGTAAGCGGATAATAACAATTTAAACTTTAGCCCAATTACCACTGTCAAAGACCGATTAGCATTCGTTAAGCCGTGATTAAAGTGATCTTTTTGAACCCATTGGTATGGGCTCATAAAGATCACTTCAATCACGGCTGGTGTACCCCAATTGCTTAACATATACCTTTCTATAGCATTCCGAAGGAAATTCGGGCTGTGAATGTTTGTAAAATTCATTTAAAATTCTAAAACTTGTATCTTTGGTCAAGTTAAAGTAATAACTTGAGTTTAAATAATTTTTCAAAGACAGCAAAGCAGAACTCTAACTTGAATAGCAATTACTAAACTATAGAAATTACTTTTACTCAAGTAATCACTTTGAGTTGTTTATAGACAAGAGTGTCAAAGCAATTAACGTTATAGAATTGTCAAAGTAGATCGCATTGGGCATGCGAATTTGTTAGCCGAATACCCAGGTCATCAAATGGAATCATACGGGATCATAGTGGATTTACTTAATCTTACATCTAAAGCAATAACATTAGGTTAGTCAGGTTTTAGATTTCCCACGAGCCTTCGCCAAAATTGTCGTTCTTTCTAAAAAGCTAAAGCATTAGTATTAGAAAGAAAAGTATTTGGAGATTTATTTTCTTAAAAAAAGTTTCTTGTTGAGCTTGTAACATAAATATAAATCAAGATTTACAAACTTTCCACGATATACTACAGATAATAGACTACAGTTTAATAGAAAAAAGGATCTATTAAAATATACGATATCATTTTTTGTAGATAGGTACCTACTTATAATTTTTTTCAATTATAATAATTTCAGTAGGCTCGCCCCCTACTACATGGGACTTAAACATAACTGGCGAAATGTGGGTGTACTATTAGGTACTCCTCTGCCTAACTCTTCGGGGATTACAGGCGTCATGTTTTATGTTATGTTTATAATATTTTTCATTTGCCCTTGACTCTTTCCAATGTGTCTTTAAACCTACAAATCAGTGTAGGTATAGCGTTATTCATAAGTAAATCGAACCCCACTGCACATATTTTTAGGGTTCCGTATCCGAGGGGTAACCAATTACTTATTACTTAGCCTCCGCTGTCCAACCGTCCGTGCGTTCCGTCCGTCCGTCTGCTTGTCAGGGGGCTGTATCTCATGATCCGTAATAAATAGTTGAAATTTTCATAGAATGTGTATTTCTGTTACCGCTATAACAACAAATAATAAAAATAAATTAGGTAAATATTAAAGGGGGCTCCCCTGCTACGATGGTACGGAACCCTTCATGCGCGAGTCCGACTCGCACTTGGCCGGTTTTCCGAGTTTTCTCGGAGCAGGAGCTCAGGTGCTTCGTAACAGACTTCCACGTAATTGAATCTGCCAGCTTCATATCCCTTCTGGCGACAGACTATTATCCGGCTTCCAAGTCGTTCCGAGTTCCGACCCCTAACCACGTTTTATTCGAGCCCTGACACCGTAAAGTGATTTAGCCTCAAGTTATAACGTGTTTGACTCGTTGCGGTGACCAGAATCCATCCATCTGTTTTGAATATCGTTATGAACTGGGACAGTTCTGTAAAGTATGACGTATGTTCATCACTTACTTAATTGACATTATTTACAGAATACCCTTTTATTTTTATCTTGTAAAACAGGTTGTTCTATACCAGTCGATGATTAATTTTAGTGTAGGATTTTTCTTTCACATGTTGACCTTTCACCTTTCATATTTTTGATGGTTGTGTCTTAGATGAACGACGCAGGGACGAGTATCGGAAGGCATCGCGGCTGTCTTCTACTGTTTGCTGGTTTAGCAGTGGCATTCTCCACTTATGTTGAACAAGTAAGTCATTTAAAAGTTATAAAATACTCTGGAAGTTATAGGGTCCTTGTATGATCTACACTACTTTGCCTGAGAATTAAGATTGCAAAAGGAATTTCTTTAAATAACTCTGTAGGTGGTATTTTATGTATCGTCTTGTGAAATAAAATGTTTATTCTTAGGTGGAGAGTATGCCTGCAGAACCTGTGAGTCAATGGCCCTCATTTCCCAGAAGAAACATTGCGGCGCTAGCCAGAGATGGCTACCTGAGAAACTCCGCTTCTAAAGCTTATAAACGTGGCATTTCTACACTTGCCAAAAATGGATTGCTTCCCACATACAGATCACCGTATGTCGAAGCTGACAAACAAGATTCAAATCAAGATGAATCGCAAGAGAAGCGAAACATGGCATCCATTGCTCGGCTCCGTAGCTATGCAGCTATTAAGAGGAATATCCAAGCTCTTGCCAGAGATGGTTATCGTGTAGGCAGAGGACAGTACAACCCGTCTAATGACAAACGTAATATAGCTGCTTTGGCTCGCAATGGACTGCTAAACAAAAAGGATGAGGCTGCTGCAGACGAATACTACTTCCCCTTCTATCAAAACCCTATCGCACCGCTCTCTGAAATCGACCATCCACTAGATGTCAATGAAATGTATGATCTCCAACAGTCGATGAATCCAGACATGTTTCCATCTATGTCGCAAATGTACAAACGTAGTCCGTTTGAGCCATACTACGACTATTATAGCCAAAAGGACGACGACAACTCTTATTTGAAGAGAAGTTCCGCAGGTAGTCCAGTCCATGGACTTTACAGACCGAATTACTTTGAACCAACTACCAGGACCAAAAGATATGTGATGCCGTACCCTGATCTTTCGGAGGGTGACGAGGGGATCGACCAAAACGATATTGATGGGGAAAAGCGTTCCGTAGGTGAGTACTGAGTAAAATGATATAAAATAGGATAACAATTTAAAATGATAACGCGTGTGACTTACCAGAATAATTGTGAGACACATTCGCAAATATGCTCAACTCAACTTGTTCAGAAGTTGAGTGCTGTTTTTACTTCTGTTACAGATGATGATGATGATGATGATGACGATGACCTCCGCGACACTTTTGAAAAGCGTCATATTGGCTCGCTTGCTCGGTTAGGTCTATTGCCCTCGTTTAGGTACTCAGGAGGACGTTACAGTAGGTCAGGAAGAGCCAGGTTGTTGTTACCTAGCCAGGAATTATACAGGTCTCGAAATGTTTGCATATAATTGTGTGTAGAATACAGAGAATCGTTTGTGCTTGTATAATAGGAGATCGCGTAGAAGAACAACAGAATAGCGGCATGATAAATGTTACTAGTGCATACTTGATGTTTAGAAGGAGAATCGATTGATTGATCGTGAAATCCAGAATGGTAGAACGCTTCAGAGTAGGTTGAAAGGGCTCTGTGTTAGAAACAAAACCATGATTTATCTTCACGTCGCATGCCTAAGTGTTTAGTGCTAAGATCTTCATGATGTCTGATGGCATGGATGTTTTAGTCGAATTGGTCTAACAAATACATGTTAGAACAAAACTTGATGTGTAAAATAAATTGGTGTTTTAGAAATGTAAATGTTAAAGGCTTGTTTTTAATACCAACCTTTTTTTACAGGAAGCATTCCTCTGACGAGAATTTCGGAATTAGGTGAGTGACTAGAATATTTGTGTTTATAGAATTTTGTTTTTCTACGTTCCAGAGAGTTATTTTTAGTTACCCGTTTGCGACCCGACGTTGCCTAGCCTCTCGGTGTATAATAGCATTTTGCCGGCAACAACTAACATGTTACTGTGAAACGTACTCGGGGGAAACAGTCGCCAGTCGCCAGTTCGCCGGAAGTTTGTCGTGTGCCGGGAATCATACCGGGAGGCGGGAATAGAATGTGATGTGAACTATTTGTTCTGTTTAGAAGTATTGTATTATATTCTATTGTTTAATAATGAATTTATAATTTTGATTTAGATAAAGGGTGTAAATAGATTCTTAACGATGCCGAAAGGTACTTGTTCTCCCCGTCATTGCGATCATTTTTTTGTTCTGGACCATACCTAGGAACCTACTAGTTACGGAGATATTGGAGTTCCAACTTTTTCACAAGTTTTTTTTTAAATACTAGTTTTTAAGTTCATAACTTTACTTTAAATACCTCCATAACCCGTTTACTATTAAATGCGTCCATAAGCACAATGTTTTGAGTGCGTTACATTGAGTTTGGCCGTCAAACGTGATTTTTAACCCCAAAAAAAGTCGTTGGTGAAAAGTCTGTTTACACCCTGTATGTATTTTTGATAATAATTACCCCATTTACAGTTCTTTGCCCTAACAAGTTACAAGCCGTTGTACCTAATTAGTTCGATTAAATTGCAGTTAATTCAAACACCTTCCGTCCTTTGCAAGTATATTTCCTTATAATCGGTATTCGTTAAACATGTATGCTTTTGCTTTCAGGGAATATCTCACTAGTGCCGAAGCTGAGTCACCAGTCAATCCAGACGACGCCGACGTACCGCCGCCGCCAGTACTTGCTCACTCGCACCCGACCGGCCGGCTCCTCCACCGACCGCTAAGCAACGACCTGCCGCACTCCAGCCCCCTGCCGTTGCCACCCATCGGACCAACCAACTACGCAGACACATTCACCAAGAACCGCTGGCAATCTTACACGAAGGAAACCCCCAAGTTCTACTATTTCAGATCATTAAAGGTCCCGTACCACTCGTCGGGGAAGAGGTACCTGTTGCTGCCCGCAGTGGACAACATTCTGCTCCGAAAGGGTTACCGCAACAGCAGTCTGCCAAGTCGACGTAAGAACCAGTAGCTATGCCGGTGCCCGCTAGGCGATGCCACGCTATACAGCTCAGGCTTTCCTAGCGCGTGAACTTTGAGGTGCATCGAGTGCGCATACCTTTTTTTTTCATGTTTCATTCAATTCCAAGCACTACTTTCACCAATATTGATGGCTAAATCATTTGTTTAAAATACATGACTGTTTTCAAATTTGGAATCATAATATCTTACGTCGTTCTATCTAATTGTTATTGGAAGAGGATGAAACATGGCCATGACCAAGTTTCTGTTCTTATGTCGTTATCAAGAGTCAAGACGTAGGGAACACGGATCTATGATATAAATTAGACAATAATTACTGTAAACAATATAAAACATTTGTTCGTATTTCGTATATGTTAAATGTTGTGATTATTAGTTTAATTAAATGGTAAGTTATTTTAAGGGATCTCATTTTTACAAAAAACGACTTTGGCCAGCTTAATACAGATATCGTGCGTACGTAACTTTATTGTACTCGTAGATTAATTTAAGATGTCAATCGCAAATTATATTAAAATGTACTTGTATAATTATCTATGTTACCGAATATGGTAATCTCAATATACTGAAAATATACATACTCTTGTAAGTAAGTAAAACATATGAATGTGAAATGAAAGAGATGGTAGGTAAGTATTAAAAAAAAATATTTTTTGGAGAAGATAGTTTTGACATTATTTGTGGAGGAGTACGTCAGGAATTAAATTTTATGAATTTGTAAGAAAGGCAGTCATATCTTTGATAACGTATCCTTAAATACTTAATATCGACGTATCTCTCTATTGACTAGAATTAACTAGCTGTGTTTGACAAATAAATTGAAATGTATTTTCAGTTTTTAGAGATTCTTTATTATCAAGCTTAAAAGCTTTAAAATGAAAGGATCAATGTTTTCAATGTTTTAGAGTAAACTTATTTAATATTTACTGAAATATTTCAGTAGATATGGAAGAAATGTTTTGGGAAAACGACAATAAATGACGAATAATGTGCGACTATAACTATGATGATAATAATTTATAAAATATATCTGTAGCTAGTAGATTTTATTCTTCACTTTTTATGATATATCAATCAAAATATTTTTAAAACGAATATAATTACTGATGATACTCATTGAATTTAGTATTGTGTTATTGTAAATAAATAATACCGTGCCATATTATGGTTTTATTTGGTAACTTTCCGAGTAGAACGCCAAAAACCAGTTTAAAAAAAAGTTACTGTTTGTTAGACGAAAAGCTACATGTATTATTTACACTTTTACGTAGTAGTAATGTTGTGAAATAAAGGGAAACAAAAAAACAACATAGGTAGTTGATTCAAACGCAATTTACTGGATAAGAGTAAGTAGGATAATATTATAGAGAAATAATCGTAACAATATTTTCATTTCCATGTTGATTTGTGAGGCCGGATACGGTGATTTCTGAAAACATTAAAAAATATGAATCTACCAACAGTTAGGTTAAAATCCTCAGATAAGATAAGACAGTTAAAAGCAACCTTTTATTTTAAACTTTACAGCAGAAAGTAACGATTTAAATCTTACGTATTCAACTTTACTTTTAATATAAAGTGTCCAACTTAGAGGTCAATTCTTTTTCTGATTGTCTCAATTATTTCTAAAAAGTGGGAAATAGAGTAAACACACACGGTCAAAGATACCAAACTATTAGATTTATAAATCTTACCAGGAACTTCTTCAGCTTATGTGGTGGATGAGCCAGAGGTGCTGCTCTGAGTTGTGCTTGTGCTTCCCGCGGTGCTGCTCTGAGTTGTGCTTGTACCAGAGGTACCCGTGGTACTTGAAGAGCCTGTCGTCGAAGTCGACGCGGTCGTAGGAGATGAAGTGGTAGTAACATCGCAGAGAGGGCCCTTGTTCCTGGAGCATTGACCGTTGTTACAGTACTGGAAGAAACCAGTGCAAGTGGACTCTGTGCCTTTGTTGAACGGGTAGCAGCGGCGCACTGTGTGACAACCGGTGCAGGTGAACATACCCTGCAATAACAAACAATTATTAAAATGTGGTATATCACTATTAGCCCTAGTAACTTTTGTTCTGAAAGCAAAACATTTTCTTAAAAGCGTCTGTTTTAGAACTAAAAATCGTTCGGATCAAAGATCAACGGCGAACGGATGCTGCGACATAATTATACGATATATTATGTGATACGGTTTAAGACTTACGTCTCTAGCGTAGTTACAGTTGATCACACGACGATCGACCGCCCTCTTCTGACGGGGGCCGCCAGAAAAGAACCCTGACAAGTCGAAGTCGAATTTAGGAGCCTTGAATGGGAAGTGGTCGAATCTTCCTGGAGCCGATGATGGGACCGGCGCGGGCGGTTCTTCGGACGACCCATCGTGGGGAGGAATGGATGAATGCTCGTCTGAGCCATTCGAAGGACCTTGAGCCAAGGTTACTGTCGAAGAGACCTGTAACAATAACAAAGTAGAATTTCCCGTACATGTAAAAGGGAGATAAAAAGAACCACAAAATCATCATCATCTGCCTAGCCTTTTCCCAACTATGTTGGGGTTGGCTTCCAGTCTAACCGAATACCAGTATTTTACACGGAGCGACTGCCTATCTGACCTCCACAACCCAGTTAGTACTGGGTAATACCAACCACAAAATATAAAAGGAAATATCTTACCAGGATAGCGAACAGGAATAAGATATTCTTTATGGAAGCCATTTTGGTTTTCTTAGTTCCTCGTGCTCTCCAGATGAAGAAGTTGTTTGATGTTGTGAGTCGGGAGTTTATATACGATCGATACATAATGATTATGGTAATCGATCCATTTCTGTAAATAGGGTTGTCGCACACGAATTGCAGTATGACGATTTCATTGCAGAAAACTACTCAGTAAACAGGCCTTACTTCTGTTACATTGGGTAGGCTACCACGTGGGCTCAGTGCCGTTTGGTGGATTGGTGAACGATTTCGTAGCATTGAATTATTTCCTTATCTATCATCCAACTATCTGCTTTTTCTTCTCGATTCACTTCAAGAATAAACCGAAGTAGGTAGTATTTACGTTAAGGCATATAAAATTTTAAGAAACAATTCGTTAAACAATTCCAAGTGTTAATTTGCAAATTGTCAAATTAAGTAATTCGTTATTTCCTTTATGTAAAGATAACTAGGCGTTTTAATATAAAAATGCGTAGTAATCATGAGACGTAACCCTGACGTTCGTGGACACAAGCCGAAAGCAAACAATGTAAGAGCGCCGTCTTCCTGTAAACAATCATAGCGGAGCTACAGACTTCGGACATGAAAGGCGCTATTATTCCTCGCACAAACGTCACTGCTTGTCCCACACAATGAGTGAACAAGTATACATAAGAAGTGAATATAATATTCTTATTGTTAGCTGAGTCGTGACATGTAATTGATAGAAAACATAAGCGTGATCAACGTGAAATATTTGTACACAATTTGTGATAAGATAGCAGATGTTTACGAGATATATCTTTGTAGATGTTATTTTTCAGTCAGTTATGTTAGGTAAGTAGGTATTATGGTGCAGGTAGATATTAAATAAGTATATACGATTGTATGTATACGGGGTGGAAGAGACACCGAAGTGAAAACGGTTACCTACTTCGTATTCAGTACAAAATACTGAGCCCAAGAGTTTTTAGTTTTTTAATCACCTATGAAAAATGTCCATACATTAAAAAGGGGCTATTTGGGTTTTGGAGGCTATTTGGGATGACCCAGAATTTCCAACAAAAATATCGATAACTGTCGGTTGGTGTAGGGTAGAAGTTATTTTACAATGTCTAGAAACACTTTGATTGGCTACTACTGAAAAAATCCTGATGGAAATACCCAATAACATTTTGGTTTATATGGGACCAAATAACCCTCAAAAACCCAATTAGCCCCCAAAAACCCAAATAGCCCCGTTTTACGGTACTAAAAAGAGTTAAAAAAATCAAATTGGTACCATCAATCCTTGGGCCACTGACCCTCTAAAAAGGCAGATGGGAAAATACTTCATGTTCATCGTTTTGCACATAAAAATGTGTTATAAAATAGTACATTACGATATTAGTGCGTTAAGATAGTTATAACATGCGAGGCGGAATTTCAGCCCGAGCCGAAGGCGAGGGCGTAATTGAGCCGAGCATGTTATAACCAATACACACGTATATTGTACGACGTTTTTAACACATTTGCGAGGAAACAGAAAAAAAATACATTTTTCATACGTGGTTATAATAAATAAATAAATATAAATATCGCTGGACATTACACACAGCGCCATCTAGTGCCACACTAAGCAACGAGGCTTGTGTCGTGACACCAGATAGTTGATATACTACATAGATACTTTTTGTTTGTAAATACATACTTATTATACATATAAACATCCATGACTCGGAAACAAATGTCCATGCTCATCGCACAAACATTTGCTACAACCGGGATTCGAACCCAGGACCCTAAGAACGTAAGGCAGCCTCACTACCGCTGCGCCATTCGGGTCGTCGTTATGTATCTGTCCTTGGATATTGACGGCAGCAAGCTGTCGCATGCGGTTCGCGCTTCTGTTAGTATATCCGGTGGAGTTGAAGTAATATATTGCTCATCTTCATTATTGAAAGTTGTCATTTTTAGATATTCACAATACAAGTACAAAGAAAAGTAAAATTTGAGAAAAATGGCGCGAGGATTATTTTCTGCTGTGGCTGCGTGAAAATGTTGGCAAAGACGCTAGAGCATGCAGCCAAGTTTTTAAATTACCGAATAAACTGTTTTTTATTTTATTTTAAATAAACTCAATCTGTGAATGCACACAGTTGCTTTCCCGCCATTTTAACAGCGCGCCAGCGCTGCCTACTGACTGGCGCCGCGCGGCGATTAGTTCGAAATTTGAATAGCAACAGCGCGCTGCTCACTAGCTGGAGTCGTGCGGCGGCGATCAGTTCCATATTTGAAATGGCAAATAATACTGTTATGGAATTTGTATGGACTATAACTTAACTATTTGCTTTGGTAACACACGCGTTTTTTATGACCCGCTTTACATATTTAAAACCGGTGGAATTACATCAGCCTTACGAGCAAGGGTGTTAAAGTTTTTCCATCAGTTTTGATGCTCTGGTCGAGTTAGGCTGTTGAAGATTTTATACAAAAAACTTTCTTACGTAAAAAGTTTAGTTTAATAAATTTACGGACTCGGCTTCGAACAACTAGTGACCGCAGCAATCCCTCGTAAATCACATAAAGTATATTGTTTGCTCTCAAAACCACGTTCCCCAGCTTTGCTCACTACGGATAGTTTATTGTTTCCACTTGTAACTGTATTGCAACTCCTACGTGCGTCGCAATGAAGAGAGTTTTATCAGTTTTGTACACACCTTTCCAACAAAATGGTTTTAACTGTCCTTTTTCGGAGTAGGTACCTAGGTGCAAACCGTGCATTGCATACATGCAAAATGAATTAAAAACATGTAGGGGAGCTACCCTAAAAAAATATATTTTCCTAAATTTTATTTTACCGCACTTTGTCGGCGTTATTGATATACACACCTCTGCAAAATTACAGCTTTCTATTACTAACGGTCTCTTAGCAAAACCTCGGACAGACAGACGGACATGACGAGACTATAAGGGTTCCTTGTCAGGACTACGGAACCCTAAAAAGTCGATGTGATACAGCAGAAGCTATTTTTGCCGTTGCGGCCGATATAATTATGATTATGATCATGGTAGGATGTGTTTCGTAAAATTGAATTCAAAACAATACCTACCTACTTTTAACAGTTTTACTATAATGGTAAATGTAGATAACAACTTGGCATCAAATCTAACCATTCAAGTAGTAGTAGTAGTTCATAAAGACATGAACTTGGATGTTTCGCCAGTCGATTTTGCACCGCTGCAGAGACTCCAGAACTAGCCAAGTTACAAATGTTTTATCTCGATTCTCTTACTACAATCGTAAACGCCTCGGCGTAAGCGATTGTAGAAAGCGCTAAATTGGTAGCCAAGTTGACACGACTGAGTCGATCGCTCGTTCTCTAATGCATGTAGAAATAATCTACACTTTAGTCTCTGGTGAGCGTTCCTATCAAAGAGTATAGCGATCAACATTGTAGAAACGATAACATTCTATTCTATCATTTTGAACGATGTTAACTTGTCTACGAATTTTCTATTCGTTTGTGTTGATCACGTGATTTAACGTTGAGATGATGTCAGTCTACTAGCGTTAACGATTGTAGATTGTCAACTTGGCTAAGCCTGCTGGTTTCGATAAAACTCAAAACAGCCTGCCTGGACCGGCCCTTCCCGGCCCGGCCTGCTCCCGTGGCTGGAAGTCGTTGAATCTTCGCGCTAGACGGATTCGTGACGACTCTTGAAAACAACTTATACATGTGGCTAAGGAGCAAAATGGGTCTGTATTTCTCTAATAGGCAAGCTACATCATGTAGGTATTTCCAGAAATGTGGGTGTGTAGGCAGAGATGTAACATACACCCACATTGCGCCAGTTACTTTCATTCACAAAATTCTCATTTACCGTACTAATTTCGAATGAAACTCTTTTAGAATGTCAGTCTTCTATTGTAATAGTATACAATGAGCATCGTTGACTGACATAGGTTGAAACGTATTACTTCACCATACATTCCAGCAAGGAATTTTCATTAAATCAGAGACTGTTTTTGCAGACATTCTGTAATGCGTCGATGTTAATTGATTAAGGAAAATTTTACAAAGCTACTGCCATTTTAAGTACTCCGAGCTCATTTCAAAAGGGTTAGAGCAATTTTAATCTAATTTCGATTTTATATTTCGAGATGTTAGTTCAAGTTATGAAAATATTGCAAATACCATTTACTACAGACTACTAAAGCTTTATGTTATTTTACCAGGACTAAACTTTGAAACATTATAGTTAGCAGGATAGGAAGGTGTATTCCCGTGGACCCCACCGCCCGTGGCCCCACTGGTGGGGCCAGCGGGAATAGATTTAAATATCGTTCCCGTTGACCCCACCGTATTTTTGAGCATGGGATCAAGTAGTGTTACAGTTCTGCTAGTTATGGGCAGTAACCTTACAAAAAGTACTAGGCGGGCAGGTAAGACAGATTCACAATGAATAGATTTTTTATTACCAAAACAAAATATAAAACCAATAAAATTCCAAAATTAAATTAAGAAAGTAAAAACTTTTTAACGACGTTTTTCAATAGAATATTGATGGAATGTCAACTGGAATGTCTAAGCACATTCAGCGCTCGGGACAGCGGAACAGATGCCATTATTGCAGTGCGGTCTGAAAGCGTTGTTACAGGCCTTCAGTATCCCTCCAACTTGTTTGCAGATCATCCTGGTATTGCAGTCATGGCAGGAGATCTTCGGAAAGACAGTGAAGTCACAGGTGGTCCAGTTAGCGTTCGATTCAGATATGTCGAAAGTGCCGAAGTCAGGGGCCTGTCTTCTAGCCCTGCCTTGGTTCTCGTGAGGTCCACCTTGAGAAGCCGGTGGTCCTCCCTGATCAGTGTGCGGTCCCCCTTGTGCCGTTTGAGCTAGTGTGACAGCTAGCACGCACTGAAAAGATTAAATAGAAGAGTTAGAATTATAATGTTAATAATTACCAGTCCAGTCACTCCAGCTCCAAATTGGCTACTGCAGTCAAATGTTACAGCACCCTAGGGAGGACAGCAGTACAAAGTAGTTACTTGGCTCGGCACTACAGGGATAGTAGGTATATTATGTGGGACAGGCCAATGCATTGTAAATGTAGGCACTGGTGATGTCCACGAAAGATCCAGAGGCCCTACTCCCTATCGCTTCGTCCGTATATTCGGATCTATCCGTCTCTCTCACTCGCATTCATCTGCAGACGTGCGCGAGAGAGACGGATATATCCGAATATACGAATGAAGCGTTAGGGAGTAGAAAGAAAGAAAATAAGGAAAGAAAAAGCATTTATTAACCCGCACAGGATAAAACACTTAAAAAAATGGTGAAATTATCAACTAATAAAAATTAAACATAAAACAACTAAAAGAAATTAAAAATAAAAAGAAAACGAAATTGGTCCTGTACAAGGCCAAAAGGCCCCTATCTCAGCATGGTGCGCAGTAGTAGGGCCGCAGGATTCTCACTTCTCACTTATGGACAGCAAACCGATTGGCAGTTAAGGCGACTACAGGAGCTTAATTAGCAACTCTATTTGTGGTGGTTCAAACTTCGTTTGAAATACTGTTAGAATAAAGTTCTAATCAGCTTGCACTACAAAGTGGTTGTTACGTCGGTCACTGCGGGCCGAATAGTGCGAAATTAGTGATTTTTTGTGATTTACAAAAAATCTATTGATTGGACTAAGAAAATAAAACAATATTATGCTAATATGTTGCTTTTACAATTATTTGCCAAAAAATCAGAATGATCGCATGTATGGTTTTTACTCGTTAAAAGATTTTTTTTGAGATAAGTTCGTTTTTTTTTCATCGAGTAATATTAGTTGTATTATGTTTTCAAAACACTATCATACTAGCATATATCCTGAAGAATATCTTATATTTTTCTGGTTTTGTTTATTGCTGTGAATCATCTGCTTTGTTGCATTATAAAACTCGCGTTTAGCTCTTGTAGTCCCCTTAAGGAGTTTCTATATTTGTGATCAGTCTTAATTTGGATCTTTTAACTATTTTACAAGATCCACAGAAAGACATATAGTCGCATAGTTGTCCATGAGCTATGTGATTATGGATGCATGATCTTAATGCTTACCAGCGCCAAGCAGATGAGTACGTTTTGGATGTGAGCCATTGTTACTTTGCTTCCTATTTGGATACTTGGTTTATCTGTTGCATACAATCCCTTTTATACATCTTACTTATCTAATGTTTACTACGAGATCTTTCTTTAAACAAATAGGGAAATATCTAATACTTAGGGTTTTCCTATTGTTTATAGACAATAAACATCTGTGTTATTGTTTTCAAGCGGGAGATTTATAAACTTGTGTAGTAGTGGAAAATTAATTAGGATTAATATTTAGGCTATTTACGCTCCTTCGGATAGTGTAAATTAAAAACTAATCGTAATCAAATTTCACATGTATTTATTGTAGCTTGTAATAGTACATTATGATATAAGTGCGGTAAGTTGAAAATTACAGCCGAGGTGATATTGCTAGCCCGAGCCGTAGGCGAGGGCGATAAAAAGCAGAGGCTGTAATTATCAAAGCGCACGTATGTCATACGACGTTTTATAACATATTTCCGATTAAATGAATAAAACAAATAAAAACAATACAGCGAAAAGAAAAAGCGCGCGGAATATTTTTTACTTGTTCACAAATTAGCAAGGCGCGCGCATCAGCGCTTTTTTTAAGACACAAAAAACAGCCAGTATTACTAATAAAGTTAATATATATTTTTGTGTTTTTTTACAGATAAATGGTTGTAATTTATTGTCAAAATTATTTAATTAAAGAATTAAATGTTTATTTATTATATTTCATCTCCCAAAGTTATTTTTATTCATAAAATGTTGACAACTTTTCTGACATAAAAACTCTTTGCTAAGATTTAAAAAAGTATAAACCGTGCATTTTACTTTACAGCACAAGTACGTAATGAGGTACATTACGATATTGAAATTGGTGAAATAAGAGACCCTTTACGAGCAAATGTGTTATAAATATTTTTACATGGAAAAACGTTTAGTGTTGCTCCATTTTTACAAGCATGTTAGATGATTCCAATCGTAGCTAAATAATAAACAGCCGCTCGGGTCGATCTTTAGGTTACCTAGGTTGGTCCGTGGATGGGTGATCACCCATTACATACCGAGTTTCATCCGTGCCTCGGAAAGCACGTTAAGCTATGATTTGTATAACAACAACAACAACATCAATTTATTTCAGGCTACAATGGCCCATAAATATATACCTTATAAACGAACATATATAAAGTAAATACAAGACTTGTGTTAATAAATAAGACTTAAAAACTATGTTAGTAGCACTTCACTTAGTCACACTTCACTTGTGTTGGCTGTCCAGTGGAACTTGTCCGCGGAAGCGACAGAACACCACGTCCTGCGGCCAAAAGTCTTCCTTCATTACCATGGGCAGATAACAATTCGGTATTCGCACCACTAACGCCTTGAAGAGATGCGGCGCGACTCCAGTAACTGCACCCTTGGTGTGTACCTCGTCTTTTGGCGCACCTACTCCACGATGTCCTCCGCTTTAGTGGTGCAATGCAAGCGGGAAATGTAACACCGGAGTATTCGGTTTGGCAGCACGCAGGCTCACTTTAGGGTCCAGGGTATATCTTTGACAGTCGTAACAGATAGGCAGTGGTTCGAAAGTCTGACAAGTCTTACTAAGAGGTATCATACTACCCAGTACTGATTGGATGGGGAGGTCAGATAAGCAGACGCTCCATGTATAAACTACTCGTATTCAGCTGCATACGGTTTGACTGGACGTTTTGTGAACAAGTTATAATTATCAAAATAAATGCATGAATGAACCGCAATCGACCGTATAGTGCGGATCCAGCCTTAAGGTAACACTAGTCGACGTTTTTTTCATATGAATTTCGGAAGGGTTTTACTCCACTGTTTGACATGATATTTTTTTGTCTCATTATTAATTTTGTCTGTGCGGAAACAGAATAGTAAAATAAAAATCCATTAAAAGGTTACGAGCTACCACAGATTCGTTCTTATTATTGCCAATTTTAACGCAATTTTGGGCGTAAATTAGTAATAAAAAAATTGTCAAATTTCCAAAACAAAGTCGGTACCGACAAAGCACAACTATAGAATAATTCAATAAATTTTATTTGTAATTGGTTTATGAAGTGTTTTTTTTCATAAAACTCGATTTTCCAAAGGCCTTTTCGTATTTTTTACGCGCGTGTACTATGAATTATCGTGCATCTCACTGAACTCACTCTGTCGGGCACGATGTCAGGTGAACAACCTTAAGAACGATTTTTCTATGGGATATGACCAATTATACGTAGGTATATTGGGCTTCTAAGGTTAATATCACAAGTGCGGCCCGCCTTTAGTTTATTTTGCCACCATGTGACCCTTGCCTGCCAAAAGGTTGCCGACCGCTGACTTAAAGGATTGTTGATGATCAAAACCTTTTTATAATATTAATTTGTACTATCTATCCGAGGTTCGGACTTCATTTTGTATTTCGTAATTATCTTTGTGCTTCAACGGTTAGGTTTTGTTTATATTTTCAATGGAAACTTTCGCTCATTCTGTGAACACATCGAGCAAAGCCTTTTAACAGTTTGCTAAGCTGTCACCAGGCACACCTCGTGAATATGCGTGCTACGCGTGGATCTCACTCCCGCAAGGAGTAGAGCACACATAGGAGAGGCCTGCTCCCTCTAGTGGGAACTTAATGGGCATAATGCTGCGTCAAAACGGCAAAGTTTGGGGAATACCATGTTATTCCCAAGTGACTCTTCTTACATTGGGAAATCCAGCCTAATATAAATAATTGTAATCTTATCAAAAAATACACTATTATGAGTCTTTTGATGCGTCTTGATTACTAATGGTTATTGAAGTTACTGCTGAATAAATAGTGCATAATAATATGTTTCCTGATTGTATTAGGCTAATTTTAGTTTGTGTATATTATGACTGCCTGTTGTTCTAGTGTTCGCAAGCTAAACTGCTGAGCATGTGGTCCTGGGTTCGATTCCCAGTTCGGGCAAAGTGTTATTGGGTTTTTCCATCAGGAATTTCTCAGTGGCAGCCACTGAGTCTGGATTTGTGCCCGGTTAATGGCAATAGGCTCGCCCTCTATTACATGGGACTTAAACATAACTGGCGAAATGTGGGTGACTACTAGGTACACCTCTGCCTCGCCCTTCTGGGATAACAAACGTGATGTTATGTTAAGTATTTATGGCCGTGGAAAAAAACAACATCTTAGTCGTACGAGTATCAACTCATTTATTGATAAAATCGTTGACTAACACACACTTCTTATTAAGGGGAGCATTCCACACTAGGTACGGGCGAGCACAGTCCATTGTTGCAGTATGGGGCCCAGGGGCTCGGGCACTCAAGTAGCAGTCCGCCAATCCGTTTGCAGATCAATCTTGTATTACAGTCGTGGCAGCGCATATGTGGACTGATGGAAAAGTCACAGGTAATCCAAGTGGGCTCGTAACCTTTGTGTTCCCGGTTGTTATGTGGTTCTGCTGCTGCTTGGGTGAGAGCCCCAGCAAGGATGCACTGCAAAAAAATACACAGACAAGTTATAATTTGAAGAGTTGCAAAATATTCAATTGTGGATAGCTGTATCGGTCAGTGTAACAAAATAGTTAATGGAGTAGAGTGACCTAAGCCATTCAATTATTGTCGATTAAAATACCTTCTCTCCCTCGTTTGAACGGGTGTATAAACAAAGACATACAACATTGGATAAAAACTGTAGAAGGATAAAGTGCATAGTCAGAGTTCACACTGTAGATTAAGGGGACTACAGGAGCTAAACGCGAGTTTTTATAATGCAAAAAAGCACATTCACTTTACAAGACTCTCTGCAATAAACAAAACCAGAAAAATATATGATATTCTTTAGGATATATGCTAGTATGATAGTGTTTTGAAAACATAATACAACTAATTTTACTTGAAAAAAAAAATCAAGAACTTATCTCTAAAAAATTCTTTTAGCGAGTAAAAACCATACTCAAAAAATGCGATCATTCTGTTTTTTTTGGCAAATAATTCTACAAGCAACATTAATATTAGCATGACAGTGGTTTATTTTTTTAGTCCAAGCAATAGATTTTTTGTAAATCGCAAAAAACCACTCATTTCGCACTATTCAACCCGTAGTGACTGACGTAACAACCACTTTGTTAAAGTGCAAGCTATATATATATCTGCCTTCGAGTTAAAATACGATTACGATTTTTCTTCTTCATTTTTCCGAATAAATCATTTTGCCGTAATTAGCCCAACAATATACTTACTATTATCCCTTGATCTGTCCACGAAGTAGAGAATGGTGTCTCGAACAATTCGGTCCTTTGACAGATCATGAATTTATTATAGCAAAGTTAAAGGACCAAGCAAAGCCACGCGCTACGCAAAACATCCTCTTGTCTTTGCCCGTTAGATTCTTATCGTCTGCCAAGCATTTTCCCAACTATGTTGGTGTCGGCTTCCAACCTAACCGGATGCAGCTGAATACCAGTATTTTACATTGAGCGCCTGCCTATCACCTATGACCTCCACAACCCTGTTGTACTGGGTAATACGATACCCCTTGGGAAGACTGGCTGTCAGACTTTTTGGGCCACTGACTACCTGTTACATACTCATTCAAATTGCCAAATCTTCTAGGTATGCACTATTGGAATTTAAACACTAAACGGATACAGAATCGAGGTTCCTAAACAAACATAATATAACGAATATTGATTCCCATACAGTTATGTACCCTTTTAAAAGTTAAAAGTACACGTACATACTCGTATGTATACCTAATTAATGTCGCCTACTGATATTATAACTGTGGGTACTTAAAAGAGAACATGCTTATTTGGAAAGACTGAGTGTCTGCACGAAGGAAACTGGGTATGTATTGTAGCCCGTTAGATTCTCTGCTATGAAAATTGGTTTCGTGTTCAAGTAGATGAGATGAATTGTATTTATTTTCTCTATGTTGCTTGTTGAAATTCTTTGTGTTCTGTAAATTTTTTCTTAAGTATAACTGAGTTGAAGTCCAAGATAATCGGTCTATTTTCTTTGGTTTTAGTATCAATTCGGAAGACATCTTTAATGTCACTATTTTAAATAGTGCACTGCTATTGTACAATCGCCAGCACATCAATTTACCACTAACTGTCAAATTTCCCAAATGATTTTAAACCATAAAATGTTGAGGGTTAAATTCAAAATCGAATTAGAAAACTTGACAGTTTGTGGTTACGGATTTATCCCGCTAATCGATAATAACTTTTAAATAATATTTATACTTACCAGTACTGCCAAGATCAGGACGTTTTTGAAATGAGCCATCTTGTAATCCTGTATATTTACTATTTGACTAGAATATCGATTGCAATACCCTTTTATAGTACTTCACTTATCTTATGTTTATCATAATCTTATTCATTACTCAATCTCTTCTATTACTCAACATTGTTCTCAAGTGGAATATCGATAAGGATTTGGAGAAACTTGGTGCGTAATACACAAAACATGCGTACTTGAAATTCATGTTTTGGGACTATTTTGATGTGGTTTGGTTATGAATGTTTTAAGAGTAGAGTAAGACCAAACAAACGATGGATGCACTGTGTGGAGGATGATATGGCTAGAAGGTGACTGCTGAGATGATGAGTATTAGAAAAGTATGGAAGAAAAAGACATGCTGCGCCGACCCGAAATAAATTGGGATAAAGGCAGGAGAGTCATGAATGATGATGGTGACAGTACATCCAAGTGTTATGTTTGTATCACGTTGTGCGTTGTGCATTAGTATCAAGGCCATACAGTGCATCTGTACCCCATAATGTTCCAAATATTTATTAAATAAAAAAATAACCCGACTGGGTCTCGCTCCAAACTTTTATTAAATGTGCTTGTTTTTTCTTGGTTTTCACTTGTTTTTACTCAGTCTGGTTTTTTAATAACTTTTTATTTACAGTTTAAAAAAAAAAGTCAAAGTCAGTTTTATTCCAAGGTACGTACATTGCCTCGCCTAGAGTAGTTTTAGAGCCCACTCTTTGACATTTTTTTGCTGGCCTGCTCTGTCCCACTCGTGGGCAAAGGCCTCCCTCCACCAGGCCCGGACTGGGACCCGAAATCGGCCCCGGGCATTTTAGAGACGGTCGGCCCTCCACTCTCAAGAGAAAGGAAAACTACTAAACTAAGGTAAATTTTGAATCAACCGAAGAAAACGTTAAAATAGAATGTTGGGCTGAAATACTCGGCTGCGACTTTGATAAAGAAGAGACTCGAAACTAAAAGAATAGCGACGGTGTCGAACAAAGGCATCGCCAATAATTTATTGGCTAAAGGGGGCCAATAAATTATTGGCGATGATAATTAAAAGCGGATTTGTAAGGGTTTAGTTTACTAGTTACAGATACAGCAGAAGTTCTATAACAATCTAAAATAATTGATTAAATAGAAGTATAAGTTAATAATTTTGAAGAGTTTTTTGAAACGTCTAGGAACTATAAAAATTGAGCTCTTCACTCTAGAGAAGTTAGATTTTCTTTAGTTCTTTTATTAAGAAATATGTGTAAATTGATTTAGGTAGACCATTTTAGAAACAAGAAGAAGTAGGGACCCCTTCTTTTTGCATAATGTTCTTTTTCCTAATATACTTTGGCATAATTTGTTTTGCCATAATAATTCTTTGCCATATATTTTTTTGGCATACAGTTTATGTTGGCATAATTATCTTGAAGGCTAATTTGTTTTGGCATACATTGAATTCGCATAATGTTACTAGCCATAATGACTATTAGCGTAACAGTATTAAGGCATACAATTAATCACACGGAAATCGGACAACGGAACAAAACGGAAACGAACGGACTCAAACGGAACGAACGGAATCAAATTTGGAGTTATTTTTACGTATTTATTTTAAATTAAAATTTCATTAAGGTGTGCTACAAAAGTTAGTGACAGAAACGAATCGCTGCAAAACCGACTCCACGTAGTCTTGTCTATCCTACCCGTAGAGTGTAATATAAGCCCGCGTGGGCGCAGCGCCGGAGCCGTGACAGAAACCATGCCTGCTGCATGTTGCATACTGCATGCTTGCTTGCATATAAAGGTCGAAGGACCTTTATATGCTATTCAGCTCCAAATAAGCATGTTCTCTTTTAAGTACCCACAGTTATAATATCAGTAGGCGACATTAATTAGGTATACATACGAGTATGTACGTTTACTTTTAACTTTTAAAAGGGTACATAACTGTATGGGAATCGATCGAGTATCCCTTAAGTGTTTAATTTCCAATAGTGCATACTTAGAAGATTTGGCAATTTAAATGAGTTGTAACAGGTAGTCAGTGGTCCAAAAAGTCTGACAGCCAGTCTTCCCAAGGGGTATCGTATTACCCAGTACTAACTGGTTCGTGGAGGTCAGATAGGCAGTCGCTCCATGTAAAATACTGGTATTCAGCTGCATCCAGTTAGACTGGAAGCCGACCCCAACATAGTTGGGAAAAGGCTAGGCAGATGATGATGGTGATGAAACTATTGTGAACGTAAAAAAACAAACAATTTTTAATAATAATAATTTATTGACTCTATTTAATAACTAGAAATTAAATTAATTGGAATTATAAAATGGTTTTAACATTTCTGTGATTCGTAGTGAATTTATGATAGCAATTTGGAAATAGATACAAGTGTGCAAATCGAAACAATTTAATAACAGAAACTACTTGTTGAGAGTCGTAATTCTTTTCGTTGAGAAAGAAGTACTAGCCATTCGAGGTTGAAACACATGTCATTACATCGTTGGATTAGACAGTGGCAATGGTACGGGGAGCGACGGCATCGTTGGCATTCTCAGCGGGAGCACCGCAGCCTGCGGCGGGCGTGGCGGAGCACGCTCCAGCGTTGCAGTAGGGAAGAGTGGGGTCAGTGCAGGCGCGCTGCAAGCCACCGACCTTCGTGCACACTACCTTAGTGTTGCAGTCTACGCAGGAGCTGCCGACGACGGTGCAAGGAACCCACTGGGGGTACCAGGGAGCGGATGCCACCCATGGGGGAACTCCACCCCAACCGCCGGCTCCAGCTCCACCCCAACCGCCGACACCAGCGCCTCCCCAAACAGGCCAACCACCAGCCCCTCCCCAACCACCAGCGCCTCCCCAGCCACCGCCACCACCGCCCCAGGCACCGACACCTCCACCAGGGGCAGGAACTGATGACACCAGCGCGACCTGTTGGGAAATATAAAAGTTATTGCTTAGCTATATTGCAGTACACATACATCGTATCCTTGGTGATTGAAAAAATATGATTGAATTGACGTTCACAACGACATCATAATTTTGATTGTATTTTTCCAAAATCTAAAATATTTTCGGATTCCAAAATATTCTTAGTCAGACTTATCAGCAACTGTCGTTGCAGATTATGGTCAACTTTCTAAAGATGAGTCAGTTATAGATTAGAATATCAGATTTGAATGAGTCACTTACCAAAGCACACAAAACTAAAACGATTTTCGCAGACATATTTGAAGTATATTGTTCGTTATATTTCGAGTTCGTAATACTAGCAGGTTCACTTCGTTTCTATTGTTAATGAGCGAGGCTGTCTCCTTTTATACGTGTATTGTTTATTTATTGGATTATATGTTACCACCCGTAGTGTATATAATATACACAGAGGTTTTCCCAAATGGAAGAGTATGCAGCCATAAAGCGATAACTATGTGTACATTCAACATCAGCTCTTGTTTGTCTGAACAACAGTAGGAGTGTAATAATACATAATCGTATAAGGTTTTTACGGGAAAGTTCTATTTGCTTGTTTGTAAGTGTCTCATCTAGTTGCGATGGGAATTTGGAAAGTTGACGTTAAATGATTATGATGAAGATTTGTTACAATTTGACAGCAATCTCGCAAGTCTTGCCAAGGAGTATCGTGTTACCGAGTAATCGCTCCATAGGACCAAGAACCCAGGGCCGCCAGACCTTACTTATTTTCTGATCGAGTAGTGACAGTATGTGCTATGAACGTATGCATATCTGGGGGTCTAAAATGGCCGCCTTAGCAGAATCTTAACATGAATCACGTCAGGAATTTAAAATTTTTAAAATGAACTTTATGGTTATGACCTTAAAGTCCATTTTAAGAATTTCGAATTTTTAACGTGGTTCGTAATAAGATTCTGCTAAAGCGGCCATTTTAGGCCCCCTGATCGCTTGCGCCGGCGGCCAATTTTCCAATATTACTTACTTTTTTTGTTGTCAATATAACTAACATTTTGAAAGTCAGAGAGCCCTGAATTTTACATTTGTTGTATAAAATAATGTGAATATAGTCTACGTCTTATTTTTTCTTTACATTATGTATGTAAAATTCCCTGAGTTTCACATATAAAAATTAAGACTCAGACAGATACTAACACAATGTAGGTATAAGCTACTCGTAATCAGTTTCAGTGACTTGTAACTAGTATATTTGTAATAATAAACGTTGTATGTATGAAATTTTATGCAACTCACTTAATCTTGTAGGTAGTAGGACGACTTTGTTTACGACTTCGTAAAGCTCCAAGTACACCTGCCTCCCGATCGTGACCAGCAGTGGCCTATTTAGAGAAGATTGTATCGATTCATTCAAACATATAATATGGAGATAACTTCAAAACGAAAAGAATAAGAATAATCGTAACGTACGCATATTGCGTTCGAAGAAAATAAAGATTTTCGAACAATTCTCGTCTTAGGATTGTGCACTGGCAGGTTGTTGAGCCTTTACCTAAATTGGGACTAACTGTGACAGATTGTTGCATCCCAACAAAACTGGGATTAAACTATAGAAGATTGTCGAGTTCTTAAAGTTAAATCTAACTGCTGTCGATGATGATGATTGCTCCTGAGTGAAACTTTTTTTTATAATAGCTATCGGAGTATCAGACGCAGACAAAAAAATCCTCTAATTAACGGTACCTTTGCATTCATTTGTTTTCCAATTAAAATGACCAAAGTAGTGTGCTGGCATGGCTCATCATTATAGGCCTGTTCGTCGAAAGATGAATAGGGCTTGTGTAAAAGTTAGGTACGTTTTCAGGTACGTTCAAATGTTTACGATAAAACACACAGACTTGCACAACTCTGCGTCTAACATTCAAGGTTCTGAATTTAAGTGTGCCTCGGCCAAAATATGGCTCGTTTCGTCTTCGCCTCACTGATATTTGGCAGAAAACCTTTCTTAAGTTGTGAGCACAGTGTTCCATACACGATCTGGCTTGGTTTTAGTACAATTCCAGTCCTATACAGTTTCAGAAGTTATTGCAGGCTCCAGAGTATACATTGTATACGTGCAGTGCATCATGAGGGTGGGTTAGAATTGAGTAATAAAAAAAATACTCAATGAATTTGTAAAATACTTAGAAGGTAAACTCTTTGCTCTTATCCAACAATCAATACAGTTTATAAATATTAGTAGAGATAAGATATTCTTAAGATTAAGAGCCAGCAGTACCATCAAACAAAAAGCTGGTAGCGTCAACGAAAGTAAAACGGTTTCTCTTATATGTGTGTAAGTGGAAAATAACAAAGATTACATTAAATCTCTTTAAACTGTAAATTACATGTTTTGTTGAAATTGTCTATGTCGTAAGTGCGTTATCAAATAGTTGGTTTCACATGATCAACAAGCTGATTCATCGCGGCGAATAAGAGAATTTAGTTATCTATGCCGTAACCAAAATCGGTTTAGTTCAAACTTGTTATAGATAGGGCGCTAACAAAGGACATAATTGTTAGTGTGTTTAAAAGAACACTCCCTCATTGGTCGCAAGCGTTACTGCTGACGTCTTGGTTTCGATTCCTTGGTCGAATGAAATGGTAATGGGTTTTCCATTTGGAATTTCTCAGTAGCAGATCGGAGTCTTTAGTAATTATATAGGCTTACTTACATATAATTAGCATTAAGGCGCCCAAGCAAACGACCTTGAGCAAATACTGCTCAGTTTTTTGAAGCCTACTTCTCTTTATCCAAAAGAAAAACGAACTAATAAAAATACATTTAATTTCTTCATATTCTTGACTCCCAAATTGTCGTTTTTTTATGTACCTAACCTATTGTTTAATAAATCCCCTCACAACGAAACTAAATAATGATTCATAGCATGCTACTCCTCGTAAAGTAACCATTATTTTCTTTTGCTACTTATACTAATGGATAGAAAATTTAATAATGAACATAATGGTCGTTTTTTTTTTCCAAAAGACGAATATTTGATTTTATAAAGAATAAAAACCACTCATTTCGCACTATTCGGCCCACAGTGACTGACGGAACAATCACTTTGTAGTGCAAGCTGATTAGAACTTTATTCTAACAGTATTTCAAACGAAGTTTGAACCACCACAAATAGTGTTGCTAATTTTGTTCGGGGAGGCGCCTTAACATAACTAGTGAAATGTAGCTGTACTATTAGGTTCACATCTCTTCGGTGGTTGTAGTGTGGTGTTATGTTAGCTATGTCAAAAGGAAACTCTTGAACAAGTGCCACGTTACTGGGCTAGAAATGATGGCTCTGGCCCATCTCGTATCTTTCCCATTTCGACAACTAAACAAAAGACGTGCGAAACAAGTGAAAAAGTGTGCCAACTCGTAACTATTTTAATCTTCATACATTGAATCCCATTTCAACCATTAATTTCGAGGTACTCCTCCGAGCGCACCTATTTTTAAGCGCAACCAACTGAACGCAACTAAATCAACTGTTTTTAGGGTTCCGTAGCCAAATGGCAAGAAACGGAACCCTTATGGATTCGTCATGTCTGTCTGTCCGTCCGTATGTCACAGCCTCTTTTTACCGAATCTATAAGAACTATGCTGTTGAAACTTGATAAGTAGATATGTATTCTGTGAACCGCTTTATGATTTTCACACAAAAATAGAGAAAAAAAACAATAAATTTTGGGGGTTCCCCATACTTAGAACTGAAACTCATTTTTTTTATCATACCCGTACGTTATGGATAGGTCTTCAAAAATGATTTTTTTTTCTAAACTGAATAGTTTGCGCGAGACACACTTCCAAAGTGGAAAAATGAGTGGCCCCCCTGTAACTTCTAAAATAAGAGAATAATAAAACAAAAAAAAAATATGATGTACATGTAAACTTCAACCGAAAATTGGTTTGAACGAGATCTAGTAAGTAGTTTTTTTTTGTACAGTACAGTCACCTCCCAAAGGTACAAGGAAAGCATTTGTTGATGTTGCTATTTTTTGTCTCTCTCTGGCACACAACTGCAACATAGTATCATAATATTTAATATTATAATATTATCTAATATTTAATTATTCCAAGGAATGAACACTCATTAGGTCGTCAACATTTATTATAAACTAGCTTATGTCCCCGGGTTCGCCCGGGTGAAGTTTGATAATTGTCCCACGGGATCATACTACCGGTAGAGTAGAGTAGAGTAGAGTAGGGACTCCATTTTCCGCACTTAGACTCTTAATCGGTCCGTTGTGCGTAGGTGTCCTGGCTAAGTTAGCCAGCCTAGCTCCGCCCAGAAGCACAGAAGTTTCCTGGGAGCTTCACAGGCTTCGCGGAGCGACCTCACCGTTCCGAGGATTTGTTTGCGTTGGGTAGCCACTGCCTCGCATTCCAGGATGACGTGGGCAGCTGATTCTTCGGCGTCAAAGCAGCCCCTGCAGAGTGGGCTGTCCGTGGCGCCTAAGTTGAAGAGATGTTTGTTTAATGGCTCGTTATTGTCCCTATAATTATTCTGAGGTTATTTCTACTTAGGCTGAGCAGTCGTTTTGTTAGTCGCGGATGAAGACTTGGCATCGCCATTTTTGACTGCCTGCAGTCTGTGGACCTTGACCATTTGTTGTTATGGAGTTCAGTTAATCTCTGGCGGATCCATGTACGGAATTGTGAGAAAGGTAAGGGAAGGAGTGGCGTGGTGGAGTACGGGCCTAGCACTGCCATCTCGGAACCTCTCTTAGCAAGTTCGTCTGCGGCGTCATTGCCTAGGGATCCATTGTGTCCTCTGATCCACTGGAGGGTAATTCTGTTAGACAGCAATATACTCTCCAGGGCGAGGTGACATTCAAATATTAATGTACTGTTAGTTTGTTTGTTTTCTAGGGCTTTAAGCACAGCTAGGCTATCGGATACGAATCTGATTGCGTAGTTGTGAACCCCTAGACGCTTTACGGCTGTCGCAGCTTGTGTTAGGGTGACGCACTCGCATTGGAATATTGAACTGTGTTCGCCTAGTGGTAAGTGAAAGTTAAAGTTGAGGTCAAGGGAGTGTACGCCAGCCCCTGAGCCGTTTTCAGTTTTAGAGCCATCTGTGTAGATGCGTACTTCATTGGCTCCTGACTGATCCCTTAATTCCTCTGTTGTTTGTATGCTATATCTTTTGTTGAACATAGGTTTATTAGGTGTCCTATCACACGGGGCAGCGATGAGAGGTTGATACTCAATCACCCGGTCCAGGATGCCTGCGTGGGGACTGGTGTGGTTCTTGCCCCATATGCCTAAGTGCATAAGCCTGATTGCTGCTAGTGCTGCCTCCTGCTGTATGTACAATTCAAGGGGAGTTAGTTGTAGGGCTATCTCCATTGCCGCAGTTGGGGTTGTCCTCATACAGCCCGTGATAGCGGAACAGGCCAGCCTTTGGAACCGCTGAAGCCTAGAGGCGGTGGTCGAGAGTTCAGTTCTCGTCCACCAAACCAAGGCGCTATAAGTTAGCATTGGTCTGATCACCGCTGTGTAAAGCCATAGCGTGATCTTTGGAGACAGCTCCCACGTTTTTCCTAACATTTTTTTGCATTGGTACAGTGCGATTGTGCTTTTATTGAGTTTGTAGTCAACATGCCTATTCCAGAGCAATTTGCTATCAAGAATCACCCCTAAGTACTTGACTTCTTCTTTGAGTGTTAGTTCGGTGTTGAAAAGTTTAGGGAGTTTGTGTGGTCCAAGGACTCTTTTGCTTGTAAACATTATTAGTTCGGTTTTGGTGGGGTTAACCGATAGTTCGTGTTTTGTGCACCAATTCTCGATTATTTTGAAGGCTTTCCTCATGAGGTCACATAAGACGCCTTCAAATTTCCCCGTGATTAGAATTGCTATGTCATCTGCATAACCCACCGAGTACAGACTGCTAGCGTTGAGCTCTGTAATGAGCTCATTTACTACTAGGTTCCACAGTAGTGGTGACAGCACGCCACGTAGGGCACGGTCGTGCTTAAGACGTTCTCAACGTTAAATTCTCAATTCAAAAACCAGCCGTTTGTCCAGATTATAATTTTGACATTATGTTAAAAAACTGTACTTAAATACATTAAAAAAATAAAACAACCAAATTTTTTCTTTACATTTCATTAAAATCGCTAATTTTTTCATTGACCTTTAAACAGAACTTTAAACGGAATTATCTTCTACTACGCATTTAATATAAGAAGTACAGCTTTGCAAATTGTAGATTTCCCAATATCTTGACTGATTTAATTATTTTCACGAATTTACTTTTCAATCTTTAGACAAAATTGAGACAAAACAATTAGTTTATGTATTTGTTAAAAGTTAAGTAACCTTTTTCTGACAAAATGGTTCAGATGTTAGACGGTAAACGTAACTTAACATTTATTTTCATATTTAACATTCAAGATAAAATATCGATAAATTTGAGTCAATGCCTAGCGTACATGTAAAAATAGATTGATGAAAAATCTATCCACCAAAATCATGTAAATTATCAACAAATGGACTTTTAGCTATACAAAATATGAAAATAAACAAAAGCATTGGTATTATTTTACATTTTGTACAGGATAAAAGACAAATTTTAACCAAAAATAAACGCGTCGTAGCAGTGATGACTTCCTGAATATTTGCCTGAGAAATGTGCAATTTTCAGGATTATTTCTATGATTAACACCACATTCACTCACAGAACAAGTAACCGTTGTTGGATACAATTGTATTTACTGAAAATAAACCACGATGTACGCTAAAAATCCAAAATACTGAGGACTTGATTCCCCGCGTGCCGACTTGTGCCGACCTGTCATTCAAAACCAGTCACAGGGAAATTGGAATCACTATCCTTTTCTATCTTGCTTTATTTCCGTAAGGGATTTTCTTCTCCCTCGCACGCTTTGTTGGTCTATATTTACTAAGTCTATGGTATAAACCGTGCATTTTACTTTACAGCACAAGTACGTAATGAGATACATTACGATATTGAAGTGGGTGAAATAAGAGACCCTTTACGAGCAAATGTGTTATAAACTAATTAACTTAAACTATAAACTTAAAAATGGTGTCAAAAAACTCCTCATCAACGCTGTCAACTGGTAATGTCCCCAGGAGAGTGGCGGCGTTGCCACGCTGTATGGCAACGGCTTTGGCCAACGTAAAAGCCAGCCCTAGGGTCACGGGAAGTGTTAACTAAGCGTTTTGAAATTTCCTTGAAAAGGCTGTGAGCACTCGGACCCCCACGGTCCTAGAGTTTCAACCCCAATCGGCTCGAAAATATAGTTACCAATAAGGTATAAAAATATAAAATTTAGTGGAATTCATCAGAAAAGTTAAATATTTAACACAAACCCTGGAACATCATCTTGCTGCGCCCTAACAGGGCCATGTTCTCAGTAGTTAGCCTAGCGTATAGCTATGGTTGTGTAACATTGTACATTAAACAAATAAAACAAAACATTGACAAAGGAATTTCAATCAATTTATTACGATTCCTGAATCAACGTAAGCTTTACACGTGTCATTTTATAAGCACAGTAAAAGGTTTTTTATAAAATAAAATACATATAGTACTGCACAATGCACATGGGGTGGAATCCGGGCTGCTAATTGAATTGCTTCGTTACTCGTTAGCGTGGGATGCGGATTATGTACGTATAGGAACTTACTGGAGCTATGCTAATATTACAACAGGACTTTTATATCAAGACCTTTCCGTATTTTACATATGGATTTTAACTTTCGACGCTGAGTTGCTGTGTTCAACACACGGTCATGATGATGTGACTGCCTCGTTGGTCAATCTCAAGCGGTACCCCTGAGGTTCTGGGTTCCAATCCCCAGGTCGGGCAAAGTGTTATTGGGTTTTTCGATCAGCAGGGCTATTACGTATCTTTCTGATATCCAGTGACTATCAAGCTTCGGTTGTACACCGAACTTCTAAGACAATCGTGAATGTCATAATATTGGTAAGTATTACGTATCACACTGAGTGGATATCACTTTACGGTGACTAACAGGGTCATACATAATACGAAACTAACCTTATGACCGTTGATTGATGGACACTGAGCTCAGTTACTATTATTTCGAGCTGTCAACTGAGATACGTAATAGCCCTATTGGTATTTCTCAGTAGCAGCCACGGAGTCTGGCTATGAACCCGATTGATGACATTGACAATAAGCTCGCCAGCTAATGAATGGTAGGTACTTAAATATACCGATGAGAATATCCGATGAAACGGGGCTTACTATTAGGTAAACCTCTACCTAACACTTCGGGGTTTACTGGAGTAATTTTGTATGAAATGAAATGATGATGATGATGATGATTTTGCAAGTAGGTTTTTACAAACACTTTTACACGTAATTTGTTTAAAAACTAGGTTTGGCCGGTGTTTCTTACCTGACTACTCTGAGAAGAAACAGCCGAAACAAACTCAGAGGTCATAGTCTCTTTTGAAGTCCAGACATAATCTTGCTCAATTCACATGAGGACTATGCAGATTAGTGCCTGAGATGGTCTTTTGAAGAAAGAACCACACAGATTTGAGTGGACTTGTCCAGTCAGTGCAAGCATTTGTCAGTTATCGTGTAGCTCGACTTATAACTCAAGGAGCTCAATTAAACGACGAACAATACCAGAGAAAGGACATTTGGGTAGGTCGCTTATAGTACTCAAACTGCCAGACAGTCGTGGGGATAAAAATAAAATAAGTATTCCTGTCAAATCAGTAAATGTCACATAAAAAATAAAGTAAAAAATTATAAAATACTGAAATAAGTATTCATGTCAAATCATCCAATGTCAAAGTGTATAAAAGAAAGGAATCAATAATAAATAAGCGAAGTCCGAAATTTCAACATTCACAGAGTAAATTTCATTGGAGCAGCTTAATCCCAAGCCTTTTTATCTTCGAGATAATGATTAACATGTTATTTAGACGTCGTGTTTTATTCATGAACACGGTAAATCTTTTAAAGTTTTAATGAAAAGCAGTGGGTTTTTAAATAACCACCCAACCATTGAAGGATGACTATTGTAATTTAAACAAACATTTCAGGATTTTAAAGTAAGCAAAGTTGGAAAATATAAATTGTAGTTCAAAGCAGCAGTTACCTACTTTTAACTTCATAGTAATATACAGGGTGATTGGTTGAACCTTTAATTGGAGTGAGGTATTCATCAATTTGAGCAACGTTTACAATGGGACTAACTAAGTAATATGATTTTTAAAAATCTGCTGTTGCGTAAATTTTTTCGAATTACGCGACCACTAATGAATGAAGCAGCTGATATTTTATTGCGATTTCATAATGTTCGGTCCCATAGTAAAAGTTGTTCATTTTCATGATTACTACACGCCTCTAAAGTACCCATGTTGAGTATCAAGCTCCAGTTGTGCTCTGGTGGTCTTGAATATTGAAGCTGGAGTAAAACTACTTGCTGATATAAGAAAGGGCTGTATTTCTAATAGGTGGGTTACAGATAGCCGTTGTGGGCACGTCGAAACGAAGGGCGTCGGTGAGAGAGTGTTGCCAGAGTGCCCTTGCACAGATTATACAGAAAATATAGATTAGTGCCACGACAGCACAGATAATAAAATGTGACGCAGGAACAATCCACGTTAAACAAATCACCCAGTATATCTCGTAACAGGAATTTCTCAATAGCAGCTCGGAGCCTGGTCGATAGCAATAGGCTAAGTTAGATATGTCTCAGTCCCATGAAATAGGTACATGGGACTGAGCTACCTTTTATAAAATAAATAAATAAATATCTAACTTAACAAAATGTAGGTTTAGTACACCCCACTGAACTCTCCTCACCTCTGCCTGACTTCGGGGAAATAGCATCATGTTATTTTAACTCTTTTTATCCTGGAAAACAAAGGTTTATTCCCGTCCGCCCCCACCGGTCTGTCCCCATTGGTGGTAGTTGCAACTATTTGTCGCATCTACCACCACTGGTGGTGGTTGCGTCTGGTTAGGTAGCGGTGAGATGTGATGAAGAAAACCTTTCACGGGCTAGGAGCGCAATAAAAATAAATACAAGCAAAGAAAATAAACGTCACGAAAACTGTATTTCATGATAGGCACTTTATGAACAAGATCATTTGCTTACGCATTAAGGCATGTGTTTCGTTAAGTAAATATTGGTTAGATAATTATGTATATTTAGCCCAACAATATTCGTAGTGCTTTGTTTGCAAAGATAATGAATAACACACACACACACACACACGTACACTTGGAAAAAACTGTGAAAGGAAAACAAGCGCGTGTTATTTCGAATCACGGTGGAGCACACTGTGGAGGTTTGCCCCGCTTGGGCGGAACACCTCCGTGTCCTCGTAGCGGCGACTTCTCGTGTCCGGCCCTGGTTCAATCTATGATCCGGAGCGAGACCGAATGACCGCGAGAGCGAAGGAGGTGGCGGAACGTGAAAGGAGAGAACCTCACGTCCCAGTCGCCGCGGAATCGCACCAGGCGTCGGGGGCCACCGTAGGCGCGGGCGAAGTGCTATGGGCTAGCTCGCCGTCCGTCCGTCTTATGACGACAGGCCGTGTCGAGGGCGCGTTCGTGTTCAGAGAGAGAGAGATGTCAGCAAAAGGAAGGGGTCCGCAGGGGCCGATGCCTGCCGGGGCTGCGGGACTGTTCGAAAGAGATACTGCGACCCTGGAACACAAAGAAGAACGAACATGGATGGGTTTTAGTCAGTAAAACTCTGACACTCCCTTCCGCTCCGCCCAGAGCGGGAGGGGGTCATTTAATGATTTCCTATCCGAAAAAAAAAGGGTTTCATGCCATATTAGACACCACTACACCCTCACTCACACTCACACCAAACTCACTCACTCATTTACTTTTCACGTTACTTCGGTAGAAGACAGGGTGTTGTAGCGCAGTTTGGGATACGTCTATGTCCAGCAGTGGACTGAGTCGATTGGTTTAACTTTAGAATAAAAGCTTCTGTAAAAATAGTATTCGTGCTTTACCGTGCTTGGTAGTGCTGCGATCGTACCATACATACATATTTTAAATATTGATTCCAGGATGAAGATGAGAATGTTTGGAGGAGTGGCTGCAATTTCAACGGTTGCAGCTGCAATTTCAATTTTGCAACGGTTTCAACTAAAATAAAGCTATAGGCCGTAGAAAAATGGTCATTTTTTTTTAAAGTATCCATATACCTGATTAGGCGTTGACTTTACATAACTTTTTGTTTTCTGAGGAACCCTTTTTTTTCGGATGGTAAATCGTCAAATGACCTCCCCGCTCTGGGCGGAGTGGAAGGGAGTGTCAGACTTTTACTGACTAATACTCGTCCATGTTCCTTCTTCGCCCTTTGTGGTCCAGGGCCACGGTATCTCTTTCTGGTCTTTTTTCCTCCATTTTATTCTTATAGGTTTTACAGATCTAACCCAGTAACTGGGTTGTAGAGGTCAGATAACCAGACGTTTATGTAAAAATGTTGTGTTTAGCTGCATTTTGCACTCTGCACTTGAAACTTTACTGAATAGTTTATTCAGATGGATGGCATCGTTTTTACACTTTGTTACTTAATACTTATTAATGTTACTTCACATATGATAGAGAATGAGTGTAAATCATACAAGCATTCCACACTACTATCTAAACAGCGCCTTTAAATTATAGGATAGCATAGAATGGTCAAAGCGCGTTCCAGAATTAAATTGGCGGTAGGAACTTGTATAAGTACTTAATAATTTTATTTCGTTCGAAGTAAAAGGAAATAAATGTGGATTTAAGCCGAAATTACTTTGTTTACTTTTTTTTTGTATTATAGGTACATTTTACAAATGTAATTACTCCAGAAAACTTTTGTATCTCATGTTACCTATTTCCTTTTAAAAAAATGAGAGTCATAACGGGTACCTAGACATTTTAACTTATTTTTTATATAAGCAAACCCAAAACACGCACCTCTGATTTTTCGGATTCATGTGCGTATTGTATAATTATCACTTGCTTCGGTGAAGGAAAACATCGTGAGGTACCAGCATGCCTGAGAGATATTTCTCGACGGCATGTAAAGCCAAGTCAGAGGCCCATGGGTCACCACACGATAAAGAAGATCTAAATAAAAATAACATATTGTTATTTACTTAAAAAAAACTTAAAACGGGTTGCTATTGGCTTCCTATGATATACCATAATCCCGCAATTACTTTGCATTCTGAAATGAAATGTTCACATTATTACATATGTTAATGCATCCTTATGTACGTGTATGACGTATATCAGTCAGTATTGTGTAGTTAGTACTTATTATATCATAATGTTTCTGCTTACATCAACACATTTATCTTTTCTCGATGGTGTTGTAAAAGGGACTTAAAATAAAAAACCCTTATTTGCCAGATCAAAAATAACAACCTTGCATAGTTCAATAAGTTACAAATAAGCAGTAGAGGTAGTTACAATTTTTGTTTGTTAAGTGTTGGTTCTTATTATGGTTGTTAACAATGAACTGATTCACTCTGCTCCCCGTACTAGTATAGACTGTATTACGGTGGACCAGGGTTCCTCGTTCTCTGTGATTGTACTCATGGTAGCATACTTGTGACAAACATAATATTTTAATTTATAGCTTATAGAGTTTTAGGAAATAAAAGCAAAGCAAATGCAAAAAGTCGTGCACCACTTGCTTCTGATGGTATTCCCGTTATTATTTCATCGTTAAGAATGATGAACTCCCATACAAACTGTCTTTCCCTATAGCGTCATTAAAGGTAATGGATACACAAAAATCATTCTTTATGCTTACCTTCGCTATTGTGCAAAGTTTCATGCCTGTCTACTACAACGGCTTATAGAGTAGAGCGAGAATCAGAGCGTGCAGCCGATCACATCGCCGATGCTGCCGCGTTCAATAACGCTCCCGCTGTTTCTCGCTCTAGCAAATGACGGTTCTGAGCGACGGAAAAGGATAGGGGCATGGAAAAATGCTTTTCCGTGCTGCTAGATGAAGTGCGCAACCCTAAGTGTACGGCCAGAGTGCCCGCTCGAATCGAGCGTGCGGCGGGGCGGGGCGTGCAGCGTTCATGTCAAACACATGCGTACACATACGTGAGTGGCCTGAGTAGGCACTCGCCGCGCGGCGGCTGCAGCGTGCGAGTTTGCGTCTTGCGGCAGAGCACTATGGCCACTCATTGAACGCGCTGTCAGCCGCTCGCCGCCCCGCATAACGCCCCGCCGAATGCTATTGCACCCAGGCCGTACACTAGCTGTAGAAACACAGTGGTAGCGGCGCGGGTGGCGGGAGCGGATGCGGGTGTCGTTAACACTGCGGATACCGCGCACCCGCCGGCGAGCGGCGAACGAGCGGTGCCCGTGCGTCTGCATTACTTTATTATATTATTTGCCCACAATAAATAAAATTTTAGGAAGGAATTAGTATCAAAAAGATGTTGTCGTCGCTGCTGTTGATACTAATTTGTCGTTACACAACACTACGCCGCTTTACCGCCGCGCGATCTGCCCGCTGACTTCGAGACCGGGTACAGCGTCACAGCACCGCTGCCCGCGCCGCCGTCTCCGCCGCGCAGTTCTCGCTGACTTTGTGTCCGAGGCCTTAGGCCGATAGTCAATGAATTTTATTAAAGTTTTTCTCCTAGGTAACGACTTGTACAAAAGTAGGTACAATATCTATGTACCTACTTTTGTACAAGATACATGAATGTCTGGTTTTTCTAATTACTCTGAGATATAAAATAACAGGTTTCTTCACTCAGCAGCTTCCTATTTTAAAAGTTAGCTTACCTAGCAATTATAGGCTTAAGAACTTTTTGAGCGAAGGTATTTAATATGCAACCGTTGTAATAGTCCAGTAAGTAGATTAAAAAAATATCTCAGTATTCCAAAAATTCTGCGTATGGTTCTTAGAATTTTAATACCCAATTTCCGACAGTCATTTGGTGTACAATAGGAGAAGCATGCAAACAATGTAATCTTTGAGATAAGTTTGGAGACACAAGTATATGCACGTGATCTAATTGCGTAATTTTGTCCTAACTGACCCTGGCAATGAGGGTTTTTTATTATACGTGGATTCAACATTTATTAATCGTACAAAAGCCTCGTGCAAATATCTCCCTTTTAAGCTATGTGAAGTCATAGTTGGGTAACTGAAGCGTACCTAGTTAGCGTAGCGTAGTTAATAGTTTATTTGTTGTTTCATAGATCTATGAATCTGATATTCTATGAGATGTACACAATACCGTTTATTTACATTGAATATGAAGTTTTAGTATCATGATGTTCTGAATCTGAATTCTGGTCTGATGTTCTGAATACATATGTACACTGTTAAGTAGATACAAGATCTCTTGATATTCTTCATGCTCGATTTAGTTCGACTTGTTCATATTACGTTGGTACGTACCTAATAGACTGGTAGGTACGAACACCTTACCTAATTTTTGATCCATAGTTGGAATTGCTGTATTGTGGCAAAGCGAGGATAAATAATAAAAAAAATGACGAATCGTTTTGGAACTTACAAGAATAAGTTATCTGAGTCGTTAACTATACGGTCAGAAGCTCGCTGTTCCGATAATCAGTCTAAGTTTAGAATGTAACGGTATTACAATAGTACTAAATAAGTAATTTTCGTGAGTAGGTGTATGTAATAATTTGAAGTTGTATTCAAAATAACAATATGTTTGTAAATATGGTTGTAAAATTATAGACTGTGAACGTGTATCACAAAAACTCAATCCGAAGAGGAAGATGAAGGATCACATTCATTCGTGATAATCAGGTGCTATCACCAAGCGTATCATGAGACTATTCTCCATTCAGTAGTCCCCGTACCTATATCGGAAATCGGAAGCCGAAGCTGCAGAAGCTGCGTGAGAGCCTGGTTGCAGGGCCACTGCTAGGAGAATGACCCCAAAAGTCAAGCGTTGCAGTTCTCGTATTCTTCTTTAAACTTCTTTTAGAGGAAACACAACCACCAAACATACATAATACAACCAAACATAACCACCTTAGTTGTTTCCTCGGATGCAGTGACATGCGTGAAAAAATTGTTCTGCTTCAGAAAAAGGTAGGTTACCTATACTGTAACACAACAACTGTGATTTTGTAAACAGAAAAACCCAGTAACACTTTCTAATCCATCGGCAAACAAGTGCCTTTATTAACGATGATAAATATTGTTTCATCGGAGCGCAGTGTTCAAGAAAATATTTTCTTAAGTATAATTACCATAATGACAGCTTATTTGAATTATCGTGAGTAGAAAATAGCAACAACAGGCACGGGAACCAATGTAGAACATTTCTGTTACCATTCCAGAAGAGTGGCTGTTGCAGATGAACTCTTACGGATGCTATACATATATAATTATTTGTACATAAGCCCATTTCCGTCCTGATTATTACGTTTTATTATATCAAACATCCGCTTGTTTGTTTATAACGTTTAGTTAAGACTTTCTTAACTGCATTGATGAGATTGTCGCTATTAAAATTATAACGTGTGTATACTTTGAGTCAGACTGCGCGAAAACATTTTGTTTGGCCAAGACTTTACTACGTACCAGTTATCTCAGTAGAAGCCATTATCTAACGTTATCTACGTTAATTACTCTGCGAAGTATAAAAGGACATGTCTACAAAATTCTAAACTTAAACGAACGAGCTCATACGAAACACAAGTACTCAACTAAAGTGTGAAACGAACGAATTTTGCGGTAAATGAAAATTAATAATTTACAAAAATAAACAATAAAACCTGTTCAAAATGAGGATCATTTATTTACTACTGCTTGTAAGTATTATTAGACATAATTATAAGATAAAATTGCCTGATATTTTTTTCTCGTAACTTTTTAGAGGGTACTAGAAATTATGGTTCTATTTCGTAAAAGTATAGTTGTCCTCTCTAACAAAGTAAAATATTGTGCTTGTTTAGTTGACTTATGACTATAGTGCAATGGATGGCCTATAGACAAACGATTCCTCTAAAGCCATTCCGATACCTCGGATATTAAACTATAATATAGTTAAAAATATAGTATATAAATATGACTTTTATGTCAGGGACATGAGAATGTTTGATTGACAAGTGTTTTACTTTTAATTGTTTTAGGTGTCCTTGTTTTGTCTGGTGAGCGCGAAATATCTGCCCGATGAAAGTGCTTCAGGAATCTTGCTACGAAAGCAAAGATCTATATCAGATGAATCAAATGTGTCAAGAGAAAATACTGAAGAAAATGACGAAGATGACGAGGATGACGAAGATGACAACGATGACGATACCAATGAGAGCGACACAGATTCCTGGGAGCGTAAGTTCAATGAAGAGCAGTTTAAACTGCAAGAGAAGAGGAGAAAAGAAGAACAAAAACTTTTAGAAAAAGAACTAAAACTACGCGAAAAAGCTGAAAAAGAAGAGCTTAAGCTACAAGAACAACAGCGCAAATTGGAAGAAAAAATAGCAGAGCAACAACACAAATTGCAGGAAAAACTTGAAAAAGAAGAACGTAAGCGACAGGAGAAATTAGCTAAAGAAGAGCGCAAGCGTCAAGAACAAGAGCTTAAAAGGCAAGAAAATCTGGCTAAAGAAGAGCGCAAGCGTCAAGAACAAGAGCTTAAAAGACAAGAAAAGCTAGCTAAGGTGGAACGCGAACGACAAGAAGAAATCCAAGAAAATCTAGATGAGATAGAAAAGAAAACTTTTGAGGAAAACCACCCCGTTGTTGACAACTCCGTCGAGTCAGCGGAAGATAATGATCCCATGGACCTAGAAGACATTTGGAAAAACTATGTGTACACCAAGTACGCTTTATCAGCTAACTGCAGCGAATTAGAGAAACAAGCTGCAGTGAACAGATATTTAGGAGAAGAACTTGGCCTTAATGTTAATAGTACTAGGACTGAATATCGTCAAGCTGTTTTACAACTAGTACAAAACAAATTATTAAACGACTCTTCGTCGCAAGATAGTTTTAGTAACTACTTAGTTAGTCACGTGAATGCTGTGTATATTCAGCGGCTTAGTGCAGAGCTAGAAACCAAAATTGCTGAATTAGATAACGAAACCGCCTTGCTGCAAAATGTTAGTTTACCGTGGGTGACGCAGGCGCAACAGTTTTTAGAACAGAAGAAATCTATTCTCCAAACTGTTGTTCAGTTTTTGTCGAATGTACTTCCCAATTGGTTAACTGGAGGACAAGCTTCTTCTACTGCAAACGCAACTAGTGTAGGTTCATCTGCTGCTGACATTTCAGGGTCAGCTTCCAGTGTGTCTGGAAATGTTCCACCCGTCGCGTCAGTTGTTAACGCTCCTGCTGCCGGAGGTGTCTCAGAAGCTGTCCCAGTTGTCACAGCTGTTAACGATTCTGCTGCCGGAGGTGTGTCTGTAGTTGTCCCAGCGGTTACCGCTCCTGCTGACGGAGGTGTCTCAGTAGCTGTCCCAGCTGTCCAAAGTGTTAACGGTCCTGCTGCCGCTACCGCTTCGTCTGTCACAAACCCCGCTGATGCTGTTGTCTCCGCAGATGTTTCTCCCGTCTCAGCTCCCGTTAACACTGCTGTCTCCGTAGACGCTTCATCTTTTGCGGTCCCCGCTGATGCCGCTGTCTTGGCAACCGCTTCATCTGTTGCAGCTGCCACAGATGCCTCTCCCGTCTCAGCTCCAGTTGACGATACTGTCTCCTCAAATGCTTCATCTGTCTTGGTTACCGCGGAAGCTGCTGTCTCCACAGACGCTTCAAATGTCGCAGTCCCAGCTGAAGCTGTTGTCTCCGCAGATGCTTCTCCCGTTAACGCTGCTGTCTTCGTAGACGCTTCCTCTTTTGCGGTCCCCGCTGATGCCGCTGTCTTGGCAGACGCTTCATCTGTCGCAGCTGCCACAGATGCTTCTCCCGTCTCAGTTCCAGCTGACGCTACTGTCTCCATAAACGCTTCATCTGTCCCGGTTACCCCTGAAGCTGCTGTCTCCACAGACACTTTAAATGTCGCAGTCCCAGCTGAAGCTGTTGTCTCCGCAGATGCTTCTCCTGTTAACGCTGCTGTCTCCGTAGACGCTTCATCTTTTGCGGTCCCCGCTGATGCCGCTGTCTCGGCAGACGCTTCATCTGTCGCAGCTGCCACAGATGCCTCTCCCGTCTCAGCTCCAGTTGACGCTACTGTCTCCCAAAACGCTTTATCTGTCTCGGTTACCGCTGAAGGTGCTGTCTCCACAGATGATTCATATGTCGCCGTCCCAGCTGAAGGTGTTGTCTCCGCAGATGCAGCTCCCGTTAATGCTGCTGCTTCCGTAGATGCTTCATCTTTTGCGGTCCCCGCTGATGCCTCTGTCTTGGTAGACGCTTCATCTGTTGCAGCTGCCACAGCTGCCTCTCCCATCTCAGCTCCCGTTAACGCTGCTGTCTCCGTAGACGCTTCATCTATTGCGGTCCCCGCTGATAACGCAGTCTCGGCAGATGCTTCATCTGTCTCAGCTGCCACAGATGCCTCTCCCATCTCAGCTCCAGTTGACGCTACTGTCTCCCCAAATGCTTCATCTGTCTCGGTTACCGCTGAAGCTGCTGTCTCCACAGACGCTTTATATGTCGCAGTCCCAGCTGACGCTGCTGCTTCCGTAGATGCATCATCTTTTGCTGTCCCCGCTGATGCCTCTGTCTTGGTAGACGCTTCATCTGTCGCAGCTGCCACAGCTGCCTCTCCCATCTCAGCTCCCGTTAACGCTGCTGTCTCCCCAAATGCTTCATCTGTCTCGGTTACCGCTGAAGCTGCTGTCTCCACAGACGCTTTATATGTCGCAGTCCCAGCTGACGCTGCTGTCTCCGTAAACGCTTCATCTTTTGCGGTCCCCGCTGATGCCTCTGTCTTGGCAGACGCTTCATCTGTCCCAGCTGCCACAGATGCCTCTCCCGTCTCAGCTCCAGTTGACGCTACTGTCTCCGCAAACGTTTCATCTGTGCCGGTTACCGCTGAAGCTGCGGTCTCCACAGACGCTTTATCTGTCGCAGTCCCAGCTGAAGCTGTTGTCTCCACAGATGCTTCTCCCGTCTCAGCTCCCGTTAACGCTGCTGTCTTCGTAGACGCTTCATCTGTCGCAGCTGCCACAGATGCCTCTCCCGTCTCAGCTCCAGTTGACGCTACTGTCTCCGCAAACGCTTCATCTGTCGCAGCTGCCACAGATGCCTCTCCCGTCTCAGCTCCAGTTGACGCTACTGTCTCCGCAAACGTTTCATCTGTCTCAGTTACCGCTGAAGCTGCTGTCTCCACAGACACTTTATATGTCGCAGTCCCAGCTGAAGCTGTTGTCTCCGCAGATGCTCCTCCCGTCTCAGCTCCCGGTAACGCTGCTGTCTCCGTAGACGCTTCATCTTTTGCGGTCCCCGCTGATGCCGCTGTCTTGGCAGACGCTTCATCTGTCGCAGCTGCCACAGATGCTTCTCCCGTCTCAGTTCCAGCTGACGCTACTGTCTCCATAAGCGCTTCATCTGTCCCGGTTACCGCTGAAGCTGCTGTCTCCGCAGACGCTTTAAATGTCGCAGTCCCAGCTGAAACGGTTGTCTCCGCAGATGCTTCTCCTGTTAACGCTGCTGTCTCCGTAGACGCTTCATCTTTTGCGGTCCCCGCTGATGCCGCTGTCTTGGCTGACGCTTCATCTGTCGCAGCTGCCACAGATGGATCTCCCGTCTCAGCTCCAGCTGACGCTACTGTCTCTCCAAACGCTTCATCTGTCTCGGTTACCACTGAAGCTGCTGTCTCCACAGACGCTTTAAATGTCGCAGTCCCAGCTGAAGCTGTTGTCTCCGCAGATGCTTCTCCTGTTAACGCTGCTGTCTCCGTAGACTCTTCATCTTTTGCGGTCCCCGCTGATGCCGCTGTCTCGGCAGACGCTTCATTTGTCGCAGCTGCCACAGATGGATCTCCCGTCTCAGCTCCAGCTGACGCTACTGTCTCCCCAAACGCTTCATCTGGCTCGGTTACCACTGAAGCTGCTGTCTCCACAGACGCTTTATATGTCGCAGTCCCAGCTGAAGCTGTTGTCTCCGCAGATGCTTTTCCCGTCTCAGCTCCTGGTAACGCTGCTGTCTCCGTAGACGCTTCATCTTTTGCGGTCCCCGCTGATGCCGCTGTCTCGGCAGACGCTTCATCTGTCGCAGCTGCCACAGATGCCTCTCCCGTCTCAGCTCCAGTTGACGCTACTGTCTCCCAAAACGCTTCATCTGTCTCGGTTACCGCTGAAGCTGCTGTCTCCACAGACGCTTTAAATGTCGCCGTCCCAGCTGAAGCTGTTGTCTCCGCAGATGCTTCTCCCGTTAACGCTGCTGTCTCCGTAGACGCTTCATCTTTTGTGGTCCCCGCTGATGCCGCTTTCTCGGCAGACGCTTCATCTGTCGCAGCTGCCACAGATGGATCTCCCGTCTCAGCTCCAGCTGACGCTACTGTCTCCCAAAACGCATCATCTGGCTTGGTTACCGCTGAAGCTGCTGTCTCCACAGACGCTTTAAATGTCGCAGTCCCAGCTGAAGCTGTTGTCTCCGCAGATACAACTCCCGTCTCAGCTCCCGTTAACGCTGCTGTCTCCGTAGACGCTTCATCTTTTGCGGTCCCCGCTGATGCCTCTGTCTTGGCAGACGCTTCATCTGTCCCAGCTGCCACAGATGCCTCTCCCGTCTCAGCTCCAGTTGACGCTACTGTCTCCGCAAACGTTTCATCTGGCGCGGTTCCCGCAGAAAATGCTGTCTCCGCAGATGCTTTATCCGTCGCGGTTCCCGCTGAAGCTGCTGTTTCCACAGTCATGGCTCCCGTTGACGTTGTCGCGCCAGTAGCTACTTCATCTGAGGCAATACCAATTACTGTAGAAAGTGTTCTGACACCAGCTGCTGAAACACCATTTGCTGTCAGGACTGATGGACCTGTTGTAAGTTCTAGTGACATTGCTCCCACCGACGTTACCAGTGCGCCATTTGTCGCTGAATCAATCGTACCAGAAATGACTGAGACTACAGTTGCACCCCAAGTTGCCCAAGAAAATACAAACACTGCAGCACCTCCGTCATTCTATGGAGAAGAATTAGCCCCAGTACCCTTTGAAGCCGGTGCGTCATTATTAGAAGTAACAACACAGTGATGAGGAATTTTACATTTGTCAACATTAATATTTAAGAGTCGATTTTGATGTTTATTTAATTAAATAAGGTTTGGCATTTAATGTATGTTTTAATTTTAATCTTACTTTTATAAACTTGTACATACCAAAAACAAAAGAATAAATGATTATTTTAAGACAATTAATAAAACGAGTAAATAATATTTAACCCTTTATTATCTAATGACTCTCTTAGTAACAATTTACAAATGTTTGGTTTTATAATAGGTATCGTTAAGTGGAATGCAAAATAGAGGTAATCTCTCACAAAAGTTTCTTAAAATAATAATTACACTATTATATAATTTAAATAAACTTTAGATTTACTAAAACACAAGTTTATAGCAACTATGTCAAATCCAGTACTTGTTGGCAGTATTAGGTGGATTAGGATAGTTGTGTTGAGAAAGAGGATCAGCGACGTTCGGGAACGAATAGGGGTCATTCATATATTTATATTCACTGGACAGACCCGCAAGGCTCATGTTCAATGAGTTATGTGAGGGGCTCCAGTTGGAAGCGGCAGATGGATCTGCAGAAACTTTGGAGTAATCAGCAGGAACTTTTGGATATTCAGTATTTGGTAACGCTTTGCTGTACTCATCACCAGTGGGTTTATCGAAGGTGTCTGCCCTGGGCTCAATAACTTCATCACTGTTTACTTTGTCGTCAACATCAGCCTCTTTTGGTAAATAATTTATTGGTTTGTTGTATATTTCGCTACTAGGATATCGAGCGTAATCATTTCTTGGTAGACCACTGTCCAATAATTGGCTGTGAGGTGGGCCATTGGCACTGGGCACTAAATGGCCGAACGAGGACGCAGAAGTACTAGGAAAAGCGGCATTTTGGAAAGCTTGGTTCAAATGTTGGGATTGAGCCATCAATTGGTTATAATTGGCATATTTTTGGTGGTGCCAAGCATCTGGATGCTGCGGATGATGTTGAGCTAAAGAAGGTATCTCTCCAGCAGGATAAGGACATGGTATCTGTGGCATGGGTATGGAAGAATAGCCGCCAAGGCCGGGACTTGGATTTGATCCTGTGTGCTTTCGTAGACGGGCGCGTCGATTGGAGAACCAAACCTGGAATCGAAAAAGATAGTCTTGTGTTATGTAACTCAACCGAAAAAAAATAATTTCTGTCATAACATGAAGTGACAACTGTTATCACAAAAGATTGGCTTTGTGTGTTTAATGTTAACTATAATCATGATACAAGGGAAACAATATGAATTCTGTAAACACGATGAAAGTGACAGTGGTACGTTTATCAAAGTTGATGGCAGATAAAAGCAAATTGTTCTTGCCGTAACAAAATATACGTGGTTATTTGAATCATTGCGTAACTATTAATCTAGCAGATTCCTTATTAACATTCCTCAAACTACTTTGCATGAGACTATCGATGACAACACTAAACCTCCACCATCTTCTATCTATATCTATACATATAATAATCTATACATATAATAAAATCGTTGAGACCAAAAAATCTGTTCATTGAAGATTTAAAAAAAAAACCAGCCAGGGTGACTTAAAATAAGTAACAGAACATATTAAATCCATTTTAAAAATTTTTGTTTGTTTGTTTGTTTGTTTGTTTGTTTGACCGCGCATCACGTGAAAACTACTGAACCGATATTGTTGAAATGTTCACAAACCTATTTAAATACATTCAGAATAACATATAGGCTATAGAAATTGTGGATTTTTTTGGAAAAAGGGGGTGAAAAGGGGGGGACAGGTTTGTATGAAAAAAAAATTTTAGATTGTTCTAGAATCATGAAACTCAGAATAAATACTTATTAATAAAAATAAAGAAATACCTGTTTTAGCATTTTTTTTAAATCTCATCCAGAGACGCAAAAAAGAGGGTTTTGTGTTTAAAATTAATAAACTTCAAACACCTATACAATCAAAACCAATGAAGTGTAACCTTTTAAAGTTGCTACATATACTTCATATCTAATACCGGTAAATATAATTTCTCAGTTTTCTTGAAATTTGATTTTTGAGGTGAATACGCACAAAATAGTGGAACTCAAGAAAATCAACTTTCTTCGGTAAAAGTAGTTACTACGAAATGTTTGTGCGCGCATCACGTCAAAACTACTGCATAGGCTTCTTAAATATTTATGGTATATATTATCACGCTACTTCCTTAAGGGGGTAGGCAATTTAACATTATGTCCGTATACTTCAATTGTTTGACGTTTCAGTCATGACGTAAGTACATGAGAACGGCTATTTGTAGCTTATGTCGACGAAGTAATAGGTTTCATGACTGCTCTGCAAACTACGGGGTTGCAGGTTCAAACCCTGCAACATTATTTTCACTTTTTGTGATTTGTTATTTTTTTTTTGAGGCTGTTAGATTGCCTATATTTCTTTTTGTATTTAAATTGTTTGCATTTCTATATTTCTTACTTTTTCGTGATTTTTTTTCCAAAAAGTAATAGAGAAGTATGGAAGAAGAATACAATCATGCTGCGCCGACCCCAAATAAATTGGGATAAGGAGCAGGAGTATGATGATGATTTCTCCAAAAAGTAGTATAGCGAACGGAAGCCTGATAAATTCACGTGTTCTTGACGTGCAAGAACTGTGCTGTGCATACGCAGTTTACGTAGATTATATTAACAGCTATATTGTTATTGGCCTCATTCCATGCATCTTGGTGAGAATTTAAGACCTGCCTGGACTGTCATCGAAGGTCTGACGGTGGAGACAAAAGTCAGTTGCAAGAGGTTCGCAACAGTTTGCAGCAGCTAAATCGTGTTTGGGTTCATTTCATGGACCTTGATGAAAACTTTAAACTTAGCTAGAGTATGACTTTCATCGAAGGTCGACGATGGAGACGGAAGGCAGTTGCAAGAGGTCATCAAGAGTTTACAGCATCTATATCGTGTTTGGGCTCATTTTATGCACCTTGATGAGAACTTTCGACGTAGATGGAGTATGACTGTCATCAAGTGTCTAAGGATGATAACGTAAGGCTGAGGAGGCTAGGGCACACCACGATAGTGGCGGTAAGTCCCCTCTTTGAGGAGTGGCTGGAGAGACGCCACGGCGTCCTCACCTTCCGCCTGACGCAGGTTCTTGCCGGACACGGATGTTTCCCTGCAACGAATCGGGCGGGAGGAGACGCCCGGGTGTTCCCATTGTGAGGATCGACCGGAAGACACGGTGGAGCACACGGTGGAGGTGTGCCCTGCTTGGGTGGAGCACCGCCGTGTCCTCGAGGTGGCGATCGGCGGCGGCGACCTCTCGCTTCCGGCCCTGGTTCGTGCCATGGTCCGGAGCGAGACGGAATGGGACGCCGTCACCTCCTTCTGCGAAGCAGTCATGCTAGCGAAGGAGGTGGCGGAAAGTGAGAGGGAGATATCCTCACGTCCCGGCCGCCGCGGGATACGCCCCGGGCGTCGGGGGCCACGTGGTGGCTTCCGGCCACCGTAGGCGCGGGCCTGTGGACGGGGAGCTATGGGCTAGCTCGCCGTCCGTCCGTCTCATGACGACAGGCCGTGTCGACGGCGCGTTCGTGTTCCACGCGCGCCCCCAAAGAGAGTCAGCAATAGGGAAGGGGTCCGCAAGGGCCGAAGCCTGCCGGGGCTGCGGGACTATTCGAAAGAGATAACGTGGCCCCGGAACACAAAGGGCGAGGAAGTAACATGGATGGGTTTTAGTCAGTAAAAGTCTGACACTTCCTCCCGCTCCGCTCAGAGCGGGAGGAGTTATTTGATGATTTCCCATACTAAAAAAAAAAAAAAAAAAAAAGGCTGAGGAGGCTGGCGAGGGAAGCCCTTATTTAGAAAAACTGAATATTTTAGCGATTAATGCTACTTGATTCTATACTATACCTAATATTATAAAGCTGTGTTTGTTTGGTTGGTTGAACACGCTAATTTCAGGAACTACTGGTTCGAGTTGAAAGTATCTATTACTGTTGGATAGCCCATTAATCGGGGAAGGCAACAACGAACAACAACGTTACAACGTTTATATAAAATCACGCTACAATCAATAGGAGCAGAGCATCAATGAAAAATGTTGCAAAAAAAGGAAAAAAATATTCTTTTTGAGATCTTTCGTTGCGTGCGCTGCGTAAACGGTTAAAGTTACGCAACAATCGTGTATGACGGAAAAAAATCTATAAAAATCCGCGATAGCATTATTATGTCTATCTTTTAAGGGTGTCTCACACTCTCTCTAACCATCTCTCTGTCTCTCTTATATAACGCAGACGAAGTTGCGCGGGTCAGCTAGTACATATAATAAAATCGTTGAGACCAAAAAATCTGTTCATTGAAGATTTAAAAAAAAAAACCAGCCAGGGTGACTTAAAATAAGTAACTGAAGATATTAAAACCATTTTAAAAATTTTTGTTTGTTTGTTTGTTTGTTTGACCGCGCATCACGTAAAAACTGCTGAACCGATTTTGTTGAAATGTTCACAAATCTGTTTAAATACATTCAGAATAACATATAGGCTATAGAAATTTTGGATTTTTTTGGAAAATGGGGGTGAAAAGGGGGGGTAAAGTTTGTATGAAAAAAAAAATTTAGTCTGTTCTAGAATCATAAAACTCAGAATAAATACTTATTAATAAAAATAAAGAAATACCTGTCTTAGCATTTTTTTTTAATCTCATCCAGAGGCGCAAAAAAGAGGGTTTTGTGTTTAAAATTAATAAACTTCAAACACCTATCCAATCAAAACCAATGAAGTGTAACCTTTTAAAGTTGCTACATATACTCCATATCTAATACAGGTAAATATAATTTCTCAGTTTTCTTGAAATTTCATTTTTGAGGTGAATACGCACAAAATAGCGGAACTCAAGAAAATCAGCTTTCCTCGGTATAAGTAGTTGGTACGAAATGTTTGTGCGCGCATCAAGTCAAAATTACTGCATAGGCTTCTTCAATATTTAAACTATATATTATCACGCTACTTCCTTAGGCAATTTTGCATTATTTCCGTATACTTCAATTGTTTGACGTTTCAGTCATGACGTAAGTACATGAGAACGGATATTTGTGGCTTATGTCAACGAAGTAAATAGCCTTGCGGTTTCATGACCGCTCTCAAACTCAAACTCAAATCATTTATTTCAATTAGACCATTACGGCACTTTTGAATGTCGAAAATACAAAAAAAAGCAAAGCTACAGTCACAGTCACAAGGCATAATAACTTGAGAAAGTACTGTAGTTGCCCATTCCCTAACGTAGATCTCTATGGAGAAGAACGGGCAAGAAACTCCATGGACACTCTTTTAAATCAAAATATTGTTACAAAATCTTGGTTACATCATTCATGTTGAGATTATACGTATATGTGAGAACGATGTAGAAAGACGTGCACATTAAGAGCGTCCAGAGTAAAATGATAAATCAAAAATTAAAAAAAATAAAATAAAAGTAATTAAAATGAACGAACCGTGGCAGCCAAGAGATGGCCAGTCCCAACTGATAGCGCCCGTTCACGAACATGACGCATGTATCGGCACCATTCAACTCGACCATATTTAAGGGAACTAAGTGACCCGACACACCCGCCACCATCAGCGAGACATTTGAGTGAGCATGACATCCTCTCATAGCCACCAAGGCATATTCAAGTCAATGAAAGATAACTAAATGTAAGTGGCGGCTGAACAGTACAAAGTACTCACACATGTGCTATGCAATTATATAATACTAAAAACTGGAATCTATACAATGCAAGTAGGTATATTTTTACAATCTTCTGCAGCTTCCACAATACATTAACATGGGAATCAATTCTTCTTCTTCTTTGCGTGTCGATAGACTCAAATAATGCCCGACCAGTACAATCAATTAGTTTGCAACTATGGTTGTGGAGCAGGACCAGCATTTAGCCAAGCATTTTTATCATCAATGTAATCCCCCAACTTATAATATGCTTGCCTACATAGTGTGCGTTTTATACAAGATTTAAATTTCGTCTCATTCAGTTGAAGAAAGTGGGGAGGTATTTTATTGTAACATTTCAAACAGTACCCCATGAAAGATGAATCTACTTTAGCAAGCCTGAAACCTGGCTGAACTAGTTGGTCCCTATTTCTAGTGTTATAATGGTGTCTGTCACCTCTTTTACTGAATAAATGCAGATTTTTCCTAACGTACATGATGTTTTCATAGATGTATTGACAAGGTACTGTCATGATATTAATTTCCTTAAACAGTTCTCTTAGAGAATCGCGTCTACGTAATTCATATATGGCTCTGATGGCTCTTTTCTGCAGAATAAATATAGACTCGATGTCTGCAGCCCGTCCCCATAGTAAAATACCGTATGACATAATACTATGAAAATAACTAAAATAGACTAGCCTCGCGGTATCAATATCAGTAAATTGACGGATTTTTCTAACAGCATATGCAGCTGAACTCAGCCGTCCTGCAAGAGATGTTAAATGAGGACCCCATTGTAACCTTGAGTCGAGCGTGATTCCCAAGAAAACCGTTTTATCGACAAATTCTAGTTTCTCTTGATTCAATATTATGTCACAATCATTACTTTTGACATTTGGTAGAGCAAATCTAATGCACTTAGTTTTTTTCCCATTTAGTACTAAATTATTAGCGGTAAACCAATTATGGACCTGCAGTAGGGCGTTATTTACGTCGTCAAGATCAGTCGCACGTCTGTTTATCCTAAATATTAAAGAAGTATCGTCAGCAAACAACACCATATGCGTTGAATATGTTGTTAAATAAACGAGGTAGGTCATTAATATATACTAAAAAGAGGAAGGGACCCAATATCGGTAACGGCTCTGTAAACTACGGGGTTGCAGGTTCAAACCCTCCAACATTATTTTCACTTTTTGTGATTTGTTTAATTTTTTTTTTGATGCTGTGAGATTTCCTATATTTCATTTTGTATTTAAGTTGTGTGCATTTCTTATTTTTTTCGTGAAATATTTTCCAAAAAGTAATAGAGTAGTACTTATGGAAGAAGAATACAATCATGCTACCCCCAAATAAATTGGAATGCGGGCAGGAGTATGATGATGAGGATGATTTCTCCAAAAAGAAGTATAGCGAACACCAGAAGCCTGATAAATCCACGTGTTCTTGCCGTGCAAGAACTGTGCTATGCTATTCGCAATAATCAATAATCCATACGCAGTTTACGTAGATTATATTTACAGCTAAATTGTTATTGGCCTCATATCGTGTTTTCGGGCGGGAGGAGACGCCCGGGTTCTTCCATTGTGAGGATCGACCGGAGGCCACGGTGGAGCACACTGTGGAGGTGTGCCCCACTTGGGCGGAGCACCGCCGTGTCCTCGAAGCGGCGGTCGGCGGCGGCGACCTCTCTCTCCCAGCCCTGGTTCAATACATGGTCCGGAGCGAGACGGAATGGGATGCCATCACCTCCTTCTGCGAAGCAGTCATGCTAGCGAAGGAGGTGGCGGAACGTGAGAGAGAACCTTACGTCCCGGCCACAGCGGGAGACACCCCGGGCGTCGAGAGCCACGTATTGGCCCCCGGCCACCGTAGGCGCGGGCCTGTGGTCGAGGAGCTATGGGCTAGCTCGCCGTCCGTCCGTCTCATGAGCGGCGCGTTCGTGTTCTACGCGCGCCTCAAAGAGAGTCAGCAAAAAAGAAGGGGTCCGCAAAGGCCGATGCCTGCCGGGGCTGCGGGACTATTCGAAAGAGATACCGTGGCCCCGGAACACAAAGGGCGATGAAGGAACATGGATGGGTTTTAGTCAGTAAAAGTCTGACACTTCCTCCTGCTCCGGGAGGAGTCATTTGATGATTTCCCATCCGAAAAAAAAAAGCTATATCGTGTTTGGGCTCAATTCATGCACCTTGATGAGAACTTTCGACCTAGCTGGAGTATGACTGTCATCGTGTGTCTAAGGATGAAAACCTAAGGCTATCGAGGGAAGCCCTAAATTGGAAAAACATAGTACAATATTTTAACGATGATTGCATATATTTCCGAGAAATTAAATTGTTACCTACTTGAATCTATACTTATTATAAAGGAGAAAAGTTTGTTTGTTTGGTTGGTTGAACGCGCTAATTTTAGGAACTACTGATTCCAGTTAAAAACATCTTTTAGTGTTGGATAGCCCATTTATCGATGAAGGCTATACGTTATATAACATCACGCTACAATCAATAGGAGCGGAGCATCAATGAAAATTGTTGCAAATGCAGCGGAAAATTATTGCTTTTGAGAGCTTCCTTTCCGTGCGCTGCGTAAACGGTTAAAGTTACTCAACAATCATACATGTATGACGGGATTGTTCCTCTTAACAAGTCCGCTAAAGCATATTATCTGCATTTTTTTTAGGTTCACTCACACTCTCTCTAAGCCTCTCTCTCTCTTACGTAACGCAGACGAAGTTGCGCGGGTCAGCTAGTAAATAAATAAAATCGTAGTAAGTTGTACAAGTGTTGGTATACAGGAGGGCGCTGTTGGCTGTCCCATAAGTTTAGATTTTGGCTTCATCCCCTTCTTCATATGTATGTAAATGGCAAAATATGGATATTTCATCGACTTCTTCGACAAAAAAGGACGTGTTATTGTGATTATTACTGCAAATCCGATCAGGGACTTCCTACATGTTACATAATTCCAATAATGGAAAAGCAGATCTTTTCAATGGGTTTATGTGCTTTCCGTGACACGGGGTGTCACACCACACTTCCAAACTCCGGGTTACTACTGTGAATTCCATAATGGTAACACTTTGTCCGACCCGGGAATTGAATCCAGCAGGCCTAGCCAAGTTACAAACGTTTCATATCGATTCTCTTTCTACAATCGTAAACGCCTCGGCGTAAGCGATTGTAGAAAGCGCTAAATTGGTAGCCAAGTTGACACGACTGAGTCGATCGCTCGTTCTCTAATGCCTGTAGAAATACCTACACTTTAGTCTATGGTGAGCGTTCCCACCAAAGAGTATAGCGATCAACATTGTAGAAACGATAACATTCTATTCTATAATTTTGAACGATGTAAACTTGTCTACGAATTTTCTATTCGTTTGTGTTGATCACGTGATTTAACGTTGAGATGATGTCATTCCCATACATTTGATTAGTTCTCTACTAGCTTTAACGATTGTAGATTGTCAACTTGGCTAAGCCTGCAGGACCCCACGCATTAGCTACCACGAGACCAACGGGCAGTCAAAATTCAGCTAAATGTAATGCTACATACTTGTATCCTAGCTTCAGTGAGTCCAGTCTGCAGAGCTAGCTCCTCACGTGTGTATACGTCAGGGTACTGCGTCCGGTGAAAGGCTCTCTCCAAAGCGTCCAGCTGTTCCCCTGTGAAGGTGGTGCGCGACCTTCGCTGTTTCCTCTTCAGCGTCAACCCTGGCTCCGAGTCTATGTCTGAGGAATCTGAACCTCGACCTGAAAAAAAGATAAAATGATATTTAGGCTCTTTGATTGATTATGGTTAACTAACAATACTAGGATCCAGAAGAAGATTAAGCACGTTTGAACAACGAAGCTGCAATAAATCATTATTACATAGAGTATAAAGGACATAGTAAGTTTCATAGTGCGGTTATCAAATAATCTATATTGTCTCTGGAATTTAGATCAACAGGCTTTTGTCTATTCGGATATCTCTCGATGTTCTTAGTGATTAAATAGACCAAGATAAACTATCACGTTCCTGAGGCGATCCTTTAATTTATATATATGACATATTATATTACAGCAATTTGTCTTCATCTGTTTTTTTCAAACACGCGTTATTTATTAACGGAACGTTTTTTGTGTAAACCCACATCATGTTTTAATTCGCCTAAATCAAGAACGGCGGGGCTCGCGGGTCGATCTCATTTATAAATCGGTAGCGGTATCCTACGGAAACTGATTAAAAAACACCCGCAACAATACACGGCTTTGGCCTTAAAACTGATTTTAAAAAATGCGGCTTATATTAATAGCCTTTTGAAAGAAGTCAAAATTGAATGAGATGAAAAAATAGGGGCTCAGCCTGGCGCGGAATAAGGAACACCCAGCGCGGCGGCCCCTTTGTCGGCGTCTTTGCTGTTCGGGTGACATTTTGGCACCATTCAATATTTTGGTGTCGCGAGCTGGATTTATGACATGTACGGAAAAGCACGGGTTTAATACGACACCCGCTGAATTCAATTGGTAGGTGCGCACAAACATGCAAGCTAACAAGCTATTTATGTAGGTGTTGAATAAGAAGGTTTGCTGAAATGCTGAATGTATGACATAAGAATTGACATCAAAATATCACATCATATTTGTAAGAACAATAACTAAGAAGGAACATGCAACACACTTAACTCCCGCTTGTGTTTTATTACGACTTTAAATAAAAATTACACACTGAAAAACTTTTCTTATAAATAAGCAGGATCTTTGCATAATTTTTCAGTAGACACTTTAACTAGCAGTGATTGCAAAAGTTTTAAAAAATATCTTCAAAGCTTTTAGGAATAATTTTAGTACAAATGTTTTATTGGCAAAGTTTAAAAATACCTGGTTGATATATTGTTTTATTTTCCTAATTTGTTTCCTCATAATGATGCATCGGCATAATTAAACGCACGAGGCAACATCTCTAAGCACAAAGGCTGCGACAAATAAAAAACAACGCATTGTAATAAAATGATTTACATTGCTCAAATTCTCCGGCTGGCCGAGACAGGGACAGATTTATTTAGTCTTTTTTGTTGCGAGTCCTGATCATAACGTATGAGGCTAAATACAAATCGAAAATACGAAATAATCGAGAGCGATTTAAAACTTTATGGCGTGGTCATAAAGTCCACTCCGCGGTTGTTTTCATTGTGGAGGAGCAGTAAACCAAAACTATGAGGGATTTTATGTTCAAAGAAAGGCGAGAGGTTTATGGATGAGTGGTACGTGGGAGAGGGCGAGAGAAACTTTGGCGATTGCCGAAATGTGACCCCGTGAAGAGGCGCGCGCGCGGCTCCGCTCAAAAGTCATAATTTGGGAGTTGAAAGAGCGGCGGCGAGGGTTTAACACCTTCATAATCTGGGTTCATTAAAACGGTCGGGTCGGCCTTTGTTTCAGCGGGTTGTTTCAATGTTAACAGATGGTCGGATTAGCACGTCGGAGAGTTGTGGGCGGCGATGCTTGTTTCTTACCGCACGCTCGTGGGCTTCTTGCTTTTAAAATGTTATTGCCGAATCTTTTTCTTCGCTATTAGTATTTCAATCTTGTTTTTTTCAGTTATTTGTATTATTTCGACCCGAATGGCGCAACGGTAGTGTGCCTGCCTTACGTTCTTAGAGTCCCGGGTTCGAATCCCGGTAGGAGCAAATGTTCGTGTGATGAGCATGGACATTTGTTTCCGAGTCATGGATGTTTATATGTATAATAAGTATGTATTTACAAACAAAAAGTATATATGTAGTATATCAACTATCTGGTGTCCACGACACAAGCCTCGTTGCTTAATGTGGCACTAGATGGCGCTGTGTGTAATGTCCAGCGATATTTATTTATTTGTTTATTGTGAACTGTTAATGCTTCAAGGTACCTAGTATGTTCCACTACATAGAAAGTGGTTGCTTTACTTTACATGAACTTGAGATTATTTTTACAGTTTTTGTCGTATAAAATGTAGAATTTCTTTACAATGAATGCTGACGACCTTTCGGTTACGGGTTAATCCCTAACTGCGGGAAGTCCGAACTACTCTAACAAGGGCACTTTCACCGCTTTGTTGTGGTTCGCTGTAATTTGCGTTCACTTAGCGTCAATTGGTTAACAAACACTTGTGAAAGGATTCCTCTATTTGTGTAGAAACAATTTGAATCGCTGAAATTAATTAAATTGTTCCTTTGTGATGTTATGATTGATTAAGTTAAATGATTATAAAGGAAAACTTAAATAGAAATTAAAACAATTACGTAGATAGTTTTAATATAATAAGAGATAACTGCAAAATCACTTATTTAGAAATACTGCATGACGCAAATTGTATGTAAGATGTCATCAGTACTAACAAAAGTACAATAGTTTTATTAATATAAATTCTATAAGGTCGTAAAGAGATGCCATAAAGCTATGATGTAAGCTTGTTAATGCTCATTCAAAAGCACTCCGCCTCCACTTTGTCGGGCGCTTTCGGCCACTTCCGGAGAGCTTCGTGTCTTTCTGGGAGGGCTCTCGTTGAATAATGTGATGAGACAAAATTGTCTTGAATACAACGCAAGGTAATAAATGCCCACTAAATAATTGTGAGACGTGTTAGGCCTCGCGCGCGGTTTACATGGACGTCCTCTGTGAAAATGCATGTCAATTCGGAATAAGACTAATTTAATGATTCGAATTGCCTATAGAAATGCTGAATGTCATTGCATCATTTCTCAATCTTGTCACAAATTCCATTATACTTATGTGACAAGATTGAAAATCGTTGTACTGTTATTTGGCAGGCGTTTGAATGTCATTCGAAGGACAAATCTATGTAAATTATTTATTTATTTTTTATGATCATCAGTTGACTGACGATACAATCAAAGATCAATAATGTCTATCTAGATAATAAAATAAACGTTCAGTATAAGCAAACAAACTATGTTCTTTATATATTACTGTAAAGTTAATATTGCTATAAGTATTTTTTTTTTAAGTTGATAATTGCAAGAATTTAATTAAGTAAAATATCATGTGTGTTATGCAAGAAACAAAAAGCTTTCTTTTTATTTTATTTATTTATTATAAGCAATCAAGGCGGTTTGGCTCATCGTGTACCTATTTGTATGATTTTTGATAGAGTTTCTGGTTTAACCATGTCCAGGGTTGAAGTTAAACAGTGCGAAAACACGACACACATCTTTATTATAATTATTAATAATATAAAGAGGTAAAATTTGTTTGTGGGTTGTATGTAGGGTGTAATCTCCAGTACTAATGATCCAATTCTAAAAATTCTTTCACTGAAAGAAAGCTACATTATTCGTGAGTTCTCTAGACTATAAATTATATTTACATCATGCAAAATATTAGCCTTTCAGGTTTAAACCTTCAAAAAACAGCTCTGATACATAGAAACCAAAGTTAAACAAGCTCGGATATATATAGAGTGATTGCGTTAGTCTCAGTGGTGGTTCGATAATCGCCTCTGCGGCCGCAGCGAAGGCGACATTAGTTGATTCTAACGAGCGATGTTATTAAACAAATGCGAGATTTTATCGCCCGCCTGCACTCTTTTGTTTTCGCTTGATGCTCTCATGCGCTGTGAAAGCAGATTGCTAGTACTTTGTCCGTAATGTTGTATTCCCAAGGTACTTTATGTACAGTAGAAATGTTTCGTGACTAATTTGAATTAGGAAAATCGTAAATTGTATGGTGCATACAAATATATTGAACTAGCGGTCCGTCCCAGCTTCGCATAAGTGGACATTTATTTTATGGCATTTTTTATACACCTTAGGTTACATTTATTGAAGTTTTAGTAGGGTTCCCTATTTTTTTCTAGTAATAAATATTGCCTATGTTACTCAGGGATAATGTAGCATTCTAACGGTGAAAGAAATTTTTGAAATCGGTTCAGTAGTTTTTGCGTTTATTTGTTACAAGCATTAAAAAATACAAATCTTTCCTCTTTATAATATTAGTGTAGATGTAGATGAATCCTGCTGTCTTCTTTTTTTAGTAAAAGTTGTAAGCGGCTCGTAAATTGATTTGCAATATATTATGCACTAATGCAAATTAACTGAATGCGTCATTGTGTGTGGTCCCATAATAATGTTCATCTTTAATAATGCTGAATGTAGTTATCTCTTATGGCGTGGGAAATTAATAAGTGGAGGCTTAAAACTATTTTAATGTGTAAGGAAGTTGGAAATCTTAATTGATGTGTATTTGAGAATGATAATTAGGATTTACCAACACTGAAATTATGTCCTGTTTTAAATACATAATTATGTCCAGTCCATAAAATATGATTGATCTCGGTAAATTACATGAAAATGATTGGAAAATGTCGTGAGGAAAGTTTTGAGGATGAATGTGGATGGGTTTAAGAGTATAGGAAGACCAAAGACACGATGGATGTACCGTGTGAAGGATAAACATGGCCCAAAATGAATTGAGATAAGAGCAAGAGTATGATGAATCTTGGTAAATGCTTTGGAAATAGAAAGCGTCGTTGTTTGAGTGGGCTTAAGTTCTATTGTTGAGCACGAGGTCATGAGGGTTAGATTCTCTAAGATTCTCAAGCAAATTGTCATTGGGTTTTTCTATAAGGAATTTCTCTGTCGGAACAAGGAGTCTGAATTTGTGCTCGGTTTATGGAAATCCCTTCTATTACATGACACTCAAACTGGTTAAATTTGGTCGTAGGTAATATCGGTACACTTCTGCCTAACACTTCGTAGATTACAAGCGTGTTGTTTGAAAATGTAGCTAGGTACACAGCAAGCGTGAGAAATCTTAGATCCAGCTGCAACTGCTTTGAGCTGCGCCTGAGCAGTCTAGAGTTGTTGATTACATTTCAATGGGCCATAAATTTGTTATGAAGGCGTAATTATTGCTCTGATTGCAAACTTCAACCGTTAAACTTTATCAAATACCTACGAACACCACATTATCGAATGGTAAATAATATTTTTATGCTTTTCCTTTTAGGGTGAGCTGATACAATCTTTCGTTGTCTGATTGGCCAGAGAAGGCAAAACATCAGGAGAGTGGGAAACGAATGAGTAAGGCCTGTGCCTAGCAGTGGGGTGGATTAGACAAAATAAAAAAAAAATCTTTCATTCAAATTACTTGATCGTCTTCCATTCCTATTTATTGAATTTAAAAAAAACGCACTATGTGCTTTTTTATTGACCTTGAATAAACGTGGGAAGAGCTCCACGTGGCAACTACAGATTTACTTTTCCAAGAATTTAATTTATAACTAGACTAGAAATCTCACTAATAGTCTATAGTGGTTGTCAGGAAATTTTCAATTCCAATTTATTAGTAATGCGATGCACGTGTCACCGTTCTACATTTTCCTCTGAATTTTTTCAAGAACTGGTTTTATCTAGTTTTATAATTGTCATAGTATACGCAAATAACTGTATGTCTCGTTTATTTCCTCAATCGCCTATCTAGGCAATCTATTTAAATTGTAAACAGAATTAAGTGATTCAAATCGTTCAATACACTGAAAGTAGACGCATTTTATATTGGGGCCTACGTGGTTGAAATTATTCTTTCAGTTAGCTTGGCATAGTGATGAGTTTTAAATAGTTAGTTATAACAGAAACGAAGTACACACTTTTTCTAATGAAAAAAAAGAGATAGTTGCGGAAATCGATGCTATGAAAAAAAAGTTGCATAATATGAAATCGTCAAAGTTTAAGGCGGTACTTCTTTTGCTGGGAAGTCCCAAAGGCAATAGTCACAACAGGTACATACGGCACATTCAAAGCACAATTAAAACTTGGCGACAAAATAGTGCAACAATGACACTACAACCAAAACATGTTACGTAGATTGTTCGTGTTTCAGCACTATCGAGACGCGCGGCAGGCGACCGCGGTACTCTTTGGCGGTCCTTTTTCACCCATTTGCAAAAACCACCTTTGAAACGTCGAGAACAAACTTCAATATTTCAAATGGCAACAATGACGATGTAAGATTTGTGTGCGGAAATTGATTTTTTGAACTCAACTCGTGAGAAAGCATTGACAGGTTGCGGCATTAAAGTCGCCGAGTAACCTTTTGTGGTTGATGGGAAGTTGTGCAATGTTTGTTGGTCCGACAACATTTTGTATTATCGGAAGTGAAATTGATTTTAAGCTGTGCTAATGAGCGTTACGAAAAAGTTTGTGCTTTTGTTGGTAGGCAAACTTTGATTGAAAATGTGGGCACTTTTATTGAAAGGTTTTAGAGTACAGATTTAAACATTTCAATGGCGAAAATAGACAAACCATACTGATATTTTTCAGGCATTTTAAATGCCTTCCAGATGTACTGTCATGAATGTGATTTAAACCCTACTTTTTTACTATAGCCACTGTCACCATAAATGACTTCGTGACTTTGATTCGAAACTTATTGGTAACTATGTTTTCTAGCCGTTTGTGGTTGAAACTCTGGGACCGTGGGGTCCGAGTGCTCACAGCTTTTTCAAGGAAATTTCAAAACGCTTAGTTGACACTTCCCGTAACCCAAGGGCTGGCACCTTGGCCAGAGTTTAAACGTTGCCAAATAACGTGGCAACGCCGCCAGTCTCTTGGGGACATTACCAGTTGACAGCGTTGAAGAGTTTTTGACGCCATTGTTTAGTTTATTGTTAAGTTAAATACTCTATGTATGATAAATATTAATAATAAGTTATAAAAATATTAATTATTATAAATAAGGAGTTTTATAACTCTTTCTTTTGAGTCGAAGTTAAATGCAATATTACTTCATATTTAAGATAAATTATAATTAATAATATTTTTTGAATACTAAGTTAGTATGTAATTTTGTTTTATTCAAATAAATACGCCTAGGAAGTATTATAATTTTGATATTAAAATAAACATACCTCCAAGTATCCCGTCGATGCTGTAGTCCTTCTTGCCATCCGGATCGCGCGCTCCGCCGCGCAGGAGTCGCGAGATGGACGAGATGCTGGGTGGGTCCGACACGCCCTCCTGTAACCCAACGCGTTTGTCTCTCACTGCCTTATTATCAGTATAAGTTATTGGAATGATGAACATTTGGGCGTAAAACAAAGCAAGATAAAAGACAGTGTGTGAGCCGGTGATTTTAAATGTTATATATTATATAGCTATTGCTAATTCAGGCCTTTCCACACGGCGTTCTTTTAGGGTTCCGTACTCAAAGGGTAAAAACGGGACCCTATTACTAAGACTCCACTGTCCGTCTATCCGTCTGCCCGTCTGTCTGTCACCAGGCCGTATCTCATGAACCGTGATAGCTAGACAGTTGAAATTTTCACAGATTATGTATTTCGGTTGCCGCTGTAACAACAATTACTAAAAACAGAAAAAAATATCTAAAGGGCGCTCCCATTCAACAAACGTGATTTTTCTGATGTTGTATAGATAATGGTAAAGAACCCTTCGTGCGCGAGTCCGACTTGACCGGTTTTTACTGCTTCTTGTTACAAATCAGAAAACTTACTATCGAAATGTGTTAAATGAAACGCGTATAAAAATGCCGAGTGCTTAGGTCAGTTTTTGCTGATGGTTTAGCTGAATATTTCACCTCTACATATACTAATAGGTACATATTTTATAGAGGAAAAATTTATTTGAATGTTTTTGTATGTGAAAAATTCTTTCTCTTGCAGAAAGCTACATTATTCTTATTCGGCAATACATTACATTTATATCATGCATATTAGTCGAGCTATCACAATTTTTGAAGACACAGTCGCGGGCGAAGTGCTAGTTCATTATAAAAGGTAACAGTCAGTAAAGTGAGATTCATTACCTAAAGTTATCATCAGTCTAGCTTTTTTCCTACTATGTCGGTGTTTGTTTCTAGACTATCCAAATGCAACCGAAGACTAGTATTTCACTTGGAGTGACTGCCTATCTGACGTTCACAACCCAGGTACCTACTGGGTAATACAATACCGCTCAGAAAGACTGTTTTTGCACTTTTACTTCTACTTGATCTAAGTTAAAAGCCTTTGGATGAAAAGCTTTATGTATTATTCAGTATAAAAACGTACAAGTTTCTCCCTCTGTTAATGAATTAATGGGATTACCAATGATTCTTCGAAAGCTAGATTAAAAATTGAAACTTATGTAGCACGTGCACAACAAAAATAGTTTTTAATCCGTTTAGCTGGAAAATATTCATATTGATATAACAATATTTTCCAATGGATTCCGCTTACAAAGCGGTTTATTTTAATGTTCGATGGATATTGCTGGAATCCTGTTCAGTCGAATACTTTATGAAATGAAAACTATTTTTATACACACATGAAACACAATGAATTCTCTAAATGATTAATTTAGAGGTCATTTTTAGAATATTTTTGACAGAGGATCATGGTATTTTTGTTCAGTATAGTTTGAGCATTTTATCATGGACTTAATTCTTTTCATTCTGTCTCATCGCATCGGCCACAAATTGTTCAGCTGTATTACGAAAATCAGCGTTCTAAGAGGAGATCATGATCTGTCAAATGACCAATTTGGTCGAGACGCCATTGTTTAACTATTGTGTCTACTTCGTGGACAGATCATGAGATAGTCTACAATTCATAAGCACACAACTAATTTTATGCAGGTAGTACAATAATGAAAAATATTATGACACGTAGGTACCTTAATCAGTTTCTCTCGTATTTCCCAGGAAAAGATCCCAGGGTTCTGTCTCTTGAGCTCTTCAATCCGTGCCTCCACTTCTGGCGTGGCGACTCGTGGCTTGGACCCGCCAATCACGCCTGGCCTTATGGAGCCCGTCTCCTAGGCGAAAGTGATCGTTGTTTTATTAAAGGTATAAGGGTTTTATTTTATGGCAATACTTTTTCTTGTTCGTTAGGCAATTCTTCTTAGTTGACAGTCGAAATTCTTGTAGTACGTAATTTTGTATCAATAGGAGAACTCAAAGAGAGTTCTCGTGTTGATATTCAATTAGGGATTGTTGTAAAGGCCGGTCTCCACCGACTTCGTAACATCGCAAGAGCTTGTCTTGTAGTCGTAACCCAAAAAGGCTAGATAAATTCAATTATTTTTTTGAAGATCCGATAGAAGAATTTAAACAGTATTGCCACCAATATTTACTCAACAAAAACGTCTCAAAATCTTTTAATTTTTTTATGTAAATGTTTCAGACCATCTTTTATTTGCCCAATAGATTATTGCTGAATTGGGATCGGGATTCGTATATAGGCGACATTAGCCAATATAAATAAAACTATCGTTGAATCTAGTATAAGTGCGGGTACTTTGTTTTAGATATACACAAGCAGGTAGTACCTGAGGTTGTTCCCTATACTCGTCGAGCGTGGCGAAACGCTTCCTGAGCAAAACAATCGCTATTATGCCGTGTGCCGTGTGCTATAGCGCCTATAGGAGCGGTCGCGGTGGTGAAAATGAACCTTCAGGCTCGGCTGCGCATCAGATCAATGGCGATTGTTTGCCGGCTGACCAGTGACCAGTCGATATGCGTAGGCGGCGACTCGGCCGCCATTCATATAATACTCTTATGTCTATAAAACGGGGGACGTTGTGTTTCGGACACAATCGTAAGTTATTGTTTCAATGTGTTTTATGTACATGTATTCTTGAGCCAACATCTTGGTTTATTAAGATGCCGTGAGCATGTTTATTGTTCGTGAAATGTGTACCTATAAGAATATTGAAACTGAGACTGAATTAAAGTTACAGTTAAAGTAATAGTCCGTTGTAAAAGTATGCGACTTGATTTAGTAGCTTTCTTAATACAGTAATTTTTAATCATCATTAAGTCAAATCTCAGTTCCTAGCAAACTGCTACAGAGTGTATTTTACAGCGCTACAAACTTAACAGCAAAAGTTTTACATCCATCTTTATTTTCAAACAGTTATTCAGGCGCCAATCTAGAACAACAATATTGAGAGTTCTTAAACAATTTGTTTTGTAAGCAGGCTTCACGTCTTCAGGCTGAAATGTATGAAATAAATGGAGTAAAATGGTTAGTTTTTTGTATGTTTGTTGTAAGTTGTCACTCACCTGGTATCTGTTGAGTATCTTGGAGACGCAGCCGTGCGAGACGCGCAGCTGGCGCGAGATGACGCAGGGCCGTACTCCCGCCGCCGCCATCTCTACAATCTTCAAACGGATGTGGTTGGGCAGGGGACGACCGTTGATGAACAAACCACCCAACTGGTTGACGCGCCCTTGCCCTATCAAGATGGATGATTTTGAGAAAGGAACAAAATGATGGTCGGAAAATTGTATATGAGTTTTGTGTTTTTTTTTTCTTTAGTTTTTGATTTCTGATAGTCCTCGTAAGTACCACCGTTAGTAGTTAGTAACCAGCGGTTTTTTGTAGAAGTTGTTAAAGTAAGTCAACATTGTATTTTGTTGGTAAAAAGGAGATACAATAAGTCTAATTAGAACATTGGTCGTGTAACATTAACAGTTAAATGACTAAGTAAACTTATCCAATAAGATTTATTTCAACAAGGATTTTATTACATAAACTTAAAAATCAGATTTTTAATAATTCTCTTATAGAAAGTTTATACAAAGTAAAGTACACTTGTATCCCTGTATTAGGTGACAATTTCACAAAACAAAAATACCTATATTTAGAATTAACAGAATATGAAGAAGTATATGATTGCTATATGTACTCACGAACCTAAAGTAAAGTCCACCGCGTCGACATTCGGCTCGTCTACTTGACACATGAAATAGTTTGCGAGTTAGATTTTGACGAAGGTTCAAAAGTTTGATTAAAACACTTTTAATTTAAACTTTGTTACCACCAAGGACAGTCGAATGATATGAAATATTAAGTTACAGAAAAATAATTTTGTTAATAAAAAATGAAAAACTCATGTACCCTTACCTACCCACACATCCATACCATTCTGGTGTCTTTCCATATTGATATAAGACTCAGAATGTTCCATGAACGGACGCGAACACAAAGTCTATAATCACTGTGTAAGTTCAAACATGTTACCGCCACACTAGCATCAACTAGCAACAATAAAAACCATCGCGCGGAGCTTTATATATTATTTAAGCGTTAACACCGTAAAAACGCCACGAATAATGATTAATATCTGTTTACATTAAATTAAGCGAACGAGATCAAAACACATAATTTAAATTGATTATCACCCATTTGTATTTACATAATTAAAACGACATGTTTAATTAATTACGATGTCATAAATATTGTGATCGGAATAAATGTCTGGGGTTTAGCGACGCGTTCGATATTAGACGTCAGTTGAACCCAACTATATTCTTGAAGGCTATCTGGCGACGTTGTTTTTTGAATTTGGAAAAAGATCGATAGATCGCGTTATCTTTTTTTAGTGCGCGTGAGTGCAGTAGAGGAGGTTGTGTAGTGAACTGAGAGTGCCTGTGTTCGTACGGACACGGGCAGCGCGCTGTGTGCGTGCTAGGAGGCTGTGTTGAGGGCCTGTGCCTGTGTTGGTGAGTGCATGGTACACTCCCACTACACCAGTGTGACGCTGTAGAGCAGCCATGCAGTGGGGGACGACAGATTTCAGGAAAAGTCACACTTCTAAATTTGCAGCGATGTAATCGGAAAATGTTAACACTTCGGCATAGACGAAAGCTTTTCCAGCCAGTTTATGTTGACATATTATAGGAACTAAAATCAACACATCAAAATAAGGAAATTCATCACTCAATAACACTTCTAACTATTTTGACGATATACTAACACAATACTCATTCAGTTTTCAAATCAGGTGGAAATGTTTGTCACCCGAGTGTGGTACCAAAACCGGCGCCTGCGTCGATGGAGGGGGCCGCGTTCTGCCCATTCACTGCAGAGTGACAGAAATATACTTGTCCTCTTCTAATAAACTACGCTCGGCATTTGAGCGGTTTTTTATTTCAGAATTGAATATTTGAGTGTAATGTTTTTGCTTTCAGTGGGATTATCCGTTATGGACAGTTGTCAAATGATATTATGTGGATTTATTACTTGTATGAAAGCTTTGCTTAGGAGAAACTTAAGTTGCACACACACTCAATATCGCTCCTAGCAAGATTATGAAGTGAGAAAGAAATAAAAAAGTTTTTATGCAAATAAGCTTTAGGCATAGAAAATTATATTTGTGAAAATTTTTAAAAGATTTTTAGATTTTTATACCGAAAAAAAAAACGCCAGGATTTTCTTACGCAGGCTTTTAAAGTCAAGTTCAAGTTGAGTCAACAGATGGCGCTGTCATTCTTATTGAGTTCTTGCAGTGTATGCAAGAACTCAATAAGAATGACTGTTGTAGCTATAGTACAATGTTGTAGCTAAAAAAATAAATAAATAAAATATAAATATTCGATTTTTTCTAATTTAGTACCGGTACATTTTAGTAGTATTCTAGTATATTTTATAGTTTCCCTGGAGTATCCTAAGAAACGAATAAAAATGCATACAGTAATAAAACCTGCTTTTATGTTTATCCATGATCACGGCGCTTGTAATAGCGACGAAATATCAAGAACTCAAAACCAATAGTATATGGTAAATAATAATAGCTTTACTGTTGCCACTACAAGGAAAATAAAAACGTCTTCTCAGACAAAGAAGAAACGCGCCTTCTGATTTCTTACTACCAGCTCGGCGATTTTCGTAATGATGATTTGTTTGGTTAAAGAATACTGTATAATAGAGTTCGTCCAGCGAGGACTGCAGTAGATTAAAACGCTTTAAGTAATCACAACATAAAGGGTGTAAAAAGCCTCTTAACGAAGCCTAAAAGCACTCGTTCTCCCCGTCATTGCGATATTTTTTTTTTAATACAGTTGCTCAAAAAGTGGTGTATTGCAGGGACGTATAGCGTTCGGGATGTGGGCTATTACATACTAGTGCTTTTTTTTACCTTTCCCGAACTCGTGCGTTCCCTTTCCCAACTGTCAAAATAATGTCTATTAAAAAGAAAAACCAACCATGAAGTTTTTACTAAAGAGTTTTTGTGATTCATACAAATACGTATATTTCTAAAAAGAAGCTACTAATTTATTTCAATATCAGATCTAATGATTTAATTGAATGAGTTTCATTTCATTTCATCTCATTAAATTTCATTTTCATTTCATATCAATAAAAAAATCTACTGAAGACTAAGCTGTATGGATAGTTCCCTTTGCCTACCAAAATGGGTGAAGAAAAAAAAAACTCAGCTTATATTCTACGGTTGGCGCCATTTCCCAGAAAATTTTCAATGATGTACATTCATTCACATCGTGTACTATATCTTTTATAAGAAATAAATGATTAGTTAGTTGAGTTTATTGTGTTTTTATTATTTTACTAAATTGCTTTATTTTTTCGCAACTGTATTAATTAAAAATAGTCGCAATACACTTCCTCGAGAACTGGTTCTTAACGCACTATGATTAGGTTCAACATGCAATGTATTTCACACGCGTGTGATTTTTTTCATTTTCCAACACGTGTGCGGGAATGAAAATTGCCACAGATAACTATACCTATACTTAGTCCAAATTGGTGCAATGCCTATGGTCGGAATTAATAATGCGTCTGTACGGCGTTAATGTTATTTGAATATTCAAATTGTGTTTATAAATAGAATATCATAGATAAACATGATTATTTAAAACTAATATTTACTTTATAAACAAATTAACATTTATTTGTGTTCTAAATTCAAAAATACAAAAAAAAACTATTTTTATATGAGGCTGTATAACGGTTTCATACCTTTGCTTCTCCTTCAACCTGGCGAAAGCAAAGCGCGGAAAAAAAGAAAAGAAAATCATAGGTTCCTAATAATTCATGACAAAAATATTTTTCGTTCTTTTATTTAATTTCTTCAAAAGTGTATTGAAAAACGTCGTTTGATACACGGACATTTATTATTGCAGTTCTCGGCTCAAAAACACCCTCGCCTACGGCTCGGGAGTTAATTCCGCCTCGGATGCAATAACAAACTTTCTCCACTTGTATCAAAATGTACTATTGTTTTACACCATTCCTGGGAACCTTCTAGTTACGGAGATATTGGGGGTCAAAGTTCCAACTTTTTGACAAGTTTATTTTTAAATACAAGTTTTCAATGAACATTTTTACTTTAAACACCTCCACGACCCCCGTACTATTCAATCCATCCATCAGCACAATGTTTTGAGTGCGTTACATTGAGTTCTACCACAAAACATGATTTTTCACCCCAAAAAAAAGTCGTTTCCCAGCAATAATTTAAGTTAAATTGCTTTTAGTTTGATGTACAGAATGCTTGGTTGACGGCTTCGTGATGATGTTGTTTACACCCTGTAGGTAAAAATCTGCCTAGCTTTTTCCAAGCTATGTTGGGGTTAACTATGGATGTACTGTTTGAAGGATGACATGGCAAGAAAGGAGGTGTCTGATGAGATGACGAGTAATACAGAAGTATGGAAGAAGAAGACATGCTGCGCCGACACTAAATAAATTGGGATAAGGACAGGAGAATGATGATGATGATAAATGATGTTGAGGTTAACTATGTCGGTCATCCATCCACGGACCAACCTCGGTAAGCGTTGCTTAACCTGTTAGATCGACGTTATTGTTGTGTCTTGTAGGTGTCGTAGGTAAAAGCATTTTAATTTGATGAAAGTGGAATAGCTCAGTCAATAGGCGAAGTGCACAACAGACACATTGAAGGCTCACGTTTTATTAATTAGTTTCGAGAGCTAAGACACGCCAGTCAGTTAAAGCTGTTCCAACTAAGTGCACGTTAAACAATTAATTAACCAGGCTTTTTTTATTTTCACTCAGTAGGAAACAGTCTGTGCACTTAAATGAAACTTTAAGTTGTGTGGTGGCCAGTTTGTTGAGCATAATCAGTCTATAATGTTCCTACTTCTCTATGAGAGGGAATGGGCTATAATCCACCACGCGGGCCCAGTGCGGGTTGGTAGATAATAATAATAAATAATAAAAGTTTATTTCGGAACAATAACACAAGACTAGGTAAACAGGTAAAACGATGGTAGCTGCAAAAATATAAACTGTAGCGCGGCTACCAACGCGCTTCTCCAGATTAGAATGGAATGATGTTCCAAACAAAAAGTGATTTAAGTTAATTTAGGTTTACATAATTAATAATAAAAACAAAACAAAAGATAAGATTAGAAAAAAGAAAAGAAAAGATTATAAACAGTACAGGACAAGATGTCACGTCTATTAATTTTTGGTTCTAGGACATGCCGGTTGTTCGAGATGTTTTCCTTCACCGTTTTTGAGAGCAGTGGTGATTTTATTAAATTACACAAAGTAATGCGCCTGCCTGGATTCGAACCCACGACTTACTGCTCGTGAGTTTGGGCCGCCATCACAGGGTCAACGCTGCCCTCAGTAATCTTTATTTATGTAAATAATGATAATTATCATACACATAATCAAACCAAGAAAAAAAATTTTGCAAATCACCATTTTCAAGCGATGAAAGCTCATACCTAATTAATCTTACGTGACGTCAGGATTATCAGCATGGACACTGGACAACCCAAAAGCGAACGTATCGAGTAAAGCCAGCCGGATTGATTAATCCGATATCAGGCTAATAATGTCCGAGCTCACAGTGTTTGTTCAAACCGGGTTGAATGAATTTGTGGTTTATTTCAGTCAGGCCATTATTGGGCTTCATATCCGCTGGGCTGCTGTGAACCTGCCAACAGGGGTTTGAAACAGCTTGGCCCAGCAACGGCCACGTGTGACAAGGATGGCTTCGTGAAGGTGGAGAGGAAGAAGAGGAAGAAGCCTCCTAGTCGGAACCAGTGCGGGACCGCGCTGGCAGGACCCAATATGCTGCGTCCGGCGATACCATCGACTCAGCTCTATGTGTCCCGACTACATCACACCACGAGGGTTGAGGAGATCGTGGAGTATGTCCGAGCGAAGACCAGCTGGACCTTGAGGGTCGATAAGTTGGAGTCGCGCCACAACACGAATTTTAAGTCTTTCGTGGTGCGAGTCCCGACTCATCATATTGAGACCTTCCTCAAGGAAGAGTTTTGGCCCAAGGGTGTCATGTATCGGCGATTCCGCGGAAGGCTACGCGACACCACGCAGCGCAACATGACGCCGTCTCTTCATGTTCAATAGATTAATTGTGGATTTTATAAATATGTATGTTAGTCTGTAAGGTATATATGATATGGGTCTTTTTATACCTGAATTAAATGATATATTATTATTATTATTATAACATAACATCACGCCTGTAATCCGTGAAGGGTTAGGCAGAGGTGTACCTGATAGTACACTCTCATTTCGCCAGTTATGTTTAAGTCCCATGTAACGAGGGGTGAGCTTACTGCCATCGACCGGACACAAAGCTAGACTCCGTGGCTGTTACTGAGAATTTCCTGATGCAAAACCCAGTTAAACTTGGCCCGATCTGGGAATTGAACCCAGGGACCACGTGCTCAGCAGTCGTGCTTAGACCAACGAGTTAGTTATTATAGAGATTATATATTTATCATTATTCATTTTTATTATTATATATATATTCAGGTTTCCTATGTAAATCAGTATTTCTTTTTAGTAATAAAATAACTACCTAATAACTAGTATATATATGTAGTATATCAACTATCTGGTGTCCACGACACACGCCTCGTTGCTTAGTGTGGCATCAGATGGCGCTGTGTGTTAATGTCCAGCGATATTTATTTAACTTTTTATAGTTGTTCAAATCACTACCATGATGATAGTAGTGATTTGAACAACTATAATAAGTGAATAAAGAGTGACCTGCACCTCATTCAAACAAAGATATTGTCTGCCAAGCATGAGGATGATTTTATCAGACTATCTCCGTAGATGTAGACAAGAATGAAAAACATGTCGTCAATTAAAAAAGCTTGAAATCGTCTGCCAACTTATATACGAGTGTATAGGAAAACTTTAAATTGCCTTATCATAACGCGCAAGTCGTAAAAGTCGGCTGTCTAAAAAGTAGGTCGACGTTTTACTTCAGTAGGTGATCGGTGATCGGGATTATAAAATGTTGTTGGTTAATTAAATTAGGTAAGTAGGCAGTCGCTCCATGTAAAATACTGGTATTCAGCTGCATTCGGTTAGACTGGAAGCCGACTCCAACATAGTTGGGAAAAGGCTAGGCAGATGATGATGGTTTATTAAATTAATTCTAACTTTATTAGGTTCACGTTCCTGCATCATCGGTCTAGTGGTCGCAAGCGCGAATGCTGCGCATAAGGTTCTGGGTTCAATTCGGGTCGGGCAAAGTATTGGTTTTTGATAGACTCCGTTTCCGTTTCGTGAGTCTAGATTTGTGCCCGATTGATGGTCCATTAATTTCCAACACTCTAACTGGCGGACTAAATAGATTTGCAATTTTTTGATACTGTCGTCATGCCTATTCTTAGTTCGTAAATTCTCGAGAACGGTCTGAATGAGAAATCTTTTGAGAATTCAACTCAACAACCGTGTTAACATAAGTTTGTATTTGAACTTATGTAAACACATTAAATTGTCATTAAATTCCCACACCGAGAAAATTTGGGGTACAAAATAAAAGTGACTTCTATTTAATACTTATGAGTATAATCAGTTGAACGTTGGGTGTATCAGTAGCCGTGATCCACCGTAATATGCAAAGACACAGACAGACAGGATCTTACGTGCGCAGGCGAGGGCAAGGCAGAATCGTGCAAACAGTGCCGTAGACGACGTTTTATAAGGGCGCAAACTTTAAGAAATCTTCGTCAAACGGCTGTTTAGACCCGAAATGTTTTGGAAGAAGTGCGTAACAGACGTGTTAGTGAACGAACAGTACGTAAATTTTGCATTTCTAAATTTCAGTTACGACCATTTTTATTATATCTCTATAAATAAATTCTAACAACCCCACATTTAGTTGTTTTCTTTCATAAAATAAACAAACACACTCAAATAAAGCGAAAACAATAAATAAAATAAGGAATTATTCCCCCTGCGTCGAGTCCCTTTGCGTCGACTCATGATTTTTCTTGGTTTTGATGCACTGTCTTTTGTTTCGCCTCGACATAGTTGTCACAGAGTACAGTCATATTAAAAACGAAATACGGCTTTTTAATTAATAAAGATAGTTTGCTCATCCGGTGATCCGTATTTTAAATAATACATTGATAACCCACCAAAAAGTACTAGGCTAGCATAAGTTCAAGGAGGTGTGTATTTGTATGTCTATGTAATATTATCCCAGTAAACCTGTGATTGAAATACCATCTTCAATTCCTGCTAGCCTAGTACTTTTTTTGGCTGGATCGCTGCACGAACTGCAGCAGATGCTCGATGGCCTAGTTGATTATTCAATACGCAATGGTCTCAAGGTGAACTTGGACAAAACCCAGGTTATGTTCAAAGAACAAGTCACCCCAGGATCTATTGTTATCAATTGCCCTTGGGCACCTTGGGCAAACTCTGCAGTTACGTAAGAACAACTTTGCAAGCTGGACTGGGTAGCATTTGGAAAAAAAGTAAAATTATTATAATATTAAGGGTAAAAAATAAGGATGTAAACAAGGCAGACAGAGGAAAATGACGTCAGCCGCTTTGACAGGAATGGCCGCGAAGTCACGGACGTTTGAACTGTTGTAGAAAATAGTAGAAGTTATTTTTTTTTTGAGCAACAGGCTGTCGTTGAACTTAACTTTTAATTATATTCTTGGGTTGATAGTACTGTACTTTATTGATTTAAGTGAAGAAAAAAATACGTGCATATTATTGCAATGGAAAAATGACAATCTTGGCCCTCAAGGTGAAGGCCGCTTCGGCCTTCACCTTGAGGGCCACCTGTTACCCAAAAAATATAAAGAAGAATATTTATTTATTTAAAACATTTTTTTCATCGACCACACTTGTGTGTTATTAAAAAAACTGTAAACTAATAGGAAACAAAAGGCTTTTTTTATCCCAACACAAGGGCGCCACAGCCGATTTCAATTTTAAATGCGTTAGTAATATTGACTAAGAAAAAAACTCCTTTGATATTTTTGGTTAAGTACTATGCACCAGTTATGTCACTCTGTCATTGACGTTTCTCTAAAAATATTAAAACAAAAATGCCATTCGGTTTTCTGAAATAAAATTATATTTTTATGTTTCATTGCAATTAAAATATACCAATCGGAAAGTCTACTGAGTCGAAAATCTAAATACTGTTAATTTTATACGATTTCATTATATCTAATTCGTGTAACAATTACTTTATTTTGTTATATCTCGAAATGTATGTAGGTAAATGACCAACACCTGAAGTAAATTAATTTACTATTCCTTATTATAGGGACTTAATGAGTTTTAAAGACTTTTTTCTTTTCCGCGCACGTTTTCCACAAGATCTGTTCAGTAAACAGATAAGAAGTTCTAAGCTTGCACAAATTGAACATGGTAATTTAATAATTAGTTCAACCTTTATTTCAATTATGTATAGTAGACTCCCTTGAATGTATGCTAGCCTAGTACTTTCGGTCGCCAAAAGGACGATTTTAGTCAATACATATTAGGTATTAATAAGATATAGTATATTTTATAACGAGGGACTAAACGAAGCCATAATATACCAGAGGTGGTTTGACTCCCGAGCTTGCGAGGGAGTCAATGAAACCGAGGGTATATTAAGGTTGGCGTTTAGTCTCGAGGTGCAAACTGTACTTTTCACTTTGAGTGCGAGAAAAATAGTCAATTTAGTACAAAAACATTAATTATTCCTCCAGTCCATAGAACTTTCGTAAGTTTTTAGGTAAATGTTCCGCGTTTCTGGCGGCAAAAGATTATTTGGTATGTCTTTTGCTCTTTGCTCGACGTCAAACTCTTCACTGTCACTGGACATTCTTAATAAATTTATATAAAACCGAACAAATTTACACTCGACAAAAATTCTGAAATTTTCGCGGTCAGTTTTTTCTTCTAAACCAGTCACAGATTAAGAATTTAAAACGCATGGCGCCACCTTCCTTGCGGAAAAACCATGGAACTAAAACTCTCAACATTTTCGCAATGAAGATGGTCCACACTCCACAGATAATAGTAGTATATTAACTGGCTGTTTGAGTTTGTCTATGTCATATGAAGGAAATTAAAAAACTAATTACTTTTTACTCCCTAGGGGGTAAAGTGGTCACTTTAGTCCCGCTTCGTAGGGCTATATTGGCGTACTTTTAGAGCATGAGAAGTGAAAAATTTATTTTGAATAGCCTTGTTGTCTCTATTAGAATAGAAAATTTATAATTTGTGTAAAATAAAAACAATTTTATTTGCAAAAAAAAGCGTTTCACTTTTTGTTTTAAGTGTACTTTTCCAACCTCGTGGCCAAGCGTAAACTTTTTAAAACAGATGTCATTTGTTTCACGAGTCGACGTAAAGGGAATCGACGCAGGGGGAATGATTCAAAATAAGTACATTCAATCTCAAAAAATCATTTACTTTTTTCACGTTCCCCTAATTTTGCCGGTGTCTGTACTTCCTTATTTAATAGAAATCGCTGATACAGAATTAACAGGGAAAACTATTTATCAATGCACAAGTTGTAGTAGCATCCGTGTCAAACGGAAATCCTGTTAGGTGTCAGATATTCTGCCCTGTTAGTATTAGTTTATTTATTGGTACAGTTTTTGTATACAGCACTACTTATTAAGTAGATACAAATAGGCTTGTGTACTGAAAAAATCGAATTAGTCCGTGAGTTAGATTATCAAAAAATATTTGACCCGTATTTTTTCTTTTGTTACGTAAACCACAATTGACGAAGATACATACAGATTAAATTCTCAATACGTCATGCCGTGGTATAATTTTTAGTGCGTTCTGACGTCACGAGCCCCCACTCCCGAGTTTTGATGCGTTTTATCTTTTTCAATTTTCATTGATTTACAAAAACCAAAATACGTGTTAATTATATTCCAATACTCTAACTGAGGGACTTAATAGATTTGCAATTTATTGATGGTGGAAACTGGCCTATTGTGAGTGTGTCTGTGAAATTGACTGTCTAATTGTCTATATAAACGTCATCATCTGTCTCTTCTATCCTTCTATCTTTTTCCCATCTATGTATGTGGGGGTGGGTCGGCTTCCAGTTTAACCGGATGTAGCTGATAACCCGTATTTTACTTAAAGCGACTGCCTATTTGACCCTCAAAACGTTAGAGTTAGTACTGGGTAAAGCTTATACCCCTTCGTAAAACTTGTCAGACTTTCAGGCCACTGACTACCTGTTACGACTGTCAAAGATCTACAAATGACAGCTAGGACTAACGGCTTAACGTGCTTTCCGAGGCACGGAGGAAACTCGGTATAGAATGGGTGGTCACCCATCCACGAAAAACCTAGGCAAGCGCGGTTTCACCTGAGGACCGACCCGAGAGGCTGTTATTATTAAGCTCCTCTGCCCGTCTATCTATACGTAAAAAAATCAAAACGTTGCAATAATTTCCGACCTACAATGCTTTAAATGAATGGCCTATGGCACTTAACTAAAACAGCAAGCAGGGGGCCTAAAATGGAAAAAGAAACTAAATTCTTAAAATGGACTTTATTTTCATAACCATAAAGTCCATTTTAAGAATTTTAAATTTCTAACGTGATTCATATTAAATTCTGCTAAAGCGGCCATTTTAGACCCCCAGATGGTAAAGATAATTCAGAAAATTATAACAGCGTTCTTTGAACAACATACTCGTTTCAAAGAAAACTATATATCATTTCGTTTTATTTACAAATCAATAACGAAGAATAAAATAAATGATATCTTACCGCTCGTAGTTGCTATAGGCAATAAGAATGGACCATCAACGACATCTCACAAAAAAAAAAACATACGAATTAATAACCTCCTCCATTTGGAAGTCCGTAAAGAATATGTAAAGACCTTTTTGTAGATGAGTACCCTTTTCGACAATTATCATACACAAACTTGGTATATTTGCCCGTATTGATTCAATTCTATAAAACAGAACACTCTCCGGTTGATATAAGCCTCATACATATCTAGTTGTGAAAAGGGTGGAAGTCTCACTAAGCCTACTTTTCCATGCGCGGTCAGTTTCCCCCCGCGATCTATTTTGTACGCAAATAGAAAATCCTGTTGAGCTTTTTATTGAATGGAACGGCCGCTATAAATAACTACCTCTTTGTGATCAACAAGGCTGCGGAATAACGCTTCAACGTTTATTGCTTCAAGTGTTTCATAGATCTTGCTTGTTTGTAGGCTAGTTAGGTAAATAAACTGTTTATATGAATGGTCACTAATTCGGATTCTCAAAAAAAATATACTTCGAAAGATTTACTTGACTTGAAGATTGAAATTTTGGTGATATGAATTATATTGATAGCAATTTGACATATTTGTTTTGGGTTCCGTACCCGAAAAGGGTAACCAACGGGACGCTATTACTAAGCCTCCGCTGTCCGTCCGTCTGTCTGTCAGTGGGCTGTATCTCATGATCCGTAATAGGTAGCAAGTTGAAATTTTCACAGAATGTGTATTTCTGTTGCCGCTATTACAACGAATAATAAAAATAAATTAATAATTAAAGGGATAGCCCCCTTTAATTTTACTCCTACTACGATGGTACGAAACCCTTAATGACTCGACGTCTGACTCGCACTTGTTTATTAGTTAAAATGTATTAATAGGCATGACGACAGTATCAAAAAATTGCAATCTATTTAGTCTGTCAGTTAGAGTATTGGAAATAAACGACACAATTTTTTTGTTTTTGAAAATCGATGATTATTGACAAAAGATAAAACGCATCAAAACTCGGGAGTGGGGGCTCGTGACGTCAGAACTAGCTGAAAATTATACCTAGGTGTGACGTATTGAAATTTTAAAAGCGTCATATCTTCGTCAATTTTGGTTTACGTAACAAAAGAAAAAACACGGGTCAAATATTTTTTGATAATCTAACTGACGGACTAATTAGATTTTTTTTGTCGTCTCGCCTTTTCTATAATATTAGTTTTCCGGATTATTAATACAAATGAACCTCCGGATATCCACAGTCAAACATTGCTGTAATCTAAACAATACCGAGCGACTGCAGTACAAAATTGTAATTTGAACGGTGTCGGCCGCTGGTAACGATGGAAAATCGACTTAAATTGCCATAATTAATTTATTCCAAACAGAATCGGCCTCACAAAGTGCCTTCAAAGCATTCAATTTTGCATTGAATTTGTAATTTTCACGGCACAATAATTTGTAACTGTAACATTTCGCTTTACTGTTTTTTTTTGCTTATAATCCAAGTACTCACTGAAAGTTCAGAGGAGAACGTTTTCTCACGGTTTTGGAAAGTAAATAGTTAATCTAGCTTTCTTTTTTAGAGTTAAGAAAAATCTTAATGGAGTTAGGGAGGTACACAGTGCTCTTTTTACGTTTTCTGCTTCCATAACTCCGAATGAATCATGCCAGTCACATAATATTTTGTTAGTACACCTTACGATCTCTTTTTGCATTGATTTGTAATTATTCCAATTACAAATGAGTACATAAAACTGTCAAATGGAGAAATAAACCTGTCATTGCAACGTTTTATTGCGCTTTCATTATTGCGTGATTATGTTTTTACTTTTCTTTATAACTTGTTACATTTCTAAGATGCTCGCTGCTCGAAATAGTGTTCTTTCTTGATTTTTGTAGTCTTTTTGTGATATGGTTAGACTGAGTTGAGCCTGAATTAATTTTAGATAATTTGTTTAGCCTCTTATAAATTATGTGTCGATAGTTTGAAATAGGCATATAATTAAGTTCTCACTCAATTATATGCTTATTTTACAAACACTATTAATAATATGAAAGAGACTTTCATTATTATACAATGTTTGGGTTCTTGAAACATTCTACGGTCACTATTCTGCTGTCGCTCGTGAGATAACCGTCTTGTAACACTGGTAGCATCAGACTTATCAATGGATTCCACGGAATGAAATGCTATTGTGACCGATCTTTCATTCCAAAACGAACCAGAGAATTCTTGGTCCAACGGAAAATTATCGCTCTTAATTCAGTACGTTAAGGGCGATGTTTGTGTGGCTGATGGATGGAGTTTTTGTGCAGTCCAACCTACGTCAGAGGCTATCAATGAAGTCCACTATGGTGTTTGTGTTAAGTCATCGCATTTTAATGAACCGTCGATGACATGCTATACGAGTAATAGACTCACGGTGTTATTCTTTTTAGCGCCGAATTTTTTAATCGTTCTTTTTGGGATGTGGAAACGAAAATAAAAAATGTCCGATCCGATGTTTTTTGGTGCGCGTTCCTGGGTAGGTGTCCTGTTTCGTTTTATTAGCTTCCTCGTTTTGATTAGTTCGTGCAATCATTAGTCATCATTAGCTTTGGCGAGTTGATTGTATATTTTGTCGTAACTTACATAACGTGGGTAATATTTTGCTAGATGTGGTTTCAGAGGTTATCAGGTCCTACCAAGAAATAATATGAGTGTATTTCATCCTAATGTGTTATTAGATATCAAACTAATTAACAATTAAGCCTTCCAACAGATTTCTAAGAACTCTTCCTACACGTTTCCTTGTAAAAATGATATCATTCGTCGGCCAAGTTGGTTAACCTGTGGGAGGTACGTATTAGGTATGCCACAGCAGGTGTAGCCCGCGATGTCCATTTCCCTCACCGGAAGCCCCACTATGATTACTGAAGCGAGTCGATCTCGTTACCGACCCTCATTCCACTCCTGACTCATTTCCTCAAAGTTTTTTCCCAAATTTTTAATCTTAACTGCAGTAGATGTTTCTCACAGTAACAAAATAAACGTAGATTTAAGTATTTGGTGATAATAGGCAGCTCTCTTGGGAACCAATTAAGCATTTGTTGTTCACAGCATTGGAGGCTACAATTAAGCAAATTATTTTTTTATTACGATGGCTGCGACGTGAACGTTTAGTTTCTGTTTGCGTACTGTGATGTAGGTAGTGTGTTTTTAACCTAGTAATTTACACAGTTCATCCGGGAAATATGATTTTTCCATTTAAGTTTTCATAATTTGTAGAAGATTTTTTTTTAGATATCGCATATGGAAAAACATGGTTTATACATAGATGACCACATACAGAATGATTGAGAAGAGAATAAGAATAAGAAACTTTTATATTTAAACATAGGTAGTTACACAGTGTGTGAGATGTTACAATGTAGAACTTAGATTCTCTATGTTTTGCCGTGAAGCGTACAAATATGAACAGACAAATTTATTGATTTAAAAACAATATTTTTTTAGGAAGTCTTCCATGCAATCATCACGAAGTAAATGCAAAACTAAAATAACAATTAATCAAAACAATATAAAATATAAGAAACAATAAAAAAACGAAATATATCAATTAATTAGCAAAAGTTAACATAATTCAAGATTAGATGTCGTGTGATAAAGAAAAAACAATTAAACAGAGGTCACTATAAAAATTCATTAAATAATAGATGTCAGATACTAGATTATCATAACCGATGTCAGTAAAAATGACAAAGATTCAAACATATTTCATAAAAATAATCAAATGTTACCAAGATACACAATCGGATGTCAAAACATTAAATTGAAGTAATAATAAAAAAATGTACAACTAAACAGGCATGTCAATCATTAAAAATTATGTTACAATTTTTTCGTTCAGAAACTCATTTACATTATAGTAGCATCTACTTACAGAAAGTTCTTTAAATGTTTTTTGTAAAGGTGAATATTTAATATTTTAATTGATTCTGGTATATGGTCATAAATAGTTGGTGCCATACAAAAAACACTGTTATGCATCAGCGCTGTTTTGGACTGTCTAGAGCACAACATATAGACGTGTCGTCGACTCCGGTTATTTCTGTCAGACAACTTGGGAAATAAATTCGGGTTGGTTTTAACGAATACTGCAACTTCGAATATGTACATACAGAGAGAAAATGCATTTCTTTTTCAGACTTCCAACTCACCAATCTGTGCTTTCTACAACATGCTAGCTTTAGCCCGCGGCTTCACTCGCGTTAATTTAGAATTTGACAATCAATTCGGGTTATACTCTGCTTGTTTAATAATTCAATCATAAATAAAATATAAATAAATATAAATATCGCTGGACATCACACAGTGCCATCTAGCGCCACACTAAGCAGCTAGGCTTGTGTCATGGACACCAGATAGTTGATATACTACATAGATACTTTTTGTTTGTAAATACATATTTATTAGACATCCATGACTCGGAAACAAATGTCCATGCTCATCACACAAACATTTGCTTCTACCGGGATTCGAACCCGGGACCCAATGACCGTAAGGCTCACTACCACTGCGCCATTCGGGTCGTCAAAATCATGATTGGAAAGAGACGTGGCGCCATATATTATCATAAGAACGTTATTGTTGTTTTCCTAGGGAACAATATTTTTTATCGGGATGAAAGATACTTGTCCGTGTCAATATGCAAAATTTCAGGATGATCGGTTAAGTGGGTAGTAGGTATGAAAAGCTAACAAACAAACAAACTTATTTTCGCATTTATGATATTAAGTTAGGATTATAAGTTAAATAATACGAAAGTACCTATAACTAAAACTTAATGACAAAAACACGTTACTATATTATTATTGAAGTAGCTGCAATGTGAAAGCAGTAACTGCCAAACGGTTCAGTTAATCCCACGAAGGGCGACAATTATACTGCTGAGACGTTAATTGGATTTCATTCTTCCTTTATGCGGAGAGCAGGTTTCGATGATCGAATTGCACAAGTTCATTCAGAAGCTGACATAGTTTTGAGCTATTGGAGAATTAGACTAGTGGATTACAACAGACATTCTGCTAGACGTAGATGAAGTTTACTTTTGTATTCAAGATAGCAAATGAAATTTAAAAAATAAATAAAATCAAAATTTGTAATCCTTATGAGAATTAATGATGGATGTCTTATTAGCATAGTTAGATACTCGTAACATAAATTGTATTTCCGTTTCTAGAACCTTGTGTTTAGTAATGTTTTTTACACTAAGTTTGGCTTGTGTTTGTCTGCAACTCGCCTGATGAGGCGGCCTTGGGTGTAGCACACTTGCCTAGAAGAAACTATTCTTCCAAATAGTAGTAGAGCTATATGCGAAGCTACAATTCGTTACAATAAGGAGTCAGAAAGCAGACTTAAGATACAAGAGAAGGAATATTATAAAAAGAAACAATAAATATCGTTCAACGAAAGTAACTACATATTCAAATAAAAATCCAATAAAGTATTAATATCTAAAATGGGTGGGGCGCCTGGCAACAAAATAAGCGTTTATATTGAGCAAATATTACACAAGGAAAATGAGAGCTTATAGAACTTTTTGCTATTATACTGATCCAATTGTACTGGCTCAATCGTACTAGACGGTTATTAGATTCAACGTAAATATTTTATAGATACTTATGTAACACTGAAACAACGCTGTTCCAATATTAAAATATGTGTGTGTACGGCGTAGAAGCAGCTACGTAGCATATCATAAACGCGGCTAAGCTGTAGCGTAGCGGATCGCAAACGCTGCGTAGTGACTGTGTAGCAGATCATCAACGCCGCGTAGCAGGTGCGTAGAAGATCGTAAATTCTATGAAGCCGTTGCGTAGCTGTTTCGTAGCACGACACAAACGTTATCGTCGCGCATCCGCTATGAAACAGTATATTTGTATATCACGAACGCTACGAAGACACTGGGTAGCAGTTTCGAGATAGAACACAAACGTCGTAAAGCCGCTGCGTAGCCGTTTCGTAGCTGGTTATAAACATTGTGAAAATGTTGCGTAGTAATTTTCTTTGTGTTCTATTACTTTATCGTACAAAATTGGCTGCTTATAGTGATGAAGACCAATCTTGACCAAGTCTTCGGCATAAGATGAATATTTTTTGTAACCTTAATTTGGTTCTACTGTAGTCGCGATGCGGTAAAGAATTGATTGTTAAAAATCCTCACCGAATCATTTTTAACGTAACAAATATGAAAACAAGCAGGTACATTTTGTATAATGATACAGATCATTATTTCAATATTTTTTTATAACAAGCAACAAGTTAACCAATTATGAAAATGATGTTTTATTGTAAAAGTATTTGCTTATTTTTATTTACGAGCAAGTTCCATTTAATTTCTTTACTTAACTATGTCAATGTTTTTACTTTTGTAGCCTTTTCTATCGGTAACAAGCTAGAATGCACAACTATACAGAAAAATGATTCATGTACATATTTGTTTATTGTTCTAATGCTTTTTGATCTAAATTTAACTTTCCTAGCAATGATAATATTTGTACGCGTTCGTTCGTTTTTATAAGGTTTTTAATCAGGTTGAGAACATGACTTCCTATAAAATTCAACAATCCTCATCTTTGGTATCCATTCGTCGCCATGGATTTATTAAGTACTAATGTTCACCGCAGGTACCAATACTTCTATATTATACTACACTGTTATAATTTATAGTTGTCTGACATTTCAAACTTTTATCGACTAATCTGACATTACAGTGACTTTGACAGCGTCGTTACAAAAGTAAGCCATTAAAGATATAATTGTGTCAACAATAAAGGTGTAAACGTCTGAGGAATGTTTCTCACTTCTCGTGACATTATTTGTCATAAAAAAGATAACGTTTTTTACGTCATCCGTCTCAGGAATTTCTAATTTCCGGTCAGATTTAATTGTTACGTTTCAAAGAATTATTTTGGTCACGTCTTTTAATAAAGATTCATTAGTTGCGTTACAGTAGGCTGTCTAATAAATATGTTATATCGTATCAGTGGTTTTGGTATACAGAATACTATATAAGCTCTGAAAATTCATGAATAAATCACAAGTTACTTGCGTTTTGGAAAGTTCAAACAAAAGAAATGTTGTGAACAAAGCTTTCACTAGTTCTTAATCAATGGTATTTCCATGCTTTGTTATTTTTGTTGTAATAAATTAATAATTAATAAATTAATAGTAAATTAGAGCATCGCAGAGGCCATATCAGTCCTATCTGATGATACCCACCACAAGAGTGAGTGTTACCCACGAGTTACTTATTTATAGCTACAATATTGTAATAATCTTTTGGGATGCGAAATGAAATATTCCACGAAAACTAATATTATCAAGTCTCTTATTTATTATAATATTTTTCCCCATATTATAATCTTCTAATATTAATCAACGGGGTACGGTACATTATATTTTATTTTTAGCCCAAATAGTCACAGACAGAGAAATATGGAAAGAGGGAAAGGAGACCTTTGCCCAGTAGTGGGACACATCAGGCTCACAATTATAATACAACATGCTGTTTTGTTGAAAAAAAAAAACTTTACTTTATAGAGAGCTGTGCAGAAATCAAATCACAGCAAAGGACCACAACGTGTTACAAACTAAACGTACAAATAGTATGTATATGTTTGGACGTAATAATATGTTTGTACACGCATAAAAAGTGCTCTATCGGTCGGTCCGGCCTTTGTTAAATAAATTAGTTTCGGTGTCTACCAAATTACGCCTCGAACCTATCTATATGTACAGCACATTGGATCTTGGTAGGAAAATATGCTCTACCTATTATCTGACAGTGAATAAATTAACATACTTGAGGCTCTGTAACAAAACGGGAGTTGAGACAATAGCACATACTACATCATTGAAAAAAGCTTTTAGGAACACTAGTAGCCGAATACTATTTGTTTTCATTGATTTATTCATGGTCAGACTGTAGATACAAGGCGCCGACAAAGACGGTCCTTTTGAAATACCAACTTTTTCGAATTGGTAATGAGAGTTTGTGTGAAACGTTACAAAATAACAAGTCACGTACTGCCTACCTCAAGTGAAACTGAACAATTGTTTAAAGGGATTCAAGAATTTGGAAAACAAATAGCTCGCTAGGATTGTACTGGAATGTTTCATGTTGATGGAGTGCCCTCATGCCCTGTGCAGTCGTGCACGTGTAGGTAGTTGGCTGGAATAATAGCTATTGTTTATTTAAGTTTCTTCTCATATAAAATTTATCAGTGCATTTTGTGATAAGGCCACATGTGATAAATTGCCTGTTTCATAAGGCGTTCATTAGAAGCGTGCAGAATGCGCTCCGTTGCGCAGCGATAACTTCGCCGATAACGGTTTTATTGCCTCAAAATATTACCTATTTGCGTATCTAAAGTTGCTTTTTGTTTTCAAAATATCATAGTGACAATGGATAGACGAAGAAAATTTACGATTGTAATTTTGCTACATTTATTATTTTGATTTATAATCATGGGCACGAGTAGAATTGATTAATGCCTACTATGTTTTTTGATTCAGATTATTCAATATAGGTAATAATCATAAAATATAATTTGATAACAGATGGTTACGTGATTTATCTGGTTTGAGCGATGAGGTCAAGTTCTTGCGAGTAATTTCGACGCGTCAGAATGAATTAATAGTTTGTAGAGCTAATTTCCTACCGTACTGTAATGTCCTCTACATAGATCCATCTCGCAGTCACTGGGGCTTCACCGGCAACGTAGTGCGAAGCGTCGATGTAAAACATAGAGTGATTCACACCCCCAACAAATACTTTGAGTACTCAAACACTATTGAGGAGTCACTGCACCAAGAGCATTAAATAACCCTGACCTTTGTTTCTCAGAACACTAAACGAAACCTTTTGCACAATCTCAGCGGGTACAACATAAACAATCAGTTTAACGGCTTCATCGGAATATTTACCTCTGAGCATATTAATTAATACACGTCGCACAATTTCCTTATACACCTTAATGGTTAGCGATAAAATATTCATCACAAATAAATGAACTGGCTGAATTCAACAGAAATAATTGCCTCAAGTTGATTTGGATTCAAACAATGTGATTTGGGGGTATCATCCGCTCTGAGGACATCTCGTACAATGACGAAGATTGCAGCTGACTTGCATTGCCGCATGTTATTCACTTCTTTAATTAACTATCAAACCGGAGGCACTCTCGATTATAAGACGCGGCTACTCGGCTTTGTGCCTGCTGTGCCTACCTGCCACTGAACTCTGCATTATAAAATTTCATCAAAACAAACGAAAAATGACTCTATCACACGGTAATAAGGTCAACCGAACGGATTTTGAGTTCCACTGGCGACTGGATGTCTCGACTTTGATATTGTTTTTTGTATGTGGATATTAGGAGTTCGTTGTATGAGCATGATCATTAAAGTCAGATTTGGATGTGTAAAACGTTAAAATGTAGTTTGTCAGGTAAGTGCCTACATCCTCTCGCTTTTTAACATTGCAGATGGTTGGATGTGCACAATTAGCCCAATAAAATATTTGCAGTTGCTCACGACGTTGTTCATTTTATGGTTGATGTGATGATCATATAATTGGTTGATGAAGTGTCAATTTCAAACTAGTAGACAACTATGTTATAAGATTCATGCGTTAGGCAATTGTATTGATTATATGAAACGAAGAAGGCATAATGGTGTTTTCAATAATATGATGAGTTCTTGTAGCAAATAGCACATTTAAAAAAACTGTTCAACTTTCGAAGACCACGACAGCAAAGTGTAGATTATTATCGTTTTCATTTCACCTAAATAAATTTGTGAAAAGGAGGAACTTCCTGCTAGCCGACAGAACGGTTAAGATTGTTCTGAAATAAACGTGAAGTTATTTTGAAATGTCTCCTATTTTCAGTTTTGTTAAATGTGGAAGTACGACATTTATTTTTAAATATTAGCATCTGAATGTCACAAATACTCCACCACTCAACTGCTAAATTATAGACGAAAAAAATAATAAAGGTCGCCTTCCAGTTAACTATAATAACGTATCCAGATAATAACAAAAAGTACATAACCATATATCAAAGGTGACAAATCAAAATAAACAAGACACGCATTCCGGTTCACCACGAACAAGAAGCACAAATCCGAGATCGACATCCAGTGCCTAATGTATATTAAATATGAGTAGACGCCTTACTACATAGCATTCAAGTGAAAAACAGTGCAAAAACAGAATGGAATTGCCATTATAGCTTATAACTCAATCAGTTGCAACTTGCGTCCTGCGGCGGGATGGCCGCATGGCTGCCACACTGCCACACCATGGCGGCATGGCTCGATAGGAATTTTATACTTTTTCATCCATTATCTGCATTCTTGTCGCGACAGATATGTCGCCCGGCAAACAGACACTTTGACAAGTGAGCGCTTTAGAAAATAGAGAAAATTGAACGCAATGAAGAAAATTCCGAGCATTCTTACATGCGGTTTCTAATGGCGTTAAGATTTTATTACCTATTTGTTTATGATGAGACTTTTATCTGCTTGTGGTAATTGATGATGAATTAAATTAACGCTAAGCAATTTGGATCGTCTCTTTTACTTTGTTAAGAAGACATGCCCATATCTGATGCCAACGATTATGGTATTTATTAAAAGTAGGTTAACATTTAAGATTGTACGACATAGAGTTGGCTCACCAATCACAGTTGCATACACCACTACAATGAGTGGTATTTACAAAACCGATAATAAGATATTTTAACCTCTAGACGGTTTCAAGTTCAATGTTATACAAGAGGAGTGTAAAATACACAACCGTTTAAAAGTCTCCAATTGTCCTCAAAACAAATCACATTGTAGATAATTAACCTTACTGTTGAGAATGGTTGGATCGCAAAAGTTACACTTTACACAAAGCTAACAAATTAAATTGTAGGTCATACTTTTTATAGCATTGTTATAAAAGAAAATTACACTTACTGAAAACAGAAATAAAAAGAACATGAGTCCTTAAAAAATGCAATGCCGTCGTTTTATTTGTTTTACGCAAATTCCTGAAATGTTTGACAAAAATCCGATACGATACGAGCTTACAAACGGCATTTATTACTTACAACGCTGAACATGCGCCGAGAAAAGAAAATGTTCAAAGGACGAGAATTTAATACGAGACTGGTATGTCGCTAGCCTTTGTAGTAATCTCACCACACACACTACAAATAAACAAAGAACACACAACACATATGTAATTAATCATACAAGCTTCTGCATTTCTCTGTGATTACCATTGTGTTTCTCTCAATGGACGGCACGGTGGTGATGAGACAGCTCCCGATTTAATTTCAAATCACAATCATTGCCTTCTTACTTTTATTCTTATTACGAGCGATTTAATGAATGTTTTAGTTTAATGGAGAGAACTGAATAGTTCATCGAGCGGGTGTATAGTAACTAGCATAATAAACCCGAGTAATCAAGTTTCAAATCGCTTTTTGCACACCAGCAGCTCTCATTACGTAATTTAGTTCATTCTGAATGCTTCCTTAATTAGACTGCTTTATATAGCGTTTTAAAAAGAGGACTGATTTCATATCTCATTTCTCATTGTCGTGAGCACAACACATCAGCGCGAATTTTATCAGATGCGGCAAAAAGTACTTTGGGTGAAAAAGGTATTACCGACATACGCATGTAATATGCATGCGCGTACGCTGAGACAGTTTTGACGGGCGTCGTGAAATGATGGACGGTCATTACGATGTCATTGACATCATTTGTTTTTCATAGTCCTTTTAGTTTGCGTTTCAAGTTAAAAACCGCATGGCTATTGTTGTGGCTGACTACTGCAGAGATTATGGTTTCTATAATGTTTGAGCTAAGGTGTTGCTGTTTGTGGAAATATTATTTTTTTAAATTTGTTTTGGGCTGGTTCGAGGTGGCACGGGAAAAGAGCCCTTGGAAGGAATTGGGGGGGCCTTGCCCAGCTGTGGAATGGTACAGGCTAATATAAAAAAGAAAAAAAAATACTACTTCTAAATTAACTACTTCTACGATGAAGTAGATCATTGCGAAAACTTTGTTTTTCTTTTCATGATAAGGCAATTATTATGATTAAGTTACGATTATAAAACCTAGATGAATACCCTATGGGAGTCGATCATTCCACTTTTGTGAATTTAATCTGAATTTTTTAACGTACTTTCTTGTAACATACCAAACTGATTTACCCTCTAGAGTTTGTGGAAATTAATGAAATTTTTAATTGGATTACTTTTTGAGAGCATTCTGACACTGGGAGCTTAGTGTAATGGAAGAGGATACTCATTTAGTGCTTCTAATTGAAGTACTTTGTGTTACGATACATACCGACAGATAAGGCAGATTTCATCAGTTAATCTATGAGTAAAGCGTTAGATTCGTCCAATTTCAGATCAGTTACTCGGCTTTGCTGCGTCATCGGTGATCTAATCATGTATCAGTGGAGATTAAAACAGGCCGGCCGGATCGCATCAAAGGCGGTATCACACTGTTATTTTGACTGATTGATCTCCTCCAACAAAAAAAGGTTGCATCGCTACCGAGATCGACAGAAGCCGAGAAAAAACAAATTAGTTGGCTAAACCTTTTCATAAAGCATTGTTATTATCACCACCTACCCCGTCCTTACCAGAACGTATTGTCGATCGAAATGCGCTTTACGTGCTAAGTATACTTTTTAAGGTTCAGAATTGTGATGCTGTCCGAGGCTTGTGATCGACGCGGCCCGCTTGTAATCGCGCTGTCGAAAGGCGAAAATCATGCTGCGTTTGCGACCTTGCGTTCGTTACAAAAAACGCGATTTATTTTTTGGAGAAATTATTTTTCGGTGTCAGATGTAGCGGCTCGAGCTTTGATTGTTGAGATTCTCATATTTAGTTTTAATTGGTGGCTTTATCGAGTTTACATTTTACGGTCGGAGTCGATGAGAGGTTAATAAGCGGCATTTTGAAAGGTATCTTCGTTTTTTAGAGTTCCGCGCTAATAGGTAGGTAATAGAAATATGACTGTGTCTGCATCGTCGTTGAGATTTTTATTAGGGTTAGGCGTGTTTATAATATTATGATTATCCCCGGAAAAGTATGGCTATTAATTTTTCTAATCGATTGAGTGCTGTTATTCGAGTCATGTTTTAGCTTCGGTATTGCGTGCGTTAATGCCATGTCCAGCTACATAATTATAAAATCAACATGCGGCATGGTAACAACGAGAGAGACATTAATTTACAGAACCACATGTGTCTGCGATAGGAATGTTATAACAATTCTTTACGGAACCGTTCATGGAAAATAAATGTAATGTGCTGTGCCCAATTTTTTATTGTTTAGGCAATAGTCGATATTGATTTCGGGTCTTTGATTCCGACGTATTATTGCTTGTTTTATTGGTACCTGGGAACAACGTAATTAACCATATCGGGCCTTTTTTCTCATCTTTCTGGATCCTTTCGTGTCTACGGACAATAATAATTCGATGCTCACCTTGAAAGGCGTACGCGCCGAAAATTGGTCTCATATTGTTCATCGAAGACGTAGTTCCTGTTGTGTAATCCATTTTGATGTTTTTAATTACGATTTTGTGTTCTTTCACTTCACTATCATCTTTTATAGGAACGGAATATTATCTTAAAGAAATCATTTTATGTTACGATCACAATTTCTATACTTATACAGTTTTTCCTTGTACGTGACTTTCATATACACAACACTTTACGATCTTATTTATTTTAATGCTGAAACTTTTATGGGACACTTTAAACACTGACTATGTTTGAATATTGCACTAGGGTACGAACTGCGCTGACGTATACATTGGTGCGAACGAAAGCTCGATGCGTGCGACATAAGTGAATCAATTACAAAGTCGATGGCGTTGTGTGCATTATCTTTCAGACCCTACTCATGGCGTGTGTTACAATAGCATTTCGCTCCACCTCTTTGCTCCCCTACCACTTTTTATTTACTGTAATAATAGTAAATCACAAGGAACAGTCGCGTATATGTTGCTGCGTCAAAGGGCGAGCATAAAAAGGGTGTAAATGTATATATAAATTTTATCGCCGTTCAGTATGTTAATGACGAATGTATGTATAGTGATCGTTACAGTTACATCTCCCTTCACTGATATCGGTTCTCATGTCCTTTTTAGTTAGAAATTGATGTCTATTTCATTGTTGCTGTTAATTTTGTACTCGGTGACGCTTTCAAGACCATTGCAGCGAATGCTAATACATTGAAATGGTTCGCAGAAGACATTTCAACATTACAGTTGTGTAGTTTCAAAGTTCTTTGGGAGAATTTGCTTAGAGACTGAAAATTGATGCTAAAAGTACATTTCACGGCAGTAAAATAAGAACACCTTTGAAGCTGGAGTAGCTACGCATCATGGTAAAGTAACATTTTCAGGGTATTCACAGCACGTTACCCCCCCTTACCTTAACTACGCTCCGTTCAGTGAAACTTTCAGTTTTATCGACCAACTTCTATCAAAAATTGTCGTCAAGCGATCGTAGAACGTGCAGCTGCCAGCGGATTGTCGACAATAGTATCGATAAAAAGCCGTCATGCAAATTATGGACTATTGTATCGTGGTATTGTACGAAGAGCGCTCAACGCATGCGACTGTCCTGCGGACGATGCGCGCGATTCGATTCGCGTTTCGTTTTTTGGGGAATCTCAGTATTTCCAAAAGCAGCTGTAGGACTAAAATGATGTAATGTTTCGTTCATGTATATTTGAAAGGTGCTGTCAAATATTAACGTCGGAATAGTCAATAATGCTTTTCCTGTTTCAAATTCGCCTAAATCTAGCCATGTAAGTCATAAATGCTAAATGCAGTATTGTAAAAACGTAATTTTAAACTTGAACACGATTTCAATAGCTACAAAAACAAAATCGGATTTTAATGAAGAATAATCAGTAGTTTGTTAATAAGCTATTAAGAAAGGGTATTTACAGGCTAAACTTATAATCAAAATTGTAAGGATAATATTTTGAATTCCTCGACACCTCAAAAAGAGCTGATTCATATTTTGTTATTATGAGCTTTCATTCACACTTCAGTACAAAAAAAAAAAGTTGAATGAGCACTTCGATTTGGTTTTTGTTAACGAAGTGATGTATCAGGCGTTATGAAATTCCAGTGGCAGGGTCCTTGTGGAGGACACGAGTAAGTATGTCAAAACAAAATCGAGTGGCGTCTAGGGATTAGGCGATTATTCGAACGCGGAATCACCGACTGTGTCGGACAAAAGCAAGAAATAGTTACTTAACACCGTTTTTGTAAGGTTTGCTATTTTAGTTCGAGTATTTTATCGGAATTTGATTGTCAATTTGGTCAATGAGAGACCTTTTCTGCTTTTGAACATGCAAAGAAATTGTTTCTTTTTGACTCTTTGACAATGTGATTGAACTGATAGAATTTAAATTTTCGGACAATGCCCGTTAAATTAGCTGTAATTTGTAAATCAAGTGGGTAGAGGAGGACTATCTTTTTATACCCAATAGTTATATAAAGATGGTCTAGCTCTTTAGAGATGGCGTAGCCATTTATAAAGAGATCGAATCAACCGCTACAATGAACATAACTGTACATAGGAACATTAGTATGTAGGTGCGCGCTATGGTGGGCTCTCTACAAACAACCAGTTCCCATTGTTCTTCTACGTGGTGCGTTTGTCAAGGCACTTGAAAGCTGAGGTCCACTTTCACCGGCTCACATGCAAATCGCCTGGACGTCGCCTGTATTACAGCTATTAAGCCTCGACGGTCGCAACTATGCACACGGCTCTATTTGAAAAGGGAGGAATGCGACAGCCATTCCAAGTTGACGCTGTGTTATAGACACATAAAACTTAGGTGTTTTCTGTTTGACGTAACTGATATTAGCGTGTCTAATTTTAAGTATACTGATTTGACTATTAATGTTTTGATGATCCTCTTTTCCTGTTCAGTTTATCGATGCTCTATGTTTTGTATCCTATTTATTAATTACTTGAACACGGAAATTAATCGTATTGTACAGCCGTCAAAACATATTTAATTGTTCATCTCGCGCGACCTTTCTCAGTTAAATGTCAGGTTTACAGAAAATTAATAAAATATGTGAATGTTAATTTTAGTCATTAGGCTTAGTCAAGATGTGAGGATGCCGACGAATAAAAAATATGTGAAGAAATGTGTGATCGCGCCGCCGGCGCACGCCTCCGCCGCGACCGATTGTTTGTGGAAACAAGTCATATGTGTTAAATATGGAACTTCAGATGCGCGGAACTGTTGTCGCCTGCGCTGCTAGATGCGACAAACTGCGACGCCTTATTGTCTCTGTCAATATTAGCAATCTGAAAGAACTTTTCACACTTTGGATCCATACAGCATGTTTGGATTTTAAAACTCAAAGAAATAAGGAAACATTGAACACACCAAAAAAGCTCAGAAACAATACACGCAGCTCTAAAATTGAGGAAGCCTTTAAATATGCAATACATCTGCCTAAAGATATAACCAGTTTGGCATAACAAAACGACGTGACTACGTCGTAAAACATATATTTTTTGTATTATAAATAGTTTAAGAAATCGTTAATTGGTTTTGGTAAGTTTTTATTGACATTAGCCAATTATTCAATTACCTAGAGGCGTCGACGGAGTGTATGGAGAACAGGTAAGCTTGAAATTAACATTTATGTCGCTTCTATGGTTTTGTTTCTGTGTGCAGCCTATTAGCTTATTCAATTCACCCTGAGTGAATTGGATTTTCCTTCCTATAATGGACTCTAATCCGTCGGCACATGTCTTCAAGGGCGGGCTAATGCGCCTGTTGCATGAGACACTATTACTGTTTTTCGTAACGGACCATTACAATATTTCATCGTGACGTAGAAAAATTTTACATGTCATTTGGACATATTTTTACGAGTGTTTGTTTTTCACGTGGGGCGGGCCCATTTCACACGGTGTGTTATAATGCCGCTGCACGTTTCACTACATTGACTGTGACGTAGATTTTGATCTTTTACACTTTTAATGTCGCTAGTTAGTTTGTTGGGTCGGTCGTTCGCTATAACAGCTTTATGATTATTTCTTCATTTAACTGCTGAAGAAAATGCATGTTATTGTGACCTATTTTTTATGTTCTTTCACTTCAAGAGCTTATTTTTTTGGAATAAAATCTGTGAACTAACTATAGGAGATTCAACAAAGAAATAATCAAGTAGTAAGTGGAAATTCTAAAACTTCAAATCTAACTGCTTGAATTATTTTTGAAGTAAATTAGAAAACAATAAATATGTTTAGAAACTTAAATCTCCAATTTATTTGATACTTGTAAAAGGCAACATTGATATCATTAGTGTGGCCTAATATGAAATATATTTTTAAGTCTATGAATTATATCCCCGGAACAGCGGCGGGCATGTCGAATGGAACTAATTACAGTCAGGCCGTGGACCTGCTGTGACATGTGGCCTATATTACGACACACGACATATCATTTGGACTTATTAATGCGTTACGTTCATTTCATACCACAATTTTTTATAAGGAAATTGTTAACTTTTTAAGGGGTGACTCATATAAATTTAATTATATTATGCGTTGTTATTATGTAAGTCATCAAGCAAAAGTGATAGCAATCTATTTGCTGGACACCTATTTATTGCCTGTCACAATAGACACCGCAGAAAGAGTTGCGGAAATCTTAATAAGCCTTGTTTCCTTGAAGTGTGTGTCGTGGACTTTTTTGTGAGCAATTAGCAGATCGTCGCGTGGCGTTCGTCGCATCCGTGTTGTTAATTTATCGCCGACCGACCACCGACCGCCCCTCATTAGCGAACTGTACAAAAAATGGCCGTGTTTTATTTATGTAGGTAGGTTAGGTACGCACCGATGACTCACAGCGAATCAAACACTCCCAGCGCTAAACAATAGCCAACCAAATAATTTATCTGCACGTGTTCCCGCTTTGATAAGCTAAGACTGATTTGTTACACCAATTTGTAATTAGTGCTTTATGATCTCTGATTTCATGTGTATAAAAGCCATTTATCTAATCACTTTTGTTTCTCGTTCGGCTCGGGAATAGCTCTAAGTGGATAATGCTGTGAAGTAAAACGAGCTTGTTGGGAACTCATGGGAAAGTGTTAGTTACTCGTAAAATGGAGATTCGTCGATGCGGGAACTGGCAATTATCTGAGGAAAAAATACACGCACTACGTCTAAAAAATTCAATTTCTGGCCCGCTCGAACTTTGTTTAATTTTTCCTACGTTTAAACTCTCTAAAAATATTTTACGTTTGTTTCTTTCCGGAAATTGTAAGTGTCCATTTCAAAGTCATTTCCAGCATGTCTCCTTGAATCTAACAGGAATGACAACCAAACCAAACACTTCCAAGACATTAACGTCTTATAAGACATTTCCTATTCACAATAAAAAAACTTAAATATTTAGTACAAATAAACAGCACGCCTTCGTGGGCGGCCCATCAGCGCATAGTTTCAGCGGCATCTTTGGTGCGCAATGGGCCCTGAAGCGTATGCGCAACGATTTCAGCGCATTTCACGCCTTTTTTGTGCGCACTGCGCAGGCGACGAGTCTCGTATGAAGATTGTTAATAACGCGTGAAGTGACAACTGTGGGTTTAATTGCGACTGTAAGTTATTAGTGTGAACTTATGTGTTCAGAGAGATGGTGTTGAAGATTGTTCGCTGTGTGTTAACTGTCGACGAATGTTTGAACGTTATGAATATTAATGTTATTTTAGTCGGGTGTATGAACAATGCCGACTAGATAATCATTAATTGGTTACTCAAATATCAATTTGTATTACCAATATTGAATAGCAAAATCATGATACAATTTCGACATAGACTGACGTTCAATAAGCTTTTATTGACTCGACAAGGGTTGCTCCAAATTCAGTGTCGAACCAAACAGTATTCGGTACACTAAGTTCTCCTTTGTGGAGCACAAACATGCCAAGTATTTGGCAATATTGGTGTTACAAACTGGGATAATAACGTCAAATTGAGTCTCGTTTAAAGCTAAACAGAGTAACCTCTTGAAAGCTATTAATGTGCAAATAGGCCAGCCACAAATTAAGGGTTTTGTAAACCGCAAGAGCGATGAAGCGTTGGTTGAGTTTTAATTAAAGTTGGTAACTCTAGTCAAGGTTGCCGTGTTAATGAGTCGACGATTTCTGTTCGTTTCGATATTGCATTGTTTCCTGTCTCATTTATTAAGGGCCTGTGTACATTAGCTTTTGGTTTTTACATTGTTCTGCCTTAAATTAGATTCGGTTATTGTCCCGAAATGTTACACGACTTCATCTTAAATAAGTTGAGTTAAAGTAAGGCAGCATTTCTTACAATATGTTTACACCTAGGTATTATATTTAGGACGCATTTTGTATGTAAAAAACAAAGATTTAATGTCGATATTAGTAATGAGCAAAATGAGGTGAAGAAACTTGTGAGGATGCATGTGATGACTACAAGAGTAGAGGAAGACTAAAGAAATGATAGATGGACTGTGTGAAGGAAGATATGGTAAAAAAACATTCCCCTCAGGAATGAGGGCATTCCTTGCCAAGTAAGTTGCAAGTTGTCTTAAAAAGTATCAATGGATGAAGAAGACATGCGCCGACTCTAAATGAATTGGGATTAGGGCAGCAGAATGATGATGGTGGTAATAGTCTTTAAAAGATGATACTAATGAAAAGCTTCAAAACCTTTTTTTTTTTGCGAAAACTGGGTCCTCTGTCCAACAAATATGCTTAGAAATGATACAGATCGTCCTGTTCATGATATTTTTTTAATCATTCTGTGTGATATGATGATCGGAATGATTCTTTAAAATAGCAACATTTTGAGCCTACATTTGATCACTGCTCAACTCTGCCTACTAAATAGAATATACATACTTTATTGTATAACAAAATTGAAACACAACCCTTGTAGGTTAATAGCGTTTATTATTTATTTATTTATTTATGTACTCACAAAATATTTTACAGGACAATATATTAACATAGAAGAGCACAAAGGTACTGCTTATTAGGTACTTTTACCTAGTTTTTGTTTAATGCACTAACCTAAGAATTAGATAGAGAGATATAGCTCTAAACACTAGAAGAAGAAGAAGAAACTTCAGAAGGTGCATTTTTATTTGTCCTAGGATTAGCAGAGGTTACTCTCATTTTGTCTGTGAATAAGAGGCGATCAAATAAATGCATCAGAAGAAGCCTTCAACAATTAACATTTTTCTGCATGACTTGTTACCTAGCATTCAGCAAAGTTTAAAGGACTTCACCTCACAACGTATTTTACAAAATGAGGTAATGGGGGAGATCTAATGAAACGATAAGTTTGTAGATAGTTTTTGACAGATCAACAGCATTCGTTGCATGACTTGTGTTTTTTTAGCAGACGATTTTTTTCAAACCAATGAAACAATGGATGGATTCGTGATTTCCTTTGAAATCCTTCAGATTTAAATTTTGTAACACAATTAGGTTTCGACTCAGTTTCTAGTTAGATACCTAATTTTATTTTTATATTTTACAGAATATTTCTTAAAAATTAAAATAATAATATTTCTTCAATCATTTAACACTGCGCTCCATAAAACAAATCGTTGTCGTGGCTCAAAAGGCTGCCCAACTTTAATGGGACTGGGCTGGACATGTCTGTCGCATGCCGAACGAACTGTGGGCCCGTAAGGCTTAGGAATCGTGCCCCAAAACAGTGACACGGGGTCGCGGCAGACCACGAAGGAGATGGAGGGACGAACTGGATTTCTTCCTTGAATTGGAAAGAAATAGCACAGAATCGTGGCCGTTGGAAGGAATGGAGGGACGCCTTTGCCCAGCAGTGGGACAATACAGGCTAGCTATAATAATAATAATTTAATATTTGAGTATATGACTCAATACATTTTTCAAATATTAAAACCTCAAAACACCACGGACCAGTGTCCGTTGGTGTCGGGAGCAGGGTCCAAGTTACCGTTAGTTAGCTCCAGAACCAGACAATTCCTCACAATGCGAGCCGTAGCGAGTACTGCCTTCTGAAGCAGGCCCTAGATCCAACCCAGTGACAGCCTAAAAAGCCTAGTCTAGTCATAATTACATTAATATGCTTAGAAATGATAATGACGTTCATTTAAGCTATAAACCACACTGATTATAAGAAGAAACATCTATATTTAACCGTCCAATAAAACCAAGTGGACTTAACTGAATTATCTATGCGAGTTCGCCTTTAGCCAAGCTTTGTTATGCTAAGTCGCTTAGTGTGGAGGAAGGTTTACGCCGAGGTGCTTACGAAACTGCGGCCTTGCGGGCGTGCTAAATATCTGAGACAATAGTGTTTACCTACCAATGACACGTTTACTTAATTACTACTAAACTTGCTCGTAATTACTGCATTTTAATTAGGTAGAAGTTTTGTGCTCTTGTACTAGGATTATTTAGGGCCTAGGTTTAATAGTTCTGGTTTAATGTTTTGTCAAAATATAGAAATATTATTTTGTTTACTTATTTTCAAAATCCGTAATAAAGTTCATGCTTAATTTAGTTATGTTACAACATATATTAGGGATTTAGCCGTAAACCGAAATGGGTAACGCACCCAAAAATAAACAAGGAAAATAAATCTGTACAAATAATTTCAGGATAATAATAATGGTCCTGAAAGTGTGTCATAGGTACCTAAACTTTTCTGTGAGCACAGAGATTTTAGGGATGAACGCAGACGCATAAAGAGGTATCTGTATTTTTGGAAATTTTCTTTATTACCTATATTTTCTGTATAATGATACGTCTACCTATTAAATTTTTATTTGTTTTTATTGAAACAGATTATATAATCCAAGTATTAGTATAAAATGATATTTATTTTTTGATTAAATTATTTATTAAATCTCACCAATATCATGCCACTTAATAATATATCATTTATAATTGTCAATTACTATTTTACTGCCGTCGGGACGGGGTGCTTTAATAATTATATAAAAATACTGAAAAATCATACACATTGAAACAAAATGTATCCTGCTGTACACGAACACAGATCGACATTGCAATTAACTCACACAAACGTGCAGTAACATTTTCTTGGTGTGCTTACAAACTCCGCCCCAAACAAATTTTGACCAATCCCTGATCGCTGTAGGCATAGATCGTTGTGGCAACACGCCTCGTATTTTTCGTCACGGAACAGCGACTCAGGCGCGACTCACACATTGTTAATGTAAGCGTTCTTCGCTTTGAAGATACCGGATCCGAGGCTTCGTGCTATCTCGTTTCCACACCGGTCTTTGCCCCGGTACGCCATCGATGGCTAAATCATATCAAAAGCTGTTATAAAAGCTGGGATTTAGGTTTCAGATAGTTTGACTAACACAAAATTTGATAAACTATCATACCGATAAAAGTTTACAACAGTAACGATACTTTTATTTAAAAGTTTCGGGACCGGTGACACGTTCGGCGATGAAAACAGTCGGCTGACAGAAAGAGACAGACGATCAGGTGGTGTGGTTTCGAAGGCTGCGGAGGCGGCCAGTTTGACCATTTTTTGTTGGTCCGTTGATTGTGAAAGATTACACTTGAGAGTCGAAATACATCTTTACATCACACGTCAGTGGGCACTGAGCTGTCTTCAAAGTAACACGGATTAGACACACGCAGTTTCCTTTACGTAATTATGTCTGCGTTCATGCTGTGATAGTGAAAGACTGAAATAGTGATCTTCTGGGACTTTTGCATGTGTTCGGACAAATTTGGTGTGTAGAGCTACTCGTCTTCTTTACCTAGCTCTTATATTATTTGCGTCCATGGCTGTATCAACACTGAATATGACACCGTACTTCACCGGATACTCTTTTCAAGGTAAGCCTTCAGCTTCTATGTATTTACTTCCTTCATTATAATAATTTGTAATTGCTTTCGAATACTTTTTTGCTTTTTAACTTGGGAAACTTTTGTTACGTTACTTATGTGTACTCTAACTTACTTACATGTTTAGTTTAACATTTGATTTTTCCTTATAATTCTTTTCCGTTATGAAGCACTACGATTTCTTTTTACTAAAAGTTGTATTGAATTTGATTTATTCACTGTGCTTATTCCCTAAATGAGCTTTTTGAAATCACAATAGGTACATCTTTTTACTAATAATTAGTATTAGTGTTGTATAAATGCTTTATATTTTGTATATTAATTGCTTAACATGCTTCAATATACACCCATATTTTAATGTTCTTAAATTACTTGTGTTCAGATATATCTTGTTTTAGACTTGTATCATGTCTGATTAACTAAAAAACGGTTTCATTCAAATCAATTATACCTATAATTATGACTCTAAAACTACAACACGGCCAATAAATAAAACACGTTGTTTCACCCATGATTAGCTGACATTTAGCAGCTGATTATGTGTCGGACCAGTTGGATTTAAATTATATCATAAACATAGACAACCGCTTTTCGAACTAAAGGGCCAGAAACGACCATAAAACTATAAAATCACGAGGAAATTACAAAGTGCCTTTTACAGCTACCAATATAACAATATTTCATCTTCGCGCGTCGGGCACAAGACAGACGAATAAAGTATAGCCTGTTTTTTTCTTGTTTATAACAGAACCTTGTTTAGGCTACACTTTCTGGAATGGTCAAGGACCGTAAGCTATAGAAAGTGATTTGTCTCTGTTTCAATAATGCATTTCTGTCACGACTGATCTATTGTCATATTCGAGTCATTGTCCGAATGATCTTGATCTTAATTGAAGAAGAATGTAGCAGATAATTGATCATATTTTTAGTATTGGCTTACCCTACCATCTATTGATGCCTTTAGTTTTGTTGTACAACAACCCTGTAACCTAAATATACTTGATCTCCTTGAGTTGTTTAGGTAACTCTATCCAAAAATATCGTTAAATGAAGGGAATTCATGGCAAAAACATCTAATATAGTTATTATGAGAAGTTCTATAAAAGTCAAAAGGATACATTAGTTATACAGCTTTAGAGAAATTATTACCCATCGTAAAATTACTGAATAACTTTTGTTTTCTAAACGTCCTGTCGTTTCTCTGTTTCGCTGTTTTATTACTGGCGACAGTTTTTTATGAGTATCTAAAGTCTCACGGACAACCGTTCGTGAATAGTACTTCTGTGTACATTTCCATTTTTTGTCTCCACAACGATAGTTCCTTGTACTATTTTAGAAGTCTTTTCTAATTTTAAACCGATAAAAACTTCCATGTTACCTAGACGGAGTAGAGAGAGCTGCAGTTAAAATACTTATATTAAGAATAACATTATATTTGTATGTTGAATTATATTTCATAAGCTTTTAAATTAAATATTCCATTGTTTCCCCTGCGGCTGAACTTTAAGATCATTTCAAAGGCATACCGAGTATAAATAACAACGAATACTGCTCCAAAAAGCTCTCGCACTGACGGTTTTACACATAAATCATTACCATACGAAAACATTTCGACTGCATTGTTAAAAATGTCACTTCGACTTATGACCTGTTTCGTCTAAGGCAAATTAAAAAGAAAGAGATAAATGTATTTGAAAGGGTTGAGCGAGGAGAGCAAGAACATTAAAGAATGCCGACGACATTGGTATGGATACCCTGTTACATTTTTTCTTGTTATGTGCTAATTACTTATACTGAATTATTGTTTTATATAAAACTACATATTTCGGAGTGCATAATTTTTGTAGGTTTATACCAATATAAACCTACAAAAATAATGCACTCCTACCAAAAATGTTACCGCCATTTTGGCAACGCCGTTGTTGGCAACAGGCTGTAACATTTTTGTTCATCATTGAGATAAACTCAATAGTAAAGTATTACACGCCAAGCTGTAGGCATTTCTGAAAAAAAGATATCTAATCGCAATACAAGTAGGACAAAATAATAGATAGCAAAGAAGTTTCAAAATGATCACTTACGTACTTTTCTTGCATGAGTGACGTTCGGCGTACGTAACAGAGGCGGCGGGCGGCGCGAATGCCCCTTTGAATTATTAAAAATGTCTCGATTTTTTAATTCGACTTCAAATTATATGAGTTTCTGAAGTACGGGTATAAATCGGGATTAGTGTCTTATAAGTCCATCTGATGTGCCCGAGAACATCACAAAACGTTTGTTCAACGCTTTAAGAGGATGAAAGATTATTTACAAATATGCAGCCATTTGTAATTTGTAGAAATTCATTTTGTTTTTGTTTTGAATTGTGCATCGCATGATTAATGTTATGCACCTACTTATAATTTATAACAGGATATCAAACGTTGAAGTATCATACTACAGGTTAATCTTAAACAATATGCATTGGAATTTTCTAATGCTAAGAGTTAGTGCATAATGATGCATTTGCGTAGAGTTTAAGTATGGAAGTTAATGTCGATATTAGTTGGCATAATATCTGCGATGAGTGGCCGGCGCGATCAGATGCGCCCGCGGCTAGGTGACGGCGATGAAGCGCGATACCGATCGCCAACGTGTTGCACCTTGTAATTTTCTCCGCGAACAAGAGTGCATTTTTGATAATCCTTTATGCTATAAACATTTTATTGGTCCCCATATACATGATACAAGATTTGCGACAGCAATAAGGTTTCTTGTTAATTACTTGGATCAGTCGTAAATTCTCCTCTCAATTAGATTTAAAGAGTTTTCGATGGAGCCAATTATAAGAATGATATTACCTACATCACGGTGCATTGGATTTCTGACCTTTATGTGGGGTTCAGTACCATAATCAAGGTTTAGTCACATTGGTATCACGGGCCGACAAGCGGTGCACATCTCGCGCACACGCACACACCGCGGCGGCGCGCCCGCGCAGATCAAAGGCACCGACAGGCTCTTTTAGCCGCATAATATGACGCGCCCCCCGCCTCCGCCCGCGGCCGGCGAAATGCCTCGCCGCCCGATCAACCTTCAGGGCGCTTACTTGCCATTACTTATGCCGATCTATTAATACACAAATTGATATAACGGATATTTGAAGCGGGACCTTTGATTTAACGTCATGTTATATTAATCAAAATCAGTTTATTAGATAATTTGCTTATGAAATATGTACCGACTACATACTTACTTACTCTCTTTAAATACGTCTGGTAGTTGGTACCAATTAACCTTTGATGGTTAACGCACGACGGTTATGAGCAATTAGCAACACAAATTATATTCTTTTCTTTATATGAATAACAAATGATTTGGCCAAAATAATTTGTGGGTAGGCTATTCCAATCTGATTATCAAAACCGCAGTCATCGATACGGCGGCGCGGGCGCACTCTCAGGTGTTGAAACGTTTAAAGCGATTATCAGATTAGCCGCGGCCCATGAGATCAGAATCTAAAGAGCCCAGGGCGAAGCTCGTCTTTGTCACAGAGGCTGAGGTAACACTACTTTTCTCTTGCACAATCATTATTTACTTTTAATAATGATTACTTTCCAATTTCAATTTAACAGGTGTTTTTTTTTCAATCTTTGCAATGAATTTGGTTGTGTTGTCTACAATATTAAAAAGTATGTTTCAACCTGAAGCTTTCAAAAGCATCGTAAACTTTTCTGTCATTATATCTATCCTATTATCTATTGTTTATAATTGTTACAAAATAACTCTGTCAATTTGTCATCAATGATTGTAATTATGGGTACAGTGTTTCAAAATTAAAAGATAAAATACTGAAATCCAGGGATTTTGTTTATATGAACTATGTAGGTAATTCAAGTCACGCCAAAGCGTTGATTGAGATGAAACTCTGTATTAGATCGCTCAGAACTGAGGATCACAAGATATTCATATTTAGAACCTGATGTTACAAAGATAGCTAGATATTTTTATGCTTAATACTCGGAGCATCCATTCTACAGAAGCTATGCTGATCATGTGCTAGGTGCTAGCAGCTAGCATCCTAAAATTCTTATAAATTAACGTCTTTTGTTAAATGTCGCTTACAAATGAATTCCCATCCACAACTGTATGTCCAATATTAAATATGTATTTTAAATAATAAAAGCGACATATTGTTGAAGGAATATTTTATGTAGTTGTTTTGTGTTTCTACATGTTACATATAGCAACGACAATAGGTATACCTAAAAGCAAAACTAGTAGGTACGTACATAACACCTGATAACTCCGAATTGTCTTTCGAGATCACCAAACAATTTATATGTACCTATAGGTGCTAGATCTTATTGTATGGCTTCTTATTAGCACATCGATGGCAATCTATACTGAGTCGAGCCAGAACAGCTACAACTTTGGCGCTATCATTAGCCTTCAAAAATCAGGATTGATTGAACCAAACAACGCAATCAAATTAAGGTAATATTTTAAGGCAACAAACAACGCCGGGTATATTTATTAGTTTCTTAAGCGAAATCCTTTGTCCAAGCGGCAAGTGACGACGTCAAAGAGTCCATTTCGTGCAAGAAAAGAAAAGAATCCGTCAAATTAGTACATAACACGTTATGAATACGGAATGAGGTCAAACAGGGCACTCTCAAACATAGCCTATTATATTGAAATAAAATATTCAGTTCCATTCATTACCTACGTAGGTACGTACATTATATTCAGCTCCGACATGCCGAAAGGCGTTGCCTTAGTTTGAACAGTTGGCAACGCATTCAATAGGGAGACTTGTGTTTTAACAAATTAGAAAGAGGTTTTGTATTCCCTGTAACCGTAGTTTTTTACTCTTATTGGGGTATGGAATACCAAATGACTTATAAAACGTAGTATTCTCAAAGTCTAGATTCTAAACTAATCGACCTATTTCCATTGAAATCTATTGTGTTGATATTTTTTGCTGTCACGCTGGCGAGGGCGTGAGCCGGTAGCATGAAGAGAATTTCACGCTATCAACATCAACTGCATTCAAAGTAAATAATATTCAGAATTTCCAAGAGCTCTTACCCAAATGAGAATAAGCCGGTATCTAAGTTGCTATGTAACTCGTATGAAAGTATAATAGAATTGATTTGATATTCGATTGCTACATTTAGTGCCGACCAGGCGGCCACGCGACTACGGGCCACACAGAATACTTTGAAGACTTGAAGAAGGCTTAATGGAATGACACAGCCTTTGTGAACGCCGCCCAATTCTAATGCCTATTCAGATGGCATTTCACCTCTCTTTGTTGCTTGATTTCGGATAGTAATAGGTTATTTTATTAGCGTATAGATGATTTTTTAACGAGAAAAGAAATCTTGTTTCGTTATAAATTGATGGCACATTGTTATTTTAGTTGCAAGGCATTGAAATGGATTACCTACGTTTTAATGTGGAGTATGTATTGTTGGTTACTTCAACTTGTTGATCGAATTAGATTTTGTATGCTCTATACTGTACACGCTTCAGTGATAACCTTTTTGTATCGCTCTACATATTGTTGTTATTCAATTTATTTTGCACTAGCGTTTCTCTGTGACGTTTCTTCAAAAATGTTTTGCAGCGACAATAGTTTTGTTTTTAGGGGCGTTTGTGTAGCTGTAGTGGAACGATCTGGCTCGCCACCAGCGCTGAGTGTGCCAGAAAGCACCTCCTCGCCGCTCGTTTACAAAATTCCTCCAGTGCTTGGCTAAAATGCAGGGTATGTAGTCGTTTGTGCCGCTCTCGCATTCTCACATAGCCAAAAACAAGCGCTCTCCTCTCCTAGACAAAACCCACAGACAAGACAAGAATCTTGTCTAAACCTGTAAAGAGACTGTAAAATTAAAATACACAGATATTGAAATAATAATTGTATTATTTTCCATGAAATCTGAAATAATTGTTCAAAGTAGACAAAGAAAAACAAAGAATAAGTCGTAGTTGTCGGCATGATTGGTTTAGGCTGTAGGTACTACCTATTTATTTATTTCAGAATTTTCCATGTTCTCAATTCAAACAATACTTATTGTCCTTAGAATGATTTACAAAGTAATAACTTTTCGTACGTTAGAGTTAGATAAGGTTGAATTCAAGATTTATGAAGTCAACATCTACATTAAAAATATGTGTAAGTATGTTCGTACACTTGTATGAACAGTTTCTAATGTAGTTACCAACATTGATGCACAGTAAATTGTGGCACAGAACAAGTTGTAGCTTCATAATTTGCAATGCGAAAGCAAAAACGCCAAGAACATTAATTAGATTTCCTGAACTATGACCAGGTTTTGCGGAACCCACTCGTCGTACAGTTATCGTTGGTACAACTCATGTGGAAGGAAAGCGGCATGGCGTGTGACGTAAAGCCCCATATAAATTTTACTATAGGCACATTAATGTCGCTACGTGAAATTGATTTGCAAGCAGAAACATATTATGATTGTGAAAACGGGGTTTACGATTTATTTACACAATACGATATCGACTTTAAACATTATAAACTATCACTGTACCGTTGTTCTTATCAAGTAGGTACACGCGGCAAGTTTGCCTATGTTTTACGTTACTCGCAAGTAATATATTCAAGGAGCATAATTTGTCACCAGCTGCATTTCATTGATTTTTTTATCCATAACGAAAAACATGAATAACACGAAGAGAAAGACTGGTATTTTATGTCCCCATGAACTTGGAAGAGTTATTCTACTTGGTTAATATTCGAGCCTGTAGTAAGTACTGTAACCCAGGTGTGGTAGTGTGTGTCGTTGCGCAGGTATGAGGTCGGGATATCTTTACGCCTATTGCGCTCATAATTTTATTGGCCGTCATTCCCGTGTAGAACCCACGGCTAGTGCAATAGTAATACCCCAAGACATCAAACGTTTCAACAATATTAAGTGCAACATAGTAGAAACAAAATGCACCATTTCAGTTCGTACCGATTAGAGCAAATCAAAGTACAACGTACTTTTGAAGCGGGCATTTTAATTTAAGAAATTGAATTTTCTGTTTGTATAAACAGAAAATGAATTTCGTCATAGCAAAGATGGAAGGTTAAGAAATTCAATCTGTATCCGACAATGCAAGTGATAACCCGAAAGTACTACAAAGGTTGATGAAAATGTGATTGTTAATTAAAGTTGACACAGAAATGCGAATGGTGAATTCAGAATCTTCATTTATTCGGTCACGGTTTGCCTCTTACGTTTAGCATTAAATGATTGACTCTGTTTCAATTTCGTCTAACACGAACGCAACGGTTGAACGAATCGGAACACGATTATGTGATTGTGAGAAAATTTTATACTTCAACGGTGCAACGGTGTCTATGTCTAAGTTTAGTGTGTGATTATGTTTCGAGCAGACGAGACTTGCTTGCTATGAATAAAACGCGTAAGTAAAAAATATTGACAACTAGGGTATTGAAACATTCAGCTACTGAGCGCACAATATCGACCTAGTGACTGATACATTTTTTTGGCAATTCAACCTTACTTTCAGTGCTACACATTGGCGTGCCACCCTCGTCGATGTTATTGTTTCGCTCTACTTGTGCATGCTCCGAATGCACTTCCGGACGATTAGCTTCCAATGAATGTTTGAATTTGTTGTTAACTCCACCTTCTTTTGCGTTAATAGCGTTACAATGTTTGCGAATTCTATTACGCATTGTGCACTTGAGATCCTCTTTGTGATTTTCATTGTGAACATTTCATCAATTGCGTTTTCGACTGATCCTGTTAGTTCGGTCGGATATAGAGAGACGCATGAATTTGAATAACGTTTGTATTTTTAGGTTTTGCGATCGAATTTATTAATATAGAAATCAATATATTCACATCATTAGCGCATTCCGATATCTGGTTATTGGTTTGGATTGTTATTGTAAGTTTTTAATCTGGAGTTTGATATTTTAATCGTCTTGAAGTCCTAACTGATCTATCACTTAACACAAAAAATCGTAGTAATAGAGCTATTTATATGACGTTAATAAACTATCTCGCCAAAATGAAACCTATATTATAATGAAGTGATACATTACCACAAAGCCACCCACATTTGTATAGCGGGGTTGTTATGGACACGTTATGCGTCATAAATATTTCGGGAACATAAAATTAACACTTAAAAACATGGGCTTTCGAGGCACCGCAACGTCTACGGCCTCCTACAAAAAATATGGGTATCGCTTGCAGAACCGCGGCGTGACTCCGAACACTACAAAAGCACTCCAATACAAAAAACAATAACAAATTTTATGTAAACGAAATAAGGTCCAATTTCCACTACTGCTGAGAGCTTTCCTGTTAGTTTGGGAGGTTGTATTGATGGATACAGTTGTTAACCCTAAGTTGTTTGTGTTATGGTCTACTTTTGATTGTATTTTTAATGTCCGTCTCGGTTTCTTGTCTTATCAAAGGACATACTTGTTGACATGTTGTCTAATTGATTGGTGGTTCTCCGTAGGGGTCTAGGGCCTTACGTTAGGCGGAACCTTTGAGGAATTATTTGAAATTGATAAACTATAAATGTCTTCACAAGTGGAACATGCCACTGTTACATTTTTTTTACTGTTAATATGCGGTCAAACTTTGATTTGGGATGGGGGAACATATCTTATTACTTTTTTTTGCATTTTCTGTAAAAAAATAACAACCAGTGCACTGGTTGTTTTTCATATTAACAGTAAATAAGCGAAGAAATAGCGAACAATTGCAAATATTCTTAAAATTCTTTATACGAATTTAGTTCTCCTTTTAATGTTTTCTAAGTTGAAGCCGACTGTATAAAATTGTTTTATAGCCACTTGCTATTGTATACTATATATAGGTAGCTGATGAATGTATTCTTTAACATCATCTCCTTCCCAATAGAAGTTAACATGCATGCACAAAGGCGTTGCAAAAATCGACGACTGGCGGCTCCCTTTGACGTTAGGTGGTCTCCCAACCACCGCCGCACGAATGATGTGATTATAATAGCGACACTTTACGCACACATAACCACATTAATATATCCAGAAATAATACAATTTGTATTCCGAGGGATTTTATTCGCAAACACCATTGAACCAGCCAACTTAATTACCGCTCACGATACTTATCGCTATAAAACATTAATTAAAATTTTGATGACTTTCTTTTCACTGTTGAAAATCAAGAATGATTCATCAATCTCTCAGAATTCTCCACACAACGACAAGATGGAAGCATTTCATTTAATCTAGGAATAACATATTTTTTTGTGAGAACAGAAGTGGATACTCGTAAAATGTAACAAGTCGATCCCAACAAAGGCCAGAAATAGTTTAAGTGTTATCGTTTCTGCTTGACCGCACTCGTGTAAAAGAAATTGGATACTCTTGCTTGAGAACACTGCCAATGAAACGTAAAATTACGAGGTGATCGAGGCCTACCGATGACGTAGGTACATACTATTGTAGAGCGTGTATACGAGCGAGCGACGTGCAACCGGGCTCAGCTTTGTGATCCGTAATGTATTGTTGCTATTGATACTTTACGCATTATTTGAGTTTAATATAGCTACTGGTTGCCCTACTAATACAAATCCAATATGGAGACGTGCCTTCTTTCGGGCGACAGCGTCACAAAACATTTTCATAATATTCTTACACTTCTATGGAAGAGTATATTTAGATGCATAGAAATACGATTGTGTTCAGAAAATCATGATCGTAAAGAATACTGGAACATTTCTTCACAAGTAGAATACACACAATCAGAGGGCTTAGCTTTTATAGCGAAGTTGATCCGCAACTGGTTTCCACACACGTACCGCGCTTATGTTCACGTTTGCAAGTTAGAAATGGCGGTGTGGGAAAAGCATTTAATATTGGAGAAGTTTCTAAGAGTGTTTGTTTGTCCAGGTCAGGGTCGTATGAACCAGTTGGGCGGAGTGTTCATCAACGGTCGTCCGCTGCCGAACCACATTCGGCTGAAGATCGTGGAGATGGCGGCGGCGGGAGTGCGGCCCTGCGTCATCTCGCGCCAGCTGCGTGTCTCGCACGGCTGCGTCTCCAAGATACTCAACAGATACCAGGTAAAGATACTCACAATGATCCACCTTTTAAAAACCTTGTTAATATTGATCGAAGATTTCCTCTATCAAAGATGAGAACGTGAAATTAAATTATTTTTTTGTTGTTATCAGGAAACGGGCTCCATACGTCCCGGTGTGATCGGTGGATCCAAGCCAAGAGTTGCGACTCCAGAAGTTGAGAACAGGATCGAAGAGCTGAAGAGACAAAACCCAGGTATATTTTCCTGGGAAATTAGAGATAAACTAATTAAAGAAGGCATTTGTGATAAAAACACAGCACCGTCTGTGAGTTCGATTTCGAGACTTATAAGAGGAGGCAAAAGGGATGAATCAGATCCTAGAAGAAATCACAGCATTGATGGTATTCTAGGTAAGTAATATACTTACCTCGGATTATTAAAACATTGCATTGCATTGATCCCATTGATCCCTATCTGGAATATGTTTTCTATAATTTACAATATCAAATAACTTTACGTCATCACAAGTCCACAGTCCCTAGACGTTCCCGGCGCAAAGGAGCCCATGACACTTGCAGCGTTTCCGCGCTGAATTGCCAGGGCTAGCCTCTGCACCAGGAAAGAACAAGAGCGTGGGTCACCGCCCCTCTCTCTAAGTCCAATAAAATAATAATAATAATAATGTTGGAGTGACCTTAGTTACTCACACTACTGCATTCGCCGTATCAGTTGTTAGCATAGTTTGTAGGAGCACTTTACCGCTTGAAAAGTAATACCGCGTTGTGTGTTTGCATTAAACTTTATATTGCTCTAGTTTGTTGTTGTGCTCTCTTGATAAAGAATTAACTGTGCTGTGGTTTATTCAGAGTCTATTAGTTTCCACGTGCGAGGTCACCGCGGGTAGGCATTAAGAAGTATTTAGCAATACTTCAAAGTCCCTGACGGATTCAATTCAATTATTTAAAAAGTATCTGACGAAACCTTCGACATAATGACGCGTAAATAACTCAGCGTGTCATCGTAGTCCTTAACGCTGATTCGAGACCATAATCACTTAATTTAGTTCAAAGCATACTATTATTATAAATTTATTCTTATAATGAGACTGTCGGAACGTTTGCAAACTTCACAAAATAGCGTATAAAGTTAATAATCCACGTAAAAGTGAAGCGGGCGCAGCGCGCGCGCACGCCACGGCAGCGCCCCTTGTGTCGGCTTCGAAATTGTAGGTTATAAAAATGAAATTAGTATCCAAAGGTGTTATTATCCCATCGCGTTTGGCCGCGGGGCTTGCATTACGACAATCTGTCCGTACTGCACGTCTTGTGCCGTATAGCTATCCAATATAAAATGGCGCTCCTAATATCCCGGTTCAGTGACGGAGCGCGGTTTTGCCGGCGAGATTCTGCGCACCGATAAGATTATGCATATTAAGTTGTGCGCGGCCAAAGTAATATCTACACTGGAAAAGCGGCCCCCTTTAGTGTTCGAGCTCGAGTATTGAAAATTTGCCGTTCGTTCCTGTCCTGTGACGGCGGGTAACGGTACATTTTGGTTGCGAGTTTTTCGTGGAAATATTTGCATAAGCGCGGACTTTGGTAACATTGGCCGTTGATTTTATTATTTCAGGGTCCGCACCGAACAAGTTTGCATATTGGAAATTTGCATACTCGGACATTTGTTTATTTTTCGTTTGTACGTTTCACTAAAGTATAAGCATAAACAAAATATCATTCTCAATTCTAAAATTCCAACGGTGTGGCTTACACAAGATAAGAACGCGATCAACTTCTCTATAATCTAATTCCATTTTATTATCAGCTAGCACAAAGTAATATTTATTAAGGCCCCGAAGAATTCATTTGAGGCTACTAGAGGCGTAGTGTAATGTGGTTACGTTTAATTTAATCGAGGCCGCGTGTGGTCCGCGCGGTAGTCCAAAATAATCGACGTAAAACAAAAACAAATGATCTTAGAAAGTCGCAATAAAAATTACCTATTACGACGACAAAATTCATATTATTTGAAGAGTCATTTCTGACGGAAACCATTTGGAATATAGCCCCGATATAATTTTTATAGCTTGTAGTTACAAGATGTAGTCATAATCATAGTTTTAAGTAAATTACTTGGCACAAAGTATCTTGCATCAAAAAAGTATTTCTTTATTTCAATAGGTCCATCATCATGTGAAGACTCAGACACCGAGTCGGAGCCTGGTATCACCCTGAAGAGGAAACAAAGAAGGTCCAGGACCACGTTCTCTGGAGACCAGCTTGAAGCCTTAGAGCGTGCTTTCACCAGGACTCAATACCCTGATGTTTACACAAGGGAAGAACTTGCGCAGAAAACTAAGCTTACTGAAGCTAGAGTTCAGGTATGTACGACTAATAATGACTTCATAAATACTGAACAAAAGCCTTATACTAGGGAATGAGCACCTCCTTACAACCGTTTTCTAGAAAAAGTAGCATTATTATGGTTGGTATATGGTTGATAGTACACGACGATACAGTTAACTCCAACAATAATTCTCAATTAAATAGAGGGTGATTTCTTCGCCACACGGCCAACGAGTATCGGTAGCCAACTCAAAACAGGTTGGGTGTATCAATGATAGATGAACGCAATCAAACAATCCCATTGTTGGCCCCACTGACTTCCCGCCCCTACAGAGCGTGGCACTAAAAAAAACATAATTACCTTTATAATTAATTACAACAATAGTAAGAGCTACCATATGTTATTCATCGCTACCGATGTTTTATCAGTTCTTGTTCAATTAGAAGTCCCTCGTAATTGTAGGCCTGTATAAGACGGTGTAATCGACTTAGCTCTATAATTATGTATTGATGAGTTAGGTATTCGTAATATTTATAGCAGTATCAATCGCAATATCTGTCAAAGTGTAGGCTCACATTAATTCAAATCGTAGTTTTTGCTAGACCAACAAACATAGCCTTATGAAGTGAAGACTCGGGTACAATAATAATTATAAACGCAATTAACTGATTCGATTCCTCGTTCAGATTGCATTGAGCAATCAGTAATGTTTAATTATTCTTAACAAGGACTTAATTAAAGTTTTGTTTTGTTTAGGTATGGTTTTCTAACCGAAGAGCTCGACTTCGCAAGCAACTGAACTCTCAGCAACTGAGCGCTTTCAACACCATGTCCCTTCAGTCAGCTTTCCCATCGGTGCATCAACAATACGAGCCTCCGTCTACCTTCAACGCACAATGTGCATCTTGGCAACAATCGTATTCATCTGCGTTGGGCACCAGCTCAGTCCTGAACTCCGCTCTAGCGCCATCCCTCCATCAATCAGCGCTAAGTGCTCCTTCTGTTTGCCAGTCAGCGCTTGCAGCATCCTCTCTACATCCCCCGACATCAAGTTCCTTCACCTCCGGTAACCTAACGCCTCTGTCCCATTCTTCGGAACTTGCTACTCCCTTGCAAGCACCTACTGACGCCACCCCTCCGAGCTCCAGTCCTACTACGACGAGTCCTTCTGCGAACCAGAGCAGTGCACTCACTTACCAACATTCAACGTACGCGAACCCCAGTGAGCCGCTCTCCCATCCGTACGGGTACGGAGACTACTCGAAGCAGGAGCATGCCATGTCAGCACACAACCACTGGACGACCCGGCAGCTTAGCGGACACGCGCAAAACAAACTCGCCGAAGTCAGCGCCTGGCCTGAAAACTATACGTGAGTTTCCGTTCATTTAATATTCAACTTTACATCATAAAAAGCAAACATGGATTAAAACATCTCAATAATCCCCGACGGCAACTAAGTAGCTCTATGAATTATTGATGTCGAGCTACTCATCTGGCTTGGCTTATGCGGATGAATATGCAATTACAATAAAGTGACCTTTGCTGCCGATCATATAAATAACTATCTATTATGTGAATACCAGATATGACTGTTACACTAATAGTAGGTTTAGGGCGCACGTTCGCAATGACATCATTTGGTGTTAGTCAATCAGTATTAGTATCGCGTATGACGCGTCTCGTCATCTCGCGTCGAGTTCTCGAGCATGTCTACATGGGATGCGTGTAATGCCACGTCCGGTGGCTATCGATCGGGCGTGGGTTCGATCGCAAATCGGGGTGCGTACGTTTTATTTCTTTTCACCTTCCTTTATCATTAGCCGAAGCGGCCGCTAATCAATTAAGAGTGTAAGAAGTCGGCCATTATACGCCGCGCGGGTGGTTATTACAGCGCGCGCCTCGTAATACGCCGATCCGATCGTGAATGCAATAGGGCTGCGAATTTTATAGGGATTTTGGATCGATTTTTAATTAAAGTTTTTCTTAGTTATTTTAAATTCTCTCAAGATATACGATATATCGTCTCTGGAATCTGGGTTTTATAACAACAAAAAGAAGGTCGTAGAAAACATTTCACTCGTGCGCTTGTAGATAGTAACTATGTGTAACTACCAAAGTGAATTTGTCGAATGACAATGTGACAAATACATTGTCGCTTTGTACTGTATACGGCGACGACATTTATCTGTGTTATCGAGACAAAGCACGTCTATAAACCTCACACTGGACCACACACAATATCTCGGCATGCACAATAGAAGACAAACTAATAACATATGGGTTGGCTACGTTTATGTGTCGATGTGTCTTATCTAGTCCTTTACGCGCGCTTGATTGACGTAACACTTCGTTCCAACTCTATTTGTTATTTTTGTCTGCCAAAAATATTATATTGTGTGCCGAAAGTGTAGCTAATAGACGTCTCATGACTGTTTGAAGATAGGATAATAGAAGAAAATCTCATTTGATTATTATCCAGTGTCGGCTCCACGCAATGTTGGCGCAGCCGGAAAAGCTATATCTTGTACAATGTTCATGAGTCATAATAAATCAGTAAGCTGCCTATCTATTAGTAGTGAGATACGTACGTTTTGCTATAATTAACGTGGACAGTCATTGGCCATAAATAGCGATTGTGATTGTCACCTCATTCCTTATTTTATTTGCCGCACTGACGGTTTTACGGCACTTGGGTAGTATTTACGTGAAATTATTGTATTGGGGGTATGAAACATAACAAAATACTGTTTTTAAAACGTCGACATAAAAATGAGAAAAGCGTCCCTATATTAAAGACTTTCAGAAGACGATAAATCTACATAAAAACGTATCGATACTGCAATCATATCTGTATTTTCGACTCAGCACTGTAAACTATTTCTGTATTCGGCATATTATTCAAAATTATTCAATTTCGTCAACCCAATATTACCACAAACGGGTTCGTGAAATTGCTGATGTTCATCTCGTTTTCTGTTACTGAATGTTTAATTAAACGACATATTTCAGGGCTTGATTTATTAATGCCTTCGCGTATAATTGACAAAAGTAAACAGCAATCAATAGCGCTTTCGGCCAACCAATTATTTTTCGCAATGCTTTATTAACATCATTCGTCCTCTCGTATTTACTGGGAAACAGAAACAACAAACGCGCGTTTGTTTAGGTTAATAGCTTCCAAGTAATACGGCTGCCGATCATTTATTGATATTAGAAATCTACGCCGGCACAATACGTAGCGGATAACAGATAACCACACGTTGCTTTGTGGCCGGCTCGGCAATTAATGAGAGGCCGAACGTGACATTAGTGCAGTGAACCTAAGCATTATGCTAACGCGAACCCGGTATTAAAACTTATCTGCAGCTATTTGCATTCGACTTCCTAAACTGCAGCTCGGCTCGCGTGCTGCGCGGAGCAACCACCTTGCCTCGAACACTTTCCTCCGCAGAAACGCTCGCTCGGTTATTGTTTTCGCACGTGTTTCATTCTCATGTTAAAATGTTTATGCACATATTTACCATAGGGATAAAGTGTGGCATTTGGGATGAAGTTAAGTAATAACTAATCGCTATAACCTGTCTAGCTAGCTCTCGGAACTGGTTAGAATAATGCTCACAAAAGAAAATACATTTTTTACTGCCTTCCAAGGTAATTATGCATTATTCAGAGCAACAAAATGTAGGTTTTCATTGTGATCGTAATAGTTGAACCTGCGCAGCATTACGTGCGGCCTTCGTAGTTTATGAGCGATGTACGACACTAATGTACCTTAATAACGTATTAGCCACTGTATTAACTATGAATTAAAATTTTATTGCAAGCTCAGTCACGAAATGCTTCCGAAAATACCTCGGAGTGTGCATATAGAGACCTCAACTAAATTATGTAGTTCGGTAGGCCGGTACCAGTCACAATTACAAGGCGGCAACAGAGCATGCACACTGTGTTATTACTTCATTATTTTAAGTTTAATCGTTAGATTCTTGATATAATGTTTAAAGATCGAACGGAACCTATGAAGCGATTAAATTATGCAGTGGGCAGTATCCCACGCTAAGCCAAGTTATTGATAGTAAAATTCAATGTAGCTCAGTAAAGTATTAAGTACCTAGGTAACTATATCGACAAGAGACATTAAGTACGTGTCTTGGTGTAAAAGTAAAAGACCTCGAGTTTTATGCAGCCTGCGATCTATTGTTGCCCGACGCCTACTTAGAACTAAACCTACATGTACATATATCTAGGTACTGACTAGTGATGTAAGAGGCTTAGATGCGCCTTGTTATGTAAAATACGAGATTGTTCATGTATTTTTTATTTTGTTACAGTTCATTCTTTGGCACCAACGCGTCACACTACGCTTCGCACGCGCATTCACCCACAGAGGCGAAATCTGGCTATCCGTACTTAGGACAACTTGGCGGCATGGACATGGGCAGAGTACACTAGATCTAACTGCCTTGTTATTAAGCAATAGAATGCTATAATCATAACTGTTTCGTATTGATAAGATTCACAATAGTTTCAGGACATATCGTAATGTGCCTTCATAATACGGAGTGTTTAGATATTTCTACAGACAACAATATAATATTTTGTATATTTACAATTTTGCAATAAAGTAGGTTGTAATCAATACATTGGAGTTAGATATTTTGAGAGCAATCGTTAGCCTTCACTGTAATATACTTAGAGCTTTATTGGATAGTTTATAGAGTATGTTTTATATTGTAATATTTACGGTTCCTGTACTCGAATGTGCGCACTAAATACAAATTTTCCCGTAGGTTTTTATCTTTCTAGATATAGATCGTTACTACATTTTATAAGCTGTTATAATGTATATTGTATTTTAGTTATAATCAATGTTTAGAAAGCAATGTTGTAATAATGTTTTAAAATCAATAAACATAATGACTTTCCTAGTAAATAATATTAGTTACTAAAAGGTAGAACACATTTCCGCCGCTATACTGTTTGTGAGTACATGATTAAGTTAAAAAGTTAAAAAAAAAAATATCTTTCTTTTAGTGACTATACCCAAAAGATTGATCCTAAAATTGCCTTAAATAAAGTTGTGATTTTATATAAAAATGTATTTATTTATAGGTATATTATTGTAACTTAGATTAATTAAGTATAGCGACTAAGCACTTTGTAAAAATAACGGTTTACCCAGAATAAATGAACGCTAATGCAAATAATTCAAGGTTTTTAATTAACCCAAAAACTTTCAGTTTATTTTCAGGGACAAACATGATTAAGGCGTTTTCCACATCCTACTCGAACAATAATTATCACCGAAGCGTTTTCCTTTATAGCTCACGTCCCATTGTTTAGGCATATCTCAGGCAAGTCACACACAGGTGACATATCAATTGAGTAGTTAGGCAATACGTACGTTATCCCGATCACTATAGCTTTGACATTCGTTAGTCCGATAAAATTATCTGAACGTCGACTACAGACTACTGAATTTCTCTTTGCCGATAGGGGCGTATTCCCGTTAATGTTAGAACAATTTGAACGATCGATAGAAACTTTTCAAAATCTGCGCTTAAGTGTAGGGTGACAAGAGATCCTAGCACGAGTTTTGACGTTTTTCGTAACGTAGAGACGTCGATTTTTAAATCGCAAATACAATAATTCTACAGCGCTTTTATTAAATTGTTTGCAACAAGCACAATCAAAATCATTCATAGATATGAATAAATTCTTAAAATTATGGAAATATTACTTTTGTGAAACGAGTAGGTATTTTCCTGATTTTAAAATCAACGTATTTACATAACAGAAAAAGTCAAAAGTCGTGCTAGGGCGTAAGGTCATGGTTAAATAGACTATTTTTCAATTTCAAGCCGGTCTTTAGGTTTCCATGAAAGTATACAACAAACATTTTTTCAAATTGCTTCTTTGGGTAAGGTTATGGGTGTATCTGTTACCAGTAGATCTTCTGGTATTCCTTTTGCTAAGCTTATTGACAAGACAGTAAGGTTATCTATTAGCGCCGTCGATGAAATATTCAAGTAAATTCCTAAAAACCCATATAATTGTCTCATTTATGAATATTTTCATAGACAGATAGTCTTTAGGGAAGCTAGAGTTATCAACATAGTTTTAGTAGAAGAAAAGTTTTCAACGTTTCTGAAACGTAGTTCCTTCAAGAATTTAGTAAGTATGCGTCCAAAATGGGCCTAACTTCTCATACGCTAAGGAAACTTTACAAACGGCTTAAGGCGACTACAGGAGCTAAATGCGAGTTTTATAATGCAAATAAGCATATTATGCTTCACTGCAATAAACAACACCACAAAAATATATGATATTCTTCAGGATATATGCTAGTATGATAGTGTTTTGAAAACATAATACAACAAATTTTACTCGATAAAAATAATCACAAACTTATCTCTAAACATTTATTTTAACGAGTAAAAACCATAGTAAAATACATGCGATCATTCTGATTTTTTGGCAAATAATTCTACAAGCAACATAATATAGCATGATAGTGTTTTATTTTTGCAAAAAACCACTCATTTCGCACTATTCGGCCCGCAGTGACTGATGTAACAACCACTTTGTAGTGCAAGCTGATTAGAACTTTATTCTAACAGTGTTTCAAACGAAGTTTGAACCAACACAAATAGAGTTGCTAATTTAGCTCCTGTAGTCGCCTTAAGTTTATCACTATAAGGTGGTCGGAGAACATACTTAGCACCAAGTAGGTACTTACTTTTATGAAGGAAAATAGTTGATTTATTTCCTTTTACAGTTTATTCAGATTTACAGTTATTTTTTTCTCTAATAAATTGCATTTCTTTACACCTGAAACCGTGTGACTATTTTACGGTTATGTAAAGTTACATGACAATGACAATGACATGGTTTAATGTTTGGCGCAAATTAAGCAGGTTAAAAAACGGATTACAGCATATATATCTACATGCTTATATTGGCCTATCAAGAGGTATGTTTGCATTCGGCAAACCTACATAAGATACGGTAAATAAAATAGCATTAGTAAAATCTGGGCTTTGAATAATAAATGTAAAAGAAAGAAAGAAAGAAAAAGCATTTATTAGCCCACACACCACAAAACACATAAAATAAAATGGTGAAGTTATCAACTAATAAAAATAAAAATAAAATAAGTTTATTGGCACAAAAAACCTTTTTAAACAATACTAATACATTCCACATAGGTACATTGAATTTTAGGAAAAGGCTGTACAAATAGTTAAAAACCCTGTTTCCTAAACTAGGGGCACCCTGTGACCTAGGAGTCAGCGTTCTACTGTAGCTTCGTGTACAAAATAAACCTTTGTGTGATAATAAACCTATAATGACCTGGTTTAACTATACCTATATTATGAATGTGTGTAATGGGGTGGCTGTGTGAGTGGGATGTGGTGTGGTGAAGTGTGTTGTGGTGTGGTGTGGTGTGGCGTGGCGTGGCGCGGCGTGGCGTGGCGTGGCGTGGCGTGGTGTCTGTATTAGTTTTTTCTTTTTTGTAGTATTATTATAACGTGCCTACAAAATTAAACATTAAAAAAAAGAAATGTCGTGTTTGTGTGTGAATGTGTGTGTTAAAGGAATGTATGTGTACTGTGATTCGATTCGTATAACTAAATAAACAGCACTACACACACATTTTACAGTATTTATCGACAGTTTCCATGCAGCAAGTTGGCAAGTGAAGTGGGACGCCCAGTCAAAATTAAGCTATCATGTTAGGATTGCCATCGCCTTTGGGATAAATCAATTTAGATTGCCATCGACACGCCAAGAAGAACTTGCAGTTTCTTCGGAGTTCTTTACAAAACTATTGTATTTCGATTTTTTATTGTTCTCTAAACAATGACAAACTAAACATTGCACCTCAAATATAAATCATCATCATCATTCTCTTGCCCAAATCCCAATTCATTTGGGGTCGGCGCAGCATGTCCTCTTCTTCTTCTTCTTCTCTACTTCTCTATTACTCGTCATCTCATCAGACACCTTTCTTGCCATATCATCTTCATTTCCATTTACCCAGTTCATCCATCGTTTCCTTGGCCTTCCTTCCTTTTTCCTTCTTTCCTTTGGCAAGGCGCATTAAACAGCGGAAATATCGAGAAGGATCCAGCTAGGGTGGGCTGCATTCAGCAAATTGGACGACATTCTCAAATCAGACAAAATTCCACACTGCCTGAAGACCCGTCTCTATAATCAGTGTGTTCTGCCCACTATGACGTACGGTGCTGTGATGTGGACGCTCTCACAGGAGGCTGTGTACAGTACAGTGTGTGACTCAGAGTAGTATAGAGAGCCATGGAGCGTTCCATGCTCGGCACAAAATTAATAGACCGAGTTCCAAACGTCGAAATCCGAAAACATACGTAGGTCTTCGATATAGGAAATCGAGTTATGGAACTCAAATGGATTTGGTCAGGACTCCTAGCAAGGAGCCGTGATGGCAGGTGGAGTATAGCTGTGACCGGGTGGCGTCCAAGGAATGGAAAGAGAAGTGTTGGTCGTCCTTCAGTGAGATGGGCAGACAATATTGTTGCCATCGCGGGAATATCCTGGATGAGGTTGGCACAAGAGCGTGGAGCTTGGCACAAACAAAGAGAGGCCTATACCCAGCAGTGGGTGAAGTGGCTGTGGATGATGATGATGGATCCCCTACTCTTATATCCCATCCACATTCATACTCAGAACTTTCCTCACGACCTCAAATATAAATATTAACTAACAAATACAATTAAAATGAGCCACTCTACACGCTGTAGCGTGGTTACATAATGAACGTTTCAGTTACAAACAGCACTAAACTTAGCTACAACAACGGGAATCCAGCGACATTTAGACAATGGCTGCGGCTGTCTTTCAGCGCTGTATGGGCGTAATTAGGCAGTCAAATGCAAGCCCCACATGTAATGGGTCTAATTCTCTTGAGGATCCGTATCATAGCGCAGTTTGCGTGGGCGGGTGAGCAGAGATAGGAATAACTTTAGAAATACTGAGCATTTATATATGGTAGCAATTTTTTACTCATTTTCTTAAGCTAAAAACAAAAGTTCTGCCAAAAAATTATAAAATCAATAGACAAAAAAGGATATCAAAAACATAGAATAAAAAGGTGCGTTATGCACAAGTTGCGTGTTTTGTCGGCTTACGTGTTGCGTTGATGAGGGTATTTTTCTATTTTTAATTTCCCTGTTAAATGGGGAAGAGTTTTGAAATAATATTAGCTAGGCTACAAAATGAGGGTTTTCATGAAAAAAATAGCACTTATCAAAATGAGCAGTTCTCAAAATGAGCACTACTCAAAATTAGTGTGAATTTTATCACAATGGGTTAAAATAAAAACCGTTTGCTTACTAATATTTTTTTTTATTATTTTGCACGTTTTTTAGCGCGATACCATTTATGTAATTGATAGTTTGTTTCAAAATGTTAGGCAAAACTGTAAACAAAAAGATATCCAATTGGTGTGCAATGTTTCAGTGCCACTCTCGTGAAAAAGATTATTTTCTTACAATTCTTCAAGTTAATGACAAATAAAATGTTTCAAAAATATGTAGAATTGACATGATCATGCTAAAAATCATGCAAACATGAAAAAATAAAATAGTTAGCAAACGATTTTTAGTTTGACCCATTGTGATAAAATTCACACTCATTTTGAGTAGTGCTCATTTTAAGAAGTGCTATTTTGAGAAGTGCACATTTTGCAAAATGCACATTTTACGAAGTGCACATTCTGCGTTAAACCCGATATTTTGTCAGTGCTTACCTAATTAGATAGATAATAGATTTACTACACCATACACATTACAGATGTAAAAATATAAGATCCCATTAAAATAGATGGACAAATTTTAACACAGCGTTCAGTACTCCCAACCAAAGATATCCAAGCAAAAAACACTGATTAGAGTATTTATTTTTTTGCGCATAATTATTACCTACTGTTTTCTACTAATCCTAAAAACACTATCCTAAAAAGGTGATGTGTAGTCAATTGAAAGTTACTATGGTTAAATACAGAATGACTTTAACATAACTGACTAACTCCTTACGAGAACGCGCCCTTATTTTATGTGTTTATTCTAGAGTGCTGGCAATTTATTATTTTAGGTCAAAATAAAATCACTTTAATCAATGTTTTTTTTGCTTGGATATCTTTGGTTAGACGTACTTAACGTTGTGTTAAAATTTGTCTATCTATTTTAATGGGACCTTATAGAGATTTCCATAAAAAGAAGTAGGTAACGTTATTAAAGTGACGAAAACATCATATCACCACGGTAACCCTTATCCGTTTTATCCGTGTGTCAGATAAAATCTAACCGCCTTTTATTCGCGTTGAAAATGATTATATTTATTTTTATACCTTATTTCAAAGGGATGAAGTAAACGTATTGAAAGTGGATGTTATAAATATTACCAGGGATACCTTAATCTGAGTTTTATCCGGGTTTATTTAAGGGCAAAATAATTTTATTTTGAAAATATTTATTCAATTTTTGGTATCGTAGTGTACCACATAAAATCCAAATTCGAAAATTTCTTTAGATATTTATACTTACTAAGTAAAGGCGATTTTTTGGGAAAACTTTGTAAAAGATCAAAACTACATATTTATTTAAACTTCATGTACGGTCGATAAAGCTATTTTGTTTACATGTTAGCACATGTTGTAGCTTGTTCAACCGTAAAAGAGCCTAATGCCACAAGACATTCTCTACCAGTCAACCTTTGGGTCAAATAGCTTTGAGAATACAAAAAATAAGAAAAATATTTTTTTATTTTTAACATAAATATTTGTTTATATAAACACCCTACATATCTCCTTATTTTGCGCCCAAACAGTGCCAAGCGACGAGCTAAGCGTAAAAACAATAAAAATAATTTTAATATTCAATAATTAGATTTGTAAGAGGGCCAATATGGGCGATTTTCCGAGTAATTCACCATTTTACACCTTCATTTTAAAATCTATTTGTATGAGAATATCAAATCTCACATACAACGCTGACCTACTGACAAAAGTTTATTAATAATAACCCGATGACGGACAGACATTCTGTATAATATTATGTGTGTTGTGTATACCCCTTGGTATACCCACATAACTTTTCTAATAATGTTGTCGCTTAGAAAACATAATTTATAATCTATTTTCGTGTCACCGATTTTCAACAGAAACGATGAAATGCTGGGAATGAAGTATAAACAACTTATCGTTCGCAATCTAAAGATAAACGTTTTAGGGATTTAATTAAAGGGTTTTCAAGAATAGGCTAAAGGTCATGGCACACTATACTCCAAACCAGCAATTAACTTGCCATTCTAATTAGAGCATTAAATAGTGTGTCGTATCATATATTTCATAATGTCAATATGGAAAAACCCTCGGCGAGCGGTCAGTGTGCTTGCCACTACACTACAACTCGACTCGCAGCCCGCATGTTTACAGCGCGCCGACAGCGTGCTTACAGCGCGTCGAGTCCGAGTCGGCGATACCGCAACTACCCACCACCGGCAACGCAACTGCACAGCTGCAGCACGGCGTCGTCGGCGCGTCGCGTCGAATTTAGGCTACGGCTAGCCGCCAGCGCGCTAACTACGCATCGTCCACGAGGTGTAAGCTCGCAGTCCAAGCGGCGGCCGCGAGGTGTAAGCGTGCTGTCATCGCGAACACAATTGTTATCTGGCATTTTTGATCGACGTTGTTTCGCTGGCGACTCGGAGCCTACGCGCTGTAAGCATGCGGGCCGCTCGCTTGCAGCGCGTCGTGTTGTAATATGGTAGCGGCAAGTACGCCGACTGCTTACCGTGGGTTTTTCATATTGACATTATGAAATATATTATACGACCCACGATTTAATGCTCTAATTTGAATGTCAAGTTAATTGCTGGGTTGGAGCGGTGCCGGTGCGGTACCGTTGGAATGTGCCATGACCTTTAGACTGTTATGTTTATTAGGACGTAAATAAACAGCCTCAATTTTAGGAAAATGTTGTCCCCATTTAATCTGAATGAAATCATAATCACACAACAACATCACGCCTGTAATCCCCGAGGGATTAGGCAGAGGTCAACCTAATAGTACACACACATTTCGCCAGTTATGTTTTAAGCCCCATGTAGTAATAACATTGCGAGCCCATTGCCATGCGAGCCTTTTGCCATCAACCGGGCACAAAACCAGACTCCGTGGCTGCTACTAAGAAATTTCTAATGGAAAAACCAGAGTACTTAAGACTACGAAAGAAAAAAAAATAACAAAGGGGTTAATAGAACCTATAATAATTTCAGTTACTACTTGGAATACCTAAATATCAATATTTCGAGGTAGCTAGTTCGACCGAAAGTCGAACTAGTGCCCTTTCAGTATAATGCTCTGTCGTTAATATTATAGAATTACCTATTATTAGAGAATAAATTGTTTAGTTTTAAATTGTGAACTTCCTTGCTGGTTATTCATGCTATTATTTCCTTTTTACCTTCGATCAAAATAGTTAGAGAATTCTTGGCATTCTATAGTGGAATTCATTATCAAAGTAATTAGAACGTTTAAAACGGCGTTCATGAGCTGCCAATAGTAGTGTCGAAAGGTAATTATGAAACAGCCAGCTTTTGAACGCGATTCAGGAGTTCTGATCGCGTTCAAATTCACTAGTGAAATTCGCTCGTATACAGAACGTCACTTAAAACAAGCATTACCTACCTTAAACTAGATTCAGCCAATCAAATGACTTGTAAAATCTAGTTATCTAATCTAATTATCTAGTTTTAAGCAATGCTTGAGCTTCGAGTGACATTCTGTAATAAATAACGCCTTTAGACGGATAAGTTATTGTTTTTTTTAGAACCTACCTTATTCTTATATGTAAGGCGACTACAGGAGCCAAATTAGCAACTCTAATTGTAGTGGTTCAAACTTCGTTTGAAATACTGTTAGAATAAAGTTCTAATCAGCTTGTTACAAAGTGAGTGAAGCCGAATAGTGCGAAATGAGTGTTTTTTTGCGATTTACAAAAAATCTTTTGATTGGACTAAAAAAAATAAGACACTATCATGCTAATATGTTGCTTGTAGAATTATTTGCCAAAAAATCAGAATGATCGCATGTATTGTATGTGTATGTGTTAAAAGAATTTTTTAGAGATAAGTTCGTGTTTTTTTTTATCAAGTAAAATAAGTTGTATTATGTTTTCAAAACACTATCATACTAGCATGTATCCCCACTACAGGAGGTAAACTCGAGTTAAGTAAAACATTCTGGAAATTTCGACCAAGCATTGAGATGAGAAATAAGAAAATAAAGTCTTGTTACCCTGTTGAAATAAAACCTTCCATCAGTATAAAAATATCTATTTACCTACTACAAAGGATGAGAACTCCGAATATTTGTTCGTGTTATTTTATTTAGTTTACTCTACTGAAGAGGGTGCGATTTGGTTCTAATAGTTATTTTATTGGTTTGGGTGGTTCTTACCCGTCGAAGGATGATTGAAATACACCCTGAAAAGATCAAATTCAAACAAAGTAATGGAACTAAGTGGAACAGAAAAACAAATAACAAAAAAACCGGCTAAGTGCGAGTCGGACTCGCGCATAAAGGGTTCCGTACCATCGTAGTAGGTGTAAAAATAATAAAAATATAGATTAATTAAACGTAAAGGGAGCCCCCTTTACGTTTAATTAATCTTTATTTTTATTATTTGTTATAGCGGCAACAGAAATACATCATCTGTGAAAATTTCAACTGTCTTAGCTATCACGGTTCATGAGATACAGACAGACGGATGGTGGAGTCTTAGTAATAGGGTTCCGTTTTACCCTATGGGTACGAAACTCTAAAAATAAAGCCTTATTTAAATGGTGTCTGCTTAGTTGACAAGGACTGGCACTATTTATATCACGTTTATAAATGGAGAATGAATAAAATTGTGTAGGTTGGTAGCCGAAGGTATAACTGTAAAATGATCTTCGCGCGCGAGTTCAAAATTGGAACAAATGCTGCCATTTTGTTTTTAACCGACTTCCAAAAGGAGAAGGTTATCAATTCGTCAGTTTTTTTCTGTGTGTATGTTGAACGATATGATGATTGATAAAGATATCGCCGATAACTTCACCAATTATGAACCGATTTTGATGGTTCTTTTTTTGTTTGGAAGAATATTATTTCGCGGTGGTCTCGTTTCAGTTTGGTGAAGATCTGATGCTGATTTTCGAAAATATACAAGAGAACTCTTCAATAATAGACGGCAAATTGTTCATGATTGCTGTCTATTTTGGAAGCCTTCCCTAAAAATGGAAAAAATAAAAAACTTTTTTGCAAAATAAAACCGACTTCAAAAATGCAAAAAAAGTGAAAAAAAACTTTAGCTTCAGAAGTCGGTGGCAAAAAAAAAACCTGAACCAAACAAACAAAAAAAACGTTTTTGAAGTCGGTTTTATTTTTTTCATCTCTGTTTTTTACCATCAGCGCCCTCTTGTCGAAGTGGTGATTGCAGTTTCAAATAATATTTCATCAAAGGTGGTCGAAATTTTCAGTGCTCAGCGTCGCGACGTCAACTTGGTTCAATCAACGCGGAAGGCGTAGCTACTCGAACATAGTAAAGCTTTTGAATGGAAAACGTGATTTCAGTCAGGTTTTTACCACAAAAACGGATTGTTGAACGCAAAAAGTATTCGGTAAAGCACACGCGTGGGAACCGCTTGCGTTGACTTGACGACGATATTCGTCTGTGTCCTGGAATCAACAACGATGGATACGAAACCGCGTGGCTGAATTTTTCTAAAAAAGTTGCTCGATATACATACATATACCTACCTAATGACGTTATAAAAATGTGGTTTGATATTAGTACTTATTGGTAGTATAGTTTAAATTAGCTTTTCCCATAGAGTCAAGCTTTTTTAAAATCATGAGTTAAAGAGAACACTATTTTCTGATCGAACCAAGTAGTTTTCACTTAGGAGGTAAGGAGAACCTAAAGAAAATGCGGCAAAAATCTCGTAATGTTAATGGAAAGTCTGCAGTTGATTGCAACCTTACAAGCTTGCTCTTCATAGTATTCCTCTTTTATTATATAAATACTTGCACACGTGTAACTTTAATGTGACGTTGCCGGGAAGTCGCCCACATTTCAGTAAAGGTAGCTTGTTCCATTTAATATTTTTTGATTTCATAATTTCCTAGTACACTATAGTTTTAAAAGTTTTTAGTTATACCTGTTTCACTGGACATTTTTGTCATTTTAATTGATATATTTTACTGGTATAATTACAATTTGAGACTGATATGTCAAGCAAACAATATTATAATGTTGAGATCGTCTCTTCGTCTCCTGAATGAATTTCATATTCCAAGACTCAAATGGGTGTCTTATCCAATCCTATGCTAATCCAAAAATCTAAGATCGTCGATGAGAAAAATCGTGGCTCAGTTTTAATTGGACATGACGAATCAAGTTTGTTGGAAAAACTGGGCGGGGACTCTTTGCGGAGGCGGATGTGGGTTTTTGTGGTCTAAGCCGACTTAATACATCCACTACTGTATGACAATGAGGACATGAAGATGAATATGGGAAGTTCAAATATCTTACGGTAGCAATGTTGAAAGGCTGATAAAAGATTCGGAATGAAGAAGCGTAACATTGAGCTCATTTTGTTGGCAATTCATTGTTTTCCAATCAATAAAATGTAACGTTCAAGTGTTATTAAATTGAGCTACATTCCGACAATGTCAGCTACTAACAATTCATTCACAATATCTTCAAAGTATAACTTTTAAAACAAATGGCAGATATCAATAATCGAATTAGCACCGTGGTACATAATAATAGTTATGTGAACTGCGTTTAGTTTCCGGTATGTTATAAATACATAGCAATCTTGTATTTGCGTATCGGACAGCGGTAATCGTATCTAACGACTACTAAAACATGTAAAACTCTCTAGATGATTGTTCTCACACTACAGCGCGTGAGAACGAAAAATCACAAAATTGAATTACGGGCTAACTGTTCGGCAATTAAACATTCAAAAATATCAGCGACAGTTATAGCGGGTCGGGTGTGATCGCAGGTGCTTCGTGAGTCTCGGATTTGGGGGTGGAGGGGATCGTCACGTCACTAATCGGACGTCGGCTTTGCTTTTTCGGAAAAATTTTATCGGTACTCGATCGATTTTCACAGCGGATAATTCACGCACGTGTCACGATCCGACCCGACAGGCATTCGACACACTGTCGCTACCTGATTGAGCTGTGTCCACTACCAACGCGACAGGTTGTTTGCTGAAAACTGTCTTTCGAACCCTGGAGAATTGACAGTAATTAATTTTTTACTTTGCATTGCGATTTTCCTGACGATTGCAAAGTTTTTGATTCGATTTCTTAAGACGTTGTAGATGTCTCGATCAGTAAAATAATTGGATGGATGTCCTAAAAGTGTCAAATAAATGCCAATTCCAAGCAACTGAAGTATTTTTAGACATTTTTTTTTGTTAGGTAAGAAAAGAAATTCAATCAATGCCTGACACAATTCTCAGGACTCTCAAACGAAGTGACATTTAACATTTGGTAGACATTTAAAATTGCTTCTCAAGAAAGCTATTTAGTAGCGTAACGAAAGCATTTGCTTAGCAAAAATTTACAATCACCCAAAAATATTTGTCGACGGCACTTGACGCTGGTTGCCGTTCATCGGTTCTCACGAGAAATGATCCGGCGGCATTCCGCTGTCCACAGAGACTCGATCAAATGCGAAAGTCGTGCATGTCCACTGATCACTCGACCAAAAAAGTCAACACAGATTCCTAGTTTTTGTGGAATATTGACTAAAATAAAACATTTTTTTCGCTAGCCAGCGCAACAAGGCGGAGTTTTATTTAATTCAACAAACGGACGATTGAGCAATGAATGGTGCTAGATAGCGATCTATTTCTTTACAGGTTTATTAAGTTTTGAAAACTTTAACATGTATTACTGAATGGAAACTATGTTTTAGAGGTAGCTGAAGGAATTCTCCCATCAATTCTTGATGCATTATTAACATTTATTTCACTTTCTAAAGACCCAAACAAAAACGACAATATTGTACTCACATCTCCAGCATATCTGTAACGGGGAAATTCAAGTAATAATATACAAATAACGGCCTTCATTATCGTTTTAAGGTTCGCATCACAAATGGTGACATTCGTTCCATGTTTTTGTCTAACATTTTGACAGTACAGAAATTGAAACAGTACTAAATAATAGATGCGAGGGTGTCGACACGCCGTTTTGTTTTCTAATCAACAATGGAGTGAGTTTCGTTCGAGTTGGACGTCATACTGTGACCCTTTATCAGGAATATGGAACTATGGAGTCAAAGACCGTGTCTTGTTTTGAACAAATTATGAGTCTGGTTTTAGCATAGAAGGGAGAACAATCGCTCGTGATTCCTGTAAGCTCGGTGGAAGTCTTCGTAACAATGATATATTTATAGTTAGTGAGTCATCGGTAGCCATTAGGCGTGGACATTGTCTTAGCTGGGCCATGCTGGTGCTCACAGCTGGAGCGCTTTGCTTGTTTACAAACATTTTATTGAGGTGTTGTATTTAATGGCTCCTTTAGAAGGTGCTGTTGCTTTGTTTTGTTGACAATGATTGACTCATGTATAGTTATAATTGGAATAAAGTTTCACATACCTACTTAGCCTTTTGTTTTGTGTATGCCTTTTTTTTTCGAATGGGAAATCATCAAATGACTCCTCCCGCTCTGGGCGGAGCGGGAGGAAGTGTCAGACTTTTACTGACTAAAATCCATCTATGTTCTTTCATCGCCCTTTGTGTTCCGGGGCCACGGTATCTCTTTCGAACAGTCCCCCAGCCCCGTCTACTTAGTTTACGTAATCAGATCGTTCATAATGACAGGTCAGGATAATGATGCTGTAATAGGTCAAAATTATCCCTTCTTCCTCGTCGTGCACCACAGGACGACTTAATGTTTTTTTTAAATTATATCACGGTAAGATTGATTGCAGTGGAAATCGTTCCCTTTTGCAGTATAGGAAATTACATTTTTCATTGGAATTAAATTCTGCCAATACTTACTACCAGACTCATGATCAGAGGATCAAGCAGTCAAATATCATAAACAAACAAAACTTCATCATTCTTCTATCATAACACACCGATTTAAAATCAAACAACATCCCACGCTCTTTTAAAATAACATCGAAATCCATCATTCGGAATTTATCCAAACGAATTGTTGGTACAGTCGTGGTCTTTTCCGCCTGATCAGTTAAAATTTTTTTTCGCTTAAATCATGCGGAGGCGCCGAGCCACTCCACCTTAAACTTTAGGCTAATTAGGAAAGCGTCAACTTTGGCGCGCAAAATAACAATAACTCTCGTTTGGCATGTGTCGCCGATCGGTATTTTTTTCATTAATTATTTATTATAAAGTCATTGGGGCGGGGAAAAATCAGCTTAGAGGTGATCAGGCGGGAGTGTCCTCGATAGTACACAGAAATGTAATAATTATTATGATTGAAGCACTAATTAATGTGGAATATTCACGTTCATTTAACCAATGTGGCATTTCAGGTAAATTTCGCTGTAATTATTAACGAAATGCGAAATGAATAATTCCTAGCTTTACCAGTCAGCAGGTATTTCAGGATTTTGTGTTTCGGTTACCCCATTACTTGTTAATTATTCGTACTATAAATTATACATAGGATGAAATGCGTTAATTTAATACCTGCATGTTATTTTACATATATTTGATTCAATGTGGTAAAATATATTATAAGAGTAAATAGTTGTATAAAGTCGATTTTGCGCTGTTGTGGTTAGTCAAATTCAGTAGTGTTTTTTATTATGTTATGTATGTTAGAGAATGCAAGTCCTCGAAATTGGATGAATTTATGTGGTAGTACAATCAATACTATACGTACGGTCGACCAAGCTATTTGGTTTATATTTTACAATGTAATTAGCATGTTAAAATGTAAACCAAATAGCGTGGTCGACCGTACGGTACGTACGGTACCTATAAGCGTTTAAGTGAAATCATGAAAGTACAGTCAGTATTAACAAAATTCAGTGTTGTCCAACGTCTTCATTTGTCATTCAGAAACAATGGCCGGCAGTTAGGGCCAATGTCGCCGATTGTGACAGAACACAAAGGGGCTAACAGTACAACAGGACATTTTATTGTTTTACGGCACAGCTCCTGCGGCCCGCAGGAGGTAGCACCCAAAAATATTGTGTAAAAACGTTTAAAGCTTTAAATACTGGCCATTAAACAGATTTACAACTGGCCACGTTCCCGGAACGGTGACAGAATTTGAACGGAGATCGTCATTTGTTTCCTTGATTGTTGAAATCGTCATTATCACTGTTTTGTTTGGTGAAATCTTGTGATGATTTCTCATAGTTTCTCTTTAAACGAATTTCAGTCTTGACATTAAAAAAATGTAAAAGTAAGTTATAAGTTGGTATAAATGTGCTTTTCCGAAGAAAATATTGTTGCCTGTTATTGATGTTACATAAAATCTAATCCAAACGCATCCATCTTACATAAACGCCTTCTTGTCATATAAGTAAGTGTCCATTAGCAAAGAGGGCCTTGGCAATAAGCCCGGTGACAGTTGGGTGGAGAAGAAGAATAGGCTTCACGTTATACAGCCTACAGTACAATGTGTACCACGTGTTGAAGGAAAATGAGGGGACTTCTAAAAATAGTTTCTTTGAGGCGGTATTTATAAGTCGATGTTAGCAAAGTAATATTGTGTCTTTACAGTTTTATTGGAATAAGCCAATGAATAATGAACTTGAATCTTACACACTACTTACAGATGTCTGTTTTCCTATTAAGTGCGCCTACCTGTGCTTAGTAAGAAACGAATACGAATATGAACAATATTTCCCAATGCATATTTATGCCTGTTTATAAACTACAAGCTTTTGCCCGTAGCTTCGCTCGCGTTATAGTCGGATATCATCCCACGGTAACGTTTTGAGCCCCTTCGCACACGGTTCGTAAGCGTAGTCGTATCGTAAGCATATCGTTACGACGCTACGCGTACGAGACCTGCAGTGTCGCACAAACGAATCGTCGCGTAGCCGTATTTTTTTTTTTTTTTTTTTTAGATATGACCACTCGCAGTTGCAACTCTCTAATGTTGCTTGACTGCTTAACCGGACTTTCCTGTGGTGGCCAAAAATTACTTTAAGGCCCCCAGCCAGGGCTTACAAACTAAGGAATTAAATTAAATGAACGATCACTAAGGGCACCCCCTGTGGGGTTCGGGCCTCGGCTTAGTGCGTCATTGAGGGGAGGGCAGCAAGGGAGGGACAGGCTGGGTCGGAGACGTATCGTTTTGGATATCAGTTAAAATCATGGCGTCAACGGCACCAGACGTTTTGGATGTTGAGGATCTTACCTTCTCTTCAGACGAAGAGGATTTTTTATTGTTTGATTTTGTTAGAAGTAGAAAGCGACGTGCTTATTGGATCTATCCATACATTGGAAATAATTACAGGAAGAGATTGTTTGTTGCTGCACGTGAACTTTTAGAAGATGATAATAAATACCACAATTTTTATCGAATGAGGAAAGAGACATTTACAATAAGTTAATGAATGATTATATAGACAAGGGAAGTCTTCAATCAGTTTGCAGAATTATTTTTTCAGTCATATTGAAAGTTAAAAGTCTTAAGAAACAGAAATCCAGTTAAATTCAGGTGTTTTTAAAGAAAATATTGAAAAGTTAACTTTTTACGCTTGTATTTTTACGCCAGTGCGTTACGACTATCGTAATGACATTAAACACCTCCTACGATTCGCTGCAACACCGCTTCGTATGCGGACTTGTTTGAACATGTTCATGCTCGTATTGCTCTCGTCGTACGCGCGGATTACGATACGCTTACGCTACGACGCCGTGTGCGAAGGGGTTGAATATTATTATTATTGTGGAGATAATGCGTGGAGATAATCCCATTTGTGAAATAATTTTCGGAATCGGATCTGCTGTTCCGAAGATTCCAAACTAAACCTCTTTATAAGATATCTTTATAGTGTAGATATCATTGTGCACTTTAAATGATGATTAAGATAACGATAGGTCTATGAAACAATGACAGTATATCTTGTATGATTTAATAGTTAATTAAATGTTCCATGTGTTTATTATAAATGACGAATCGACGAGTACGCTGATGACTATATCCTTATAGTTTAATGTTTTTGGTGTATAGTGCAGTACAGGTAGTAGATAAACCCGCTTTATATATGTGACTCACTGTTTCCAATAAACCCGTGTGTCGATGTCGTTAAAGAAACAATAAACCTTGTCTCTCAGTTGATTTGCAGGCTCCTCGGGTTTTATTAACATTTACCGGTGCCATGATACCTCTTAATAAACCTAGTTCGAGAAATGCGTCAAATAAAACTATTGACATCGGGAAAAAGCACAGCAATTTGAGCTTTACGTCATGGGAATAAGGAGAGAAAAGTGAATACCATTATACTTAAAACAGAGATGGTGGTAAACATTTGATGACTCTGACATTCAGCACGAAATTAAAACCTCTCCAGTAGAAACAACGTCAATTATATTTGACGCGCAATTGTCACCATCAAGATCTTCATTTATCTCTGCTAGAGCCATCGTCAACACAGAATTGGTGTTGATAATTACAACGAGTGCTCCAAAATTAATTGTTTTGAGCACAAGGCTAGACTACCCTTCTCCGAACTGCTTAACAATCTTGTAACTCTTAATTTGAGGTCCGTAACAAAATTGTACATCGCACCGCACAATTATGGACCACATGTTGAGATAAGAACAAAGAGTGTGGGACTACTGTTCGGTAGCAAGAGTCGACCCCCGTGATGCTGGCTGTGTTCAATCAGAAACCACAAACAAGACTACTCAGGCCAAAAACATGCCTCCGAACGGCAGAGCTTTGTCTTCAGACGAAAGTACATTTAAGTGAAGTTCATTGTTGCAAACCAAACTATAATGCTACCGGTGGGTGGTGGGCCATTCTACTGTGTGGTTGTACTTACCTGATGACAGATCTACGGCGTTATTGATTACTTCCTTGACAAATATGTGATTGTTCACTCTTGAGGTGTTTGCGTGTTGGTTAGTTACATGGAGAAACAATAGGGTGTTTGGTTTCTGAGATTCTATTTGTATTACGTCGAAAGTTCTTACATTCCCACTTAAAATTAACAAAATTCCTTAGAGAAGCAAGAATATTCCATCCAAAAATGTAGATAATCATGACAACAAAAAATCCACAGCGGCGATATTTTTACATTTCAGATCGATTAAACAAGATATTAAACTAAGATACCGAAATAGACTCTTAAAGACATTAGCTAACGAGAGTTTTCAAAGTCTTGCATTATTTGAACTTATAACATTATTCACAACTACAATACAACATTTTCCAAGTCTAAAACATTAATGAATACCTTAAATCTTTAACAGTACGTAAGTTTCGACTTCCTACCTTGAACCACCCAGGTTCTGCCACACACAAGATGGGGGCGTAACTACTTTGTCACCTCATGAATGAGTTCAGAAACCATCAAAGGTATTATGTATCTGTATAAAAGGACTGGCCGCCTAATTCGTGGCTAATACATCAAATACTGGCTGAAAGAGAATGAAGATTGTTCGATTTTTGAAAAATGCCGCTACAGTTATTGACATTTATGCTGGTGTCATTGTGTGTGGCGTCTGGGACGTGAATGGAGCTGGGGTGCGTCGTAATAGGTGTGAAGTGTCATACTATTGTTGTCTGTTTTTCAAGACAGGTATTCAAGATGCGCGAATAATGTGCGATGTGTGACGTCGGTTGTGTGATGTGAACGAAGCAAGTGGCAGTGAAGTAAATCATAATTCTTCTTTGCATCTGTGTATGGGGTTTATTATTTTAGCACGTTTTTCATACGTTCGTATTCAATACGATACTTTAGCTATTTAAAAATTTGTGTAAAAATCAACTTTTGCCACAAAAGTAATTCTCTGATTTTAGTTACTTAGGTTTAAGAAAATATTCGGTAAGTATTGTAATTCTGGGGATACTAGCAGCCACAATATTTCAGCCGTATTTTATTTGTTGGCAAACGACGACATTACGGCTGAAACAAATGGCACGGAATTTTGTTCATGTTAGTATGGGTCGGAATGTTTGCGAGACATTTCAGTGTCATTGGGCCGAAGTTCTTCACATAGCAAGATATCCAATTTGTATTTGTAGGACCCTTTTACATACATATGTCGATGTACCGGGAATAAACACCAAATGTCATTGAAACCCGTTTCATTACGAATATAGTACCCATTACCAGTTTTCCAGAGGAATTTCTAATATGTATTCAGCAGTATTTTTGTTATTTGATAATTAAATGTTAATCGCTGTACCGTGCAAAATGTCATTGAGCATCACATAATTTGGAGATATGTAAATATAGTCACTGAAGCCCGTTAAACTGTAATTGCTTTTCATGGAAAATTCTTTGGGGATAATTACTTCAGTTGGTGTTAGGATACGTTATGGTTGGTGGGTTATACGCTAAGTGTAAATGAGTAATAAAGTGATGTAACGACTACTATGCAAATGTTCGATGACCTTGTTAAGGGCTCTGGGACTTGAAATAGGAATTGTTATTTATTTATTTATTTTATTTATTTATTCAATAGTATGCATACATATCATTTAAGTTGGTGCCAACATAAACTCATTAGAGTTTTACCGTGCACCAAGATCATCGACTACATCATTTAGAATTAGATCCACCTAGGTAGGTACTTGGTTAAAAATAAAGAAACTGAAACTGAAACTGAAATTTATTTATTTGTGGTATCCTCTAGCTTTTCCTACATTTAATACCGTTTGCTTTTGGTTTCTAATTTATGTGTTGAGAGATTATTCTTACGCAGAGGGAAGGTGGACCACACATATCCAACCTTAATTACTCTAAAATAATAACAATACTAGAATTAACTGTCACATTATTAAATTGAAAGGCACTGACCTTACTGGTGAGGTTCTTCAGAAGGGTCAGGTGCGTAGTACTCGCAACCGGCGTGTTTGTATGACCAGATGTATGAACGTGGATGAGGCGAAAGGAGTATGTAAGGATCGTAGCTGGTGGTGTTCTGTGGTTTCTGCCTACCCCATGGGAAAAAGGCTTCAGTTTTTTGTATGTATGTATATTGAAAGGCCCATGTATTGTGCTGGAACGGCCTACAAGAACTACCAATAGTGACAGTTTATTCAATTTAAAAGACCATAATGCCATGGAAGTTGGGTAGGCCTTTGGTCGCGTCGACACCCTTGCGCCATCCCATCTTTCTAGCACAGTGGACTGCGCTGGGGCGGCTGCTGCAGATGCTGAAAACCTCAAACGGCGCAAATACAATAATTATATTGGTAATTATGTGTTTGAGCTGTTTGGGGTTGAAACACTAGGGCCATGGGGTCCGAGCGCCCACCTAGTATTTCGGAAATCGCCAAGCGGTAGGTTAACTCTGCGCGTGACCAGAGGGCGGGCCTATTTTTTGCCAAAGAATCAGCATTGCCATCCAACGTGGCAATGCTGCCAGCCTTCTGGGCACTTTTCCTGTTGACAGCGATGTGGACGAATTTTTTAACGCCCTGTAACCGTTTTGTTACTTGTACATATTTTTATTATTATTTAGAGTTATAGTTTGTATTTAAAATAATAATTTTTCCTTCGTAGATTTTTTCCTGTATCATGACTGTGTTCAGATACCTCCATGTTTGTAAAGTTCTCATCATCGTTGAATCTTTTGTACTTTTTTTTAAAGAAAAGTTTAATCCAAATCTAAATTGGCACTAAACATGGAGCATAGAAATTCAACCATCCTATTTACAGTTAGCCACTTTACACTCCGACTTAAATTTACAGGAAATGAGTTTCTGTCGCGCATGTTGAATGTTGAAAGTTACATCTTTTCAACTTTTTCACACAGATTGCAAATAGCAATTCCATTTGCAGTTTTGTGGGACAATCTAGCAATTGAATGTTTCTTAGAAAATGTTTAATAGAAACAGATGTTTTCTATTTCCTTCTGGTTATATTTATGTTTTTTAAACGCTACTAGAAATGTGACCGGCATTGTTAATGGGACTCAGAGCGAAGGCAAACTATGGCTTGTGCATATTAAGTGTTGACCTGCAGAGATGTTTTACTGTACATTTCTTTCTGTTGTTTTCCTCGGGAACAGTATTTTTTTCCGGGTTGAAAGATACCCGGTACCCGGTATGTCCGTTTCTGTACACCTGATAACGTATATGCAAAATTTCATGATGATCGGTTCAGTGGTTTATGCGTCAATACGTAACAAACAAACATACTTTCGCATTTATAATATTAGTAAGAAAGGATGCCCAAGTGTCTTATATACCAAGAAAAGAACAAAATAAACTAAGTTTGTCAGTATTTCCTAAAAGCAAACTTTGAAGAGGTAAAGGCAGTCTAATCGATGATCCTATAAATGTTCTAATGTCGATCGTGTATGTTAGTTGTAATGGATACTTCACTTTACCTGTACCATTCAATTTACTTACACTCAAGATTGCTAGGTGTGATGACGTCGTAAAGATACCTAATCGTATAAGTAGTGAAATGGTGCTAGAATCCACAGAAGGATGACAATCACGGGTTGGAATTTCCCAGCTTAACCACAACACGCTTTAAAACGGCGATGATAATGAAGCTCCAAAAATAAAGCCAACATAAATTGACCTTATGTAATCGAACTCCATCAAACAAAAGTTTTAATAGGTTGTAACTAGATACTGCACGTGGCCAAACAATGTTATAGTCCACGAGCGGCAACAGAACACTGAATAAAAAATATTTGCAGTACTAAAAAGTTTCACGTTGCACTGCTTTTTCCCATTGAACTACTCCACACGCTTCGCTTAACTTTGTTTCATGCTACCATTGACGCGATATCCGAAGTAAGTCCCTGCAACCGTCGGGAACAATCGTCTCCTCACCCAATACCCTACTTTGCCAATGTCAATGCCAAGAGCGCTACTTCGTCGGGAAATCACTTAAACAACAAATTGGGGGAGGAAAACCCTCATCACATTGTGTGTGAGGGTAAAAGCCGCGGTAATTCAGTTGTGTGTCTAATGTTTGATGTTAGAGACAATCAGCTCCATCGAACTTGAGATTTTGGAGGAGTTAATGAGTAATTGTCAATTTGTTTCGTATTTTAACTGTAAATGAAGAAAACTACTCGATTTAAGTATTTATTTTAAAATTCGCCTTTTTATTTTCATCCTCGATAAAATTCTGTAATCGAGTTTCGCTTTTTAAAACATTTAAAAGTTAGTCGATGTACAAACTCAATAAATCTTACTTTGCAGTTTGTTGCGCAAAATGTTGGCAACAGTTTCAACTTTGTTGCACTAAATCCCCCGTTATTTTTGAATAACGTTCTTATTGTTATCGGTAGCGTTTGTGAAAAAAAATATAATGAAATCAAAATGGCGTCATCAGTAGTATAGGGGTGTAGAAAATAATCAGGGCAGTAATAGTAGTCGTTTATTTACTTTTTGCGATTTATATTTAGCTGGGGTGATGTCGGGGTGGTTCGGAATTTATTCGACGGGGTTTTGTAATGGTAACGTCGTTCGGTTATGCCTCGTTGAGTAGGGGATGTTATTGTTCAGGGATCCCTGAGCCTGACTGGCTTTCACGCGGGGAATTTCACCCCGATGTTTGTTGAGAAGTTTTAAATTATAAGAGCAATTTATCACTTGGCGTAGAGCTGCCGGCCGTTAGAGCAACAAGAGGTTTAAAATGTGTCAGAAAATATTATAAAGATATTTTATAACTAACATTTTCGCATATGCATGAATTTTAATGCAAAATCCTCTACCTTTAGCAAACTTAAGTCTCCGTTACTTAAGCAACACTTGGCAGAAGAGTTTCTTGAAATATATACTAGTTTAACCCTGGCTTAGCTTGCCACATTTTCATAATTTTCCAGGACAATGTCGCCAAAACTTTGAAAGTTTTGAAGTTCTAACAATTTTGCTAAAGTCGGTTTAATATACAAAACTACCGTAACTACCGTAGTTTATGTTTGTTAAAAACATTTCTCGTATTTCATGACTTTACGTGATTCGGTTTCTGTGTACAATTTTCGATTAACTTTATTTAAATGATTAATTGTTAGAGTATTTAGCAACAGTTGTTAATTTAAATACAAACTGTTACGGAAACGCTTATTACAAAGCGTAAGTTTGTTTAAATATTATGTTTGTTAATTTTCCTTCGCAAAGTTAACAGTAACTTGGCCTTTATTAAATTTAACGTAAAGTAAAGTTTAGATTCGTGCTAAATTCAAGTGAAAAGCAGTGACATTAACGTCTAGAAATCGTCCGTGAGAGTACTGAAGGTTCCATTATTTTCGTTACGGGCTTGCTAGCCGATCAAAATCTTGTCTTGGCACTAATTGATTCACATACAAAGTATGTGAAAATATTTGAGAAAGTTTTTACTGTCAGCGTTTTCGTCATGCCAAGCTCGATGTGAAAGAATTCGTTCGTTTACTTTTATGAATGAACGTAGGTACCTACATTGATTCAATAATGGCTAACGATTGTGAGTGTAGTTAAATGATCGTTGTCAATAAAACAATACAATGGTATGGCCAGTGTGTTCCCACAATCACACCACGCTATTAGGTACGGTTTAGCAACAGTGATAATAAAAATTGACATTAACGATGAACGTATACATAAATATGAATTATTCAACGTCTTCATGCTTGTATTTTATATGACTAAACGATGCATGAAATTATCGAAAGCGCAGTTTGTGTTACATTCTTTTAATTATAATCGTCACAAATATGACGCGTTCGTGTGTCAGTGAAACCTTTCTAGACAGTTTTTGATTTCGGCTATAACAAAAGATGTGACGAAAGTGATAGATAAATAAATAGCAAAAGCTTAAAATAGGAAATAACAAATTTACAATGGATTCATGATAATAAATTAATTAAGGCCACCAGACTTGAATTAAAGTTAGACAATTCCTGAACCTACTCTTAGTTCTGAAGTTACAAACACCTCATTACCAAAATGGAGTCCGTTTTATTACTGTTTTAAAGTAGAGCAAAGTTTTAACTCTCTCATTATATTATTTTAAGTATTTGCACGCTGCCTGGAATTATTAACTGATCTGATGATTACGGTTCTGATTAAAATGAATGTAAAACTTCACAAATTAAATATCTCCTTGAAGTTTAAAGGTTAATTGACGCCTGATTAAACCATGTTTAATCAGAATTACATTTGCAGCTATTGGCAAAAATATATAAATTTGCAAGTGAAAATTGCGCAGTTTTCTCTACCTGCGTACAGTAAAACACAAAATATCAAGGTAGTTACGGAAATATTAATAAAATAATAATGTGTTACATAAACATCCATAAAACATTTCATTTTGATCGTAGAACCTAAATACGTTTAGTTTCTGATTGTACTTATAATAATGTTAGGCGGGTAAGATGCACCTAACTTAATTTAATGGTAACATTGAAGCCAATTATGTAGAACGTGCTCTGCATATTACATTACATGTTTCAAGAAACATCTAGGTACTTATTTATTGTAGCAAACATAAGTTTAGTCTAGAATGTAGAGGCTCGGTTCCCTATGTGCGGATAATGATTCTCGTTTATTTTACGGATAAAATGAACTGTCAAACTCAATGCTCCGAAATGGTGACAGTAACATCAGAAACACTATGTGTAATTATACCTTAGGGGACCGGACAGTTTCTCAGGAGAGCAGTGCTCACCCACACGTCTGAAGATCACTAGATCTTCAGACGTGTGGGTGAGCACTGCTCTCCCACACTGCACTACTTATTTTGGAAAACTGTAAGTAATTATAACGTGTTGTACTACTTTGTTTTGAGTAAATAAATAAATAAAATTCTATGAGTCAGTCAAAAAACTTGAGCGTCATATCGCGTGTTAGCCCGACCGAACAAAACCAACTCATAAAAGTTTCCTCGAACTTTTATAACACGAAAAAAATCCTGGAACTCATTATGCGTAATAAATTATTCGCGTTTCTTAATGTCACGTGTAATTTTCGTCTCCAAACTCACGTTTTCACAAACGTTTTTCGCCGCAAGTACATATTTTCCTGAACTTAACCCTCATTTTGTAACAGTTTTCCATAAGTTAATGGTACCTTTGCACCTCTCACGTGGTGGTTATGAAAGTGGCCTCAAAAGTTTCCTCAAGTTTCAAACTCTTATAGGCATTCCTCGTACCCTCAGAATTTGGCACAAAGTATTTCGAAATTGATATCACTTGTATGGTTTTCACTTTGAGGGAGTTTAAGATAATGTTGTTCGTAATTTTGTGAACTTCAGACATTAGGCTTTTAGTTATTGCTCTCAAAAGGACACTATTTTGGATGACTGGACGCTGTATTCAAAATGTTGAATATATATTTAAGTTTTTTAAAGTATCTTTTCTTGAAAAAATCTACAGTTTTAAACATTCTCACAAATTGTCAAATTAAGAATATTATTGCTAGCTTATTTTAGTATCTACTGTTGGGCAAAGGCCTCCCTCTATTCCTTCCAAAAAACACGATTTTGCGCATTTTCTTTTAAAAAAAAATTGCAAACTTTTATTTATTAAATATAACTTTACAGTATCTATCCAATTACTAATAGCATTTAATATAGCGCATATTTCCTAGTACCGGATTTCTACCTGAGTCATAAATATAGGACAAATCAAATGAGATTTGCTGCTAACTTAATTATCTACAGATTCCAGTAAACAAGAAAATTTAAATAATGAATACCTTCATTATTTAAATTTTCTATAAGGGAGATAAGAATGTTCCTGTGATCATAATTGAATTTGTCTCTTTATACATTTTTGTACTGAAGGATTAAATAAATTAAATATATGTTTAATAAATTTATGATTTTGTATTTATAATATTTTAAGTAATAATGTTGTTAGTTTAATCTTTTTCTAATTTGGTTGCAAGTGTATGGTTTAGGTTTAGTTTAAGTTCTTAGCTGTCGCATTAGGGTAAACCCTGTAATGATAGTTTAAGGTTCTATAAAAAAAAAGATTGCAGGGTATTAATTAATTTAGCATTACTACTGGAGGTAAAGTGAATGACACTGTTTAATGGGATTTGTTAAAAGTACATATTTAGTTATAGTTTCTACCTAGAGTTAGGCAGGTGTTTACCTATAACATAACTGGCGTGGGTGTACTATTAGCTACACCATTAAAAAAAATATTCAGTGTTCAGGATTTAAATTTAAATAACCACGGAAACCAAACTCGTTAATCAAGTTGCCAAATCCACATCTCAAAATCCAGAATAATAACATAGCTCGTATGTTTTAAGTTGTAACTTAAGCATACCGTAAGCTTATGCTAATATATCTGTGACGCCTGCCAACGCTGACTGACTTATTAACTAGGTATAATAAGTTAGGACATGTCATATCTAAATATAAATCACGCATAATGAGATTATTGTGACGAGAATAGAATTTTGTTGGTATTCCGCTCACGAAATTCATTTTGTGTAGATGAATATGAGGTTATATTATATTTTATGAAGTACTAGCTTTTGCCCGCAGCTACGCTCGCTTTAATTTAGAATTTAATCAACAAACAATTCGCACTAATGAAGTTTCTATAATAAATATAATTCAATCATGATTCGAAAGACACGTGGCGCCATCTTATCATAAGAACGTTATTGTTGATTTCCTCGGGAACAGTACTTTTTTTCGGGATGAAAAGACGAAAGTACCCTATGTCCATTTCTGTAGACCAGACAACGTATAATTTTGCAAAATTTCAGGATGATCGTTTTAGTGGTTTAGGCGTGAAAGGTAACTTACGAACAAACAAACTTACTTTCGCATTTATAATGTAAGTTAGGATTTTATGAAGTACTTAATATACTTTCGTAATATTCAATATTTCATAAAATTTTCCGCCAAGGCTGGAATAGAAACAGGTGGTGAGATGATCTGGACGCGCACCACAAACGCTGGTTCGAGGTGGCGCAGGAGAAGAGTACCTGGAAGGATATGGGAAAGGCAAGAATAAAAAAAAGAATTGTCTTTTTTTTTGTGAGCCTGTACTGTCCCACTGCTGGGCAAAGGCCTTCTCAAATTCCTTCCATGTGCTCTTTTCCCATGCCTCCTCGGACCAACCCTCGCGGTATTGAATTGTCTTAAGACCCCAAAGTTATTTTCATTTGCGTCTCGCGGCGCATCGTTTCAGCAACTTAAAACTGTTCTTTGAAAGTAATGAAAAACCGTAACCCTTTTCCTAAACGATAATGAGGAGAGAATAGGAAAGGTGACTTAGTTACTGCCTACATAAAGTGCCTAATTAAATTATATTTCACTAACATATGACCCAGTTTATACACACAGTATCGGCAACGAAAACTCAACAGAGCGTGGAAAAGCTGAACATAATTAAAATTAATAAACTTGACGGTAGTTCACAGTAAGTATTTTAAGCGTACCTACGTCCCACCTGCTAATATGTTTCAGAAACTTATGTTCCTTTTAGCCGTGTCAAATTAACATAAGGGATGAATTTTCACGCAAATGTTACGCATACCGACGTGCACGTACTTACTCGAAGAACGTGAACAAGCATGGTTATATAAGCTAATTTCAAACGAATTTAATTTTGTTTCCTTACATTTGCTAAATTTAATTTTACAAACACGACAACTTGTCAGTATGCCTAACGGTATAATACCGAATGTTAATAACTTGTTACCCAAATCAGAAAAATGTTGCTGAAATTATATTACCGCAACGAGTGCATTCTGTAATACTAAGTAAACAATTTGTAAGTTTTAACATGCACGCGTTATCTCATTAGGCATAGTTTCAGTCGGCGCGGCGGGCGTGCAGCTGCGTAAAATATGATAGCACTACATACGGGCCACGCGGAAAATCAAATGTATAATGCTAAGATACGTGTAAAATTAAGTGTTAAAAATGAGTGTAGAAATGCTGATTAGCTCCAGGTATTTAGTGGCTGTGGTGCACGATAGAGTGGTCACATCTCCTCATAGAGCGCGGTCGACACGCATCTGACACGCCGTCATATCACAATGCCATGCCTCGTTTGTTCCATTGTGATACCCGTTGAATTCATGTCATATGCCTAATTATATTACACTAATTTTAAGTGTGCTCAATCGATAGTCTCGCCTTTAACCGGATTGGAACAAACATCTTTATAAGGCGGTACACGACATTTTTTTCAGTAGATCCAAGTTATTCGTCGAATATCTTTGTGTATTGTTTCGTTCGGGTGCGACCTTGTCGGGACAATGATGGATCTCGGTGCTCGCTGTGCTTCATTATAACTAAGAATTGACATTTAAAGAGGCCTGACGCCATTGTTACTACGAGACTACTAGTATTACACATGGGAATCACCAATCAAACTTTGACGTCTCTGAGATCGTCGAAGTGGGAGCAATCAGTCTTTTTACATTTGAGAACGCTCAATATATTGTGGCTCGTCAATCATGCGGACTGGCTCCTGATGTTGGCTATTTCTCTTTTTTATTTCAATACTGGAAGTAAATTAAGATTCTGCATATTCATTTATGTACATTGAAGGATAACATATTCAAATCAGAAGTTATTGCTCAAGTATTGTTTGATTTGTAATTCTGGCGGAGTGTGTAAGGAATATGGAAACATATTACGTTTTATATGTTCCAGGTTAAATTTATAACCTAAGTATCGGGTCGCTGACTTGGCTTAGCGAGTAATAAATACTTTTGTCTACAGTAGGGATTTGTATAGGCTCGCTTTGTTCTGGATATCCTTTTAGATCCAGGATTATACGGGAGATGATATTTTGTGTTATATTAAGATTACAATACCGATTAGGTAAAACAATAAAAGTAGGTATTCAAAATTCTCGATTATGTTCTGAAAAAATGCTATAAGAAAAAAAAGTGTGTGTAGTCAGTTAAACTGGCGAACCTGAACGTGTAATAAAGACCAACGCAACCAATATATCAGGATCATCAACGTCGTGACATAACAATAAAGAATTGAACGTAAAAATTAATTATTCGCTATCGGCACGCTATTCTAATAATCATAAATAACTACTGCAATCGGATCAAACGCGGTGGGTCCGTTTTGCTGACGAACAATGTGCGAAACATTAAAAATATCAACAAAGGAACTTTTGACTTTCATAGTACATACACCGAGACAAATTAATGAGATGAATGAAAAACACCGGTTTACCCAACTGTCGACCCTAATTTATAAGCGGTAAGGTACACAATTTTTGCCATAGAAAGCAAAGAGTACGTGGTTTATAGCTGTCGCTCGCGCCAGCTGGCGTACCGTGGAAAATCGATTTTCACGTGAGACCGACGGATGTCGCATCTGCGCGCGACTGTACGGCCGCCGCTTGTCTGCACCCAAAATACGCGGCGATCTGTGAAGGGAAATCATGTGAGAGCAACATTAAAAGCATACAGATATTTACGTACACACAATGGAGTAATTGGCTTTAATCGAAACACGCAGGGTGCTTGCCAACTCCGGTTAGAGGTAAAATCGTGAAGTCGTATTGCGTGCCTAGATTAGTCGCGGCGGGTCAAAGAACTTACGACTTTAAAAAGTTAACCTGGGTACAATATATCAATTATTTTTGTTTCTAAATGTGTCTATTGTATATAAAAATGTCAATTAAAATTGTTCAGTAAGTTGACAGTTGTATTTTAGGTTGTGGGAATAAGGAAGCCGTTCCGTTTGATCACTCAAACGTCAAATTATTGACGGGCGAACTAATAACAAAAAGCAAACAAGTAATTATCCAAAACGAGCGCGGGACCACACAGGGACAGAAACATGGGCGAAATTCACGAAAGCTATCACCGTTACAAATCGTTTTAACGCAAACGTATAATCGCTCGTGAGCCGTTCTATTTGTTTTAAGTTGGCCGTAACCGGGATTTGGAATAAAAACATCAAAGGGGGTGCGTAAGAGCAAACCCGAAGGAGTAATTATGATTTGTCTCGGTTAAGCGGAAATAGTTTGTGTCGCTATTAATCGCGCTTGTATTCCGGGAACGCCGCGCAGGCGCGGCCGGGCGCGGCGCGGAGGTCCTGCGCCCGCGCAGACTCGCCGGCTGCTTGCCACAAAACGCTATATACTAACAATGTAGGATTACCGTTACATAACGTAATTACGTGTACCTATGCACAGTTTCGCAATAGTAGCCACCATTGGATTTGATTACACCGTCTTATGTAAACTGCGCAGATTCATTTTATTTCAGTAAATACTCATGGAAGCAAGACGAATTCCTTTAACGTGTTGAAATCAGCAGAGATCTTATTGGTACCTATTATTTTTGAGGATACCGGTCGGTGGGATGTCATAATATTTTTTAAGTTGAGCAACTATGTGTTACCTCGACCAATGGTGATTGCGTAATGTTCATTTGTTCAAATAATGAAGTATCACTATTGTAGATCCAACTGTTTCTAAATATTTTTCTTGATTTTTTAATTAATGAGCAATGTTTTTGTCTTGTCAACAACATCACTAAGTGTGTGTAAGAGATTTGATAAGACGTAAACCCACACACTCAAAAACGTTAAAGTGTACCTCATACGTTTCTCTGAGAAACAACGGGAAAGCTGGCTAAATGCTTGAGATAAACTTCAGTTGCTGCTTAAACTAGGTTTCTCACAACTTTGTTCCCTTCATGCAAACCCACATAAAGTTTGTAACAAGATCTCGCCAGTTAAGGGGAAGTATCAAGACAATGCAGTAAATCACGCTACGTCTGAAGCATTTCAAGCATTACAAGTTGAATGAAAATACCATGGATTTTTTTTTTTTTTTAGGTAACCACTCGCAGTTGCAACTCGCTACGGTTGCCTTACTGCTTAACCGAACTAACCTGTGGTGGCCAAAAATTACTTTAAGGCCCCCAGCCAGGGCTTACAAACTAAGGATTTCAATTAAATGAATATCACTAAGGGCACCCCCTGTGGGGTTCGGGCCTCGGCTTAGTGTGTCATTGAGGGGAGGGCAGCAATGATCAGGCTGGGTCGTATTATTATTTAATGGGGAATTTAAAGCTACATGCTCAGCGGCGCGGGCTGGCTCGTCGAGCAAGGGTTGGTCGGTGATGTTACGGGATCGCGGAGGTACTCGGCGGCGGGGCCGGATTCGCGGTTTGTATCTGTGTTTGTTCTTTCGAATGCGACTGGTTTCCCTACAGCTCTCTTGAATGAGGGTGATGGGGTCATTGGGGATGAGGAGGGTATGCCTAGGGCGGCGTACCTTGGATATTTTGGAGGGGACGTAATGGGCGGCTGAGGAGATCAGGGGGTTATGGTGCTTCTCGGCCTTATCAAGGAAACTCTTAGTAAGACGTTTCATAAACTGTTGTATGGTTGGGATTTTAAGATCTACATGTAGTTGTTCGTTCCTTAGGTACCACGGTGAGCCCGTGGCTCTTCGGAGAAACCGGTTTTGAAGGGTCTGCATCCTATGGATTAGGTAGGGTTTTGTATGCGCGAACACTGGGCACGCGTATGTCATGATAGGCCGAATGCACGCGGTGTAAATACGCAATTTGCACTTAAGTGACAATTTAGTGGAGCCTACTGAGAGCGAAAGCGGCACGCGAACGTACCGTCTTTATGTGCTCACGGAAGTAAAGGCGATGGTCGAGGATGACCCCCAAGTATTTGGCTTGCTTCTCCCAAGGGATCGGCTTGTCAAACATGGTGATCGGGATATCGATGGGAGGGAGGGGTTTGCGGGGTTTGCAAAAGAGAACCGCCTGACTCTTATCGGGATTTACTTCTATTCTCCATCTCCGGAACCAGTCGCCTAAGGCGTCTGCGGAGTTTTGGAGGGTAAGGGCGATACTATTGGGGTTCCTATCAGAGTAATAAATGGCCGTGTCGTCGGCAAAAAGGGCCAACAGGGCTGTATCACTCTTGGGGATGTCGCTAATGAATAGCGTGAAAACTAATGGGGATAGCACCGAGCCCTGAGGGACACCGGCGCGAATCGGATGAGGAGCGGAAAGTGCACCCTCGATGCGGTATTGGAAGGTGCGATTCGACAGGAAGTCTCGAAGAATGAGTACTAGCTGATCTGGCACACCGAGCCGATACAGCTTGTATATCAGCCCGTTGTGCCAAACGCTAAAGCTAAAGTGGGCGCTAATGTGTTCTACTATGCGGTGCACTTGTTGGACACATGAGTGTTGTTGAGACGCTTATAAATAAGCCTCTCGTAGATTTTGCCCATGACATTGAGAAGACTAATAGGACGGTAACTACTCGGGGAAAACTTAGGCTTGCCCGGTTTGGGAATACCGATGACGGTAGCTTGTTTCCATGACTGTGGGAAAAAGTTATTTTTCATGGCGCTATTGAAGATAGCGGTCAATAACACTATGAGTGCGGGGGACAAAAGTTTGAATACCTTATTGGTGATTCCGTCAGAGCCAGGGGCTTTTCTAGGTTTAAGGCCCTTTATGATGTCCTCCACCTCCTCTGGGGTGACAGGAGGCAGGGGGTTATCCGGGTCTTCAACGGGGGGTAAAAATACCATGGAGTAACTACATTACTATTTATGTATGATGGATTCCCACGAGCTTTGCAATTTAGTAAGACCGTAAAAAAAGAGAAAATAGTCACAAACAGAGTAAATTCAAGAAAAATCATCGCAGCGTCTGATAAAAAGAAAATTGGGTTCACTGAACGTAACCTGTTGAGCGTAGCACTTACGGAGTCAAACGTAAAAGTCCATTTTGTAAAAGCTCTCGGGGTTGAAACACTCGTGTCCTAAAAGTCGTAGTGATAATTTATTGTTGAGGAACATTATGTAAAAGGCCGTTGCTTATATCCTGAAATGACCTTCAATAGGTTATTTTACTCAATATGAGAAAAAATCTAAAAAAATATTATTGAGATAGCTTAGGCAAAAAGCAGCCGGAAAACGTTAGTTTTAGTTAAAAAAATAGCAAACTAAATTTTCAAATTGAATTAAAAGGTTTCAGCTTTTTTAATCTGTTTCATAACACCATTATAGTGTAGTCGCCATGTTATTACGTCATATGGCTAAACTTAGAAGTGTCAACTGTCAACTTCAAATATCAGTGGATTTCTTTACACAGCCAACTGACGTCATGACCACAGAGCAATATGGCGTCCACTGCGTCCAGCGTTTTCGTCAAATTACGCGCGAAATTTGAAAATGCAAAATTTAAATGCATTATTAGGGCACTTAACGATTGATAAAAAAATTGTGAATTTTTTAGTGGTTCATTATAGAATCTGATTGAGACAATTTTCAAAATTGGGTATAATACCCTATTATCTCAAAATAATTAGCAACGCACGCCGCCGTAGTGCAGCTGCCAAGTGATAATCCCAAAAGCTTTGATTTTGAGGGTTCTTTCAGTAGACATCAACGCGAAGAAATATTTATTCAAAAAGTCCCCTTCTAAAAACAGATCTAACACAAAACAAAAACTTACCAGCCATTTACCTTTTATTTACCTAGAGCAGCGTTCGTCCCACGTACGGGTGCGAGCGGGTACGGCCGGCAGCGGCCGGTGCGAGGATCACCGTGTCGCATTGCGATTTCCACGCATCCATCCGACGAGCCGGGCCTTTGTCACAAAGGAAATTAACTAGTTATACGTACCGTGTGTGTGCGGCGCTGTGTGCGTCTGTACGGTACGCAGGGAAACATTTAGAATTAATTTATTTTAAAAATGTTTTTGATTATATGGTGGGTTCTCTTTAGGTAGCAATATAAGTTGATTGCTGCTTATATTTATACTTATTTTTTTATATTTTTAAAAGTTTTTATTTATATTGTATTTATTTTAAGAATATTTAAAATAAAAATAATTATATGTTACGAAAAGAATAAAAGAAATAATATAATATAATAATACAGAGTGTAAACCACCTCATCACGAAGCCGTCAACCAAGCATTCTGTACATCAAACTAAGTAACTTTACGCAAAAAGAAGAAGAGAGAAGGTTCTCAGGTATGGTGTAGAACAAAATAATGATCGCAATGACGAGGAGAACGAGTGCCTTTCGGCTTCGTTAAGAGGTGTTTTGTTGTCACCCTCGATATATATATTGATAAGTAACAACATAAGCAACAATATAAGCAGCAATATAAGTAGCAATATAAGTAACAATATAAGCAGCAATAATTATAAGTAGCAATATAAAATCAATGTTAGCATTTAGTAGGTATTAATTAGGACGTTGACGAAGTAAACTTGAGGTGTGAGTAGGTGTAGTTTAAGTAGACGATTACTTTATGTCGTCATACTTTTAGTATAAGAACTACGTATAAATCAACAACCAATCATAATAAAAATAATAGCCATGGTAGAAGATAAACGATGTTTGTTGTAAGTAGGTGTGTCTTCTGACGCCCACGAATCGAATGGGACGATACATTAGCACTAAATATGAAAACATATTTTTGTTATTATGGCAATGCAGTGTTTTATAACTTGGTTGTAGTTTCAAGTTTTAGCAAAGCGAAGGCGTTTTTCTATATTATAGCTAGCCTGTACTAAGATAACTTAACATCACTTATTTCAAACCACCTTATGAACTAACAAAACATATACGGTACATGTGCATGTGTGTGTGAAAATAAATATAGGCATAGTCACTGCTGGGAAAAGGCCTCCCTTCATTCTTTCTATTTGTATTTTTTTTATTGAAATATAAAATATTGTTTCGCGATGTTATTGCTATCGGTACTTATGCAGTAATCAAACGTCAGTGTGCCAATGAAGGAAGGGCTATTGTTATAAAGTTGAATGAAAACTTCTATTTAAGAAGCCTGGGTGCTTTAGATATATTTTTTTGAAATTATTTTCAGCAGATGTTCTGTTGATGGATCACATCCACGACACTAAAAAGCATTATTTCTACGGAACTGTGAAATTGTCTTTTATGGCGTCGGTCGGGGATACCATCAAAGTTTTATAATCACCCTTGTAATTATCACAGGAACGTGTCTATTCATTGGATGTGAAGTTCGTTATGTCACATTATACCTACCTTTTCATTACTTTCATAGATTATTAAAAATATGTCCGTGATCAGTACTCAAAATTTTAATTTAATAACTATGTCTATGGACTATGTGTGTATGTGTGTTGTGTATATATTTAGTATAGTTGGTCGAAAAAGTTAATTTTAATTACTTAAGTGGTAGTATTTAAACTAATCTAATATAACAGCTCTAGACGGAAAATAAATATCTAGACATTGTAAGCAAAGTTAAAAAAATAATACTAACTCTAAAAACCTCTGTGTTTGAGGTTCTGTACAACGCACATTTTGAATTATTATTTCGTACATGAAACGATTTCATTGGAATGTGTTCTTAGCCAATATCATTATGATGAAAAAAAAAACTGCAAAATCCCGAATTGTACCTAAATAGCCAAATCATGATGCGGAAATTGTTTTTATTTTTGCAATCAACGCGTGGACCCCTAAAGATGAACATAGGATTTCTTATTGGCTAAAAATGATTGTGAATAATATTCTATTCGGTGGATCTATCGTTTTTCGAAACCGTGGGAAAGGTTCGTTGTTTATTTTTGTATGTTTCTGACAAATGACTGTTTTTTCTCTTTTGCAAATTACTGCTTCGGCTGACAGAGCAATCGGTTCTGCGATTCACGATCGTCGAAGATTATAAAATAGGTAGTAAAAAAATAATTACTAGCTTTGGATTTCGTATTTCGAGTAAGTAGTGCATATCATTTGCCAAATAGTTCTGTATGCAAGGATGAAACTTGCCCATTCACAGGCGACCCATAACATTTGCCAACATTTATTTTACGCTTGTTTGCGATAAACGAAATTTTAGAATTCAATATTGAAGCAATTGGCGGATGCTATCTATTTATTCTTTGTAGATATAGTTGAGTTTTTTTGGTCTAATAGTTGCATTGTATGTCTTTTCGGTTTTCATTTGAGTATTCAAATGGGTCAATGATCTCGCGGTCTGAAACCAAATTGCTTCAAAGAATAACTTTAATCATTATTTATTATGTCTGTCCATAATGCAACACCAAGTAGAAACAAATCCAATAAGAACTTTACTAACATTCGTATTGGACTAAAACTTACACAAAATATAATAAACTTAAAAGTGAAATTCCTTTACTAATTAAATCAACGTTTTATTAACTGTTGAGCCACTCGCACAAGCTGGATTTTATTACAAAAGTTTGGACTCCAACAAAATGAAAACGAAACGTTGCAGCTGAAATGTTTTTATTTTTATAAAATTGTGAGTGAGCATTCATACGCAACGTGAATCGGAAAAGCCCATATTCAGTTTTCTTTTATAAATTTGATATTCATAGCATGCACGAGGTTGTTTCTCGAGAGCTATTATAAATGAATTCGTTGTTTATAATATAGAATGTAATAATATACGTTAAGTGTGAACTACGGAAGTGGTTCCTGACCTTTTTTCATCGTCTTAACTTGCTGACGTTCCCTGAAAATGATTGAATTGGAGGTAATCAAAGAAACAAAGAAGTTTCGGCGGAGTTAATTAAAAGGTGTTAGGTTTTAACTCCTTTAATTTACCGCTAAACTCAAACAACCCTTTGTTTGCACTTGTTTAGTTACAGTTTAAGACGAGTAATTAAATGTCGCAGTCCAGTAAATATGCTAATTTATTTCAGGCGTCTATTGCAATTTGCAAGTTGCAGAGTCATTGCACCCGTTTTTTCATAACAACCTCAGCGAATGATGATCGCTGATCTTTTGTTAACAAATAAAGAAGTTGCTAGAAAAAAGTTTGCAACTTTTTTATTTTAGACTAGCTTTGCCCGCGAATCCGTCCGCTTAGATTTAAGAAAACAATACTAGACTCTAAGAGAAAAAAGAAAAAAAAAAGAAAGAGAAAGAAGAAAAAAAAGAAAGAGAGAGAAAGTTGTTGAGTATTTTATAATTAGCTAATGCCTGCGGTTTCGTCCGCGTGGAGTTCGTGAATTGTCCCACGGGATCCCACTGCCGGGATAAAAATGATAAAAATGTGGTAATTTAAGTTATAAACTAAAAAAAAAATCAAATTAAAAAAAGTAACAAATATCCATCCATCCATCCATCCATCCTCACAAACTTTCGCATTTATAATATTAGTAGAAAGTTATAGGATGTTAAATACCTCATCATCCAAAGTAATCAATTTAAGGTTCGATTGTGATGTTAAAAATGAACATGAGTTTATTTATAACCACTTCATTTTCATGATGCAATAGAAAATGTCAAGTAAGAATAAATATTATAATATGCCTTGCAGGTTTTCTTTTCAATCACAGCATTGAAAATGTATTCGAATAGCCCGCAAACACGTGTATTGGAAATATTCAATAAAAATTTATTTATTGAACATCCAGTAACGTATTCAAGCTTCTCTGTAACGTGTATATTGCGAAGCTCCACGAACTGCCAGCATCCTAACAGACTTACTAATCATATGCAAAGTACTCGCGTCCATTTCATCTCGACGTTTACTTTTAATATATTGGCGAGTTTATGAGTTGCTCGGGTGGTCTGAGGTGGATGTGCCCTTTGAAACGCGCCCAAATATCCACGAATAGGTGAAACAAATTTTGTAAGCAGTCCCTCAAAGTGTTATTGGGCACTGTTCGCTTGAAGTCAGTCAGGACATTGGTAAGAAAAGGTAACAATGCATCTATAAAACTTATCGCTTCTCCGCGCGCTTGTTTGTGGACGAGAATGTTGCGTCAGGAATTTATGTAAAACGCCTTTGGGTGTTGGTGTATTAAGAGCTTGAAGGGAGAAAGGATATAAGTGCCTTTGTGACTGATGTGTGTTTTTTGTAAGTAGGTAAATATTTCTTTGGTGGTACTTATAAGACTTCGCATAATCTTATATTTTGAGAGCTCTTGTACTCATACGCCCGCAAATCAAGCTACTACAATCTGTCAATTTTCGTTAATAGATTTCCAACTTTACCGCAAAAGGAAATTAGGTTCAAAGTTGATACTAAAATTTGACAGTTTCGAGTTGCTTGAACTGCTGGCGTCTGTACATGGAATGTCTTCAGCCATTTTCTCTCGAATAAAAACATAAATCCTCAAAGTGGTGTGTCCGATACCGTGATGAATATTCACTTAAGCACCGGATCGTGTCATCGCCTCGTGACAAAGCTAAAGTGAATATAATAATGTAATTGAAGGTAATAAGCTGTTATTTACTCCATGCCCGCCTTTTACCGGTTACGTGATGTATCCTGCGAGGTTCTTAACGGTACACCACACTTTCATCAAGTCTAAGCCAAGTATACGTAGGTGTATCATTTATTATAATGAACATTAAGTGTTTCTGTTGATCATCTGATTTCTCTTGTCATACATGTATGATGACATGGGTTGTGTGAGTCACAACATGATTGCTGAAAGTCGTCGTTTTTGTTGTGGTTTTAGCAGCTGAAAGCCTTGAATTGTTGAACCAGAAACTGTCAATATTTTGCAAACAACCTTGAACCTAATACTTTAGGGATAAAGTTAAAAATCTATTAAAGAAATTAGACAGATTGTAGTGGCTTGATGTGCTTGGTGTCTGTACAAATACAGTATCCGCTTCCAGTAACAGAGACGACGTTCTAAAAAGCCAAAGTTTTTTTAAATAAAATTACGTGTGCTAACAGCCTGACCTAGTGGCCAGAAGAATTATGTACTTATGGTTTTTAATTATTCTGCTCACTAAGGAAAGACATATATAGGTAGTAGATATACTAGGTCATTCTTAGTCTATAAGTTTTTGCCCCTGGCTGGTCTTACTCAAGGCACACACAGGATAATCTGGTCAAGCAGAAGCCAGCCACATTGGTTGACCTGCGAGATGCCATTAAAAAAAGAACTGAGTAATTTAATGCTAAAAAAACCTGGCAATACAAACGCCACCTTTTTTCTTGTGTATGGCATCTCGCAGTTCAGTCTACAGAGACTGGCTTCTGCTTAACCGGGCTAATCCTGTGGCTGCCTAGAATTTAAGGCAGGGGAATAATAACTATAAACTAAGCGACCACGCACTAAGGGCACCCCCTGTGGGGTACAAACCTCAGCTTAGGGCGTCGCTGAGGGACAGGCTAGATCTGAGTTAGATTATTTAGGGGCTCATTTATCACTACTGGTTCAGCATCGCGGGCTAGCTCAAGCAAGGGTAGGGGGGGGTACAAACGCCACCACGCAAAATGAAAAAGAAAAACGTCCCCAACTAAGTTAAAACCGCCTCTGCACATACACGCAGAATACCAATTTTGTCTGACCTCAACATTTGCCGATGCATCCTCGGTACTTCCTCGGTAAGTATCTTGCTTCAATGTCTGTCGGTTGTCACTCGACGCCCTGAGGCCTCGCTCCACAAGTGGGTCAAGGCACATCCTTCGTCTTATAATAAACGCCCTTCGAGTGAATTTAATTATAAAATGTGTTATATTGATTGGTTTATAAGGTACGAGGAAATGGTAAACGGGATTTTCGGACGACATTTTTCGAGTTTCTTTTTAGTGTAGTAATTAAAAATATTAAATGTTATGTTTGTGTTTTATAATTTTAATTTATAATTTAAAGGATTTGTTACATTGTTACAGTGCCATGCTTTTCCTCATGACTTTTATTTTGCTCTCTGAATTATTGTGAATAAAAGATGCTATTTAACATTTATAATATAATTGTTTTTAGAAATTAGGTGTTTTGGTAAGAAACTGTGGGTAAGCTTAGAATATATTTCTGTATAAACAAATGCGCGCTTTCATTTACACTAAGGGGCAATTCAATATTATTGCGCTGTTACCCACCCTAGGCGCCAAATCAAGTGTCTTAAAAAAATATTCCATTGTATATTGCAGGAAAAGCGGCGTCAACTGTCAAGTGGAGCTTTTTAAGTCGCCATTTTCAAAGTATTCGTTTTGTTTGAAGTTTCATACTGAGACGTTTGTGAAGTCTCTTACTCTGTAGGTTTCCAATTACGTTGATTTATAAAATAACAAAATAGAACATGTAAACTCTATGGTATAAACAGTATGGTTCTTTTTACCCTTTGCATTTTCCACTTAAACATTGTGAGGTTCTGATGAATCAATAAAAAAGATATTATGCCGACGCATGTATCTCACAATCGGGATATGGTATCATAAGGGACGATTGTGACAAAGCCCGCCGGATGACTTGCGATATTCGCCATTAGGATTACGAACTAGGGTTAATATAGTTAATGACAGTCGCCCATTACAAGTTGTTAGGCAAACGACACATAACGAACCGACGCCGAAACGTATTCGCTACGCTGCGTTTACGGGACCTCTGTGACGTCAAACGTTTGGGCCATTAGCGATAATCGGTGAGCCTTGGACGAGGCATAAGTCAAACTTTCCAATTATTCGGGAAAGAAAATAGATCACTCAGTGTATTAAGCTGTGTGTTATCTGCCGTGCTTTTGTGATTTTTCGGGAAGGCAAATGAATTATCTCCGTCAACGAAGATTTTATTACTGGATATAGGAGAAATAGCGCAGTTTCTTTTAAATAAGGCGCTTTGATCACTTCCTGCCTTTTAATCTCTTTTACTGTATACAAATGCTTCATTTTATAGTTATAGAATCTTGTGATTACCTACCAACATGTACACGTACTAAATAACTTTTTAGACAATGAGTACAACTAGGCCATCATTTCGCCGTAACCAACTTCATAGAAGTTTTAAAATTTCCAGAATTTTACTTAGGTGGTGTGACTAGCCAAACGATGAGTCGTATGTAACGGGTTGCGAACGTGTTTCAATAGTCGTGGGTTAAGGATAAGTGGGTGATATATCTGATACATAAAATTATATTTAACGATATAGGTTTGGCTTAAAATTATGATACGTTTGGCCAAAACGGCCAAACGTGTCATAATTTTGATCCAAAACGGCTAAAACGGCCAAAACGGCTAATTTTGATAAAATTGAATGAAGATTTGGGCTAACGATATCGGTTAATATTTTCTGAAGTGGTAAAATTATTTTTAGTGCATGTATGCTTTGACAACTTTTTCGAGAGTTGAGTCACAATACAGGGACTACGAGAAGCAATAACGACATCTATTTATTATAGGTAAGTAGTTTTCAAATGTAAAAGTGTTTTTTAATGAAGTGTGTACCTTTTGTACTAAGGGTACATTTGGTTTCAGTATTCACCTAGCCCCTCTCTGCAAAGTACAGAGTGAAATAGTGAAATGCAGACCAAACCAATTAGCATCGACTTCATTAAGATCAATGTTACTAACGCCATCTTTTGCAGTAATCGTAAATTCAATTATCATCCATGTGCTTAATTCTTCTCTTAGATCAGAGATATTGATCATAAGTTTATCATAGCAATATGTTGATGCTTGACAAATAATATAATAACTATCGTAAGTGTCGCATAAATAACGTATTCTCCGTTTCTTCAATTCTAGGTTTTTTTGAAAAGAAAACAAGATACAGTACGGAGACACAGTTGGTATACCTACTTTGATGAAGGCCGACTAGGACATCCCTAGTTTTTTTATTGGGCTTTTTTCATAGACATAACCTATAGCGTTCCTTATGAAATCCTTTGTGTCGTTATTGCTTTTGAAATATTATAGGATGTTTGGTAAAAATAAATATTGGTAATCCGTTTTTGCTAGGTAACTATAATTTGTAGCAACGGCTGAATTGCTTTTAGACTTGCTCAATATTTATTAAAATAGTATTTAGATAAACATAGAAATAGTTCCCATATCTGGCATACAGAAAATGGAGCTTGTTAACCCTAATCCATTACATGTCTTATAAAGTACCTATTCTCTTGAACAAACAAGATTTATTAAGACTAAAAGCAACCTGCAATTTGTTCTATCGAGTTTTCCCGTTTTGGTCCCCTAGTTTCCAGTTTCAGGTAACCATATACACCGTCGTAGTTTGCTGTTCGACCTACATAAAATAACATACAAGATGCATGTGTACACTGTACATTTTCAATTAAGACCCACTTATATCATCAGCGAGGCACCTTCATTAGCATGCATATAGGTAACAATCTACCTAATTAATTGGCCAGTCCTGGCTCCGCTGAGGACGTAGATATATTTCACAGAGCTGACAAATGCGTCCGTTCCATCACATCGGATAAAATATTATTAAAACAAACAAATGAACAAAAAAGATAGCTTTTCGAAAGAGCCGAAATCAATGTGCGAGCTCTGCTACATCGCCGGATCTCAATTATCGAGCCTCAAACGTAATACATTTGACGGAATTGCGTTTTGAATTTGAACTTTATGTTTTTAAACTACAGATGAATTTGATTTGTGGGCTGTGGGGATAATAAGTACGAAAGGTCGATCAGTTTCGTGGCCGTAATTTAATGTAACAGTTAATATGACAGCGGGCATGAGCGTGCCAGCGGGTCGCCTGTGTATTATATTTATGCACTCACACCTGGAGGTCTGCCTCTCTCAAGGGTATTTTATTTTGAGTTGTTGTCTTGATACGATAGAGAACACGGTATTTATGTTGAGCCCAATAAATATGGACTATTAATTACTGATTGTGTTACAGTTCTGTTAATTCATAGTGATTAATAGCCGCGCCTTTCATGTTAACAGGTTCGGACATAGTTTGGCGTGTAGCCCGAGGTGTATAATGCGTTCCATGTTTATTCTTTTGTGTTGCTACTCAATACACTTGTTGTTTTGTGTTCAATTTGTTAGATACGGTGCTTAGTGTTGTTTAACTTCAATAAAACGTCAGCAGCTCTTTCATCTGCTTCTTCAAGTCTTTACGTAAACCAGAAACAGATTAGCGTACCTATAGCGAATCGACAGAAATTATTTTGTCACACGTAGCGTCTAGATCATTAGTTCTTGACACTATTTGACAAAATGAAATCAATAAGGAAATTGCAACATAAATTGGAAATAAATTGCGACAGCCCAAATGCACTGCATAAGATGTTAATCTGCCAATCTTGTTGTTAATAGGTAGAAATTGTTTGTACAAGTACTTTTTGCGAGAGTTAAGATTGCTCTATAGACTATAAATGATAAGGCATGTTTAAAGTAACAAACTGCATTAACGAACAATCAAATTGTAAATTGCAATTTAGCGTTGACAAATCAATATTGAGGTGAAAATAAAAACGGAGGCAAAAAGTGCAATGAACGGAAGGGGAAAGTACGTTAAACGATTTAACTTCTTTACAAATAGTCCAAATATATCTATTACTGAACTAATTCATTAACAGCCTAAATAGATCGGTTATCGATTACCTTTTAAAGAGAGCCAATAAATTAAAATGGCAAATTGATTCTCGAATTTCAACACAAGTTTTATAATAATATAACCTAAACGTTATCAATTACACTATTTTCAGCATCGTCAAACTATAAAGATATAATGTAATAAAGCTAGATGCAAAAGTATTTTAAAGTTGCGAATAAAAAATAGCGAAGTGAATTTTTAATCTGAAATTTAGCTAAAGAGCGTAAAAAAGCTATCCGCTTAAACTGTACCTAGGCAAGTAGCTCATTAGTAACACCTCTGTTTTTTAAGAAATCAGCAGTGAGCATCTGGAGGAAAACGGTAAACCACCAACCTGTTGGTCGACCTCAGCGAAATGCTTGAATAATTGGTTGTCTACGGACGGCTAATGCTGAAGCCACAGCTCCGACATCAGGGATCAGGTGTTAACATCCGTGGGGAAGTCGTGAGGAAACGAATACCTTTTCCTCGCCCACTATCATACTTTCATGCAAAAAGAAAGTTTTGCTACTTTTCGATCATTTTTTAAGGTAAAATATCGTGAGGTTATGAAGTCATCCGTGGACAGAACAACGGAATATTCTGGTGTGTTTTATGAGAAAAATGTTTTGACTTCTGAAGATATATTTTATTGATTGCCTAAAGCGAAATTCGGGGAATACTAAATCCCGATATTGCTTACTCGTCGTGAATGTTCGTCTGTTGTTGGAACTTCAGCGAATGTTATGAGTAAACACGTGTAATTTGAGATGAAATGTGAGCGGATTGATGTCTTTGTTCAAGTTCGGGAACGTTTTACGGTCTGCCGAAGGGCTGCTGACTAAACTTGCGACTTACATTGTTCAGGTTCAAATGATCGTACAAAGGTCGAGCTTGGCAGTGTCGAAGTTAACTTGGTTATGGTTACGCGTAATAATGGAAATTAGTGTAAAGGAATGTCATTGCAAATTGTACAATGTAGTATGATGATTGATGACAAATTGTATGACTATTAACATATCATAACATCACGCTTGTGATCCCCGAAGAGTTAGGCAGAGTTGTTGACATTTCGCCAGTTTTGTATAAGTCCCATGTAATTGAGAGCGAGCCATCAACCGGGCACAAAACGGGACTCCGTGGCTGCCACTGAGAAATTCCTACCATTCCACCCTCTTACAGGCAAGTAGTAAAGACACCAGTACCGTTCGATGACCATTTAGAAAAGAATAGAATAGAATATAATTTATTTGCCTACTTTTTGTTTTACAAAATATGTCTCTGTGGCCGATGGGCCGTGCAGAGGTGAATCAGCTAGCTTAATGTCCTAGTGGATCTCTGTTTGCTGTGTTCTGATATTCGTAATTTGTTAGGCTATACAAACATAAATTACGTGTTTTATTTGGTTATTTGTTTTGTGTATTTACATTATTGTTTACGTTTATTCATTTGCCAAAGTGCATTTTATATTGTATTTTTTTTTTCTTAAATATTTCTTTAAACAAACATTATATTATTATTATTATTACATTATTACGTATTATTATTATTAAAATTTTATTTTATTTATTTATTTCTATGCACATTATCATTTACATTGTTATTTTTTTTTTCTGTATACAAACATATTATTATTAAATATTAGTATTACATATTATAACGTATTATTATTTACATTTCTATAATTTATCATTTTATTTTAAGGGGACGTAGGGCCTTCGTTTTGTCGGTAGGCCACCGCCTTTATCCTTTTTTATTACGGTCATACAGTATATCACCTATTCTGTGATTAACCCTGAGGGGGTTAAACTCGCCGCGCGCCTGGTAAGCGTCCCCAGGGGATAGACCATACAGATACAAACCGGCTACATTCTGACCTCGCCGCCGGGGTCTGTCGCGACGTCCCCGTTCAACCCCCCCCCCCTGACCCTTGCTCCAGCCAGACAGCGATGCTGAGCTAGTAGTGATAAATCAGCCCCTAAATAATCTAAATCAGATCCAGCCTGTCCCCTTGCCGCCCCCCCCAACGACGCCCTAAGCCGAGGTACGTACCCCACGGGGGGTGCCCTTAGTGCGTGGTCGCTTAGTTTATAGTTATTATGCCCCTGACTGGAGGCCTTGAATTCAAGGCATCCACAGGATTAGCCCGGATCTCTATAACACTGAACTGCGAGATGCCTTAAACAAAAAAAAACATAGTTTAATTCAAAAGGTTTAATTTTGCATGGCAGAATCATAAGTCATTCTTAAAAGGTAGGTACCTATGCGTGTAACTTAATACTACCAACGCCCCTGTAAGTACCTATTACCCTGGTAAGTTGCACGTGTTCTTGTAAGAAGCTTTCCTTCCTTTGTCAGTTGGAACCGTAAGATTTTCTCCGTGTACTGAAAATGAGAGTCCCGTCTTAAAATATCCAAGTTGAATTTTGTAAAGCGAAGGAAAAATCCCAGAAAATGTTTTAAGTAAATATAATTGCTTGGGTTCATTGACATGAAAGAAGATGTTGTCCTACATACCTCTTTGAAAGTATTTCCGATATAACGTTGACTATGTTGGTATTTTTTTATGTATCGTTCCCGGTTCCCTGATTAACTCTAATTAAAACATCTGTAGATAACAGATGTCTTCATTAGAGTTAATCAGGGATTAGGAAATCTTGCTGGGCCGACGGACAAATAATTTGTTGTCAGTACTTAAAAATGGCAAACACACGAATAATGGTCTGACAAATACTAAGTAGTAAGTTATAAGGATACTTGTGATGGGGTTGGTTACCTAGCAACTTCCCATAGGATACAATTTACGATGTTGAGACATCCGACATCATTAAAAAGGAAAACATATTTCCTAGATGTACCTAAGTGATAAGTACCTGCCGGCAAAAAATGACTTAACGATCTCGTTGTCTAAAATAAACATCGATGAAATAAAAAACGAGCGGAAAAGCTTTCAAAGTAAAAATACATTTAATATTCTATTTCATCGAAGCTTTTTCCGAACCTATTATTAAAGGCTTAAAATAAGCACCTACGAGGTTGCAGGCTCACGGCTCGCTTCTTCACTCATTATTCTACTTACCTTGTTATTTACAGCGAATTTTATAAGAAGAAACAAATAAAGAAAAAGTATTTATTAAACTCACACAGGACATAATAGAAACAAAAATATAGAATTATGACAAAATTATTTAAAAAAGTAATCATGAGAAAAATAAAAAACAACCAAGTTGGTCCTGTGCAAAATAGCACATCAATAAGAGGATTCCTTGAAACTTTTGGGGCTGACTGTACTGTACAAAAACAAATGAGAATTGAATCGGTGGAGTACTTTGAGATTTAATGTCAGATACCTATGGAGCAGAATGGGAACAAATTGAGAAGTATTTCTAAATAATAATAATTCCTTGGAGTAACTTGGGAATTAATGTATGAGGTTCTTATATTTTTAATTCAAAGGAAATGGAGTACTTTGGGAATAACCCGGTCAAAAGGCTCCTATCTCAGCAACGTGCTGTGACATTTAAAAAAAGTCACAGCGCTGGTATTAGAACTTTGGGCCCTATGTTAGGAAACATAGGGCCCAAAGTGATGTCACGGTCAGTTATACGAATATAAATTTATAAGAAAATATAGTATAAAATAATACTATTAAAAAAATATATTTAATGAGTACTAAATACGGGCTGAAGAATAAAAAATATCAGAAGCCATCTTTTCAGCACCTTAATAGACATTTTCAGTTTTTTTTACGTTTTGTTATTCTATGGAAAAAAAAACGATTGGTGGACTGTGTGAAAGATGATATGGCTAGAAAGTAGGTGACTGCTGAAATGACGAGTAATAGGGAAGTATGGAAGAAGAAGACATGCGGCGCCAACCCTAAATAAATTGGGATGAGGGTAGGATAGTGATGATGGTAAGGAAATATAAGCAGGACTTGAAAGAGATTTGAGGGGCCAGTGGTTAACTAAGTAACTTTTTGCCTCTCGGAACGTACGTTACTGGCCTTCATTCGTAGATCTTTGACAGTTTATAGGTACTCAGAAACCCGAAAGTCTGACAACCAGTCTTACCAACGGGTATCGTAGTACCCATTAACTGATATATGGAGTCACATAGACAGTCGCTCCTTTTAAAGTACTGGTATTCAACAGCATCCGGTAAGACTTGAAGCCGACCGTAACGTAGGTAGGTAGGTAATTGGGAAAAGGCAAGGCAGATGATGACTTTTTTCTGTCATCTTACCATGGCAACAAATTAGGTCTGTCTACCAAATTTTACGAGTTTGTAGGTTTTCGGAAAAGTGGTTTGAGTTATTGTGTGGTGATTATTTTTGTGGGTGAAATTCACGATTATAACCTACAGCTCATTAATTCAGAATCACGCAGTATTATGGATAAACGGGCCTCCCGAGTTAACATATTTCTAATATCAACAGAACGCATGTGATGGACCGTGGAGGAACACGGGGTAGGCACATTTTGTAATTTGTAATTAATCTCATTTCCCGACTGCGCCAGAAGGTGGGTTATGTTTTTCGAGAGTATGTATGTATGTATAATTGTTTGGCATGCTCTGTGACCTGAACGGCTTGATGGATTTTAACTTGAGAGGTGTCGTTAGATTCGTATTTACTGTGAGAGTGACACTGGGTATATCAAAATAAAAAAATAATAAAAGATGGCGGATTTTTGGCGCCAAATTCAAATGTTTGGCACGCTCTGCAGCCTGAACGGCTAGATAAAGGGCTCATCATGAGGATTTTAAAATGGTATATCTAAGTAAATAAAAAGTGTAAAATAAAAAACAAATATTAAAAAAAATTAAGTAAACCCGACTGCGTAAAAAATAACTAATAACTTTAAATAAAAACTGAAAAGAAAAAAACAAGTTCAGGAAACAGGACACATATTGACTGCAACAGTCGGGACCCATTAAATAATCTAGACTAAATCATTACCATTAGTTACGTTTGACACTTAGAACAGGGAGTAGAACCTAATTAAAACTTAGTGACGAACTCAGGAAGCTCGGCAGTTCCATTACTGATCTCAGGAACAATACAATGATGGCAATACGATCACCATCTATAAATAAGGTACTATTATATTTTATTCGATATTTTACAAGAAATAACCTTTGAATTTTGCCACGTATACATGTTATGGCTCGTGGCTGTAAATCCCTGCCTAAGTCTTCGGGAATTACAGGCTTTGATTATTATTATTAAAGTCTAGGCAGGTAGGTAGGTTTTATAATACGATAACAATATAAACGAGTTGAGATCGATTATAGTCGGTGTTCATATTTTTATCCCATTATCGTAATAAAGACATCACACACATCATTTAATGGTGCTCGTACGATCATTACCATCCTTGTTTCATTACGGTGAACCGGTAATTACATAGTTGCGAAACTTTGGAGATCATTACTTACCAGAACTTTTACGTTAACGAGCATTAAAATAATCCGCCAAAGAGAAACTTTAAAAATAAAATCCATTTTTTCGTAACCACTGTGAGGCAAATGTCTAGTCTCTTACCCGACTTCTACTTTGTCGTCTTCTTTTCATTTATTTTTCCTCATGTAGCGGTCATCATCATCAGCCTATTAATGTTCCCACTGCTGGGACATAGGCCTACTCTCTATAAGAGGGAATGGGCTATAATCCACCACGCGGGCCCAGTGCGGATTGGTAGATGTCACATGTCTTCGAATTTTTTGTTCTAGGACGTGCCGGTTTCCTCACGATGTTTTCCTTCACCGTTTTGAGAGCAGTGGTGATGAAATAAATTACACAAAGTAATGCGCCTGTCTGGGTTCGAACCCACGACTTATTGTTCGTAAGTCGGGGCCGCCACCACTGGGCCACCGCTGCTATCATGTAGCGGTACTGAAGCCCAAAGGTATCTTTTTCTCATTGGTCATGTAGAGAATGCTAGGAGTAGAGGAGTTAACAGACATGGCAAAGGAGGTTACAGGAATGACCTAAAAGAAGGTCGTTCATTTGGCATAGGGCAGAGCAGTCTGGAAAGCTAAAGGCACGGTTGCAGCAGTGGCTGAGCGATTGACTGCTGCGTTGCGTGTTGCGGGGATCCCCGCACGGAACAAATATTTGTATGGCCTATAGATATTTGTTCCGGGTCTAGCTGTTTGTGTAAATGAGTTTTAAACGCACCCAAAACACAGGGGGTTTAAAATGGCCGCTTTAGCAGAATCATAATAGGATAAAAATATGAATTACGTTACAATTCGTAAAAATGCTCATAAAAGACAATTTATAACAACATATACAACCATTTGTTCTATAATTTAAACATTTTACCTTTGTGTGTTTTGTCCTGGCGGGCATATTTTATAACGAGGGACTAAACGAAGCCATAATATACCAGAGGTGGTTTGACTCCCGAGCTTGCGAGGGAGTCAATGAAACCGAGGGTATATTAAGTTGGCGTTTAGTCTCGAGGTGCAAACTGTACTTTTCACTTTGAGTGCGAGAAAAATAGTCAATTTAATACAAAAACATTAATTATTGCTCCAGTCCATAGAACTTTCGTAAGTATTTAGGTAAATCTTGGGCGGCAGAAGATTATCTGTTATGTCTTTTGCTCTTTGCTTGACGTTAAACTCTTCACTGACACTGGACATTCTTAATAAATTTATATAAAACCGAACAAATTTACAATGGACAAAAATTAAGAAATTTTCGCGGTCAGTTTTTTCGTCTAAACCAGTCACAGATTAACAATTTAAAACGCATGGCGCCACCTTCCTTGCGGAAAAACCATGGAACTAAAACTCTCAACATTTTCGCAATGAAGATGGTCCACACTCCACAGATAATAGTAGAATATTAACTGGCTGCTTGAGTTTGTCTATGTCACATGAAGGAAATTAAAAAACGAATTACTTTTTACTCCCTAGGGACTAAAGTGGTCACTTTACTTCGTATATTGGCGTAATTTTAGAGCATGAGAAGTGAAAAATGTTTTTTCACCACTCCCGCACGAAAGAAGTGTCTTTCCTCTACGAAAACAGTGAGGAAAGTTGGTTTTTCCTCACTGTTTGAACAGTGAGGAAAGTAATGATCCCGTTCAGAAACTAACCTTGCCTGATTTTTTTATGTTAAGTTTTAAAGATATTTTAAAAAATAAATAAATTTATGCTTAGAATGAAAATATTTATAAGTTAAGATTAATGTTTTTATAAAATTTATCAAATTATTGTAAGTGTATAAGTTCAGAAACATTAAAAAAGTTTAATAAAATATTGAAAAAATTACATCGTCAAATTTAGGATCATAATTTTTGAACGCACTCAAAAAAAGAAGCCTGTGAAAGAAGTACATTAGAAGCGCGAAAATTCTAAGTTTTGATTACTTACTAAAAAAAATGAGTTATTCTAGTGAGGAAGATTTAAGTTTAACTCCTAACTCCTTGTTTCAAATGCCGAACTAAGTTTTTTGCCCAAAAAATCGAAGGAAAGATATCTTAAAACGTTCGATACCTTCAGTCAATGGAGACTTTAAAAAAATGCGAAAACTTTCTCCGAAACGGTTTTGCTGTCTTATTTCATGGAAATTTCAAACACGAAGCAACCCAGTACATTGTGGAGTATTTATTCTATGATAAAATTAGTATTGGTAACGAAACATAACATAAATATAAAAGAATATCATAAGCTGATTTCATTTCTTAAAATACAGTCTTCTGGGTTCAAAAGCAAGAAATCAAAAGTTTTTACGGCAAATCAAGTTGAGAAATTTTTAAACGATGCCCCAGATGATACTTTTCTCGGATTAAAAGTAAGTTTAAGTTTAATATTTTGTATTTCCTACAATTTTTCACCCTGGTTAAAATAACTTGCTTGGCTTTTGCTAGTTCTGGCAAAAAATCACAGATGACGCTGATTTAATTATTTTGCTATACTTATTACAAATTTATTTACCTATGATGGCTGAATACTTTCTTGCTGGGAGTGGTGAAAAGTTTTGTATGCAACATGTGAGCAAGTTCATTAGCTATTCGTTTTGTTGAGTCTTTCGCTTACTCAGGATTGAAATTTATAATCACTCGCTGCGCTCGTGATTCTATTTTTCCAATCCTTCGCTCGCTCAAGACTCTAAATCAAAACTCATAGGAAAAACGAACTTTCCTCACATGTTGGATAAATAACTATTTCTTTCTTTTTTTAATATTAACTGTGTTTGTGACCATTTTAAAATTATAACGCAATTCATATTATTATCCTACTACGATTCTGCCATTATATATTATAAAGTGGCCATTTTACACCCCAGGCCTCTTATTCACAACGCTTCGATTGGATTTTAAAAAAAAAAAATCGAATCGAAGCGTTGTGAATAGCTATGCAGGAGAAATTCAAAGCGTAGGGCAACGTTTAATAAAAAAAAAAAACAGAAAAAAACGATTGTTAAAACAATTGAAGAGTAGAACATGAATTTTGAACTTAGTTTGACCACTGCTGAACATAAGCTTTCTGCACTCCTGGTAGCGGAAATCAAGCCCACAGTAGATATAGTAAATATTATACGTATTCCATCTTCATATTACTAACTGGTCTAAAAATAAGGAAGTGCCATGTAATAAATTGCTACAGGATCGATCGTTCCCCTATCGGATTGCATATTCATTGGCTAAATATATGGGTGCCTCGGGGATACCACGCCATGCGTTAAAATAAATACCCTCTCACTATTTATTGAGTGAGAGTTGCGACTTCAAAATGTAACTCACTACTGAGGATTATTACAACATTACATAACAACACATCTGTTTTCCCCAAAGGGTGCAATGTGCACGTCTTTCTTCATAGTTCTCACATATATGCATAATCTCAACATGAAAGATGTTATTAAGATTTTGTAACAATATTTTGATTTAAAAGAGTGAGAGTTTCTTGCCCGTTCTTCTGCGTAGAGATCTACGCTACGGAATGGGCAACTACAGTACTTTCTTAAGTTATTATGCCTTGTGTTTGTGACTGTAGCTTTGCTTTTTTTGTATTTTTGACATTTAAAAGTGCCGTAATGGTCTAATTGAAATAAATAGTTTGGGTAAAGCAGAGGCGTATATAAATGCAGGCATAAACCCACATGTTGCCAAATGTCCAAATTTCCATGAACTACCGAGTTCACTGACAGTCGACAACATTTCAACCTTATAACTTAGGGCACAGTAAAAATATAAGCAGTAGGTTGACTTCAAAGACGACCCGAATGACGCGGCGGTAGTGAGGCTGCCTTACGTTTTTAGGGTCCCGGGTTGTATGATGTTTGTGTGATGAGCATGGACATTTGTTTCCGAGTCATGGATAATAAGTACCTATGTATTTACAAACAAAAAGTATCTATGTAGTATACCAACTATCTGGTGTCCACGACACAAGCCTCATTGCTTAGTGTGGCACTAGACGCCGCTGCGTGATGTAAAAAAAAAAGAAAGGCTGACGTAATTAACCGAGCACCCCTTCCCCCACCCGTAAGAATACTTCAAGGTGCGAACAGACTGATAGTCGCTTGCGCCTCGACATTTTCTTAACGATAAACCACACAGTATACCCGATAGTATAGTAACTTGCCCTCTGATCGACAGTAGGCATTGAATTCAAGGACGCGTCCGAGTCACACTGCTGCTTATCTTTTTACTGTGCTTAGGGTGAGAAGTGGCAGACCGTCAGTGAACTCGGGAGTACATACATAGGTAATAGGAGGCGAGCATATTGGCATGAAATGTGTTTGCACTAGTTAGTTTAACTTTTTCTTTACGTATTTTTAATTCCCCTGAAAATCGAAAATCTCAATAATCATCATCATTGGAAACGCCTTAACTGTTATACGTAGTCCAAGACCATGCTGGACACTATCTAGATGGACGTGACTTATACGTCATTTAATAATGCCCAGAGCGATAAACAAACCATGAGGCAAATGTGGCTATTTTAATCGACCCTACAAACTGTAATTTGGCAAGACTATTTGGTAGAAATTGTTTCTGGTTGACAGATATTTGTACTTTCAAATCTGACAACCAGTCTTACCAAGGCGTATCGTATTATCCGGTACAAACTTGGTTGTGGAGGTCAGATAGGCAGTCACTTCATGTAAAATACTGGCATTCAGCTGCATCCGATTAGATTGGAAGCCGAATCCAATATAGTATGGTTAAGGCAGATGATGATGATGACGAACTCTATCTAGAAGATAGCTTCTTCGCACTTAAATACTTCCTCTGATGCAGTCTTTCAAAAGCAGCTTTTGCTGCTACTTACAAAAGACACGTTTTTCTCTCTCGGCACTGCACCTGTATAGAATGCCCTGACGAAATCTTTCGGTTAGATAGCTTCTTCGCACTTAAATACTTTCACTGAAGCAGTCTTTTAAAAGACTCCTTTTTACTATCAGCAGTTACTGCACCAGAAAACGAAATACACAACTTAAAAACGTATCTGTAAAAGTAAAACTTTCAAGTCTTTCACACGGCTGCGTTTGCTACGAGTCGTCTTTGAGTGCCAACAATATCTCAAAGCATAGAAAATTACGCAGATACGTCTACCTACCTTTAATCCTGAATGTACACAACTCCTTTCAAACCTCAGCCGAATTTAATATTTTCTCCCTTTGATGTTACTAAAAATATTATGTTTGTGAAGAAAATCTTCTTAAAATTGAGAGTTTGAGGTTAATTAACTTGTTCTCAGAATCTGCTGGAAGAAAACAAAGTATTTTGTAGTTATAATTACATTTGAATAATTATGTTTCAAAATGAAAATAAAATAATGAAGCTTTTCTGAAAAAAATCTTTTTTTTCTGTTGAATAGTATTTTTACGTTTATCTAGGGCCTAGGTGAACCTTATCATCTGCCTAGTCTTTTCCCAAGTATGTCTGGGTCAGCTTCCAGTCTAAGCGGATTCAGCTGAATACTAGTATTTTACATGGAGCCTATCTGACCTCCACAACCCTGCTGGGAATGCAGGGACCATAAACTGGGACCAACGGCTTAACGTGCTTTCCGACGTGACGTAACGTGCACGGAGGAAACTCGGTATGTAATGGGTACTTACTTACAAAGACCAAAGACCAATCTAGGCAAGCGCGGTTTAACCTGACTCGAGTGGGTGTTATTAATTAGCCACGAGTTCCTTCTAGAGCTTACCTAGGTGTACCTATTCCTGATCATTCTTCTGTCCTCATCCCAATTTATTTAGGGTCGACGCAGCAAGTCTTCTCTTTCTATGCTTCTTTTTTAGTCTTCATTGATGAAGGATGAAGGTGACGGTCTGGCTCGCTGATTGATTCTTTTTTTTGGTTTTAGATTGATTGTTTGTTTTTTTTTTATTATGAAATTGTATTATGTGAATGTCTTGTTATTTATTTTGTAATTCGATTACTTCTAATTTATGAATTAGATTATTTACTGATAATATTTTAATTTACTTTTAAGTTTTTGTGATTTGTTTTCATTGAATTGTAATTGTATTGTGATATTTGTGATTTTATTTAATTAACTATGTAACTTTTTTTATATGGATGATTAATAATCTGAAATAAACGTTTTATAATAATAATTATAATTGATCTTTCACACTCCATCCATTGTTTCTCTGGTCGTCTCCTACTCCTCCTCTCCTCTCTCCTCTTATAGCCATCCAAATTCAGACTCAAAACTTTATTCACAACATTTTCCTCATTCCTCCTAAGTGCACCTGAAATATCTAAGAGGATTAGATATATAATATGAAGTACCTAAGCGCGTGCAGAAATATTAAAATTAATGTTCAATTGGAATATAATGTTATGCAAGTACAGTACTAAGAAAGCTTTGTATATTATTATGGTAGTGCATAAACGCAGTCAAGCCTTAAGCAATTTATGCTAAGTGTCGTAAAATAACTAAGTAAGCCCTTAAATTCGGAGTAATATAGAGGTAATTAGTTCATTTAAATGGTGTTATTTCAGATGCTAGAAGTATAACATTATTATATATTAAATTGGTGTCATTTTTTTAATGATGTACTTCAGGGGTAAATTATGTTAAAAAAATACCAATGCATATAAGTACGCAGCAACTTTCATTACAGCTTAAATTTTTTCTTGAACAGTCTGTTCTGTTCACATATTCGCTGAATAAGCATCCGAAAGAAGATTTTCATCGAGTATCTGTCCTTGACATTCATTGCGCTACGTATCTTGGATCGTCTTTAAGTCCTTAGAAAGTCAGTTTTTCTGGATCAAGCACGTCCCATGTTTCAAGGTTCACAGCTTGTCAAAGACTTGTTCAATTCAAAGGGCAGAAGGATATTAAAATCTTTTTTTACTTACCGTTCATAACTACTATGCATCGACATTTTGTAAAAAAGATTAAGTACTGCCATGACGTGACGGAGGAAGTTTTTCTGACAGCATTTCCTTTCCGTCCTTAATAACTACATCATCTATACTATCTGCATGATTCGTCTGTGCCGTTTAGGATCTTCTAGCTATGATTGGATATTTATTGGTGATGACTTTCAGAAAGATCAGGTGCGTAGTACCTACTTGTCACCGGCGGCGTGCGTGTATGATCAGGACAAAACAAAAGAAGTATGCTTGCTTACATTCTGCGAATTGGACATTTTTCTACAGCTGGACATTTTGCGAATTGGACATTCTGCTCCTAAACGGTAAGATCTCATCATCTTATCCCATGCGAAAAAGGCTCAAGTATTATGACTTTTAATGGATTTTCCTGGAAGCAAAAGACGACGATTTTTACATTAGTTTAGTCTCAAACATTTTAAAATCACACTGCAAACTACATCCGACCAACACGTAAGTAACACGATGATTAACACAATAATAAAAGACAAAAAGTTTAACTAATGTCTATTAAACACTAGTTGTTAAATATCAACATTTTTTCTCACGAACATAACATTTTACATAACAAAACTATTGTATTCCCACAGGACTTAATTAGGTGCCAAAACCCGGACACGCGTAAACGGCGTCAATTAATGGGCAATTAACTCAATTAACGCCTAGACAAGCGTCAATAGGATCAGCATAATACCGGCGAAGTATCGGTGGGCAATAAAGAAATCAATCAGTGGATTAGGTATTTCAAATCAATAAAATCAGAAAAGGCCATAATATTGGATATTCATAACGATGTAGACGTGCTGGATGTGGCCGCACAGCTGTTGTGACAACAGTGTTGCTGAGTTGAGGTCGGGTTTTTTAAAATACTTTTAAGTAGAAGTAACTTTTTAGTCGTCATCATCATCATCATCAGCTTATTAATGTTCCCACTGCTGGGACACAGGCCTCCTCTCAATGTGAGGGAATGGGCTATAATCCACCACGCGGGCCCAGTTGCCAGCCCATGTCTTGGATTTTTTTTGGTAAGAAGGTTTTTTTATGGGATTAAGAAAACGGATTTATCAGAATCGTGGTGATTTTACTGTCGTCATAATGATTGCTCCTAAACCGTACAAAGAAATCAGTAAAACTTTACCACGTTTTCAACTGTTACCTACAAATAAAACAGACAGGTATTTTTTAAGGTGGTTGGAATAAACTACAGGACGCCATCTGGCATGTTTCTTAATAACCAAGTTATAACTCACTAGCACTTCGCTCGCGACTTCGTCCGCAAAAATTGTGATAGATCTTCTAATATGGATAACGAATAATGTAGCTTTCTGGCAGTGAAAGAATTTTTAGAATTGGATTGGATTGGCTAAATTTTACCTCTATAAAATATTATTATTTCTAAACTTTGCTTCATAGTATCCTCTAACCACGCTCAAGCCACATCTAGTAAGCTTATACAAAACTCCGGTCGCTTTTTTAGTTCTCATGGGAGTATAATATGCGAGGCGGCTCGTATGATACAGAGTGGGGGGAGCGCGGGTGGAGGGGGACGGTGCGTTTGATGCCGACAGCACAGGTGTGATGCGCGCCCGATGCGGTCCCGCTGACTGGAGGCTGATGCCACCAAAGTGGTGTTAGCTTATTAATCGCCACTTTTATTATGGAGGTTAAGATTGCACGTGGTGTTTAAAGTCTGCTGAGGTTTTGAGAGTATTTGTGATTTAAGATGGTTAAACCATGTTAGCATGCAGCTATGTTGGCTCAAGCTTTAAATAAGAACTGGTTAAGTGGCATGTTGAGTTTGATGTTAATCTTTGTGTAGATTACAACACACAATAGGTACGTACAAAAACAGACAGAAGGTTGACTTACGATAGGATTAGTTACTTACAGTAGCTGGCAATACTAGAGATTTGATTACATAACTTTGTGTGTCACGATTTCACGAACCATGACTACCTTAGATTTCTGAGTCGTAGGTATTAGATAATCTTCCGTAATATTCAATAAAAAACATTTGTGGTAATCGGACAAAGCACTTACACAAAAATCATTAACTTATGTTATTTAGCGTATAAATGCGTTTTCATTTTTTGATGTACCAAAAAATTGCTAGTTAAACTAAGGTTAACCAACACCACGGTGCAACCAACCCAATAAGGTTCACGCGGGTCAGATAATTATAATACTGAGCATTATTTCGCTGTAGTTATGTTGATACTTAAACGAATTGTTACTTTTTTTTAATACCTAGTTCTTATCATATCACTCTGACTGAGACGGTTCATTCTTTAAACAATCGATAACTGATCCTAGAGGTGACCGCACAACGAAGGGCGATAAAAGAACTGTTATTATTTCTAGATAATTGTGAGATGCGATTCTTCACTTAATTATTTAATTCGAGTAATAAACGAGGTTCGATTGTTATAGTCATATAGCACGGCATAAGAACTTTGTGGCGTTCCATCGTTCCGAATCGTTCTGATGGTTCCCGTTAATTTAATGGGATACCTTAATGTGTGGTCGACACGACTGGGTTTTGGAACAATTTATGTGTTAATAGAATTCTCAAAGTTATCCAACTTGTGTAAGGATATTGTGTGAAGAAGGCACTTAAATTATGAATGAATGTTCCTATAAGAATTTTGAGGATATTTCTATTAAAATATGTTGGTAAATCAACTTTAGCTGGTAAATCAACTTTAATAACTCAATTTGTCATGAAATAATCCGTATTATTTCATGACAAATTGAGTTATTAAAGTTGATTTACCAACATCAATATGTATGAAGATTTTTTTTTATTTTCTGTATTCATCCTGAATAGTTACTATCGATCAAACTCCAAAAATATTGTCATGTTATGTATTTTGTGTACGTATGTACATAAATAACATAACGTCACGCCTGTAACCCCTGAAGGGGAGGAGGTGTACCTATTAGTACCTACACCTATATTTCTCCAGTTATGTTTCAGTCCCATCTAGTAGGGGGCGAGCCTAACCTAACAAAACATAAGTAAATATTTAGTGATATATGCAACCAGGTATCTCAGTATCGTAATATTACCGCATAATTAGATTATAATAATGTATCCTGATTAAAGTTTGATGTCAAAGCATAAATATAAACAGAAATGTGAACCAATAGCTGTTTCATATTGACAAAAACCTAACCATGCAGGCTCAACTCTGAGTTAATTATTTTTTTTTGCAAAAGACCTCTCAAGATTTGCGCACTGTACTGGAACATGTTAGAAAAGAAACACAAGCGAACAGACAAATCCTATTCCGGACCACTCGAGTGAAAGCAAAACCCGTGAAAACAACATGTATTGTGACGTTAATAGGATAATCCGACTTAAAAGCGTCATGTTGACATTCTAATTCTCACTCTAGGGTAGTAAAGTAAGATATCAATAGAAAAAGAAAGTGTTAAACAATGATAGGGGATGATAAGACCACCAGTTGTGACACAAAATTGGCAAAATATTTTGCTGTTGTTTGTTGTCAACTAATCTTTTCTTTCTTTATTTAATAAAAGATTAGAGAGGATTATTGTTGACAGTGCTCGAATGTAGGATTTTGTTATAGAAATATTAGTGAGAGTTTCTAGTTCTGGGAAATATTGTGTCCTTCATAAAGGACCGTTTGATCCCTTCGACGGTAAATAGGTTATATTTCGGTCATTTACTTGAGGCTTGACAAATAAGTGACGTTCTGTTAAGGGTTTATTTAATAATCCAATTGTAGAGTTTAGTTAAGTTATTTAAGTATCAGCATGAGGCTTAAATTAATTTCTTTTGATTTTGGCATCAATATACAGGGTGTAAACCACCTCATCACGAAGCCGTCAACCAAGCATTATGTATATTAAACTAAGTAACTTTACGCAAAAATTATTGCTGGGAAACAAGTTTTTTTTTTGAGGTTAAAAATCATGTTTTGTGGTAGAACTCAATGTAACGCACTCAAAACATTGTGCTGATCGTGCGGGGGTTGTGGAGGTGGTTAAAGAAAAATCTTATATTAAAAAATTGTATTTAAAAAAATCTGGTCAAAAAGTTTGAACTTTGACCCCCAATATCTCCGTAACTAGAAGGTTCCCAGGTATGGTGAAGAACAAAAAAATGATCGCAATGACGGGGAAAACAAGTGCCTTTCGGCTTCGTTAAGAGGTGTTTTACACCCTTTAGTTATAAATAACATAACATATCATCAGAGGTGTACCTAATAGTACACACATATTTCGCTCGTTACGTATAAGTCCTATTCAATAGGAGGCGAGCCTATTGCCATCAACCGGTCACAAATCCAGGCACCGTGGCTGCTCCAGAGATATAGTCCTTTTCTTATGAAATTGTGTACGAGTCTTACTGGATGCAGCGTAATATCAGTATTTTACATGGAGCGACTGCCTATCTGACCTCCACAACCCAATGGGTCCAAGACTGGGTAATACGATACCCCTTGGTAAGACTGGTTGTCAGACTATCAGGCCACTGACTACCTGCAACGACCTTCAAAGATCTACAAATAACAGCTGAGACCAACAGCTTAATGTGCTTTCCGAGGTGCGGAGGAAGATCGGTGTGTAATGGGCGGTCACCCATCCACGGACCCACCTAGGTAAACGCGGCTTAACCGGAAGGTCGACCCGAGCGGCTGTTATTATTATTTAGCCACGAGGTTTTCCATGGAGTTGCCAGTAAAATAATGCCATTAATTTCCGTAGTTTACATACTAACTTCAAAATAAAGGGTGTAAAAAGACACTTTACGAAGCCGAAAGGCACTTGTTCTCCCCGTCATTGCGATCAATTTTTTGTTCTAGAGTTCTAGACCATACCTAAACCATTCTAAAACCTTTCTAGTTACGGAGGTAATGGGGGTCAAAGTTCCAATTTTTTCACAAGTTTTTTTTTTTAATACGTCTTTTTAATGTAAGATTTTTACCACCTCTTTTTCTCTTTTTTTAACACCTCCACGACCCCCGTACTATTTAATCCATCCATCAGCACAATGTTTTAAATGCGTTACATTGAGTTCTTCCGTAAAACGTGTTTTTCACCCCAAAAAAAAAGTCGTTTCCCAGCAATAATTTTTGTGTAAAGTTGCTTAGTTTGATGTATGTACATAATGTTTGGTTGACGGCTTCGTGAAGAGTCTTTTTACATCCTGTAAACCCGCTAACATTCTTGTAGCTAATAAAATACGAAAGAACAAGGCTCTTGTTATTTACAAAGACAGTGACGAGTGCAGGGTTCAATGAATGCGTGCTCATGCATGGAATAATTAATACGTAGCCATCGGTAAAGTGTCAGGGCGAAACGGCGTCGAAAACAAATATATGAATATTTAATGAGACGATATATCTCCACGTCGAGATGTTGTTGTTATGTGAGGAATTTATCAGTTTTTCGATATATTTATTTTATACCTATCAATTGGGATGTTTACCACAATAATGTGGAGGCCGTTCCATTTTTAGATCTAGAGTCTTTTGTTTCAATTAAAGTGAAGATGAACTTTGCAAAATTGTATCCCTACTTTTGAGAGAGAGGTGTGCTGCAACTATGAACATTAGGTATAAAAATTTTTACTGGGTGTAAATTTACTTGTTTTATATTTTATGTTGTTGTATTTTGTGACTTATAGCATCGTAGAATCTTTAATATTATTTTAATAGGTGGTAAATAATTATAATAAATAATGTTGAAAAGAAAAAAGAGGAGAAGATCAAATGGAAGGAATTGGGGAAGGCCTTTGTCCAGCATTGCGACAGTAAAGGCTGATAATGTTGAGAGAAAGTGACTAAAGAAATTGTAACTGTCATCTGCCTACCCTTTTCCAAGTACGTTGGGTTTGGCTTCCAGTCTAACCAAATACTAAGACTTTAGAGTAGTTACTGTTAACAAGAATTACATAATTTTCTGAAGTAAAAACTTTCAGCTAAGTACAAGTTTCCTTTGTACAAAGTTAAAATTAAAATGTCCTTTTTGTTTTATTCTCCCTATTCGTTGCCTCTTCGGGAAACTGCAAAGTGATTTTATGCTCTATTTGGTAGAGAGCTAATTTTTCACAGGGTGTACAGTCACAAGCACTTATACAGGGCCGGATGGCCGGCAGGGTCATCACGAAGCCGTCAACCAAGCATTCTGTATATCAAACTAAGTAACTTTACGCAAAAATTATTGCTGGGAAACAAGTATTTTTTTGAGGTTAAAAATCATGTTTTGTGGTAGAACTCAATGTAACGCACTCAAAACATTGTGCTGATCGATGGATTTAATAGTACGGGGGTCGTGGAGGTGGTTAAAGAAAAATCTTACATTAAAAACTTGTATTTAAAAAACTCTTGTTAAAAAGTTGGAACTTTGATTCCCAATATCTCCGTAACTAGAAGGTTCCCAGGGCTCGACAGAGATAACGACAAAATCACTAACTTTTGATTGTTAATTGCTAACAAATAAATTCAGTTACAATAATGATGCTTGCGAGTAACGCAAGTCTCTACATCAAAGATGCGTCCAGAATCGGCGATCGAAAGTTAGCGATTTTGTCGTAATCTCTGTCGAGACTGCGCCGGCCCTGGTATGGTGTAGAACCAAAAAAAATGATCGCAATGACGGGGAGAACAAGTGCCTTTCGGTTTCGTTAAGAGGTTTTTTACACCCTTTCTAAATATACCCTTTAAAATCACTTTTATAAGTTCCTGTGTACCTACACGCAGGAACTTATAAAAGGGATTTTGTCCTACCGTATTGATTAATGTTTTAGACTTTTACTAACATAATATTTTAGAAACTATTTAAGAGTAAAGGAAGGCCAAAGAAACGATGGATGGACTGTGTGAAAGATGACATGGCGAGAAAGAAGGTGTATGATGAGATGACGAGTAATAGAGAAGTATGGAAGAAGAACCCATGCTGCGCCGACCACAAATAAAGGATACTGGCAGAAGAATGTTGATAATTTTTTTATGAAATCTACATAATTTAAAAAAAAAATTGATACCGTTAATTTACAAGAAAATCGCTTTAGAATTTTACAGCGTGTATACATAGATATTAATGCCCGTGACTGTACTTGGAAGTGCTCGCAAATATTCAGCTTGCACAATGTCCCTGCATATTTTAGCCCGCGCTGCAAAGTATGGAACTTGCAGAACGTGCAGCCGACAGGAAAATGGAATTTTGGTAGAGATGCTGTCGCTATTTGTAACATTCATTTCGTCGTTAATGAATATTTCAGGAATTCATTTGCTGAATTATGTTTTCAGTGAAATACGTTGGAGATCATTTTGGTGTAGGAATTGTGTTTAATTACCTGCGTAACTTTAAAGATTAATAATGTTGTAGAATGTTCTGTGTGATGAAGAAGCTTGGTTTCTAGCTTGGTTACGAATTAATTGACTGCCTTGTTGGCAAGTGGTCGCAAGCGTGACTGCTGAGCATGGGGTCCTGGGTTCGATTCCCGGGTCGGGCTAATTGTGATTGGGTTTTTCCATCAGGAATTTCTCAGTAGCAAGTCACTGAGCCTGGAATTGTGCTCGGTTAATGGCAATTGGCTCGCCCCCTGTTACATGGAACTTAATCCCTCGTATGCCGTAATTATAGACACAATTAAAAAGCCATTGTGTCTCGCGTAGATCTACGTTCGTAGATACGAAGGGTAAAACATGAGTGGCGAAAAGTGGGTGTGAAAGAGTTGTAAATCGTGATCTTTTGTTTTTTGATGACAAGTAGGAACAGTGACGAGTCGGGCATAACTCGTAGGTACTATTAGGTGCACATCAGCTCACCCTTCGGGGATTACAGGCGTTATGTTATGTTAAGAATTAAATTAAACAGTTTTTTTTCTCCCTGTTTAATTTTAGCTTTTGACAGTTTTAAATGTAGTGCTTTTTAATTTCTTAAGTAGATACTTTTCTAAGTTGGTCGTCAGTTAGATTGATTATGTACTAAAACATACGCTCGTGAAAGATACAATTATCGTGGAAATTGCCTGTGAAAAATAACTCACGGACTAAGTAATTATTTTTATTATAAGTTGTAGCAAGTCTATTGCGTAAAGGTTATTTGATGATATAAATAAGATTGGCAAAAGCAAAGTGATGCTTCTTTCATAAAAAGTATTACGAAATAATAAACAAAAACTACAAATTAACAATAGCGCATATGTAATATCGTCATATACATCGAAGTGTAGACGTCACACCATACTCGTTTTATGAGCTGTTTTAGGCGAGCAAGTAGCGAGTTAATATCGCGCCTCGGGCGTTGATCATTTTTTGCGGGTGCACCCGAATCAACCACCTTGGGCTCAACAAATGTGTGGGCAATCCAGTAATTTATTTTTTTAGCCAATAAATTACTCATACGTCAAAACTTGGGACGTGGCCGGCCGGCGCGAGCGCACCGAGTGATATATTGGCCCTTGTCACAGCACTCTACCTTTTCCTAACAATTTTAATATGAAGGTCGATTAATAAATTGCTCATTTCGGGATGGACCGTTTTACTAATGAGTCGGCGTAGACTTGTGGATGAGACACCCGGCACATTTGTTATTATTGTTCCCTACTTTTGACAAAGAAATGTTTACCAATTCAAAAAAAAAAACAAAGATGAGATGAGAAACAAGGTTAGTGAAGTCTCACAAACTACCAGGACTCCAGAATCATAAAGAAGCATTTTCTACATTGCACATGATAAACGAAATGTACACGGATTGATTATGAGATTTCCTATTAAAAATAAATAAAATACCTCCTTTATGGTTCTGCGCTCCTGGTAGTTGGTAGATAAATAAAAAATAGAAAACCAATAAACCCGTAGTCAAATTATACAATCACACCCGTGGTCCCTGTGGGATATGATATGCTGTTATTATGGATTTGTATTTTCTATCGATATATTCAGAAGTCCAGGAAACAATCCCTAATGGCATGGAACCACGGGTAATTCAAATTACCCATGGACCCGGTGATGGGTCGACCCACCGGGACCACGGGTAACCATTCCATTCTTTCTATATTTTGACCAGATACGGAATGTATGGAGGAGCTTGTGGTTAAATAATAAGAGCCGCTTGGGTCGATTTTCAGGTTAAGTAGCGCTTGCCTAGGCTGATGGTCCTTAGCTGGGTGACCACATAACGAGTTCCCTCTGTGCCTCGTAAAGCACGTAAAGCCGTTGGTCCCAGCTGTCATTTGTAGCTCTTTGATAGACGTTACAGGAAATCAGTCGCCTGAGTATCGTATAACCCAAACTGGGTTGTGAAGATAAGATAGGCAGTCACTCCAAATAAAATACTGGTATTCAGATGCATTCGGTTAGACTGGAGCCGACCCCAACATAGTTAGGAAAACGCTAGGCCAGGTGATGATGGCAGATGATGACGGAATGCATCCCCGTATGGAGGGTCGCGACAAATTGACATGCTATCAGCGTTATAGGAGATGGAAAGGTCCAAACGTATTGGATTGACACAAACAACAGAAAAGTTTAAGAATATCAGTCTCGTTAAAATTCGTTGTAAAGTAATTAGAAAAATAATTTAAAAAAATATATATATATACACTCGAGAGCAATGAATCCGGGTCACTTAAAGAATCCTAAAAATCTCGGAAACTAACAATGCTAGGTTAATGCAATAAATTATATTTAATAGACAATGTAATACTCCTTAAATGAAGGTATTAAAACTTCTTAGTTATTGTATAGTTATATCATAAAAAAAATCAAATTTGAAAAAGGGCCACTTTCGAAGATGGAACTACGAAATTACAGCATTTGGTTTTGCTTTTGTTTGTAATCTGTCATTTATGTGGGTACCTAAACCATGTTGATAGTGCTCTATATTCATTATTCAAGCTGAAATTATGTCGCTTACGCCTGAAGAATGCACCAGAATACTTACAATGCTGGAAACCGGCCGGAGTCAGCGCGATACAGCCAGGACTGTCGGTGTGTCGCTGTCAACAGTACAAAGAGTTCTCCGACGTTACGAAGAAACTGGTTCTAACCTACGCAGACCAGGAACGGGCAGAACCAGGTGTACCACAGCACGAGAAGACCGATACTTGGTGAACACCATGCTTCGAAATCGCTTTCTCACAGGAACTGAACTCACAAATCAGTTTCGACGCCTCGGAGGAAGTAACCCAAGTGCATGGACAGTAAGACGTCGGCTTGCTGAATCTAACTTAAAACCCCTTAGACCTGCAAACGGCCCTAAACTGGAGCGTGGGCATCGTATTTCAAGACTAAGATATGCCCAGAGCCACGTAAATTGGAGTATTGAAGATTGGTCAAAAGTTATGTTCTCCGACGAATCAAAATTTATGCTCTACAAGCACGATGGAAGACACAGAGTGTATCGAAGACCAGGGGAAAGATTCAAGCAAGCATGCATCGAAGAAAAAGTAGCCTACGGTGGTGGGTCTGTACTTGTGTGGGCCGGAATTTCTTCTGAAAGTCGCACAGAGCTGGTGATCATAGAAAACGGCTCTTTAACTAGCGTAAGATATGTGGAAGAAATCCTCAATGATCACGTTGGTCCATTTATGGTCAATTTAGGTGAGGATGCTATATTTATGCATGACAATGCCCGACCTCATACAGGTAGGATTGTGAATGACTACCTTCAAGAGATGAACATTACTCGTATGGAGTGGCCAGCGCGCAGCCCGGATATCAACCCGATCGAGCATGCTTGGGACGAGCTAGGCAGATGCGTAGAACAACGAAACCCTCCCCCAATCACGCTTCGTGAGCTCAAAATTGCTCTCACAGAGGAATGGGAGAATATTCCCCAAAATCGTATAAGGAACTTGGTGTACAGCATGCCAAACCGCGTAAACGCAGTAATGGAAGCACGAGGAGGCAATACGAAGTATTAAAATTCAAGAAAATCGTAATAAAGTTCAAAAATTTCATGTTTCCTATTTTTGTTTTAAGGAGAGATCAGCAGTTTTTTTCTTTATGTAATTTTGTGTTAATAAAATGTATGGTGACTCATATTTTTTTTACTTTCATTTAAGGAGTATTACATTGTCTATTAAATACAATTTATTGCATTAACTTATCATTTTTAGTTTCCGAGATTTTTAACATTCTTTAAGTGACCCGGATTCATTGCTCTCGAGTGTATATTTTTACATAATAAACTAAGTAATACAAAGCGCTCTGCAAGCAATTGCCACTGTCTAGGTCCTACGGCTATGCTCGGAGTTTCCTTGCGTCATCGAATCAGAAATGAAGACATCCGCAAGAGAACCAAGGTTACTGACGTAGCCCGAAGAATTGCCAAACTTAAGTGGCAGTGGGGGCTCTTTAGTAAACTGATCTCACACAGGCGGATCCCGCGGAATCAGTCGACCTTATGAGGGCACATTGCTTGCAGAACAGATGGCCGATGGGGCTGAAAAGTTTTGGAGTGGCGACCGCGAACCGGAAGACGTTGCGTTGGAAGGCATCCCACTAGGTGGACCGATGTCCTGGCGAAGGTTGCGGGAATCCGCTGGATGCGAGTCGCATGGGACCGGTCAATGTGGCGACACTTGGGGGAGGCCTATGTCCAGCAGTGGACGTCTTACGGCTGAAATGATGATGATGATTATGTGGTCCTCCGGTAGCCTGAATCCGGCGTACAAAAGTCTCTCGTCGGCGCAGGCCCTGCGCCTGCGCCGACGAGAGACTTTTGTACGCCGGATAGAAATGAACGTTTCTGTTCATTGGTTAATTCTCGTGTTGTTTTTTCATCTATTGGTTGACATTTTTGGTTGTTGCAAATTGTTCGCGGACATATTATCCCTCGTTTGCGCAGGCCTTAACTGTTGTCAAACCCCAATTTACCTTTAATAATTGGTTGACAAAAAACCACATCATCATTATTGGTTGGTTTTATGAACAATCAACCTTTCAGAGCGTCAGGGTCAGTCTCCCATTGACCTTTGCCTGGCACCATTCCAAACGGGGCTACTGTAATGCATCATTCACTTCATAAAGCTCTCTACAAACGCCATTCTGCACTTTCCAATCCTTTGGAAACAGTTGATGACACGTCGCAATATTTTACAAAGGCTTTTTCTCTCGTTCTAGTCTTTATTGCATTCTCTGACGCTTTTAAATGTTCTCCTTTTATGCAAAACAAATCATGAAGCGCGAGGAAATAACGACAAAGCGTCTTATGTCTACTTCAAAGAGAACTATTTTACTTTTACGAAACAGAGCACTTCGACTAGGTATTGTACTAAAGATTAGACCTAAAGTAGAATAAAATGAACTTGCACTTACATTTTACCAGTTATGTTTAAGTCGCATGTTGTAGGGGATCGACGAACTTTATGCTTTTAATCAGCCAGATCTAGATGGCAATAAATAATAAATATTGCTGGACATTACACACAGCGCCATCTAGTGCCCCACTAAGCAACGAGGCTTGTGTCGTGGACACCAGATAGTTGATATACTACCTAGATACTTTTTGTTTGTAAATACATACTTATTATACATTTATATAAACATCCATGACTCGGAAACAGATGTCCATGCTTCACACAAACATTTGCTCCTACCGGGATTCGAACCCGGGACCCTAAGAACGTAAGGCAGCCTCACTACCGCTGCGCCATTCGGGTCGTCTGCAGGCTGCTACGTCTGCTACAAAAAACGTCAACAATTTACCCGACCCGGGATCGAACATAGGGCCCTAACTCTCAAAACTTGCTTTCTATCACTTGGCCAACGAGACCGGAGACAGTTACGTCACTAAACCCCGTCAAACAAACGTCCCCATTGTTTTGCATTCTTTTGAAATGACATAATTTGTAGCTCATTGGAGTTAATACACTGAGATAATTACTTACTATGATCTTGCCTACTACATACGTAACTCGGTGTTGGAGGTCAGATAGACAGTCGATCCATGTAAAATACTGCCTTTGCATAGACTGGAAATTGATCACAACATGGTTGAGAAAATGCTGGACTGATGATGATGGCTTCACCTACTACTACACCTACGTCATTCTAACGCTAACTGTAACATTATCGACGAAATTAATGTCCTACTTTACAATCTCCGTCTCTTGTATATGCTTCCCCAACAGGCAAAAAATGCGTAACTTCTAAGTATCTACATTACATAAACATAACATCACGCCCGAAGAGTTGGGCAGAGGTGTACTCAACGGGCCTGTAGACGGGGAGCTATGGGCTAGCTCGCCGTCCGTCCGTCTCATGACGACAGGCCGTGTCGACGGCGCGTTCGTGTTCCACGCGCGCCTCAAAGAGAGTCAGCAATAAGGAAGGGGCCCGCAAGGGCCGAAGCCTGCCGGGGCTGCGGGACTATTCGAAAGAGATACCGTGGCCCCGGAACACAAAGGGCGATGAAGGAACATGGATGGGTTTTAGTCAGTAAAAGTCTGACACTCCCTCCTGCTCCGCCCAGAGCGGGAGGGTCATTTGATATTTTCCCATCCGACAAACAAAAAAAAAAAAGGTGTACTCAACAAGTACGTACCTACATTTCGCAAATTTGGTTAAAGTCCCGTGTATAAGGGGGCGAGCCTATTGCCATCAACCGGGCACAAATCCAGAGTCCGTGGCTGCTACCTATTAATGAAATTCCTGATGGAAAAACACAATAACACTTTGCCTGACCCGGGAATCGAACCAGGACCTTATGCTCAACAGTCGCGCTTACAACCACTAGACCAATGACGCAGTTCGAAGTGTCTTTTATGTATTTAATATATTTACCCCCGAATACTGAAACGTCACTCAAAATTTAAGTAGCACTTATTTTTAACAGAAACTCAAAAGGGACGTTTGGCCATACGAAATTTAAAGTTTAGGAGCTGCTCAAATCTTAAGCAGCCCTTAAATTTTGAGTGACGTTTCAGTATTCGGGGGATAGGTATGCATATTCCGACCTAAGTAAGTACACATGGATGTAATCGTTAACGCATCTATGTTTAAAAGAAGACACAAACAAACAAAAAACATGGTGTTAATATCATTGTTTTCCTAAACAGATTTCCGTTTACGTCATCGGCCATAAAAATATTACCAACTATTTAAATACAAATTATAATACGTTAATCCCACAAAGCCATTTATTAAAATTAATGTTTAAGCCAAATTGCAAAAACGTAGTGTTTTTTTTTTTAATTATTGCAATATTCAATTCGTGTTACTTCCTCCTGACCAGGTAATCTTTTCGCCATTAATATGAGGGATCAAGTCTATTGTTTCCATTTACACTATTAATTAAAAAACTATTATGTGAATTAATTGAGATCTGCATACTACCTATTATTAGCTTTTGATTGGTTGAACAACTTAAGCTTTTATTTAAATTTACGTGCAAACATGTTTTGATTGGATTAGGCAAAAAATTACGTAGGTATTCGTTTAAATGACAAGAACAATATGCCTTACGCATTATGTATATTGAATTTGGTGTTCAGTGTCTAGTGAAGATAGAGAAAACGAATTTTCCCTTAGCCCCATAGCTTACAAATAAATATAGGTATTTGCTTATTTAATAGTGTAGGAAATATAGGATTCCCAACAAGGTGTAAACGGAACGTTCACGAAGCCGTCAAGTAAGCATAGGTACTGTATTTATAAGCATTGTGTTACATCAAACTAAGAACCCCCTTTTTATTATAACGTTGTTGGTTTTGCCGTATTACTTATTCGTTTCTGTTAAAACTGAACTTTAAAAAGAATCAAGGAGAAAGTGCATCTTCTCGGTGCGTGACTAATTAACGATAATTGTTATGAAAAGAAAAAGTGATAAAGCAATCAGCAGATGACTTGTTGTGAAAATAAATTAAAAATTATAATAATTTATTTTTGCAATTTATCGTGTGACTAATTACAATATCAGTGGCATTAACTTCATCTGTAAACCACAATAATATTTATGATGTTTCAACTTATGGTTTGTATTGTGAAATCGTTGTATTATGACATACCTATGTGAAATGAAAAATCCACGCAATCGATGCTAATATTGATTACATGGGTATACAGTGGAAAAATTAAGCAAATATCAAAAGTATTAATAAATTTACCTACTTTTCATTGACATTCAAGAGCGATGTAATACTTTAACCTTATTGCATAGGCAGAATAAGCGTAAATGCTGTTTTCAATCGAAACAGACAAATCAAAAGTACAACCAAACTTTAAATAATAAGTAAACTAACTTGAATGACGACAATTATGACGTCTTATTGGGATTTTGTGACTAGTTAGTTTTTGAAACATGTGCTAGAATAATTCATGTGAATATTAGCCCTTATGAGTATCATATCTTTCTAGACTGTTGTTCCAATTAAAAGTTGCATGAAATTACCACAATAAACATCTTAGGCATATAACCACTAGGTCCTTGGTGGTGAAAAATGTCAAAAACTAAAAAAAGTACGAAAAATTAATGGTTTTTCAAAAATTTTTAATGATCCGTAGGGTTTTGGAGGTCGAAAAATTGGATTTGACATCACAACTACTTTATCACCTACAACATATAAAAAAAACACAACTACCTTATTTGATGTAAGGCAACCCCCCCTAGATGGTACGATTTCCATGGACACCCTTTCAGGGATTACAGGCGTTATGTTTTGATACATTATATAAGTACATGGAAGGTTATGAAAATAGTTCAATCAATTGGCAATTTTTCATTCATAAACCACTTCAAAATTTGACACAATAGGTAATGTTTTCTTTTATGTGTATGGTGTACATAATAAATATTCTATTCTATTCTACTTTTGATGCATATGCACATGACGTACTATTCTGAATAGTTTAATTAGTGTCGCATACGATTCGAAATAGAATTAGTCTAGTACGTGCGACAGCTAGGGAATGCAATCTCGTACGAGATTTCCGCCTAGCGAGATCTCGCGAGACTCAAAACCCAGTCTCGCGAGATCTTACAAATTACGGGATCTCGCGAGATTGAGAGAATCGCAATTAAAACATATGCAAATGCTTGTTTTAAGAACTAGTAATTGACATGATATGTAATTAAATAGAAACTGCGTTGCTTAGTTATAAAAATAATGTAAGTTTTATTTTAAAAATCAACAGAGTACTTATTATTTTGTCTCTAATTCTAATAACATTTGTTTATGTCTATAATTATTATACCTACTGTAGCTAATCAGTTCAAATTCTTACAATGTTGGTAACAAAACAATAATTATCTATATTTAGTCCTTTGTAAATTATTACTTTAGTTTCAATAATTAAGAGTAATAGGAACATTACTTATGGTAAATAAATACAACAAAACAAAAACTTAACTTCACAAGTTGTTAAATAAATGTTGTGAGATCGTATTAATCAAATAAAAAAAGTTTAAAGTAGAAGTCAGATGAAGTTATCAAGGTATGGAAAGGCAAGTTAGTTTGTCTGAAAATGGCTTCTCAAAAAACACATCATGTCGAGACTATCATCTGACAGACGACACTTTGCAGTGAGACCATCTTGATCGCGTAAACAATGTTTCCATACTTCTAAAGAACTTTTATATTCAGTGTACACTTTTGACATGGTTGGTAGTTGTATTGTAATTGTAGTGTCATATTTCTACGAAACTAATTAAAACACAAAACTGTCTCCAAAACAAATTATTTCGTTGCAATTGTAAACAAACGCACGCGCGCCGCCTTGCAAAATGAGCCGGACGGCCGGACCTCGTCCCCCGCAAGCCCGCCTACCCCTCTTGTCCTGTGGCCAGCCAGGATTTAGTTCGCACCTATAGTATAATAATAATATGGGAGGTTCGCACTATGAAAGCAGCAGCCGCAGCCGCGCTATGAAATACACGTCGTCACGCTGCATTTGTCGATCTCGTTATCTCGCGAGATCTCGTACGAAATTTGACGAGATACAATCTCGTAAAATATGGCCGGGATCTTGCGAGATCGGGATCTCGGCGAGACGAGATTGCATTCCCTAGCGACAGCGAACTGGGATGCGATTCGAAAATTAGATTTAGTGGTGTGAGACTAGCGTCAAAAATTGCGTATAGCGAACCGAATAGAAACAATAGTCTGATTCCATTGTGTTGTATGTTTTGAATATTCAAATTCAAAACGTACAACACAATTTTTGCGTTTGTTGATTGCAGTTATAAAAAAAATGTTTGTTTATTGCAGCTAAAATTTACTAATGAGGTTGTATGTTATCTGGTTTACTTATAAGCCATTCATACCGAATTACCAGTTGGTAGTAACCCAACCGAAGACGAAAAAAAGAGAAATAATATTCACTAAGGTATTACTTAGTATTAGTGAAAACTAGTATAAGTCCTCCTTAGTTGATAACTACTACAATCCTATTGTGCTCTATATACGTATAATCCATTTTCATTATCTGCTACCTAACCTATACGTGAGCCTTTGTCTTTGAGGAATAGATTGGCATTGATGTTATTACCCTATCTGCAATGCTATTGATGTTGGTAAGCTGGACCAATCCAATAACTGATAACAGATTGAACATTGGCACTGAATAGGCTTAGGTATAGAGTTTGCTAATCGATATATTTAATTTAATACCTGGGCGACCGAGCTCTGCTCGGGTGTAATAGAGAAAATGAATTTTCCCAGATACAAGACCTAGATAGATCGATTTTTCGCCCACGTAAACCCTATATTACAGCTTTCATCGAAATCGTTAGAGCCGTTTTCGAGAACGTGATTGCAAATAGGCTTAAACATACTTTGCTCATTTAATAGTACTAAGTACCTGGACGACCGAGCTCTGCTCGGGTGTAATAGAGAAAATGAATTTTCCCATATACAAGACCTATATAGATCGATTTTTCGCTCACGTAAACCCCTATTTTGAAACTTTCATCGAAATCGTTAGAGCCGTTTCCGAGAACGTGATAACAAATAAAAAAACCAAATACCTACTGGTCATTTAATAATACCTAGTACCTGGCCGACCGCGTTCTATTTGGGTGATAATAGAGTAAAATGAATTTTCCTAGATTTTAGACTTAGTATTGATTTTTCGCCCCTGTAAATCCCTATATTGCAATTTTTATCGATATACATAAAGAAATCGTTGTATTCTAATTCAACACTTGGTTTACAAAATCAACGAAATAGTACAAAGGCATCACAAAGTATAGGATAGTTCTCTTGTGCCTATTTATTTATTTAACACTTCAAGCACAAAATACAGAGGCAGATTTAATGCCATGGGCATTTTCTACCAGTCAACCAATAAATATCGCTGGACAATGGACATTACACACAGCGCCACCTAGTGCCACACTAAGCAACGAGGCTTGTGTCGTGGACACCAGATAGTCGATATACTACATAATGTACTTTTTGTTTGTAAATACATACTTATGGATGGATGGATGTTTATATGTATACATATAAACATCCATGACTGGGAAACAAATGTCCATGCTCATCACACAAACATTTGCTTCTACCGGGATTCGAGCCCGTAACCCTAAGAACGTAAGGCAGCCTCACTACCGCTGCGCCATTCGGGTCGTCAATCCCTTAGGTGAACACAATAGTGCCATCTAAGTAATAAATAAGTGATACATGCTCGATAAACAATGAATAACAAGTAAAGTTACAAGTACAATGATACGTAAAATCTTCGATCGTTCTATTAATATCAAAACCTCTGCGGTGAAAGAAATTATTAGAAGAAAGGCAATAAAATGCTATACAGTTGCATTTGACAGAAAATAACCACAATTAAAACTAAAACTTGCAATCTGCAACACAAAGCCGCATATCAATTTAATATACAGCGCCTGACCAGTCATTGTTTCTGCATCAATGTTAAAACCATCGCCGTCGTCGTCAATTGCCTATTGTTGGCGCTTATTGCTTAAGTTCGTGACTCCAGCACCATCAAGCGGGAATTGTTTGAGTGTGAAACCAGCTAAGTGCCAGAACAAACAGACTTACACAAAACGTACTTAATAGATAGAATGAAAAAGATATTGATGCGTTATCGGCATTGTAAGTACAGAATGAAAGTCGTTTGTTCGTCACCTACTATCTAATTATCGTTCTTTTACTACAACGTTTTCATTGATAACTGTAGTAATTAATAGGTGACCTGCGATAAAGGTACGTATAAATATGTGGTGCAGCAGATGCAGCGGCACTGGCAGACATGGCTCGCTTGGTGTTGTGTGTATTGGCTCTCCTGACAGCCGGGGTCCTTACGGAACCCGTGAGGAACACTGTCTCGCAAAAAGCAGGTAAGTTCGTATTTTCTCTTTTACAAATTGTTTTATGTTTTCCATTGCATTTTATTTCCATAAACATATCATATGGCCCTCAGTAATGGCGAATCTTTCCATTTGTGAAATAAATTGAATACAGATAAGTAGTTTCGGAGATTACATCCAAACTTACAAACTTTACTTTATAAATTATCTATATGTATCCATAAGAATATATCCATATTATATTTATGTCTAGTTCATCGAAAGCCACTATTTACCGTGAGTATAATTATGGTGATTTCTTGATAATATAATATTAATCTGCCTAGTTAGAAAGTTACTGCTAAAACATTCGGCTTTGTTATGGATTGACTGATGAAAAGAGCTGAAAGCTTAGCAGAATCTTTGTTTTAGTTGTTCGTCAGTTCTAATACCAAACATACCACAATACTATTGTTTCATAATCTCATTAGATTAGAATCAATACTCAATTATTACTTATTAGAATAAGCCACAACGATCTTATACATGAAATACTAGTGGGAACGATCCCTTATTTTATCATTTAGAGCCCTAGCACTCGGCGTATTTTAAACGCGCAGACGACGCATTTTCTGCGCCGTAGATGCTGATTTTTGTGTTTTTATAGATTGAAACGCGCGTAAAACGCGATACAAACGCGCGTGTGAAACACGTTCGAAACTCGTTTGAAGCGCGCACAAAGGGTCAACTGACGAGGAGTCTCTGACCAAAACGCGCGAGCTACGAGCAACTACTGCGCGTCTGTATCGCTGTATCTGCGCGTATACGTGCAGTATATGCGCGTTTTGCGATCGCCCCGTGCGCTTAGGTTACAAGGTTGCGTTCAAACCTCGTTTGAAGCGCGTATACGGGCGTCATCTGCGCGTCGTCTGCGCGTTTAAAATACGCCGTGTGCTTACGCCCTAAAATGTATGCCAAATGAAAATGAGAAAAAGTGAGAGAGGATCCTAGCTGAATAAACTTGTACTTTATTTACCATAGCAACCCAATCTGCTTATGGAATAATAATATCTTATGAAAAGGGAAATTGAAAAATGAACTTTTGTGGGTTCCTTTAAGCTTCTATCGAGGTTAAATGTCAATTGATTTTCCAACTGTACTCAATTTCTGATCTAAAAACATATTTTTTTATGAGTCGAGCAACACGATAACTGACAAATACGTGCACTGACTGGACAGGTCCACTCAAATCTGTGTGGTTCTTTCTTCAAAAGTCCATCTCAGACACTTATCGGCATAATCCTCATGTGAGTTGACCAAGATTATGTCTGGACCTTAAAAGAGGCTATGTCCTCTGAGTTTGTTTCTTCTGTTTCTTCTCAGTGTAGTCAGGTACGAAACAGCGGCCTCATGTAGTTTTGCCAAAAAACCAATTTAAAAAATAATAATTTAAAATAATAAAATTATTTAATTTTCTAATTAAAAGCAACACAAAGCTAACCCCCGTGCATGCTCTCTGCTTGGAACATATAAGCATTCCAGGTCAAAAGCAACCCTGTAATACAAGTTTAATATCAAATGTTTTTTCTTTCTAACAGACCCAATAACGGACCCAGTCTTCCTGCAACGCCAACAGGATTTGATGCTGTTGTACTACCACCTTCATGAACCGAATCACGTTGAATCTGCCAAGACCATCTCTAAGTCCTGGAGCCCCGAGAAGAACATTGAACACTACAGCGTAAGTTGAACTTTTTTACAAAGTTTTTAACCAAAAACATGTCTTACAATTAATCATTGGTTTTGAATGGAGCTTATTATGTAACCGAAACGTTATTGGTTTCAGAATGTGACTGCTGTCAGAACCTTCATCGAGATGCTGGAGCACCAGTGGGTACTACCTCGCGCTGTCCCATTCTCCATCCTCGAATCCGAGCACAAGTTTGAGGCAGTCACCCTGTACAATGTGCTGGTCTCTGCTAAGGACTATGACACATTCTACAAGACAGCCGTGTACGTGAGAGATCGCGTCAACGAAAATATCTTTGCCTACGTTCTCAGTGTTGTCATTTTGAACCGTCCAGACACGCAAGGAATCTACATCCCCCGTCTGTATGAGGTCTTCCCCTCATTCTTCAACAACGGTGAAATTATGACGACCGCTCAGAGGATAAACACACACGGTTCCCGCTTGGTTGAACACTACCCCTCAACCTACAAATGGGACGAGAACGTGGTCATCAGGTGGAATGCCACGATCTGGCCTTACTACAACAGCCAGAGCACCCCCGTCGCCTACCTCACGCACGACTACGCCCTGAACACCTTCTACTACAACGCTCATCTTTCTCAACCCTGGTGGTTGAACAGCGAAAACCTCCCAGTTAACAAGCACCGACGTGGAGAATGGTTCTGGTTCTTGCACAGGCAGTTGGTTGCTCGTTACTACATGGAGAGACTGTCCAACGGTCTCGGAGAAATCCCTGAACTTGGTCATGAGATTGTTAAGGAAGGTTACAACTCTGGTCTCCTGTACCACAATGGCGTCGCTTTCCCTGTCAGGCCAAACTACTTCAGCCTCGATCAGCCTCAATTCGTTGAAGAAATCCAAGAAATCTATGATTACGAACGTCGCATTCGTGACGCCATCGACCAGGGCTACATAGTTAACGTAAGTGTTCCTAATTTTAATTGTTTGGTCTTTTTTGAAATATTTTTGTTGGCATTAATTGTAAAATTCTATATATTGCAGCATCTTGGTGAACATATCAATATCCGAACACCTGAGGCTATTGAAGTCTTGGGACGTGTCATTGAGGCCAATGTCGATTCTCCAAATGCGCAATACTACCAGGACTTTATCAGCCTCTGGAAGAAGGTTCTCGGCAATTCTCTTGTTCAGGAGCACCAGTACTTCCACCAGTAAGTTCTCAGTCCAATATTGATCTGTATCTTAGCTAGCCTTACAAATATTATTAATGTGAAAGTGAGTTTGTTCGTCAGTCATGTCTTCACGCTTTTGGAACATGGATTAGTTGCGACAGTACGACATATGCGGCAAAGCTACGGGACAAAGTTAGTAGTTTCGTTATTTGTAATGGTCCACAACTAATATTACTAAAATTATTTCCAGCTTCATTCCTTTGGTCGTTCCCTCGGCCCTCGAGCACTACCAGACTGCTTTGCGTGATCCCGCGTTCTGGATGATCTGGAAGCGGGTCTTGGGACTGTTCCAGTTGTGGCAGGAGAAACTTCCTCGCTACAAGCGTGAAGAGCTTGCCTTACCCCAGGTTGCTATCCAGAAGGTTGACGTTGACAAGATGACGACATACTTTGAATACAACTACCTGAACGTCTCATCTCATCTACACATGAATGAGGAAGAAGGTATAATATCTTTTATTTTGTGAAATGGGGGTCGGTAATGGCCTAGTGTTTTTGGGTTTTTCCCGCCTAGAATTTCTCAGTAGTGATCTTGTCCACTATTATTTGGTGCGTGAAATGAGAGTTTATGATGTACCTTACTATAGATTACAGGTGTGACGTTGCCTCTTTTTTCTTATTCACCCCATACGTAAGACCACAAAAATCTTTTTTTTTTTTTTCACAGCCAAGGAAGTATACGACCAGGTCAGCGTGTTAGTCCAGCACCCGAGACTGAACCACAAACAATTCCAAGTCCGCGTGAACGTCAAGAGCGAAGTTGCTAAGAGTGTTCTCGTCAAGTTCTTCTTGGCGCCTAAATACGACAGCCACGGCTATGAGATCCCACTCCACGTGAACAGCCAGAACTTCATGCAGATGGACGAGTTCGTTTATGACTGTAAGTTTTTATAGCTGTTCAATTTATTTACTTTCTCCTTTTCAATGGGAATTGAAATTCATTTGTAAAAGTAGAAGTTTGTACTATTTTATATGCAGTAATTAATTGAGTAGGCGTTGCATAAACCTGGAACAAAAATGGGAGTTTACTAAAAGCATACAAATTAAAACTATTTACAGTGCCTGTTGGAGAATCCGTGATTGTTCGTGACTCAGTTGCCAACACTGGCAAGGATATTGATTCTGCCCACCAACTGTACCAGAAGGTTGAGAAGGCGCTGCAGGGCAAGGGACAACTGTACCTCGACCAGACTGAAGGCATGGAGAAAATGGCTCAGCATCTTCTGCTGCCTAAGGGTGAGTATTTTCTCAACCCAACATGATCAATCATATACATTCTGAATAGAACAGAATATGTTGTGTTCAATTCTCCCAGATAGGTTAACCAGAAAGCTCGAAATTATCAGACGACGATAAACCCTGTGTAGGTGAAGGTATATGTTTAATTCAGGGAAAAGCAAGAGGCCTGATTAGGTGGCGAAGTCGCAGTTTTTAGGACCGTTTATATTTACAAAATCTACCATCATTACTATCTGTAAAAGCTTATTATCTCTTTTCCATTTCACAGGTCGTATCGGCGGTATGCCTTACGTCTTGATGGTCTACATCTCGGAGTACCGCGCACCCAAGGTTCCTTACAACGCTGCCACTGACCCTACCTTCTCTCTTGGTCTCTCGCCCATCATTCGCCAACTAACCGACGAGCCATTCGGTTTCCCAGTCAACAGACCTCTCTACCCCTGGCAGGTGGAGGGAGTCAAGAACTTGTACTTCCAAGATGTTCTGATCCACCACAAGCACACCCCCGAAGTCGAAGTTCCTCACACGGAATAAGCGATGTTTTTTGACGCCAAGTGAAACAAAGTCTGCTGTTCTATGAGTTATTACTGAATTTATGGAATCACTAGATTACTGTCTTGTGCAAATATTCCTATGCAAGTAATTCGAACTTCATACTAAAATTTTCGAACAAAAAGAAGCAAAGCTGGACTCACGAACTTGCCCAGTTAATTCCAACAATTGCGCGACTTGGCGTCAATAAAAGTTAATGTGCATTTATGTTATGTTTAAATATTGTATTTATTGATGTAGTTTATGTATTTATTGTTGATGTATAATTATATTATATTATATTAAAGTATTATATAGTAAAATATGGTATGATGATCAATGCAGTGATTGTTAATATATTGCACACCTGAGATGTGAACTGTTCATTTTGTACCACTAACAAATCTATAGTTTTGAAAATATTCAGTTACTCTTTCAGTCAGCTAGATAGATCTCAGATTCACATAAACTTATGTATGTATTTTGTGTTATGTATTATAAATAAATAAAATATGTTTTTAAACATGGTTATTTTATTGCTCCAACATTTTGATAAAATAACTCAGCTGTAACAAACAAAAGCCAACCAAAATAAGGAAAATGGTAGTTCTCATTGCTGAAATTAAAATCTTTCATCCTTTGTAACAATGGCAGAGTTATTAAAATACCTAAACTTAATTGCATGAACATTTTCTTAACAGCACTACAGCTATAAATGCTCCCGTAATTTAACAAATTGGGTAAAATCCCGCCATGTTATTTGCAAAATATTTCCTAGATATGAGTTTAAGTACCATTTCCTTTGGGTAACATAAACGTGGTGTAAATTCTTTACCCTCAATAACTTTAAATGGTTTGCCCCCATAGTTTCTTTATTTGTAAATAAAGCGACAGGTTAGTTTGGGGTTTCCATGTTAGCCACAAATTCTTACAATTAATTTAAAGTAAAAGTTGGAAATAACAGCAGCCAATCCAATCATTACGTTTCCCCCTTAAGGTGAAAGCGTCAGGGTAGCCCGCGAAGTTCATAAAGGTCTAGGAATGACTTTGACTTTGAAAAAGTAATTCTTAGACCTTTATGAACTTGGAGGGTTGTATTGATGATTTTAATGATTATGATTCTGTAACTACATACGTCTTACAGTCGCGAACAATATTTAAATCAACATATAACCTAGCCCTGGCCTGCAAATTGCAAAAAACGTATGAAAATTTGAATTTCGCAGGCTGCTCTGGAGCATCCACCTTAAGCGTCGGGGTAGCCCGCGAAAAACAATTTTCTTACGTTTTTTGCAATTAGCAGGTTAGTGTCAGGTTGTATGTTGATTAAAACATAATTCGCGGCCGCAACAAACATGGCTCTACAGAGTTATAATCATTAAAATCATCTTTAAAATCATCAATACAACCCTCTAAGTTCATTTTAATCTCATTGAATGACTTTTTCCTGAAATAGTCTTTAACACAGTTTGATAATTTGTTAGAAATGTTTAGCGTTGGTAACACTTACAGAAGCTGAGTGTGAGACTTTAAACCCTAATCCTAATCTACTTAATTAGGTACCTACCTATTCTTACATTAAAGGAGTGATGTGCCTAGGCGCCAACAATACGGTAAGCTCATAAGACAAGCAAACTGTTCAGAAACCCTAACATCATGAAGAGTAGTAGTTTAAAAAGGCAAGCCAAGCTTTTGGGCTTGTATGAAAGTAGAAAGTACCGCCACTACATCAAAGTTATGAGATTTGGGTTTACTAAGGGTACCTCGGTAGGTACCTACACCCTCATTTCACTTGGGTAGGTACTTCTCGATCTAGAAAGAAAAAAATATAAAAACTATCTATTAACAAGCAACATATTAGCATGATAGTGTTTTATTTTTTTAGTCCAATCAATAGATTTTTTGTAAATCGCAAAAAACCACTAATTTCGCACTATTCGGCCCGCAGTGACCGACCGACGTAACAACCACTTTGTACCTAGTGCAAGCTGATTAGAACTTTATTGTAACAGTTTTTCAAACGAAGTTTGAACCACCACAAATAGAGTTGCTAATTTAGCTCCTGTAGCCTTAAACTAACTAAACTTAACTATTTTACATTTTTGTGGTTTCTTTGTCTATTAAAACTTAATTGTTATCATAATGTCATCAAGTCTATTTACTTTAAAATTGTTTCGGCTTTGAAAATCGGTGCTAGTTAGGAAGACAGGAATGAAATAGGTACCTTGTTTACGCGAGGACATCCATGTCATGTAATAACTGGCAGAATGTGCGTATACCTAACCTGCTAGGCTAGCGTAAGGATCGCTAGCTAGCGTTTCTAGGGTTGCTAGGGTTTCTGCGAAAAAGGCGTGAGTTGTTCATGTATGTACTTATTTATATAGGTACACTCTGCCTAACTCATCGTGAATTACAGGCTTGATGTTATGAGTTATGTTATGATTTTTATCTGTCTACATCACCTCCTATTTTGTCAGGCGAAACGCTATACACCTTATGTGTATCTATTCATACACGAAATCTCTCAAGGGGTCAAAAAAAATCAGCTATTCCCTACAATATGTTCGCATCATCATTATCTGCCTAGCCTTTTCCCAACTATGTGTGTGTCAAAATCCCAAAATGTCTGGAACAGCAGATTTTTTTTTCGCGATTCAGGTTTTGGTCCCGTAGTAAAAGTTGTTCATAATGATGAGTACAATGGCCCCTTAAGAGATTTCGTTTATGAATAGATACACCGTATATAGGACTTCTACGGACTAAAACCACAAGGTGGCAAGGTGGGTTTTCAGCAATGTGTAGGTAAAGGACTCCAACTATAGAGATGTCCACCTTCAGCTCCAGCTCCACCTCCACCTACGTGACACATTTTCGGAGAAATGATTGTTTCCTTCCATGGCTGACAGCAAATTTAATTGGCACTGTATGCGCTTAGTGTTCTTCTAGTTGTTGGTATATACATTCAACCGCACATGACAATTGAATATCAGAAGTAAAGCCCGTACTCCACCAAGCGGAGACGAGAGGAGATGTGCGAAGCGGAGGGGAGAAATTGTTAAAAGCTAGGATGTATCCACCGAAGCTCACCGCAGGCCGCTTACAGCAGTAGCACACTGCACGCAGCCGCTCACGTCTCTTCTCGACATCTCTCCTTTCTGCTCAATCCTTTCTACCAAAGCTAAGCGGAGACGAGAATAGTAAACAACGAAATTCTGTTGGTGGTTTAAATCACATCTCTGTTCTCGTCTCGTCTCCGCTTGCGTGAAGTTCAGCCCTAAAGCTTGCACTACATACAGGGTGTAAACAACTTCTTCACGATGCCGTCAACCAAGCATTCTGTACATTAAACTAACTTTACGCAAAAAAATATTGCTGGGAAACGACTTTTTGGGGTGAAAAATCACGTTTTGTGGTAGAACTCAATGTAACGCACTCAAAACATTGTGCTGATGGATGGATTGAATATGGGATCGTGGAGGTGTTTAAAATAAAAATCTCACATTAAAACTTTTATTTAAAAAAAAACTTGGCAAAAAGTTGGAACTTTGACCCCCAATATCTCCGTAACTAGAAGGTTCCCAGGTATAGTGTAGAACAAAAAAAATATCGCAATAACGGGGAGAACAAATGCCTTTCGTCTTTGTTAGGAGGTTTTTTACACCCTTTATACCTACGTGAAACTACGTCTTACGTGTACTGGTGTTGTCTGTCAGTGTCTGTGTTTATTCATGTGATGTTGACTGTACCTACGTACTACCGCTATAAAATAATAAGGTATTGAGTAATTCGCTATTCTAGAACTTCGCAGGGATTCTGAAAAGGTACCTAGGTTAGTGTATTTATTATCTCTAAAGAAATTACGTAGGATACCTACCTACTTACATGAAAATAAACCTCGATGAATGATCATGATGATGATGATGATGATGATGATAATTACTTAAGTAAAATTAGCACGCTTGTTCTTATCCGATGAAATTTTGTTAAGTAATTTTTTTGTGTTAGAAATAAATAACCTACCTTCAAATACCGGATTAAGAAAAACTAATTTGCTAGGTGCATAAAATACATAGATATAATTATGGTAAGTAAGTATTCTTATGAAAATGTAGTGACTATGAGCTATATTCTAATTTTTCGCCCACTGTCGCACCCGTTTATATATTAGTAAGTAACAAACTATTTTAATAAAATAAAAAACAATTTACCGTTTCCATAAGTTTCCTTTATATTTTTTATCTTAGCCTTGTCATTCATCTCACATCCTTACAATAATGTCAGTGGCACCATCTGGACTAAAATGCAATAAACTTTAAACTTCATCGCGTTTGAGTACAACGCCATCTGTTATTATTAGTAATAAAAATCAAAGTAACAGCAGACATCTCTAAGTCCTACAGAAGAAGTAAGATGGCACTAGACGTAGCTTAAAAATATTCAAGTTGACTTTTTTTCTTATTAGATCACTTGAGCAAGCGTGGTGATCAATGCTCGTGCCTTCTCTATAGGAGAAGAGGCCTTTGCCCAGCAGTGGGACAGTAATAGGCTGGTATTATTATTATTATTATATTAGATCACTAGCTGTTGCCCGTGACCTTCGTTCGCGTAAAGTTATTATAATAATATTATTTTCTCCGTTTTTGCAACATTTTTCGTAGAAGCTCCGCTCGCTCCTATTGGTCATAGCGTGATGTTTTAGAGCCCTCCTCAGCCTTCCTCAACAAATGGGCTATCCAACACTATTTTTTTTTTTCAATTTGAACCAGTAGTTCCTGAGATTAGCACGTTCAAACAAACAAACTCTTCAGCTTTATAATTATAGTATAAATGGTGTAAATAGACCCTTAATGAAGCCGAAAGGTACTTTGTTCTCCCCGTCATTGTGATATTTTTTTTGTTCTACACCATACCTGGGAACCTAGTTACGGAGATATTGGAGGTCAAAGTGGATATACGATTGTAAAAGGACAATAAGTGAATGGTTAAGATCTCTAACTTATGAAGAAACAGAAAACATTCTGATCAGGGTAGGGTAACATGCTGGATATACATACACATACGCACACACAAACACACACATCATCATCATCATCATCAGCCTATTAATGTTCCCACTGCTGCGACACAGGCCTCTCTCTCTATGACAGGGAATGGGCTATAATCCACCACGCGGGCCCAGTGCGGATTGGAAGATGTCACATGTCTTTGAATTTTTTGGTTCTAGGACATGCCGGTTTCCTCACGATGTTTTCCTTCACCGTTTTGAGAGCACTGGTGATGAAATAAATTACACAAAGTAATGCGCCTGTCTGGGTTCGAACCCACGACTGCTCAAACACACACACACACGCAAACAAATACACAGACACACACAAAACACACACACACGCACACAAATACACACGCATGCACAAAACACAAAGAGAGCTGCTTGGGTAATTAATTAATTAACTATCATTTATTTAATTTAATTTCTTTTTTATTGTTCGTATTTTTATTCTATTCGTTGACTTCATTTTCATTGTTAGGATACCACTTACGGGAAGAGCGAGACAGCCCCGACACAAGTACCTACTATTGTAACTTACTGGGGCTGCCTCAATTTATGTATGACACAATGTTTGAGTTTTTTTTTAATAAAGTTTCAACTTTTTCACAAGTTTTATTCAAATACAATTATTAATATATTAAGGTCATAACTTTACTTATATCTCTACAACCCTTTTACTGTTAAATGTGTCCAAGAGCACAATGTTTTGAGTGCGTTACATTGAGTTTTACTGTAGAACGTGATTTTCACCCAAAAAATAATCGTTTCCCAGCAATAAATTTTTGCATAGACTCGTAGAGTTACTTAGTTTGATGTACAGAATGCTTGGTTGGCGGCTTAGTGAAGGGTCTGTTTACACCCTGTAGATTGAGAAGCAAAAGAGAACCATTAAGATAAGAAATTAGCTTCACAATAAAAATCATGCCTAGGCTCTCTATTCTCTTCATAGGTAGGTAACCGTGGCAGAGGAGCCCAGCGGGTTTTAAGTAAGCATATTGTTCCGGATGAAAACTTGATAGCTGAGTAGCTTGAGAGATGAGAGAATGCCAACACTATAAATATGAATAGTTTCAGACAGGAGTAACGCGTGCAGGACTCCGCAATCAAATTTTGAAAAAAAAAAAACCGGCCAGGAGCGAGTTGGACTCGCGCACCGAAGGATCCGTAAAATCTAGATATTTAAAAATGTAGGTTTATTTGGTAAATTGTAGGTATTTTGTTATTAAACTACACATTTACGATTTCAGATTTTTCCCTTTACATGTGCTGTAAGAAATTGCTTCTCGCCTTTTCGACCCAAAATCTATAGGGTAATTCCGGTTGACCTATTTCTTCCCTAAAATATCTAGATTACAGTGGTTATATTAGCTAAGCCTTGTCTAACCGGAATAAATGTGAAAACTGCAAAAACACTTTTACGTAAATCGAAATAAACAGAAAGAGTAAATGTCAAAATAATGAAGTTGCCTGTCAACCACTAAAAAGGCGGATTTACAACGCTCCGTGACACGTTGATTGTTTAAACCCTTAGCGTAAACCTTTAAAAATAGCATTAAAATGCTCACAGTTTAATAACATTTCTTTTTATATTCTATTCTGTTTTAATTAAAGCAGATATGAGTACCGTACTTTTTTTTTTGTAAACGGAAAAAACGTCCCTATCACGTAAGTATTTTCTGTCAAATGACATTGACCACAACAGCAGGCCTAGCCAAGTTACAAACGGTTCGTATCGATTCTCTTTCTACAATCGTAAACGTTAAGTCACGTGGTCAAAACAAACGAATATAAACTTTCGTAGACAAGTTTACATCGGTCAAGATGATAGAATGAAAAGTTTCTACAATCGTGATTCCTACATCCCATATAAATCGTAGCCAACTTACAGTTTTGACTAAACTTTAAAGTTTCCATTCGTTTGTTTTGACCACGTGACTTATCGTTGATAGATGTCATTCCCATACATTTGGTTAGTTTTCTACTAGCGTTAACGATTGTAGATTGTCAACTTGGCTAAGCCTACAGGAATGATTTGACTCGCAAAAAAATATCATAACAAAACTTTTTAATATGATTTTAAGATTCCGGTTTCGTTTCTGTGTAATCTTTCGTTTGTTACTATGATATAACTGTTACTTATTTTTGGTGTAATACGAATAATAAACGCAACGTCCAAGTGAGCCCAAAAAAAATTGTCTCCTTTTGGTACTTACAAGTTTTCGCAAATATCTATATTTGCCCAAGTCTTTTTATCGTGTTGACTCAGGACCTTGATTTTTATACACCTAATAGAGACTATTGACCTTAGTATCTGTTAGTAGTACTATTGACCTCAGTATACATTTCAACTTGCTAGGTCCACCCGTTCCTGAGAAAATCGGTGGTGACACACAGACAGACGGGAAAAAAGGATAAGAGAGTGATTTAATAAGGGTTCCTTTTGAGGTGCGGAACCCTAAAAAGGACAAAAATAACAACTGGCTTCACATTCAGGTTTAGGACACATCATACCCACACACACAGGCACATCTGAGGAAGTCATTGTGGATTTTCACTAAATACTTAGCTAAAAAGATTTCATACTGGATATGCTTGCCGAAAAACCCTCTTTTCTCCCCCTACCAATAGCCATTCTTCGACGAAACTACATAACATCACGCCTGTAAACCCCGAAGGGTTCCTCAGAGGTGTACCTAATAGTACACCCACATTTTGCTAGCTATGTTTCAGTGACATGTGATAGGGGGCAAGCCCATTGCTATCAACCGGGCACAAATCCAAACTCATCCATCGCTTTTCATCAGGCGTGATCGAAGAGCAAGCCCTTTGCGACATATACAAACTGGTCGTGGCTGCTACTGAGAAATCCTTTTTGGGACAAATCATTAATAAATAAAAAGTTTTATTGTTTCTCATACAATTGTTCTACAGCACAAAATTGAGGCAGCCCCTTTAAGTTATAAGAATACTTGTGTTGGGGTTACCTCGCAACTTCCCATGGGTTACAGTTTACAATGTTGAGATCTAATTAAAAGAAAAGAAAAAAAAATAGGTTCTAAAATGTTACAAAATTATTGTAGCAAGTTCAGGTATGTGTAGTGTTCATGGGTGTGTGGTGTGTGAGTATGTGTGTGGTGTGTGAGTGTGTGTGTGTGTGGAAGGTGGAAATGCGGGGTGTGGGTATGAGTAGGTGTTTGTTAATAATTGATCGGCTTATGTTAAAATTGGTTACAGGTTTTACTTTAGCAAATTCTGGTTAATAAAAGTTCAATTCCATCGAAGGTTTGTGATTTTAACCATTCCGATATAGTATTTTTGCATTCATACCGCAACATGGGGTAAAAATTCAATAAGAGATTCAATTTATTGCTCCTCAATTTTGTGCTGTAGAACAGTTGTATGAGAAACAATAAAACTTTTTATTTATTTATTATTTTATTTATTTATTATTAACACTTTGACCGACCTGGGAATCGAACTCGGGACCTCGTGCTCAGCAGTCGCAATTGCGACCATTAGACCAACGAATGCACTTGAATGGAAACTAACAAGACGATAATCACCATTTTCATATTTAACAAACTCGGCGATACGTCATCTTGTGTAGGTATTGAAATCTCACACCACAACACAGCCCATCCTCCTGACCCTTTTTTTTAACAACCTGTACTGTCCCACTGCTGGGCAAAGGCCTCCCCAATTCCTTCCACGTGCTCTTTTCCCGTGCGTCCCCGGACCAGGCCCTCGCGGTACGCGTCCAAATCGTCTCGCCACCAGTTTCTGGGCGCCGTCCATCTTCCGGCAACCATCGTGTGGAGAGTTTTCACACCTGAACTCACATTAAAAAAAAACCTAAAGTAAGAATTAAAAAACATTCGATTGCACCACAATTAAGACACCAATACCTAGATGCAATTAACTGACAACTGCATGGGCTATCGCCAGTGAGCGTCGGGTTATCTCCAGTCGCTAGGCGAGTATGAAAAGTTGGCGATTATAAATTTTAATTAAGTACCTATTATTGTACGTTATCTACCATTATTTTATTAGGTAACTTACACTTTAATATGTTTCGATATAGAGTAATGAGATGATGTGACTTTTTATTTGATAATTTGTTAAACGAATGTTAAGACAAGAAAGGAGGTGCGGTGAGGTCTTGATAAGCTCGAACGTCTGCAGAATTTGTGTATACGCTTCATTTTCGGGCTTCGTAAGTACGACCATGTGTCGGAATTTCGGAAGCAGCTGAAGTGGCTACCTATTCGGCAGCGTCGAGATTCACACACTCTCTCTTTTCTCTTTTCTATTCTTCATAATCCTAAAGCTCCTTTGTATCTTCGGTAACGCTTCGAGTATCTTGTTCCTAGAGGTAAACCTTGTCGCTCATCATCATATCTTCTCCTTCGTTTCCCTCCCCACTCCTCAAGTCGGTATGATGGTTCATTTACTGTTCGTGCTGTGCCCCTTTGGAATTCGCTTCCACACTCCTTGCGGGATAGCCCTTCGTTAGATGTGTTCAAGAAGAGAATAAAAGAACGTTTCCTGTCAACATGATAATAGTTTGTAAATAGTGTTTTTTAAGTAAGTGTATCTATACATAAATATATTGTATGTATTAGTTTAGTGTATTAAATAAGTTAATTTAAGTTTTTAACTGTATTGTTTGTGCACATAGGTATATCCTCTTCTGCAAATTTCGCAACAAAAATTAGGTTTGCTGTAAGAAAACCCAATTCTGGGTTAAGCTCGCCGTTGTACATAAGCTATATATTTGAATTTTGTGTGTATAGTTTTAAATTTTGTGTGCAATAAAGAATATGAATATGAGGTGCCTGATGAGATGACGAGTAATAGAGCTAAGAACAAGAAGATCAACCAGAAATGTGACTAGTATTTTCACGTACCTAGACTCTTTGATTGAGTACAGCTGATGTTTGGCCCCTAGGATTGGTCTAGCTTCTTACAGAAAGCATTGAAATAGTTCCGTAAATATTATATACAGGGTGTAAGCAACCTCATCACGAAGCCGTCAACCGAGCATTCTGTACATCAAACTAAGTAACTTTACGCAAAAATTATTGCTGGGAAACGACTTTTTTTTTGGGGTGAAAAATCATGTTTTGTGGTAGAACTCAATGTAACGCACCCAAAACATTGTGCTGATGGATGGATTGAATAGTACTTACGGGGGTCGTGGAGGTGTTTAAAGTAAAAATCTTACATAAAAAAAAAAAATTAAAAAAAAAAAACTTGACAAAAAGTTGGAACTTTGACCCCCAATATCTCCGTAACCGTGACGGGGAGAACAAGTGCCTTTCAGCTTCGTTAAGAAGCTTTTTACACCCTCTATGTTGTGATTACTCAAAGCGTTTCCAAATCTACTGCAATGAACCATGAGAATTTAAGAAAAGTGACTAGTGTTTTTACGTACCAGACAGTTTGATTGAGTATAGCAGATGTTTGGCCCCTAGGATTGGTCTGGCTTCTTACAGGAAGCATTATTTATTTATTTAAACTTCATGTACACGTACATAGGCGGACTTAATGCCACAAGGCATTCTCTACCAGTCAACCTTTGGGTTAAATAGGAAAACATAGTGTTAGGGTACAAAAAATGTCTAAAAAACTAAGTTCTTGTAAACGAGAATTTATATACTTATATTGATACTAATACACATATACATTTAAAATAAACTAATAGATATTTTATAAAATGCCAAAAATTAAAAAGAAAATAACGAGAAACCTAATAATAATTATTATGACTAGACTTCAAAATTAAGAGCGATTTAGATAGTAGTTACGAACTTTTCTTTTAAAAGTGAATTTGCTTTCAGCTTTCTTAATGCCAAGAGGTAGCGCGTTCCAGAGCTTTACAGTCGAGATAGCGTAAGAATTTGACATAAAGCCTGTACGGTGTGAAGGAATTTGGAGAAGTAGATTCTTGGAAGCTCGAAGGTTACGACTATGAGAACTGCCCAACACTTTGAAATAAGTCTTTAGATAATCAGGAGAGCAGGAGCATGCAGAGAGATCTGAGGGACCTCCTGAGTCGGATAGGCAACCATTTAAGCTGAGAACGAAAGGAAGAAATGTGATCATATTTACGAAGGCCAAAAACAAACCGAATACAATTGTTGAGAAGTCGATCCAATTTATTTAGAAGTTCTTGGGAAAGATCAGAACAACAAACATCAGCATAATCTATAATGGGAAGCACAAGTGACTGGACCAGAGTGAGTTAGGTGCTAGATGGGAGGAAATGCTTGAATCTATAGAGAGACCGCAGTGAGAACGAGACTTTCTGGCTCACCTGAGCCACGTGTTTATTCCAACTTAAACTGCCGTCAATGTACAACCCTAAGTCTTTTACGTGAGGTGAAAGAGAGATGACGGAGTTCTCCTACATCAGTGGCATAAGTTGGCTAGTGTTCACATTTCTCAAATAGTATGAACTACCAATGAGAATGGCCTGACATTTCCCGACGTTAACAGAAACCCCAAATTTGCCAGACCATTCCTCGATAGTTCGAAGATCAGCATTGTGCGATGAAATGCAATTGTCGAGGTTGGCAATGTCTGACTGAGCGTATAGTTGCAAGTCATCAGCGTACAGGTGGTAAGAACATTTGAGGACAGCAGTAATGGAGTTTATAAATAAAGAAAATAAGAGAGGAGAGAGTATACCGCCTTGTGGAACACCAGTTGCCAGGTCGCACCAGTCAGAGCAATCCTGATCAGCACGCACCGCCTGCTGGCGACCACGAAGATATGAAGAAAACCAATCACATGACAACGAAGAGACCCCAATTTGAGACAGTATGGCTAGAAGAATGTCGTGATCAACGGTATTAAAAGCATTGGAAAAATCTATTAGGACCAAGACCGTTAATCTCGAATTCTCCAGGCCATCCCTTATGTCTTCAGTAACTTTAAGCAGAGCTGTGGCTGTGCTGTGGCCAGGCCTAAAACCGGATTGGAAACCAGACAACAGATTATACTTGAACACGTACGAGGATATTTGTTTAAGGGCAACTGCTTCTAGGATCTTGGAAAGGAAAGGGAGAATGGAGATCGGTCTGAAGTGATTAGCTAAACTAGGGTTAGAAATTTTAGGGAGAGGGATGATGTAAGCCTTTCGCCACATTTCAGGAAACACACCAGTCTGCAGAGATGAATTGATGATGTGAGTAATAATTGGAATTAAGTTCTCAATCATAAAAGATAACATCGTTCGACTGACCCCATCACAGCCCACAGCCTTAGAATTAATTGAGTTTAAAAATTTGAGGACCTCAACGTTAGTCACGGAGGAGAAAGAAAAAGAGTCAGGAGGAAACATTGGCTTGGAAGTAATAGCATTGAAATAGTTCCCTAAATACTATTTATATAAGTATCAAGTTTGAGACTATAAGTAAAGTTGTAAAATTTTTCGATGAGCTTTAAAGCGTCTGGTAAAAGTAACCGCCGGTGGCAGGGGTCTAGCAGCGTTGATTACTAATTTTTAACAATATTCTCTAAAATATACGTAAATATCAACCATGATAATTTAAGAAAAGTGAGTGGTGTTATCACGTGCCTTTAGCAACTAATATCTAAAAATTGGCCGTCGGTACAAGTTAGCAGGTATGCATACGTTCACTATACATACTAACTTGATGCCACCGATTTTGTTCATGAGAAAATAAGTAAGGTCTGGCGGCCCTGGGATCTTGCTTTATTAGTATAGAAGAAGACATACTGTGCCTACCCAAATAGTTGGTCGTGGGTTTGAATCCAGGCAGGCACTTTCGTCATCAGCCTACAGCAGTACACTGCTGGACATAGGTCTCTTCAATCGCATATTGACTCGATTCTCGCAGGCACTTTATTACACGACTGCCCAAAAAATTTTAACAACGAGCTGCTCAGAACGTAGCATAGTTTAACACGTGTAACATAATGTAACATGACGGCTGTAATCCCTGAAGGGTCAGGCAGAAGTGTACCTAGTAGTATACCCACATTTCGCTAGTTAACGTTTAAGCCCCATGTAATAGGGGGCGAGCATTCTCAACCGGGCACACATCCAGACTCCGTGGCTGCCATTGAGAAATTCCTGAAGAAAAAAAAACCCAATAACACATTGCCCGACCCGGGAATCGAATCCAGGACACCATGCTGAGCAGTCGTGCTTATGACCACCATGAGGCAGTCTTGAGAAAAAAAAACGGCGGAAAAGTTCGAGAGTTTAGGACGTGTAATACTCAGATAAAACATCAGACCACACTGACTCTCGTGTCTTCTCGGCTGAAATCGAGATAACGTCTGGAATTTTTACACGAACATAGGTAATCTTAAACCAGATAGCAACAGCCTTGACCTGGCGGATATATTCGACAGCTATTGCAGAGATAAATCTTTGTCCGCAGATAATTACTTGTTTGTGGAGTGATAGCTGGTACAGGTTATCACGACGTGTGAAAATAAGTAATCCGGCTAGGTAGTTAAGACAAAAGGAGACAAGCAACTGATTTAATGATTCGTGTTTCGTTTTACTCAATAACTACTTCAAAGTCACGGGGAATATTGCCCCCTTGCTAGATCAGACATTACTTTTAGATGGTAGGATAAAAGAAAGTAAAGGACTGAAACACTAATGTGTTGTCCCAAAGGTACTTAAGTAAAATGAGCTTAATGAACTGATGGTGTGGAAATGAAGTGAGTGACGCGGCCCTTGTTGGCTGTAACGAGAACGCCTGGCTGACTTGATAGCTCAACGCGAACTGAACTAATTGTTATAAGTTGAAATTAATGTGGCGTAAACTGCTGAATTGTAGAATGTGCGGTTGCACCGTACAATCTGCCTAGACTTTTCGAAACTATGTTGGGGTTGGCTACCAGTTTAACCGGCTGCAGCTGATTACCAGTATTTTACATAGAGTGACTGCCTACATGAACTACACAACCCAGTTAGTACTGGGTCATACGATACCCCTTGGAAAGACTGGTTGTCTGACTTTTGGGCCACTGACTACCTGTTACGACTGTCAAAGATCTACAAATGACAGTCGGGACCAACGGCTAAACGTGCTTTCAGAGGCACGGAGGAAACTCGGTATGTAATGAGTGGTCGCCCATCCACGGACCAACCTAGGAAAGCGCCACTTAACTTTAAAATCGAGCCGCGCGGCTGTTATTATTTAACTTGATATTAAAAGTAACACAGTACACAATGTTGTCCTATTGAACCCAAAGGTTGACATTAGTATCTACATAATTATGATAATTATCACAAATTGCTAATCAATAGGCGAGACGACAAAAAAAATCTAATTAGTCCGTCAGTTAGTTTATTAAAAAATATTGACCCGTGTTTTTTCTTTTGTTTCGTAAACCAAAATCGACGAAGTTACGACGCTTTTAAAATTCTCAATACGTCACGCCATGGTATAATTTTTAGCTAGTTCTGACGTCACGAGACGGACTCCCGAGTTTTGATGCGTTTTATCTTCTGTCAATATTCATTGATTTACAAAAACAAAAAATACGTGTCCATTAATTTCCAGTACTCTAACTGACGGACTAAATAGATTTGCAATTTTTTGATACTGTCGTCATGCCTATTAATGATAACATTTATGATTGTTTATTCTTGTCGGCATTATGTGCGGTCAAGATGTTCAATAAAAAAGTATTGTCATAAGACAATCCTTTTTTGTTTGAACATCCTTTTGACCGAACGATCCTTTTAACAGACCAATTCTTTCATAAAGACATAAGTCCGCGTAAAAGTGAACAACATTCTTGAATGGCCTCTGTAAATTCAAGAAACTTATAAGATATTCTCACAGAATAAACAAGCTGTATTGGCAAGGTTTTGACAGAATGGTGGCCAAGGTTAGGCCAAAGATAAGGGACGCACAGAACCGGGAAGTGTGGCAGAAAAAAACAGTGAGTGATTCTAGGCTGATGTGATGATGATGATTGGCCATGTCTGGCCATATAAGCCGTAAAACCGATGACCGCCTGGAAAAATGTTTTCATGAGTAGAGATTCAGCAAGCGTAAACAGTAGGCTTAGCCAAGTTGACAATCTACAATCGTTAACGCTAATAGAAAACTACCCAAATGTATGGGAATGACATCATTTCAACGATAGGTCACGTGGTCGAAATAAACGAATAGAAACTTTTAAGTTCAGTCAAAACCGTAAGTTGGCTACGATATTAATGGGATGTAGCAATCACGATTGTAGAAACGAATACATTTCATTCTATCATTTTAACCGATGTAAACTTGTCTACGAAGTTTTTATTTGCTTGTTTTGACCACGTGACTTAACGTTTACGATTGTAGAAAGAGAATCGATACGAATCGTTTGTAACTTGGCTAGGCCTGCAAGGCGGACGCCATTAGGTTACATAGAACGATCACCTTCGCATGTTGCCTGGTAGCAGGTGGATGAGAATTGGCGGGAATCGAGTTGAACGGAATAATTTCAGAGGCCGATGCCCAGCAGTGATGATGCTATAATTTCCTTAGCTATGTATCATCCATCACTAGCGAAATGGGTGTACTACAAGTACAATTCTGCCTAAGCCTTCGAAGATTACAGGCGTGATGTTATGTTATATAATAGTAGATATGAAAACCTCTTTCATGAGCGGTGATGCCTGGACTTACGACCTTCACGGACGTTAGACGATTCTCACACGACACCCTTTGTCCGCGCGGTCCGGTGGAGGCCGTGAAGATTTATGGTAGTGTTGCGCAGCGCCGCTCGTCTGCGCGGTTTGGCGGTGTACGTGTGTTAGGCATCAACGGATTTCAGACAAGCCTATGCGACACTTCACCGCAAGACCACGTGGACGAGCGGTGTCGTGTGAGAATCACCTTAATAATAGAGTGAAATTAAAGTCTTTGTCAAAAATTGTCAATGTCATGCCAAACGTCCGCCGCTTTTGCAAGTGGAGAAAAATATGCCCCTATTAAAATGCCTACTCGTACGTTCGCAGATACCGTGCCAGATAAATGTCCATATTATTATGTATTTCGAGATTCTCAATAATTAAGCTCCGTGTATTACTATTGCTAAGCGCATTATTACCCTACACCACACCGATCCCATGGCTGGGACACCGTCCTGCTACGTGTGTGGAGGAGTAGCCCAGAATAAAGCACGTGGTACCAGTATGGGTGGCATTGCAACATGGCGGTTTCTGCACGACGTTATTCTTCAACGTTTTCAGAGCAGTGTTGAATGAAAGAATTTTCCTAAAATCTGATTGTTGTTGTGTTTGCCATTAATATGATGGCCTCAACACTTATGCTATTTAAGAACAGTAACGCACGCATTCTCTACATCAAACTGAAAGATTGATGGCATTTCAAAGATCACAGGAAATTGCGATCATTATCCATCTTTATCCGTAATTGATGTACCGTTGTTATGTGTCAATCAAATATTCTGCATAAACAAAATGAGAGGGAATAAGAATGGGTGATGGTCATCATGGTCTACGAATCATTTATGAAAGCGTCTCTCAATTAAGCTTATTTCTTCATGAAAATGTATATCCGATTTTAAAACAACGTAATGTTTGAGTGATACGTAAATAACTATGTAATCTGTGCTGTAAAAAAAATACACGCGTCGACTTGAGAATCTTCCCCGTGATTCTGTCGACGGAAATGTACTTCTGTTACCGGAAGTCAAGGTGTAACAAGATGGCCGTGTCGACGGCGCGTTCGTATTCCACTCACGCCTCAAAGAGATGTCAGCAAACCGGAAGGGGTCCTAAAGGGCCGATGCCTGCCGGGCTGCGGGACTGTTCGAAAGAGATACAGCGGCGTTGGAACACAAAGTCCTAAGAAGGAACATAGATGAATTTTAGTCAGTACAAGTCTGACACTCCCTTGCGCTCCGCCCAGAGCCCCTGGCGTCCAGGGAGAGATTTGATGATTTCCCATGCAAAAAAAAAGGTGTCACAAGATATTCAGTATTTGTTACGGAGTCTAAACAACCTCTGTGTAACGCATGTTTTTATCAATCGACTATAAAGCCTATTGCAATTATCTGCCCCAATGAGATAATTTTGGAGGTAGCTTTACCTGTAAGTAACCAATGCCGAAAAATGAAAAACAAAAAAAGAACAGAGGTATCTGTGCTCAGAAACGATGTAAGTGATAATGACAATAAAGATACTAAGAAAAAGAACCACATCACCTTAAAGGTCACGACAGACAATGATACAGAAACAACGAACAGCGATAAAGAAAGCAAAATATTTTTATATTGATATCGATGCATTCAGGAACGGGTTGCGACGGCAGTATATAAGGTGGGCCGGCCAACAGAATGGCACAGTTGACAGCGGCTCTGGAAACCATGAAGACTGTCTTATTCTTTGCGGGGCTCATCGCCCTGGCGTTGGGCAGTGCCGTCCCTCCGAAACATGAGATTAAAGTGAAGGCTGGTAAGAACTACTTGAGATTTTCTTTTGCTTCATTGGTCTAATTGGCCGCAAGTTTGACTGGGGTTTTGGGGTGCGATTTCCAGGTGTGGTTAAGTGTTTTTGAGTTTTCTAGTAGTAAATTCTCCATTGCTGCCACTGAGAATTTACTACTGGTAATTCTCAGTCATACCATGTGTACACCCTGTGGGTGTACTGTACATTTTTCTCCTCTCTCTCAGCCGATATTCAGAAAGACCAGCTAAGAGACCATGCTACTTATAAATGCCAGTACAATCGGTACCATATTATGTAGTCCCGCAATCTGTTCACCCATGCAACTATACCTACTTTGGAAAAAACTGATCCATGTCAGCCATGCCACAAATCATATTATAACCCAGTTCCTTGCATTTAAAACCATATTGGGTAAAAGGCGATTGCTAATGAGATCATTTCATTACAGTTGAACCTCACTTCGTTGAGTACCAGAAGAAAATTCTGGCTCTCTTCGAACACTCCGAACAACTGGACTTACATGCCGAATACTACAAACTTGGCAAGGAATACAACATTGAAGCCAACATCGACAACTACACAGTGAGTTATTTCGTAAATTGCCTTTTCTGTCCTCATGAAGATTCTCATAAATATTTTTAATCTGTGTAAAAATTACGTTTCGCATATTGTTGTCTTCTAATATAATCCATTTTTCCAGAACAAAGCTGCTGTCGAAGAATTCTTGATTCTGTACAGAACTGGATTCCTGCCGAAATATCACAAGTTCTCCATCTTCTACGAAAGGATGAGGGATGAAGCCATCGCTCTTTTCCACGTTATGTACTACGCTAAGGATTTCGATACCTTCTACAAAACTGCGGCTTGGGCCAAGATTTGGCTGAACGAAGAACAGTTCTTATATGCTTACTACATTGCCGTTGTCCAAAGGGCTGATACTACTGGCATCGTTTTGCCGGCGCCTTATGAAGTGTACCCTCAGTTCTTCTTCAACAAGGAGGCTCTGATCAGAATGTACCGCACCAAGATGCAAAGTGGTTTGTTCGACACTAAATTGGCTGCCGAATACGGTATCGTCAAGGAGGACGACTACTATGTATACTTCGCCAACTACTCCAACGCCCTGACTTACCCCAACGAGGAACATAAACTGTCATACTTCACTGAAGACATTGGTTTGAACTCTTACTACTTCTACTTCCACTCGCAAATGCCTTTCTGGTGGAAGTCCGAAAAACTTAGTGTATTGAAGGACCGTATGGGTGAACTTTTCTTCTACTACTACCAGCAACTTTTGGCTCGTTACTCCTTGGAGCGTCTCTCCAACGGTTTGGGTGACATTCCTGAATTCTCTTGGTACTCCAAATTCAAGACTGGATACTACCCACAACTGACAGGAAACTATTTGCCTTTCGCTCAAAGAAGCAACGACTACAACATCCACTCCGAGAAGAACTACGAATTCATCCGCTTCTTGGACACTTATGAAAAGACATTCTTCCAGTTCCTGCAGAAGGGTGAATTCAAGACTGTAAGTATCAACAGATAAATCCTGTTTTATAATTTGATCAAAAACACATACTTTCATGGACACTAATGTGAATAACATATTTTCAGCCCGAGAAGGAAATGAACTACGTCGGCAACTACTGGCACATGAACGAGGACCTGTACTCCGAACACAGCAAGAAGGAATTACACCAGTACTCTTACGAAATCATCGCTCGTCACGTTCTTGGCGCGGGTCCCAAGCCTATTGACAAGTGAGTTTTACCAATTAATATTCTTAGCTTCGAAATGCCACTCTGACTGTAAAATAAGAGTCAGCTGCTGTACTGAAACTTTTGCGAGGAAAGAGAGGCTTTACCATTTTGTTCCTTTTGAGCTGGACTGTTGCTGAAATAACAGACCTATTTGCAACAAAGTTTGTTCTAAGGTTGACTAGTTATTACTAATCCATAGAGTTGCAGTTCAGAAGACGATAACTACCTTCCTTTATTAGAGCGTCGCCTGACTGAGTAAACATAATAAGTCACTCAATCAAACTTTGTCTATTTATTTCAGATACACTTTCATGCCCACCGCTCTTGACTTCTACCAGACTTCTTTGCGTGACCCTGCATTCTACCAGCTCTACCAGAGAATCATCGACTACCTTGTTGCCTACAAAGAGTACGTGAAGCCTTACAATCACGAAGATCTTCATTTCGTCGGTGTTAAGATTAATGACGTGAAAGTCAGCGAACTTTCCACTTACTTCGATTACTTCGACTTCAATGCTACGAGCAGCGTGTTCTTCAGCCAGGAGGAGCTCAAGTCTTACCCCACTGGTTTCATTGTCCGTCAAGCTCGCTTGAACCACAAGCCATTCACCGTAACTTTTGACGTTAAGTCAGATGTTGCTTCTGATGCTGTCATCAAGGTCTTCATGGGGCCTAAATACGATTCCAACGGATACCCAATTAACATTGAGGAGAACTGGATGAAATTCTACGAAATGGACTGGTTCGTGCAGAAACTTGTGCCTGGTGAGAACAAGATTGAGCGCAAATCGAGTGAGTTTGTGTTCTACAAGGATGACTCTATTCCCATCAACGAGGTCTACAAATGGTTAGACCAAGGAAAGGTACCTTACGATATGTCTGTTGTGCCTGACAACCTGCCTAGGAGACTGATGCTGCCTAAGGGTACCCCTGGTGGATATCCATTCCAACTGTTCGTGTTCGCGTACCCATACAACAGCGTTAAGAAGGGAGAGGATGTGTTCGAGAACCTCATCTTGGACAACAAGCCCTTCGGATATCCATTGGACCGCCCTGTGCGTGAAGCTTACTTAAGGCAACCCAACGTGTTCTTCAAGGATATCGAAATTAACCACAAGGATGCTTTTTTCCCTTACGAGCTTAATGTGGCTTCTTATTTCAATATTTTAGAATCTTAGAGCAAAATGTATAAAGAATACGAGTGAAATAAATAAAAATATATATATTTTAAATATTTAATGAAGTGTTTCCATTGATTACAAAATATAAGCTATTACATCAAACTCAAGCCTCAACTTAGTGTATTTGTAGGCCTACCCCAGTTCATTGATCTCATTATAGATAAATAGTTTGCTGAACTCATGTGGTTCTGTCGCAGAGATTAGGTAGCTGTACACTGTCACTGAGAAACTCAGAGGCGCCCAGAGCGGGAGAAGTCATTTGATGATTTCCCATCCTAAAAAAAAAAAAAAAAGGGTGAGTGCGAGAGCGTATTAAGAAGGCTCGTATAACCTTAATCAAAACCTTAAAATCTGAATCATTAAAGTGGCTGTTAAAACTCAAGTCCATTTATTAAGCCTATACATCGTTGAATAACATACAAACATGGTGTTAAGTTAGAACTAACAGAAAACTGTCAAGTTTAACAGCGGGATCCCAAACTAGGCACAGCCTGTTTCTTGGTGACTTATACACTACACAAAGTTAATAGTTAACCATGTTTTAAAAAATATTTAGATTAACAAACAGAAATGTGATTTTAGAAAGAAAGAAAAACTAATAATTTATTAACATTGATAAAAACATACATAGGTACATACAACAACAACAAAACAAGTATGTGTGTATGTGTGACTGTGAGTAGAGACTGACAACGTAGAGTGTGTGGGTGTTATTTAACTTGAGGTACAATGTGAACTTTCTGTTTCCTCGTAAGTCCGGCCCAGCAACCATGCTTTTAGTTTGGTTTTGGCCTGAGAGTAGCTGAACTACACAGAAAAGTTTGCGATCCCTTTGAAAAATGAAAATCCTTTTTGTTACGGTAGATTATAAATTATGAAAAAATAGTTTTATTTTTTAATTTCAAACAGGGTATTTCTTTTTAAAGAAAACACACAACAAAGATTTTTTCTTGATAAAGTTCAATTTAAAAAAATATATCACCATGCTAGTGATCACAAACTTTTTTTGATAACTTTTTTTTCTTTCTTTTTTTGTTTACATTGAAAGTTTTGCATAAAGCATTAAATTGTCATATGGGTAATTATGACGAAAGTCGGGCATCACAGAGAGTGTGGGTTTTTGGAAGGGGGATTCTTTCCGAAGTTTTTCTATCTCTCTTCCTAGAACTAGAACGATTTATGATGACTTTTATGAGGTTTAGAACTTTTGAAAGTGACCCTAGACATTAGAATAAACAGCTGACGTACGCCTAAAACCTCAGGCTCCTTATACACTTCATCCGTTAAAAAACAGCGCGGCTTTCCAGGTCTTTGCGTCACGACTTTGCGGCGTTACCCGAGATACTGGCACAGCATTACAGGACAGACGGGCAAAGACAGATGTAAACCTGATATGTTCTTAGGAGCACTGCCTCATGAATGGCACCTTTTGAACGCAAACTGTTCATGTGTTATATAACACATGGACAGTTTGCGATATTGTTGATATACAACACTGAAGTGAAAAGCATTTGTAGTAGATATTTTGCTGTAGCCTTGGATCGAAAGAGCTGGGATTCATGGAAAGAGGCCTGTGCCCAGAGATGAAGACAAGATGAAGGCTTATTTTAACGGTAATTAACCTGCTAGCCCTACCAGGTATAAGTGAGGATACTCACGTTATCGAGCAGATCAAATAGGCAGTCAGTGCATGAAGGTAAATTACTAGTATTCAGCGTCCGGTTGGAATGAAAGCAACCCAACTCAGGTAAGAAAAGATTAGCATTCTGCAGCTAGGGCAGCACCACATGAACTAGATATAGTTACAGAAGGATTTCTGTAGGTCATTTCAGCCTATATGATAGATCGAAAGGGAAAAGGCCACTTCCATACAATGGGTCGAAAAAGGTAAAAAAGCTTTCTTTAATTTTCGACCCATCGTATATATAACGCGTGATAGGCTGACTGATAGCTACTAAATTCTGGATAGTAAAAATCTGTATAAGTACCTAAGTAGTCATTACCGCCTCGTGGGTCTAGTGGTCACAAGTGCGACTGCTGATCACAAGGCCCCGGGTTGAAATCCCGGGTCGGGCAAAGAGTTATTGAATTTATACAACAAATATTTCTCATTACATGGGTAATCATTGACAAAATAAGGATGTACAATAGTACTCCTCGACGTAATAATGTATACCTCTGCCTAGCTGTTCGGTTATTACAGGCGTGATGTTATGTTATGTTATTGCTGTCGTGTCCACTTACGGCACCACCAAATCCCGGAGGCAACCTGTCGTAAAGTGTATAATTATAAAATAGGTAATGTTTTCAAAGTCATCATCTCGCTAGCCTTTACCCAACTATATTATTTGGGACGGCTTCCAGTCCAACCAGATGCAGCTGAATACCATTATTTTTAGAAGTTAGCAGTTTTCTTATTTTACAAGCGACTGTATAACTGTCCTTCATAACCCATGTTAGTACAGGGTAAATGATACCCCTTGGTTAGACTGGTTGTCCGAGTTTTGAGCCACTACTACTTATAACGACAAATGAAAGATCTACTGCACATGACAGGAGCGACTAACTTGAGAGGCTTGAGAGATCCACACGTCCCGGCCGCCGCGGGAGACGCCCCGGGCGTTGGGGGCCACGTGGTGGCTCCCGGCCACCGTAGGCACGGGCCTGTGGACAGGGAGCTATGGGCTAGCTCGCCGTCCTTCCGTCTCATGACGACAGGCCGTGTTGACGGCGCGTTCGTGTTCCACGCGCGCCTCAAAGAGAGTCAGCAATAATGAAGGGGTCCGCAAGGGCCGAAGCCTGCCGGGGCTGCGGGACTATTCAAAAGAGATACCGTGGCCCCGGAACACAACGGGCGATGAAGGAACATGGATGGGTTTTAGTCAGTAAAAGTCTGACATTCCCTCCTGCTCCGCCCAAAGCGAGAGGAGTCATTTGATGATTTCCCATCCGAAAAAAAAAGGGACTAACGGCTTAACGTGCTTTCTCAAGCACAGAGAAAACTCACTCAAGCACGAATTGACCTTGGCAAGTGTTGCTAAACCCATGTGCCGGCCATGTAATCTCCAAAAAGTACCTATAGGTACACAGCCACCCTGCCGGGGCTGCGGGACTGTTCGAAAGAGATACCATGGCCCCGGAACACAAAGGGCGATGAAGGAACATGGATGGGTTTTAGTCAGTAAAAGTCTGACATTCCCTCCTGCTCCGCCCAAAGCGAGAGGAGTCATTTGATGATTTCCCATCCGAAAAAAAAAGGGACTAACGGCTTAACGTGCTTTCTCAAGCACAGAGAAAACTCACTCAAGCACGAATTGACCTTGGCAAGTGTTGCTAAACCCATGTGCCGGCCATGTAATCTCCAAAAAGTACCTATAGGTACACAGCCACCCTGCCGGGGCTGCGGGACTGTTCGAAAGAGATACCGTGGCCCCGGAACACAAAGGGCGATGAAAGAACATGGATGGGTTTTAGTCAGTAAAAGTCTGACACTCCCTCCCGCTCTGCCCAGAGCGGGAGGAGTCATTTGATGATTTGATGATGAGCCACAGTATACCCATTTTTTCAGCCGAAGACGGATGTTCTCAACGAGGTAGGACTAAGAGACGCCGGGCCCGACGATTTAGACTCGTTCCTGACTGATTGGCCAGAGAAGGCAAAACACCGAGAGAGTTTAAAAGTTATGCTTATTTAATCATATTAAAATTGTAAACATAGGCGTTGACTCACGGGATTTTCCTCAAATTTTTATCGGTCACCCACTTGAGAAAAATATGACTAAGATTTTCATCGAGATATAGTGATAAAGATTATGATAAACCCAAGATAAATGAGATGTATAAAAAGGTATTGCTATCGATATTTTGATCAAATAGTAAATACACGGGAATACAAGATGGTTCACACCCAAAACGCCCTGATCTTTGCAGCACTGGTATGTACCTACCGATTTATTTCCTCAATTGCTTTTTCATTTATGAACCTTATTTCTTAATTGTTTAAAATACAAAATATAGTAGGTACCGATTCATTATAAAGTGATTTTGTCTATCAGTTTCTTACAAGTAGTCTACGTTTGCCTTTGAAAGTTATGGGAAGACATAAAAACGTTTTTTTGTAACAACTAATCAGTTACTAGCCCTGAATTGTCTAGGGGGGACCGACCTCCTAGAGCTTTAAAGCGTAAGAATTGAAAGTTTTATATTATCGAATAAGTAGAACTATCCATCGGAATAAGTTAACCATGGCCATTTTAAATATATATTTCACGTAAAATAGTTACTTGTTCATACGTGGAAATAAAGAGTTATTCCCAAAGTACTCCAAAAAGAGTTCCCAAACTGCTCCATGAAAAATATAATATTTTTAATTAGGTTTCATTCTACTCCATGCCATTTTATAGAAAAGCTAACTCACGTCCGGCCTTGGTTCAATCCATGGTCCGGAGCGAGACGGTATGGGACGTTACTACGCCTTCACTAATTTCGTTACACTACTACCAAATGTAATTCCATAATATGTATGTTCCACAGTGCATCCTTGCTAGTGCTCTCACGCAAGAATCCGACGCCGAAAACCGATCACCGCAAATTCACCACAAAGAACCACTGGATCCATCAGACGCGGAACGCCGACCACCACACATTCACGGTGTAGCAACACATTTCCCACCCGGCTTCCATCCCATCTTAGGCCGACCACCGCACCACAATAACGGAGAAACAACACAGGGTCCTTCCGACGCCAACAGGAGACCACCGCACATCCACGACGATGCCTCATCCGAATCCGAAGGCAGACCACCGCACATTCACGGAGAAAGACCACTGGATAATTCCGACGCCGAACAACGACCATCGCACATTCACGAAGTTCCCCACGACAAGCCTTTCCAGTTTGACGTCCCCGACTGGATCCCCATTAGCCCTGGCGTAAATTGGACCCCCTGCGACATTGACGCTGGTCCCAGAGCGCGTTGCCACGACTGTCACACGCGGTTGTTCTGCACGCGACTCGGTGGATTTGTGATCGACTGCCCTGATGCATCTTACTGCAGAAACGGACTATGCTCGAATGTACCTATTGCAGGATGCCACTAAGTTACTGTGAAGAAAGAAGTTTTGTCTGATTGTTACTTGGAACAGATCCAGACGTTAGTATGGTAATTTGAGTGATTGTAAAATTCCGCTTTGTGCTGTATCACCTTTGTCACTCATATGTGTGTGAGAGTCTCTTCAACGCTGGATTTGCTATACATAACGACCGGGAATTGTTCCTGCAAAACGTGAATGATATTCGTCAATAAATAAGTTACAATTTTGCGAAAATAAATGTTTGTTTTTCTTCTGGTAAAATTAAAGTAGTTCTGTTAAACACAAATACATGGACTCACACCTTTTTTCTTCTTTTTTCCCATGAGGGTAAGCAGAAACAACAGCGCACCACCTGCTATAATCCTTGCGAACCCTTTTTGGCTCGTCCACGTTTATACCTCTGGTCACTTCTTATTTAAGATCTTGCATGCATGTATTATTTTTCTGTATGTAAACACATGTTTGAGCCAATAAAATTTCTTATTCTTATTCTTATTCACACACGCACGTTGGCTGCGAGTACTAAACTACACACCTGAGTTTTCAGAAGAACCTCACCAATAACATCAGCGTATGTCCTTCTAGGGCGTCCTCTCTCGTCATTGCCACTCACACCTGCCTTGTAAATACCCTTTATTAGTCGCCTTTCACTCATTTTTTCCACATGATCAAACCATCTAAGCATACTCTTTTCAGCTACTCTACATCTTCATCCCAGTTCCCAGTACAAACACCGGCCAAACAGTCGCTTTCTTCAAACATGCAATAGAAGTACTTTTTAATTCCCCTTCTTCAATCAATCCCTCATTACTGAGGATCGTGGTCACTGGAACCCTTTAAACGGACAATCTGCCTCCATCTACTCCGGTCCAAAGTTGCCATCACCACCTGCTGAAATTTGCGTGAGGACATAGCCTCTTTTACTTGGTCGGACCATCGTGTTGGCGACCGGCCTCGCGCTCTCTTGCCTTCGGTGTTACCGACAATGACTAGCTTTTTAAGGCTGCTATCTCCTCTTCGCATTATGTGGCCGAAATAGGTCAAAATACGTTAAAGGTAAACTGTAGACAATCGGGTCTTGATAACAAGTTGGGAAAGGATAGACACATTTGTGCGTTTGGCTGTCCATGGAATTCGGAGCATCCGCCTCCAGTAGCACATTTCGAATGCATCTATACTCTCTACTACTTTTACTACTCTTAACTTGTTGTGTTGAAACATTACGTTTATGATGTTCTAATATTTGTATGCCATTTCTATGGCGAAACATTTAAGTTCATAACCCTATCTTTACGACCTTAATGTACCATGTTTTTACACAAATAAATTATTCTATTCTATTCTAAGTAGGAATCAGAATCAGATATTTATTTGCTATGAATGTAGGTACAGGTATAAGATGTTGTACATAAATAATGAGATCGGCTACAGTCTACCTTACGGCATGCAAATTATTACATAAATGAAAATATTATTACAATCAAAACAATGTCAACAAAAACAAAACAGAAATTAAAGTGAAGTCAAATAATAATATTATAGTCAGGTGCTTATGTCAAAATGGTCACATGGTCAAATTTTCAATTAGAAACAATCATAATCTGGTTAAATTCATATCATTTAAAAAGTCTTTCACTGAGTAGTAACATTTGTCTAAAAGTAGTACAGTTACCTTAGATTTAAAAACGTTTAAAGAACAGTCCTTAAAAACATGAGGTATTTTATTATAAATGATCCTCAACAGTGCTGTTTTGTAATTACCCGAATGTAGCAGGAAGGATGGAGGCATGTAGGATTAAATACACAAATAGGTACTACCCATAAATAACCTTCAAGTATATGTACCTTGACGAATCAAAAACTGACAGTAACGTAACAACAGTGTTTTGATAAGATAAATAAAAGGAACATAAACATCAAACATATCAGTTCAATCACGAATACAATTATATTATGAACATCGGGTAAAAAAACACAACATCACATGATCTAGCTGGTAAAGTGGTAGGCACAATTATGAAGTCCAATGTGATTAGACGAGTTTTTTTCTAGTCTTGTGTTTATTGTACGGAAAAAACCTTTTTTTTTTAGTATTAGGTACGATACTTGCACACAAATTTGTACACACCCTGTAATGATACCGTTGCTGAAAATGTTCTAATATTGAACATAACATCACGCCTGTTATAGCCGCAGGGTTAGGCAGAGGTTTACCTAATAGTATACCAGTATACCCCACATTTCGCCAGTTATGTGTCCCATGTAACAAGGGCGAGCTTATTTAATTGACGACCCGAATGGCGCAGCGGTAGTGAGGCTGCCTTACGTTCTTAGGGACCCGGGTTCGAATCCCGGTAGGAGCAAATGTTTGTGTGATGAGCATGGACACTTGTTTCCGAGTCATGGATGTTTATATGTATGTTAAGTATGTATTTACAAACAGAAAGTATCTATGGAGTATATCAACTATCTGGTGTCCAAGACACAAGCCTCGTTGCTTAGTGTGGCACTAGATAGCGCTGTGTGTAATGTTCAGCGATATTTATTTATTTTCAATACACTTCCTCGAAAACGGGTTCTTATCGCACTACGATTAGGTTCAACATGCCGTGTATTTCACACACGTGGATCTTTTACATTTTCCATCACCGCGTGCTGTGCCGCCTGCGGAAAGGATTCATTTTCGCACGCGGCACTGCACGCGGTGATGTAAAATTACCACAGATAAAACTATACCTATACTTAGTACAAATTGGTGCAATGCATATAGCCGACGGTGATTGGTTTTTCATTATTTTATTTTATTTCTTCAAAAGTGTATTGAAAAACGTCTTTTGATACACGTGGACATTTGTTATTGCAGTTCTCGGCTCAAAAACAACCTCGCCTACGGCTCGGGTGTTAATTCCGCCTCGAGTGCAATAACAAACTTTCTCCACTTGTATCAAAATGGCCATCAACCGGGCACAAATCCTGACCACGTGGCTGCTACTGAGAAATTCACGGATGCCCGAACCCCAGGACCCTGCTCAGCAGGCGCGATTGCGACCACTGGGCCAACGAGGAAACAGTCTTACGGGATGCAGGTGAATGCCAGTATTTTTACATGGAGCGACTGCCTTAGTGATCTTGACAACCCAGTCACTGGGTAAATACGATATCCCTTGATAAGACTGGTTATTAGTCTCCCGTGCTTCTGACAACCAACGACTCTCGAAGATCTACAAATATCAGTCTGGAGAAATGGCTTTCCCAGGCATAACTTAGCATACACCTAATGGATCGTCCCCGGTTCACGGACCGACAAACTGCGGTCAAAAAATCAGTAATTTAAGTTTAATTTTAAACACAATAGACATGGCTATAAATAACAGCACCTGTGTTTTAGTATAAAAACTGGCCATGTGCGTGTCGGGCCACGCGCAGTGAAGGGTTCCGTAGTAGCCCGTTATATTTTAGATTTTGTTTTTCAATGCAAGTATTCACCCGTTATAAACGAGCAACTACTTCATCTTAGTGACTTTATAGGATTTATTCTAAGGATTTTGTATTTGGTACCTACAAAATTATCCAACACCCTAGTTCAACGACTATTACTGCTAAACTAATAAAGTTATCTTAACCACTATAGTTTTCCTTTAAAGTTTATGAAATGCACTATCATCTGGATTTTTTCCAGATTTTTCAAGCCAGCAGTTTAGCTTTTAGAGGAGGGGGGGGGACGCCCTACTGGTACAAAAATCTGCACTTTAAAGTTTTATATATATTTAAACCCCTAAGGCATTTTAAAAGACCTATTCAACGATATCCCATACGACGGGGTAAACGACGAAAAAAAAAAATATTCCCACTTCACATGTAGGAGAGCTACCCTAAAATTTTTTATTTTACCACTTTGTCGGCGTTATTGATATACACACCTTTACAAAATTACAGCTTTCAAGTACTAACGGTCTCTTAGCAAAACCTCGGACAGACAGACAGACAGACGGACATGGCGAAACTATAAGGGTTCCTTGTCAGGACTACGGAACCCTAAAAAGGGGAAGTAGGATATTTTCATGCAAACGCACCGCGGCCAGCTTGTATGTGTGCACCATAGTATCTTTGCTCCGCACACTCAAACAAAATCTCGACCCGTTTCTCAGCTGGCGCACTGAGAAACGGGTATCAGAATATATCCTACTTCCCGTTTTTTATATTCCTGAGTAAATAATGCTTCAGTCAATCGTCTGTATAGCCTTTTGCCAACTATGATATGGTCGGCTTCCAGTCTAAACGGATGCAGCTGAATACCAGTATTGTACATGAAACGTCTGTCTAAATAACCTCCATAACCCACTTAGTACCAGGTAACACGATACTCGTTAGTAAGGCTGGCTTTTGGACTTTCGGGCCACTGACTACCTGTGACGTCTGTCAAAGATCTACTCATGACAACCGGGACCAGCGGCTTAACGTGCTTTCCGAGGCATGGAGGAAACTAGGCAAGGAATGGGTGGTCAATCCACGGATCAACCAAAGCAAGCGCGGCTTAACCTAAAGATCGACCCGAGCGGCTGTTATTATTTAGCCACGAACTCCTCCTAAATAATGCTTCAGTTGAGCTAGTAAAATAGTGTTAGGATGCGGAATTATAATCTTGAAAAAAAAACGGCTAAGTGCGAGTTGGACTCGCGCACCGAGGGTTCCGAATAAACTGCACCCGGTTCGACTAGCAGCCGCCTACAACATAGTTCGGAAAAGGCTTTCTATTTCTTTTTTGTGTGGTTAGTGCCTAACACATCATCATCATCATCATCATCATCATCAGCCTATCACTGTTCCCTTCCACTGCTGGGAGACAGGCCTCCTCTCTAAGAGAGGAAATGGGCCCAGTGCGGATTGGTAGATGTCCCATTTTTTCGAATTTTTTGGTTCTAGGACATGCCGGTTTCCTCACGATGTTTTCGTTCACCGTTTTGAGAGCAGTGGTGATAAAATAAATTACACAAAGTAATGCGCCTGCCTGGGTTTGAACCCACGACTTACTGTTCGTAAGTCGGGGCCGCCACCACTGGGCCACCACTGCTCTCCTAACACGGTCGTGCTATTGCCTAACACGGTGTCAGAGTTTTATCCCGCCCATGGGCCTCTGACTTGGATTTATATTTTATTTTTTTATTGATTGTTAACTAAAGAACAAAACAAAATGTAAACAGAGAAACATCACAATAGTACCTACATTTTGATACAAGTGGAGAAAGTTTGTTATTGCATTCGAGGTGGATTTAACATCCGAGCCGTAGGCGAGGGTGTTTTTTGAGCCGAGAACTGCAATAACAAATTTCCACGTGTATCAAACGACGTTTTTCAATACACTTTTGAAGAAATAAAATAACGAGAAATATTTTTGTCATGAATTAAGAAACTATGATTTAATTATTTTTTCCGCGCTTAGCATTGGGCAGGTTGAAGAAGAGGCAATGGTATGAAGCCGTTAAACAGCCAAATATAAAAAAAAAATGTTTTTTTTTTATATTTTTGAATTCAGAAAACAAATAAATGTTAATTTGTTTAAAAAAGTAAATTATATCAGTTTTAAATAACATGTTTATCTATGATATTCTATTTATAAACATAATTTGAATATTCAAAAAATAGTTACGCCGTAAAGACGCATATTGCTTTGCCGAAATTAAACAAAACATTCATCTTCGACTATAGGCTATATCTAAGTATCTGTGACAATTTATTTTCGCACACGTAAAAAAAAACGCACGCGTGTGAAATACATTGCATTTTGAACCTAATCGTAGTTCGATAAGAACCAGTTTTTGAAGATGTGTATTGAAATGGTACATTTTGATACAAGTGGAGAAAGTTTGTTATTGTATTCGAGGCGGAATTAACACCTGAGCCGTAGGCGAGGTTGTTTTTGAGCCGAGAACTTCAATAACAAACGTCCACGTGTATCAAACGACGTTTTTCAATACACTTTTGAAGAAATAAAATAAAAGAACAATAAAATATTTTTGTCATGAATTAATAAGAAACTATGATTTTAATTTTCTTTTTTTCAGCGCTTTGCTTTCGCCAGGTTGAAGGAGAAGCAAAGGTATGAAGCTGCTATACAGCCTTATATAAAAATGGTTTATATTTTTATTTTTGGATTTAGAACACAAACAAATGTTAATTTGTTAATAAAAGTAAATATTAGTTTTAAATAATCATGTTTATCTATGATATTCTATTTAAAAACACAATTTGAATATCCAAAAAATATTAACGCCGTAAAGACGCTTAGTGCTTTGCCGAAATTAAAAAAAAAAAACATTCACCACCGACTATAGGCATTGAACCAATCACTCCGATCCAGCCTGTCCCCTTGCTGTCCTCTTCCAGCGACGCCCTAAGCCGAGGCCCGTACCCCGCAGGGGGTGCCCTTAGCGTGTAGTCGCTTAGTTTGTAAGTTTTTTGCCCTGGCTGGAGGCCTTACACTTAAGGCACCCACAGGAAAGTCCGGTTAAGCAGACGACAACCTTTCTGGTTGAACTGCGAGATGCCATTTCGAAAAAAAAAAAAAAAAGCATTGAACCAATTTGGACTAAATATAGGTACAGTTATCTGTGGCAATTTTCATTCCCGCACGCGTGTTGGAAAATGAAAAAAATCGCACACGTGTGAAATACATTGCATGTCGAACCTAATCGTAGTGCGATAAGAACCAGTTTTCGAAGAAGTGTATTGAAAAAACCTTAACAGGTTTGTCCGGATGTTGAGACACTTATAAGCTATCTTAATACTAACGTAGGAAATAATCATTGTTAATTTATGGTTAACACAATCATAGTATAAAACAAATTTTGAGGTAGTACGAAAATAATAACTAAAAAAACAAAAACGGCGCGGTTAAGACATCGCGTCGATGCTAATAACTAATGGAATGAAAAACAGGATAATCATCATCCTGTGTTTGTTCATAATGAATTGTTTAATAATAATAACTATTTGTTATTTCCGACCGAGAAATGAAAACATCGCGATGTTTTCACCGAAACATGTGAAAATTTATACAATTCGCAAATAAATCCTAAAAATTAGAGGTGCGTGTCTTGGGTTCGAACTCGCAACCTATAACTTTGCAGTCCGATGGTCACACCACTAGGATATCACTGCATATGGGGAAAAAAGCTACGCAGAATGATGAGAAAGATAGAAGTCTGTAAATTAGAGACACAACCAATAACCTAATGGCAGATAAGACTACAGAACGTTACTGATCGATGCAAATGAGCTGACACATAAACAATGCTGTTGTGAATGTTGTGCATGCCTATAAGTGGCGTATTTACACGCACTGTAGACTTATTATCACCATAAGGAACCAATATTGTAAATATGTCGTTGGTGTGCCTTACTTAATTAATAAATAAATGCTACAATAGTTTATAATATTTTAGAATACAACATTGACAAACAATGGCATATTTATTTTCAACTAAATGTTTTTAAATGCTTTAACAGGTATTCTTATTTCTCTTGACAATATCTAAAAATACAGTACACCGATAAAGTTAAAACACAAGAAAAGATTACGCAACAGATTTTGCTAAAGCTGTTTTGATATACGAAAAAGATCAAATCGAGTCAGAGGTTAATAAAGTGATAGCGATAAAGAAAGTGCCTACATCGTTTCAATATCAAACACATTCGGCACGGGGATGCATGGATAGGGGGTATAAAAAGTGGAAACGCGGGCTGTATTGTCACAGTTGGCCGCGGTTGTCACAACGATGAAGACTGTCTTGATCCTAGCGGGGCTCGTTGCCCTTGTAATGGGCACTGCCCTCCCCACCCACCACAACATCAAGTTGAAGACTGGTAAGAACTCATTTCGATATTAATTTTCGTTGTTTGTTATGATGGGGTCTTAATGGCCCGGATTTTTACCCCGTCAATCAATCACATTACTGCGGGTTCAAACCTTGCATTTTGAGCGTAGTTGTTCCACCACACACCACATTTCTCCCATTTTCCGAAGTACCAGCGGATCAAGTTGCTTTAAACTTTTCAATTTTCTCATTCGATTTTGAACTTAACCTTCCACATATTATGGTTTAAAATCGTTTGGAGAAATTTGACAGTTTATGGTAACTTGATGTTCTGACGACTTTACCTTATGTTGGTGATTGTAATTATTTTGGGAAGTTAAGTCTCACTGATTTGAAATCTGTTTTAGGCATACGATTTCGACGTACCGTCTATAAGACTGATTTTTCTGAATTGTAATACTACATTTAGAAAGTTGAATTAGTTTGATGTGTAACGTATTTAATAATAAGAGGTTGTGGGTTAGCTCAACTACTTCCAATTATTGTGTAAAAAGAGAGAGATCAATACAGATCAATCAGTTACAGTCCAAAATATATCAATCAAAGACTCTGCCGCCATGAAATTTAAGTTTCTGAGTTATATTAATATAATCATTCTTAGCATCTCTGGCTATGTTCGTGGAAAAGACAATTACTGATGAGATGTTTCTTTACAGTTGAACCTGAATTCGTCAAGTACCAGAAGCAAATTCTGGCACTTTTCGAACACTCCGAGCAACTGGACTCACACGCCGAATACTACAAACTTGGCAAGGAATATGACATCGAAGCCAACACCAACAAATATTCGGTGAGCATTTCATATTTAGGTTATCAATGCATCTCATACAAAATCTTACTAAAATTTTAAGAGTTTACTTAACGCAATGCATTTTTGCAGAACAAAGAAGCTGTCGATGAATTCTTGCTACTGTACAGAACTGGAACCCTGCCGAAATATCACAAATTTTCCGTGTTCTACGAAAGGATGAGGGATGAAGCCATCGCTCTTTTCCACGTTTTCTACTACGCTAAGGACTTCGACACCTTCTACAAAACCGCGGCTTGGGCCAAGATTCACATGAACGAAGAACAGTTCTTATACGCGTACTACATTGCCGTCGTCCAAAGGACTGATACTACTGGCATCGTTCTGCCGGCGCCTTATGAAGTGTACCCTCAGTTCTTCTTCAACAAGGAGACTCTGATCAGGATGTACCGCACCAAGATGCAAAGTGGTTTGTTCGACACTAAATTGGCTGCTGAATACGGTATCGTCAAGGAGCACGACCACTATGTATACTTCGCCAACTACTCCAACGCCCTGACTTACCCCAACCATGAACAGAAACTGTCATACTTCACTGAAGATATTGGTTTAAACTCTTACTACTTCTACTTCCACTCGCAAGTGCCATTCTGGTGGAAGTCCGCAAAACTTAGTGTATTGAAAGACCGTATGGGTGAATACTTCTTCTACTTCTACCAGCAAATTCTGGCTCGCTACTATTTGGAGCGTCAGTCCAACGGTTTGGGTGAAATTCCTCAATTCTCTTGGTACTCCAAATTCAAGACTGGATACTATCCCCAAATGACCGGAAACTACTTGCCTTTTGCTCAAAGAAGCAACGACTACGACCTCCACAGCGAGAAGAACTACGAAAACATCCGTTACCTGGACACCTACGAGAAGACATTCTTCCAGTTCTTGCAGAAGGGCGAATTCAAGACTGTAAGTATCAACAGATAATCACTATAATTATTCAACATGATTTAATACTTCATAAAATAATGACATAAAACTAACGCGGCAATGAAATATTTTCAGCCTGAGAAAGAAATGAACTACGTTGGAAACTACTGGCACATGAACCAAGATCTGTACTCCGATAAGAGCCAGAAGGACTTACATCAATACTCTTACGAAATCATCGCTCGTCACGTACTCGGCGCAAGTCCCAAGCCTCTAGACAAGTGAGTGTTCTGGTTACATATTTTGTCAACTTTTAGCCTCACAAAATGTATGAGAAAATTTTCCACAACACCGAACGAAATAACTAAATTGGTTTTTCTTTACTTTCAGCTACGCTTTCATGCCGACCGCTCTTGACTTCTACCAGACTTCTATGCGTGACCCTGCATTCTACCAGCTCTACCAGAGAATCATCGACTACCTTATTGCTTACAAAGAGTACGTGAAGCCTTACTCTCACAATGACCTGCATTTCGTCGGTGTTAAGATTAATGACGTGAAAGTCAGCGAACTGTCCACTTACTTCGATTACTTCGACTTCAATGCCACGAGCAGCGTGTTCTACAGCCAAGAAGAGCTCAAGTCTTACCCTACTAGTTTCATGATCCGTCAACCTCGTTTGAACCACAAGCCATTCACAGTCTCTGTTGATGTTAAGTCAGATGTTGCTTCTGATGCCATCTTCAAGGTCTTCATCGGACCTAAATACGATTCCAACGGATACCCAGTTAACATTGAGGAGGATTGGATGAAATTCTACGAACTAGACTGGTTCGTACAGAAACTTGTCCCTGGTGAGAACAAGATCGTGCGCAAATCCAGTGAGTTCCTGTTCTACAAGGATGACTCTATCCCCATTAACGAGATCTACCAATGGTTAGACCAAGGAAAGGTACCTTACGATATGTCTACTGTGCCCGACAACCTGCCTAGGAGGCTGATGCTGCCTAAGGGTACCCCCGGTGGATATCCCTTCCAACTGTTCGTGTTCGTGTACCCATTCAACAGCGTCAAGAAGGGAGATGACGCGTACCAGAACTTCCTCTGGGACAACAAACCCTTCGGATATCCGTTCGACCGTCCCGTGCGTGAGGCTTACTACAGGCAACCCAACATGTTCTTCCAAGACGTGCAAATTTACCACAAGGACGCATACTTCCCTTACGAGCTTAATGTGGCTTCTTATTTCAATATTTTAGAATCTTAGAGCAAAATGTATAAAGAATACGAGTGAAATAAATAAATATATATATTTTAAATATTTAATGAAGTGTTTCCATTGATTACAAAATATAAGCCATTACAGAAAACTTAAGCCTCAACTTAGTGTATTTGTAGGCCTACCCCAGTTCATTGATCTCATTATAAATGAATAGTTTGCTGAACTCATGTGGTTCTGTCGCAGAGATGAGGTAGCTGTACACTCTTACTGAGAAACTCCGAGGCAGGGCGAGCGTATTAAGAGCGCTCGCATAACCTAAATCAAAACCTTAAAATCTGAAATAATTATTGAGTACAATGTTTTATGTTCCTACGGGAATTATTCCAATACACATTATCTCACTACACACAAATACATCATTAATTAATAGAACGCATAATTTAAACTAGTAATCATTAAACAGAACTATGATAGCTATTCAAGATTTTACGAACACCTTGCATAACTTTAAACAAAAAGAAATTTTACGTTAGCTCTTTAACTATTAGAGACGAGAGAGGGCTTTTAATTAAAGTACTGAATTACAGTATCCTTAACTGATCAGTAGGCTAAGTGACTTCTCAAATTATAGATTCTTGGTTACCTATCATAAATAGCAATTCTAGATTTCACTGCAGACAACTCACTCTTCTTCTTCTTAGTAAATTGAATCCGTCCAAAATTTGGCGATAGCTTATGGCTAATCCTTCCACCTCGATGACAATCCAAAGTCTACTAATAAAACCTTTTTGCGTGGTCCTGATTGACATCGTAGGAGAACCCTACATCATCATCTTCATCATTCCCTTGTCCTTATCCCAATTTATTCGGGGTCGGCGCAGCATATCTTCTTCTTTCACAATTCTCTAATACATCATTCATCTCATCAGACACTTCCATTTTTGCCATATCATCCATTACACAGTCGTCAATCGAAGTTAAAGTCAAAGTCATCCATCGTTTCTTTGGTCTTCCTCTACTATTATACTCATCCACATTCATACTCAAAACTTTCCTCACGACATTTCTCTTATTCCTCCGCATCACATGTGGTATGGGACTACTACAGCCGATAGGAGAACCCTACAATGTCTATCTAACCTAGACAAAGAGGAATTTCTTTCTAATGCAAATCTGCGACATACTTGGTGTCCAAGATATCCATTGAGATGAAATTCAACGCCGGCCATACATCGATGGGTTAACGCTTATCAGAGAAATCTCTCTCCCAAAGCACTGCAAATTAGTGTTTCCTGCTCAGACTCAAACTCAAAGCATTTATTTAAATTACATCATAAAGGCTACTTTTGAATATCGAAAACAAAAAGCACTGAAAATTAGTGTTTTCTGCTCAGACTCAAACTTAAAGCATTTATTTCAATTACATCATTACAGGTACTTTTGAATATCGAAAACAAAATGGTGCAGATGAGACATACCTAATCCGCGGTTTCTAAACTACACTAATTAGTCTCATCTGCACCATTGATGGTGCAGGTCAATGGTGCATACGGTACGATGGGGAAACTACAGTCCCGGCCACAAGGTGTAAATAACTTGTGAAAGTGTTATTGGGTTTTTCCATCGGACATTTCTCAGTAGTAGCCACGGAGCCTGGATTTGTGCCCGGTTGGGGGCAATAGTCTAAAACATAACTGGCGAAATATAGGGCCACCTTACCTAAACCTTCGGGGATTACAGGTGTTATGCTAACCCCCGAATACTGAAACGTTACTCAAAATTTAAGGGCTGCTTAACATTTGAGCAGCTACTAAACTTTAAATTTCGTATGGCCAAACGTCACTTTTGAGTATCTGTTAAAAATAAGTGCTACTTAAATTTTGAGTGAAGTTTCAGTATTCGGGGGTAAGTTGTGTAATATTGTTGAATTGACAAAATGATTCGTTTTGGTGTTGCCATTGTGAGTGTGTTACGCAATTACCCACCATGTAAATGAAATGAACACAAATAATAAGCAATTTTAATAAAAACAAAAACCTAACAGGTCGTTTACAATATTACGTAACTAAATATTAATATTAGATTAATCCTAAAAAAACACTGTTTGTATTATTTACTCCAGGTGAGGTGAAAAGTAACCATTCTTTGGGACATTATTTTTCTTGTGATGTATTGTGACATTATAAAACTTATAATTTGGAGCATCATCAAAATAATCGACGGCTGGTCTGTCGAAAGGAAAACCTATAGGTTTGTTATCTATGTCGTTCATTAGGTCGGAGAAGAACTTGTTGGCTGCATAGAAATCATCCAAAAAGTCATCTCCAGGCGTTATCATAACAAACAATGTTAGATTCAGACCTTTCTCAGTCCCTCTAGGTATTATTAGATTTTCTGGAAATTTGAATAGATTAAAATCATTTCTTCTATCTTCCAGTGGCGCCAATCGTTCCATATTGTAATACTCATCGCATGAATATCGATTTGAAGTGTCTGGTGACCAGGTTATGACATTTAACCCTTCGTCAAAGGTGTAAGTAAACTTATCAAGTTCGAAGAAATTGTTGTATTCATCCCAGCAACTATCAGAGCACGGTGGTCCGAGGAACAACCTAACGACGCTATTTTTAATTCCATCACAGTCTACTGTAAAATTGAACTCGAACCTGGAATGTTTCAACCTCTTTTGACGTGCAGTTACAGTCATTGGCGGTTTTATTCGTGCATAATCCTTTTTAATGATAGCTCTGTTTATGTTAAATTGATAATAGCTAAAGTACGTCGTTATTTTTGGAATGTCGGCTTCTACGATTTCGCAGCGTTTCTGTGTATACTTTTGCATATTGACTGGTTCAATGGATTCCTTGTATTCAGTAAAGTAGTTAAGAACATACTGAATCATGTGCCAGTACAAGGGATCCCTTAATGATGTTTGCGGGTGGTGCATTAGAGATGGCGCTGGATTGTATCTGCAACAATACAATATTTGTTTGAATGAGAAGTTTTATATTGGTATTAACATGGTAAATCAACCAGTCCTTGCCAAGAAACACATATTAATAGGCATCATCCTTATCTGCCTAATTTTCAGTTCCATACCCCAGGACCTTTATGCTCCCGAGATATTTGGAGAAAAACGAAAAGTCTTAGATTTTGTGGACTCGCAAGTCCAATGATAAGCAACTAGCCTAACACAGTTTTTACAAGTAAACGTGAACTCATTGAATAATGATTTCATCTATCTATCCAAAAGACCAAAAAATCTGTACATTGAAGATTAAAAAAAAAAACCAGCCAGCGTGACTTAAAATAAAACGACTTACTTTAAAAAACGAATGACTTTAAAAAATTTTGTTTGTTTGTTTGATCACGTAAAAACTGCTAAACCGATTTTGTTGAAATGTTCACAAATCTGTTTAAATACATTCAGAATAACATTTAGGCTATATAAATTTTAGAAAATTTTGGAAAAGGGCGGTGAAAAGGGGGGGTAAAGTTTGTATGAAAAAAAAAATTAGATTGTTCTAGAATCATGAAACTCAGAATAAATACTTACTAATAAAAATAAAGAAATACCTGTTTTAGCATTTTTTTTAAATCTCATCCAGAGACGCAAAAAAGAGGGTTTTGTGTTTAAAATTAATAAACTTCAAACACCTATACAATCAAAACCAATGAAGTGTAACCTTTTAAAGTTTCTACATATACTTCATATCTAATACAGGTAAATATAATTTCTCAGTTTTCTTGAAATTTGATTTTTGAGGTAAATACGCACAAAATAGCGGAACTCAAGAAAATCAGCTTTCCTCGGTATAAGTAGTTGGTATGAAATGTTTGTGTGCGCATCACGTCAAAACTACTACATAGATTTCTTTAAAGGCTTCTTCAACATTTAGGCTATATATTATCACGCTACTTCCTTAAGGGGGTAGGCAATTTTGCTCTATGCCCGTATACTTCAATTGTTTGACGTTTCGGTCATGACGTAAGTACATGAGAACGGCTATTTGTACCTCATGTCACCGAAGTAAAGAGCCTAGCGGTTTCATCACCGCTCTGTAAACTACGGAGTTGCAGGTTCAAACCCCCCCAACATTATTTTCACTTTTTGTGATGTTTATTTTTTTTTTGAAGCTGTGAGATTTCCTATATTTCTTTTTGTATTTAAATTGTTTGCATTTCTATATTTCTTATTTTTTTTCGTCAATTAATTTTCGAAAAAGTGATAGAGAAGTATGGAAGAAGAATACAATCATGCTGCGCCGACCCCAAATAAATTGGGATAAGGGCAGGAGTATGATGATGATGATGATTTCTCCAAAAAGTAGTTAGCGAACGGAAGCCTGATAAATTCACGTATTCTTGCCGTGCAAGAACTGTGCTGTGCTATTCGCAATAATCAATAATCCGTCCGCAGTTTACGTATTTGATATTTACAGCTATATTGTAATTGGCTTCATTTCATGCACCTTGGTGAGAATTTAAGACCGTCATCGAAGGTCTGACGATGGAGACAAAAGTCAGTTGCAAGAGGTACGCAACTGTTTGCAGCAGCTATATCGTGTTGGGGCTCATTTCATGGACCTTGATGAGAACTTTAAACTTAGCTAGAGTATGACTCTCATCGAAGGTCGACAATGGAGACGGAAGGCAGTTTTAAGAGGTCATCAAGAGTTTACAGCATCTATATCATGTTTGGGCTCATTTTATGCACCTTGATGAGAACTTTCGACTTAGCTGGAGTATGACTATCATCGAGTGTCTAAGGATAATAACGTAAGGCTGTCGAGGAAAGCCCTTATTTGGAAAAACAGAATATTTTAGCGATTAATGCAAATATGCGCTCCAGAACGCAAATTGCCGACGTAGCTTATAAAGCTGCAAGACTAAAATGGGACTGGGCAGGCCATGTCTGTCGGATGCCCGCACAGCTGTGGGCCCGAATATCGCAGGACTGAAGCCCTGAGACAGCTAGACGGAGTCGCGGCAGACCGAGGACAAGATGGCGGGATGTCTTGGATGGCTTCCTGGCGAATTGGCGAGAAGAAGCACACCGTCGCGAGAAGTGAAAGGAATGGGGGGAGGCCTTTGCTCAGGAGTGGGACAATACGAGCTAACTAAAAAAAAAATGCTAAATATTTCAGAGAAATTAAAATGTTACATAATTGAATCTATACTATAATAATATTATAGAGTTGAAGAGTTTGTTTGGTTGGGTGAACGCGCTAATTTCAGGAACTACTGGTTCGCGTTGAAAGTATCTATTAGTGTTGGATAGCCCATTTATCGGGGCATTTAAGGCAACAACGAACATCAACGTTACAACGTTTATATAAAATCACGCTACAATCAATAGGAGCAGAGCATCAATGAAAAATGTTGCAAAAAAAGAAAAAAAATATTCCTTTTGTGATCTTTCGTTGCGCGCGCTACGTAAACGGTTAAAGTTACGCAACAATCGCGTATGACGGAATTGTTCCTCTTAAAAAGTTTTATAAAATCCGCGATAGCATTATTATGTCTATCTTTTAAGGGTGTCTCACACTCTCTCTAACCATCTCTCTCTCTCTTATATGACGCAGACGAAGTTGCGCGGGTCAGCTAGTTGTATAATAATTATCACTTGCTTTGGTGAAGGTAAACATCGTGAGGAAACCAGCATACCTGAGAGATATTTCTCCATGGTAAATAAAGCCAAGTCAGAGGCCCTTGGACGGCATAAAAATTCTGACACCAGGTAAGGCACTAACCACACGATAAAGAAAGAATAAGAAGAAGAACTCACTGGTAAAAGGGATATCCATTTCCGCCATACCCAAACAACGACCTAACGATTTTGGATATTCTTCCAGTTTCAAAATTGGCTCGGAACAGTCTTGTTAATAATTTGACGTAGTTGTCTTCTGTCAGTCTTATTGGAGACTTATTTTCCTGCAAAGAAGATTTTGGTTTATTATGTGAGTGAAGGTGTTGGAAAGATTGTACTAAAATTTACTAAATAAGGCTTTATTGTTCACACTTTCTTTACCAGTCTATTTTTAGAAGAGGTGACTTGTCATTGGCTGTCAATTTCACTTACTAAAATTCTTTTTTGTTTGGCAGTAAATTTTCCATAAAAAAAAAATATTTTCCACAAAGTAGACAGAATTGAACATAAATAAAAATAACAATATGTATAGACTTCGTAGAAAAACCCTAGGTAAGTAAATCTAAATAGTATACTTCAATTTTCCACTTCTCTTTGTTCAATGATCGTGTAAGCATAAGGAGGCGTTTCCTCAATTTGCAGCTTAATCGTGTTAAGTACTTACATATTCATCACTTACCATGACAATGAGCCCTCTAGACATACACTCTCTAATTGCAATGTCTACAGCTTTAATTTTAGCTTTATCGTCACTCCAATGTCCTAATGTACCTGATCTGCTAGGGAACGGTAATCCATTTTCATGAATAAGATACGGATGAAAATCTCCAAAATCATTTTTCTTTGTTGTATTTTCCTCACGTAAATGCTCCCTTTCAAGACGAAGACGCGCCGCCAGCTGCTGGTGTATGTAATAGTAATGTTCGTCATGTCTAGAATTCTGTGCGTATAGTCTATGGCGGAACATCCAATACGGGTGCCTCAGTTGTACACCGTAGTAATAACTGTTTAAACCTATGTCTTCTCTGAAGTAATTCAATAACTCATCACCTCCGTTCTCGGGTAGATTCCAACCAGAGTAATTAGTGTTAATTGTTAGAGTGTCATAGTTCTTGAAATACTGATCTGCATGCGCTTCATCAGTTATGTCCATGTTATTGTTGATGTAATTACTAAGTTTCAAAGCCTTTACTATTGTTTCACCATTGATGAAAAAGTTAGGTTTTGTAATGAAAGGAGGTTGGAAAGCAGTGATGTCAACATTTTTGTCCCTGTATAGCATGTTTAGTTGGGTGGCATATGACACCAAGTCTTCATTTAATTCGTCAAAATTAAATAACTTCTCTGCATTGTAGCCTGAGTCTTGTGCGCCGTGCAAAAGTTCAAATAGGCTGCTGGCTGCTTCTTGCATGTTTTCGTCATAAATATTAAATGTAAGACCTTTCTCAGTTGCACCTTTCTTTATAGAATTTTTAAAGAGTTTAAAATCGTCGTTGTACTGAAAAAAAAAATAATTCAATTAATTTATTGAGACACATTTCTATTATAATTCATGCCTATATTTTACACCAATGTCAATAATCACCATAATACTACTAAGACGATGTCGTTCTGATGTAAAAGTCCTGAATTTATTTACCTCAAGCATTTCATAAAATGCATTTCCAGTTCTCTGTGACCCTTGACCTTGAGGAACTCCGGGGACGATGCCCATAGTTGGACTATCATTATCATCGATGGCTAACTCTGTAGAAATAATGTGCTGTAGATGAGTACAAACTTAAACGTATGGTATAGGTTCTGGCAGCTGTGTTAGTCTGTCGACGTATCGATTTAGACAAGTTTGTGAAAATATTGTTTTTCATGCCTCATGTAATATTGCAGTTGGGAATGATCCAAATAGGAAAGCTTTCTTATTTGTTTTCAGAATATTTTATTTAGAAGGTATTTTCTTCTACTGCATTGTCAGTAATATGATTCCCACTCATTAATAAACTCCACTTTATGAAAATCAAGTCAGAATTGAACTCATACCAATTGCTATGCACAGAAAGACCATAAAATGGAGTGAGATTGGCTTTACTTCCAAATTCATTGCCAGCTGTGTACAATGGCTATAAAGCCAACATTGGCACTAGAATCGTTAACCATATTTATAGGATCAGTTTATTTGCTATAAAACACAGTCACATACCTCCTTCGTTGACGAACCCACGGAATTCGTCCGTGGGTGCTGACATGGATATCCCCGCAGAAATTAGCCATAGTAAGATGGCAGATCGAAACATCACAATAGCTAACACTGCAGCCAACTAGTGCCGTAAATAGTTAAACATGGCTTATATGCACACGAGGATTCATAACGGTATTTCTACTGATCCAATTGAGATCCTGAGGGTCGCTTTAATGGGTACAATTTTCATTGTACACTTGTGGTCACAGTGTTGAGGACTTCACGCCTTTTATTTGTAATTATAATCCCAGTAGGAGTGTGTCCTGATTTGATGTTCGAGGCCACCGGCCCTCAAAGGCTTAGGGCGAGCACTGACGATATGGGCACATTACCTTACACTGACTGGCACTCATAGTTTGACCATGCCTTTTGTCTTTTGACAGTTGACTCTGGTTCAATTGCTGGTAATTTAGAAGCATCATAGTTTATCTAAAAATAACCCTTTTGCCAGGTGCAATCAGCTATAATTTTACCTAACCTGGTAGTCGTATCGTCGATTTAGAAAATCATAAGCCCCATACACAAAGTCAATACAGACCGTAAAAATATTGGTGACGTGATGTCTCTCGCCACTTTTTTCAAATAAAAAAGAAGGTTAGGTAGCTATATTATGCATATAGTCAGCATCATCCACTACAGTGGTAGTAACATCATACAGCGATCACTAATCCTTATGTCAAACAAGCAATTTTCAGAAGTAGTCGTTTATGTGCTTTTAGATAAACAATGCCGACACCCACCATATGCCATTATTGCTACTTTATAAACACAAACGAACACTCAGAGTCATACTAATATTAAGGAAAATGTGTGGCGGCCTGTTATTCTGTCCTCAGTTGTAATAGTACCCACAGGATACAAAATGCAATTGGACAATTTTTCAATTGCGGGTCTTGGAGCACGGCTAATTTTGGTCAAGAGGCAATTCTTCACTCTCGAACACAATTACCGTATATAACAGAAATATAGAATGTGCCAGTGGAAATATTTATAACTTTATGCTAACATAACAGCTGGTCGGGATGTATAAATCATAATAAATCACTAGACACTACCAGCGTGGTATTTCTGTTCCTTTGATCAACCAAGATGGTGTGCCCACAACAACGACTGGTCGCAAACTAAGAATTTTGAAGGAATAATTAGGTCAAGGACAATACAATACGCCAATTGAAACTAGAGTAAAAGACTCGCTTTGTGTTTTGATGTTATAATAATGAAGTAATTTAAAAAGAGTCATACTTTCAAAATAAAGTGCAATGCGTTATAAATATTAGCAAATAATTGTCTAAGAATTCGTTAGGTGTGAATTATTCCGGAAATAATTCTTTGGAACGAACTCAATGTTTCCTGGCCTACCCTTGTAGACTATTTATTAATTATATTAACAAGTGCCTATCTATAAGATAGAGTAAAATGTGCAAATTAATTAAACAACCATGCTAATACCGCATTTGGTTTTGTACTAGTGTCAAAGTCTTAACTTTTTAAATACAATAAAAATAGCATCTAAATTTAATAATACTATAATATAATAATAATAACAGACGAATTGCTTAGTCTCCAGTCATCATCTCCATGAATTCTGAAACAAAGAAAACACTGGTTAGAAACTAGAAAACAAAAACAACAAGAAAACTGATGCGGTTGCGATTCAGGGAAACACTTGAATGAAATACAGTATATCAGTAAAAATGTTGTAGAATTATGAAGAAACCGACAAATATTAAAATGTCTGAATAAATCAATGTATGATGACTATAACAGATTTCAGGCATCTTCGTCATTGGATGAGTAAGTAAAAGAACTTTAATGTAAAACCACTTTGAAAGATTTTTTTCAAAAAACCATTCCATTAGATTCTTTGATCTCAATCCAAAACAAACGGAGTAGATTAGTACTACGATGAATTAATATTGCAATATGTGCGTGTAACAAGACAACATAAATTCTGACCGTCGCATACCGCCCGCCTTTTCGGAGCGCTTGTAATGTTTCGGCATTAGTACAGTGTCATGTGTTTATGTATCTATGTTGGTTTCGCGAAAATTTATGCTATAGTTTATCTTCGAAAGCAGCTGTTGCGCCATACAGTTAGTAATCGACATGAAACGGGATTCTGTTTTAGTCGAACGGACAATTTTAGTGGTTTTTTATAATATATTGCTGAAGTGGCTAGCGTGGGTTGATATGTGGCCAAATTGTTATGTTCACGCTTTTGACACTTCTGTCGACAAGATGACATCAGGTAACTGCGTGTAAACTGCGGAGGCCTGTCTTGGCGTCGCAACAAAATGTGGGCAGACCTCCAGCCGATATTCCAATAACAGTGTAATAATAATTTGGAACATTAGAGTGATTTAGTAGTGTTTTAGAAGAATTTAGTTTATTAGAGTTTATGAATGCTAGAGTCATTTACCATCAAAGTCGACGGTTCCGGATCCGTCAGTGTCAATCTCAGCGATGATACCGTCCAAGTCGCTCGAGCTGAGCTTGTCGTCAAGAGCACCCAGGATCTCCTTCAGGGTAGAGGTGGTGATGTATCCGTTGCCCTCACGATCGTACAACCTGGAGATTGATGAAATATTGGCGTTTAACAAATGTCAGGCAGCATGACTATGCTTATTTTGATCTGTCTCAATTCAAGCGGTTTGATGTCCGTTGTAAATAGCTACTAACCTGAAAGCTTCCTTCAGTTCCTGTTGCATAGCCTCGGCGTCTTCCTCCTCCAAGAAGTGGGAAGCGATGTTGCAGAAGCCATCGAAGTTAATTTTGCCGGCTTCTAAAATTTAGTAAAAAAAAAAACAATTATTTCGAGACTAAAAACAGAACTGTTCTAAGCCTTGAGTGCTCTATTTCTTTCATTGAAAACCAACTAGATAAATAAACTTTAGAAACAGAGACATGCATCTTTCAAAGGGACTGGAAACTCGGAGAGAACTACCGTACGGAAATAGCCTCATTAGTTCCCGCGACGAGTAAAAATATTCGAGAATATATTCGAAAAGGTGTCGTAGCCTCGGTACGTGTGAATTCTTGTTAGCGTATTCTGATGATGGATTACTTTTTAACAAGAGATGTTTGCAGCTGTTTATACGACAGCAGTTGTTCCCATTTTTTTTCACACGCATTTTTAGGGACTTAGCAACTAGGTTTTAAAAAAATACGAGCATGAAATATCTAACTTTTTTATCAGTCTTTAAACATAGTAAAATCTCCAATAATACAGTACATCAACAAAACTGAAGTGCAGCTTAAAGATTTTACATAAAATATCTATAAAATTGTTTTAAGCGTAAACAAAATTGATGCTGATATAAATATTTACTTTTCTTTACAAGCATCCAGAATCAATGAAAATGTACACAATGTAAGTGAGCAAACTCTCATTGATGAATATGACATGCGTGAAGATTTATGGGTAATATAAGATTGAGCCTTCACATCAGATTGAATTATAAATTGTCTATTAGATATGTGAAGTATTGGCTGGATAGAAGAAAATGTTTAGAAACAAATACCGTTTAGATCATAACTGGAAATAAAGATAAAATATTTGGAATGAAGGACTTTGATTTCAAATAAGTAACTGCTGTACTTTATGGTGAAATAAGAAATGATGATTAACACAAAACAATACTTACTTTCTGGGTCGTTCTCATCGATGAGAGCGTTCAGTTCAGAGTCATCGAACAGCTGGCCCATAGTGTTGAGGATGGTGGAGATCTTCAGGACATCGATGTATCCCGACTTGGTGGTGTCAAACATCTGAAAGGCCTTGCGCAGCATGGCCATCTTCTGATCATCGTCAGTGTCCTAAGCAGAGAAGATCAGTGTAAGAAAATGTGTGACCAATGTGTAGCTAGAACGTATGGCAAAGGACGGTAGCGCGTTTTTTAAAACGATGTGCTCAATTTTATGGACATAATAAAAATTGCACGTCTAACAAATGTGTAACTGAACTCTGCAGCAAAATTGTTGAAAATCGTAAAATTGGTACCCTTTTCATAAATATGCATATAATCACTGCTTCGAAATTATATAAAAAAATTAATGTAACATTCCGTATTTAAAATTTTTCAACACTGATTTGTCACAAAGAACTGTCACATTCACGTCCAACGAACAGGAGATTTGAAATCCTTGGGATCCTCACCATGGTGTTTGTGTAGGGTTGGCAGTTGTAACAAGAACCGAATCCGAGTGCGAGTGTTGTTACACTAGATTTTACGTCGTCGTGCCACCCTTATTTATAGCATTCCTTCCTCCTCAGACTGGAATACAAAAATAAGTGAAAAAGCTGCCGTCTCTCTCTCTACCGTACCCGTTCAAAATCGTGACGTTGTTATTGAGTTCTTCGTCAGCGTGAATTATATCTACGTCAGATGGTGGGAATGTTCAGCAAAACCTGCATTCTGCAGGAAGTGAGCTGTCAGATTTATATATACTAATTGACATCGACTCACACGTAGGAACATGGATGATGGGATCCATTTATAGAAATATGATAGCTGTTGACGAAGCTTCCGAATAGCATTACTTCAGAGCCGTTTTGCGTTTCAGGAACATTGACGTATTTTGTTTATTACGTTCAGTTTAATTTATTAATGGACGTTAACCCGATTCAATGTATTAACTGTTACATTTATTGATACAGAAACAAAATTGAAAGTGTGAAAAGTGTGTTCGATAAGCTCAGTCGTTTTTTTCGGTTCATAGTATTGAGTTGGCATTCATGTAAACTTCCTGATATTTTGCAAGCATTGCGCTGGCACTTTCCGTTAACAAGTGCATTTTCTAGAGCACGTGTACATATTTTATCTGAGTTATAAAGTTTAGTAAATTCTGTCAGCTCAGTGGAAGGTATAATTGGATATCCTGTATAAGGTGGGATGTTTTGTATATGGATTGGTCGCCTGAGTTTTCGATTGCAACATGTGAAACTGAACATCTTCAACACGTCCACTTTAAAACGTAGCAGAAACTCTTACGCATATAAAGCTGTTCCTTGATTAAGAGCAGGAAATTCCTTTGATGCGGCCGCCGATTCACAACAATCCCGACGAGAATATTACGTGTAGCGACGTCACTGGCAGGAGTGGTCAACTGTGTTTTTTTATAGATAGCGCTTTATTTTTTTATAAGTAGTTAGGTAATTTGTCTGAAGACTGTTACAATTAAAGTTTATTTAGAAGCCAAACTTTTAGCTAATAGTAAACCACACCGACACTATTATAATGTTTGCAGCTTTATAGGTACTTGGTACGTATGGTTATATTAAAACAAAGTGCAGAAATATCGTATTAAGGTATTTTTGGAAATGTTAACGAACAGAAAAATAAAAACATAATTTGCATTTAGCATTAAAATACCACTCGATATTTAAATTTATTATGAAAATAATAATCAAGATTAAAATACATGATTGATTTACGATGTTACAGTTAAACAGCAAATTACGATATTTACGACATACGCAATATAATGACGTATAGCTAAAATGTAAATATTTGAATATTGTGTGTAAAATACAACAGCTAATATACGGAAGGCCGATGATTGGCGACCACTGGCGCGTGAAACGGGTTATACTCGGCGCCGGCGCAGATATAGACGGTCGGTGATCGGCTATAATTTTTGTGTTCTCATGTGAATGCCACAATGAGAGAAACATCTAATCTGAGGCGCGCTTTACGTACGGACCACGTGTAGTCTTAAAACAACAATACAATGCCGAAATTAGGTCAGGTTACAAGTTTATTTTTAATCCACTTGATATTAATGTTCACATTATTTTTAGTCAACGCATTCTTAGAAAGCTGTTAAATCAGTCGTTGACATTTTTGTTGAAATATAGCCAATTATGAAATATAGCAGATTTCCTAAACACTATGCCGTATTTCAATGCAATGTTTATAAGACATAAGACAGACTTGTTTTAAAGTTTTCTAAATAATATTTGAATTATTTTATTACATTATTGAAATCGTATTTTGTTACAGTTTTTACTTCATTAAGAACACCCGCTAATAACTTTGTATACATGAAACAGTTTTCCATATTTTATTAAACACTACACTCAGGTTATTTTCGTACTCAATCACAACGTGTGGTCTTTGTTAAACTACGAACTATTCGGAATAATGAAAACAAATGGGACACGATAGTAATTGTGTTATGTAACGCGATTCATTTAATACATAGTTAAATAACTCATACTGTCTGTATGTTAATTTCACGGTAATTTTATTATTTCCTACACTGATTGCGACATTTTACCAAGAAAATTAGCACCAGCTTAAATACCTACAAAGTATGCTTTGTCATTCTATTGTTCGTGTTTGTTGGAGTAGAGATAGAAACGATCAGTCAGACCTTGAATTCAGGTATCTTATTTGTGAGGATTTATTTATATCCAGAGCTCATCCATCAATATAACGATCATCTCCTTCGACTATAACATCATTTTCTGAAGTATTTTAAGTTAATAGGATCATAATATTTTACAATGTGTCTTATTTTTAATAAGAGGGATTTTCTTCGTTATCATATAATAAAGTGTGAGTTATTACTACAAGCAGACCAACATTTAAGTACGTAGTTAGTTTTTTTAAAGTGTTTTTCTCTCATGGATATTTTTGCTGCTAAAAATTATTTAGTTACATTTAAATTCACATAAAGTAACAATTAAGACAAGATTGACGTGCAGTAAAACGTAAGTACCTATAAACGATGACAAAACATAAAACAGTGAGCAGGAAATGAGGTATCGTAAATAAATGCGCTAATAATTTTAAAGCCGGGCGCAGTCAGATGCAGGCGGGACTTATTAAATTTATTTGCCGATGCGTAACCGACATCTGACTAATTTACACTGACTTAGCATTCCATAATCAAAATAATTGGTAATCACAGCCAAAAGCTTGGACAGAGTTGCCGGCACCGTACCCTGAATCATCAGCGTCAATGGAGTGGAAATATAACTTCATTTTGGCACCGAACACAGTATTTTCCTTGCAGAATCCATCGCTTGATATCTCAGAGCCAAATGTGAATAATTCTTGAAATAGTTTACAGGTAATGTGGCTTTGATTTGCATTTTTTGCTTTTCATTCGTTAGTCTTTGATACATTAACGGCCGTTTTCTATAAATTACTTACTTACGTACAACTGCCCGTTAATGTGCCTTCTTCCGTAGCTATCGGTGTTTCTGTAAACAAAGAATATCCTATCCATGTCACCTACCTCACACTTGATTCATAGAAAAATCAAAAGCGACATGCCTTTTTTTTTCGGATGGGAAATCATCAAATGACTCCTCCCGCTCTGGGCGGAGCAGGAGGGAGTGTCAGACTTTTACTGGCTAAAACCCATCCATGTTCCTTCATCGCCCTTTGTGTTCCGGAGCCACGGTATCTATTTCGAACAATCCCGCAGCCCTAGCAGGTACGGTCGCAATGGAGACTGGAACCGGCGAGAGATGTCGTGCGGTGTTCCGCAGGGATCCGTTCTAGGCCCATCCTAGTGGAACATCGGTTACGACTGGGTGCTGCGCGCCGACCTCCCTAGCGGCGTCAGCGTGGTCTGCTATGCGGACGACACGCTGGTACTGGCACGGGGGAGGTCGCACGAGGCGGCAGCCGAAGTAATGACACGCAGGGTTGCGATAGTCGTTGAGAGGATCCGGCAACTGGGTCTCGAGGTGGCATTGCACAAGTCCGAGGCCATGTGCTTTCATGGGCCTCGGAATGCGCCACCTCCGGGATCCTCAGTGATGGCAGGAGGGGTTTCCATCGGCGTCGAGTCGACGCTGAAGTACCTGGGACTTGTCCTCGACAGCCGGTGGAACTTCGTGGAGCATTTCCGACGTTTGGCCCGAAACTGGAGCGGATAGGGGCTGCCTTCAGGCGGCTCCTGCCCAGTCTGGGGAGGCCGAACGCCTCCTGCCGGAGGCTCTACGCGGGAGTCGTGCGGTCCATGGCCCTTTACGGGGCCCCGGTGTGGGCGCGTTCATTGAGGCGGCGTGCCGCCCACCACTTGAACGTGCCCAGAAAGTGGTAGCCGTAAGGCTGGTCCGGGGGTACCGCACGATCTCCCGCGAGGCGGCGATCCTCCTTGCCGGATTGCCGCCATGGGATCTGGATCCGCGCGCCTATACGAGTGGCGCGCGGAGGCGCTACGCCGGGGGGAAACTCCGCTGCCGCGGCAAATTGTCGCTCAGCGGACGGACTTCCGGCGGGATCTCATGGCGACATGGAGAGAGCGACTATCGCAACCCCGTGCAGGGCACGCCACAATAGTGGCGATAAGTCCCCTCTTTGAGGAGTGGCTGGAGAGACGCCACGGCGTCCTCACCTTCCGCCTGACGCAGGTTCTTACCGGGCACGGATGCTTCGGTAAGTTCCTGCACCGAATCGGGCGGGAGGAAACGCCCGGGTGCTATCACTGTGAGGATCGGCCGGAGGACACGGTGGAGCACACGGTGGAGGTGTGCCCTGCTTGGGTGGAGCACCGCCGTGTCCTCGAGGTGGCGATCGGTGGCGGCGACCTCTCGCTTCCGGCCCTGGTTCGTGCCATGGTCCGGAGCGAGACAGAATGTTACGCCGTCACCTCCTTCTGCGAAGCAGTCATGCTAGCGAAGGAGGTGGCGGAATGGGACAGGGAGAGATCCACACGTCCCGGCCGCCGCGGGAGACGCCCCGGGCGTCGGGGGCCACGTGGTGGCTTTCGGCCACCGTAGGCGCGGGCCTGTGGACGGGGAGCTATGGGCTAGCTCGCCGTCCGTACGTCTCATGACGACAGGCCGTGTCGACGGCGCGTTCGTGTTCCACGCGCGCCTCAAAGAGAGTCAGCAATAGGGAAGGGGTCCGCAAGGGCCGAAGCCTGCCTGGGCCAGCCCCGGAACACAAAGGGCGAGGAAGGAACATGGATGGGTTTTAGTCAGTAAAAGTCTGACACTCCCTCCTGCTCCGCCCAGAGCGGGAGGAGTCATTTGATGATTTCCCATCCTAAAAAAAAAAAAAAAGCCCTCGCAGGTAAACGACCTTCGACGGTAAACACTTTATCTGAGATCAAATGATGTAGGCTAAAGTGTACCTATATCGCATCCTACTAATCATACTAATATCACTATTGACACTAATACATATTATAAAGGCGAAAGTTTGGATTGATAGGTGTTTGTTACTCTTTCATGCAAAAACACCCGACCGGATTTTCATAAAATTTGGCACACAGATAGTTTATAACCTAGATTAACACATAGGATACTTTTTTATCTCCGTAGTACGATCTGGTGGGACATTAGCGAACTCCACGCGGGCGAAGCCGCGGGCCTAAGCTAGTGATTCATAAAATAAACCAAGAAGTAAACAATTTAGTTAAAACCTAGTTGGGTTTAATTAAATCTGTTCAAATTTAGTACCACAATTAGTATAAAGTGATCTATTTCGCTATAGATAATACTGCAGTTTCTCTGAACGCAAAATAGAAAACAGAATTAAGCATAGCGACGTAAATTTTAATTTATGACAGCAATTCTTCCCATGTAACGAGGAAATATGAATTGCAAGAATTTATTTATTTGTGCGTCCGTAAAATGTATGTACACCGTTTGACTTTAACGATAGAACATAAAGTTTTATTTGTGTTTATACCAAATGTAATCAATATTGTTTGCCTGATGCTATATCAAAATATATCATCCTATCCAAGATTCTGCGCTTCTATTTTCAAGGCAATATTTGCCTAGATTTCAACCTCAATACTTCCCTACCTGGAATTAATAAGGTTATTGTTCTGTTTTGTAGACTTTGTAATCGACTGTAAAAGTATTTTCTATTTGTATTCTAGCTGTTGTCACAGTAGTGACCGATGGTTTTTAAATTTTCCGCGATGAAAATAGGGAAAGCGTAACGTCGTTGTAAAATGTTTGGATCGTTGCCAAAAATAATGATAGAAAACCTCGCGAAATAGCAATAATGTGCATTCGTTCCCCTTGTTATATATACGTTTAGTCTGCTTTAACGATCAATGAAAATCAGCCACACGATGAGCCACGATCAGAGAGTTTTATTGGTTTAATCGTAAATGTTATATATTTTAAAGTAACGTTCCCTCTTACAGGTGATTATCTGCCTTGTTGACAATTTATGGGCTAGTTTGTTTATGTTCCTATAATTTAGGTTGAAAAATAGTAACACGAGTTCATACCTTCACTGACAAAAGTTTAGGAACACATGTTTTGTAAGGAATCTACATCTACTAATACTATACAGAGGTATTTGTTTGTAAGTTTGTACATAGGAGGTAATCTTCGGAACGACTGATCCGATTCCGAAAATTCTTTTACTAACGGGAAGCTACATTATCCCCGAGTGTTATAGTAATGACATTAAAAACATTCCCATTGGTAAAATTCCGTACATGAGCGAAGTCGCGAGCTTGTATTAAATAAAAAAATGTTTAACAGTCGTCATATAATTAGATTTATTCTATGAAAACAAAACGATGGTCGTACAGCGTACACGTCTATAAAAATCACAGTTTTTTTTATGAGATGAGATTCGAATACATACAATATGTGTTTTATTCATACACCTTAAGTTCGGGACTGTCTTCTTCATCAAATGTGTGAAACAAAAAGTCATACACTGTAGGACGTCTCCTTACATCTAACGAAAATGGTTCTAAATCTATTAAATTACTTCTAACAACATCATCTCTTAGTGCAAAATCTTCGTTTTCATCAACGTCATTATTTGTAATTTCACTAACTAAATCTACATTATTAGTATCCTTATCAAGCTGGACCCTTACAAATTCATCTGTACGAGTAGATTCAGGTATTAATATTGAGGGAGTCGTTGTGATATCTTCTTTTGGTGTAACAGTACGATATTTAGTGTAGTCGCCCTTTTTTGCAGAATAATCTTTTTTATCAAACTGCGCTTTCTTTGCCTTATAGTCGAATGGTTCTTTCCTTTTAGTGGAATAATCAAACTTCGCAGATTTCAGTAGATGAGGAGTGATGTATGAATTGTCTTGAATTTCTACATCATCATCAGAGTCTTCATTTATCGGAGTTGCTACTGTAGATATAATGATAGTTTCTTCTTCTACAGGCGTGACCGTGCGATATTTACTGTAATCTCCTCTTTTTGCAGAATAATCTTTTTTATCAAACTGTGCTTTCTTTGCCCTATAATCGAATGATTCTTTTCTTTTAGAGGAATAATCAAACATCGCAGATTTCAGTAGACGAGGAATAATGTATGAATTGTCTTGAATTTTTACATCATCATTAGCGTCCTCAATTATCGGAGTTGCTATTGTAGATGTAATGATAGTTTCTTCTTCTACAGGCGTAACAGTGCGATATTTACTGTAATCTCCTCTTTTTGCAGAATAGTCTTTTTTGTCAAATTGTGCTTTTTTTGCTTTGTAGTCAAATGGCTCTCCGCCTTTATATTTCGAAGAATAATCATAACTTGATGATCTTAACAGACGAGGCGTATTCACAATTAAATCGTCTTGATCTTCAATATCAGAAGCAATGACTATAGGTGTAGTCGCAGCAGAGAAAGTGTCATCTTCTTCCTTCGACGTGACAGTACGATGTGTGGAGTAGTCAATCTTTTTCTGATTTTTCGCTTTATTCACTTTGTAATCGTAAGGTTCTTTATCAAATTTTACATAGTTTAATGAATGAACCGTATCACCACTTGTGTTCTCGCCTTGTTCACTAACAAAGTTTTCTTTTAAAGGCAAAACTGTATAATAGTCAACATATTCTTTTGTCGTAGTCGGAAATTCGTTTATCAAATCAGCGTTATTTTCGATATTATCAGACGGTCCTTTTCTTGAGTTGTAATCAAAAGGTTTTTTATTATTTGGAGAATAACTTGGTCGAGATGATGTATCGTAGGTATTAGTACCATACCACTGTTTTGTCACCCCAGGACCGCCATAATTTTCTACTTTACGGTCCCCCTTCTGCGTGACTGTGACATATTTAATCAAGGCATTTGGTAACGCAAACAATTGTCTATCGTCTATCATCAAGTCAAGTGGATACCCCGGCGATAAAATTGCAGAGTTAAATTCCATGTTATTTGTAGAGTATGCGACACTAGCACCAGCTTTCGAAAATGGTGCGACAAAAACAAACATTTGAATGGGTAGGCCCTGGGGTAAACCTTTTGGCAAAATAAGTCTTGTTGGATATCCAATTTGAGACTCGATCATTTTTAGCGGTAAAGAATCTAATCCAAATTCAGCATCATCTATTTTCTTACGAATTGTCTTGAGCGACAAAAAGTCGGAAGCGAAGTGTTTCATATCGTCTGATGTCCTTGATATAATATTGGTTCCTATTTTGAGATTTATTTCAAAAACATCAAGTAACGTGAAAAGATTCTTTTTAGCAGCGAGTTCGCCAGGCATTAGTTTAGGTCCCAAATAGATTTTCATCAAACCTTTTCTCGTGACTAAAGACGAAATGTTAACTTTGACTGTAAATGGCTTATGGTTTAATCTAGGTTGGCCTATTTTCACGTTGAACGTCGGCTTACTGACGTCTAATTTTAGTGCGTCTGTAACATCGAACTCAAAGTAATCGTACGCTGTCATCATCTTTTTCACGTCGATATTTACGACTTCCACTCCAGGGAAGTACAGTTCGTTTCTTGTGTATGTAGGTAATAATTTTAGAGCGCTGTCGACGAGGTCGACTATCTTCTTGTTTATCTTCCAGAACATGGGATCTCGAAGTGAAGTCATGTAATGCTCTAACACCGAGACGTGTCTGAAATAGTTACATGTCATAAATAGTATGCAATTATTTATAAAGATATCATCAAATACAAATTAATCAATGTTTAAATTACCTGTTGTAGTTACGATCTCTGCCAAGGAGCTGGCGAGCCAATGTCTCATAACTCCTCTCTCCCGTGACAAGGATTTCCATTAAGTGATTCAATATTTGTGTTTTATTATATCCACTCTGGCGCTGAAAGAATTGTTTCTTCAATTAATTATTTTACAAGGGTATTGCACAAGGCAATAAATACGATTAGATTCTTATAATAATAGTTATACAGTAAAATACATACCATGTGTTCGACGACGGTTAGAACATTGTTTTCTATAGTTTGGAGTAATGCTATCTCTTCATTTACAGGAATTTCTAAAGGCACTGTTCTGTGGCTAAATTCACTTCCATCAGAATAAACTAACTCAGGATCATAAGGAATATCAGGTAAAGAATTCCAGTCAATGCCATCTATCTCCGGCAAGCCATTAGCGTATCTTTCTAAATTATATCTTGCCATAAATTGTTTCATCATCTGATACATATTTTCTCCGTATCTGCTATTAATGTCGTCGTTAAACCACGGTGATAGTCTTAGCTTTCTTAAAAAATAATAGGAATTCAAGCCAATATCTTCACGGAAATAGGCTAATTTTGAGTCATCGTCGTTGTCGTAAAACATTGCAGTGTAATTTGCATCTAAATAGTAAGCATTTCCTTCATCACGAACACCATCGGTGGAAGTGATTTCTTGCCCAGCGAGAATAGACGAAGCTTTGACTAAAACTTCTTTGCGTACAAAGTAATTTGGTAACACCTCATAAGGCGCTGGGATGGAAAATCTCTCTGTATCTTGTCTATTTTGAATAGCCAAATATATAGCATTCACGTATACTCCGCAGTTTAAAGTTGTTCGCGCCCATACAGCTGCTTGATAAAATGCCACAAAACTTCTAGCGGAGGACAACAGTTCGTAGATTATTTTCAACTCCTTCATGTGTTCAGGATTACATTCACTGAAAATTTCTCCCTTGGGCAGCAAGCCAGCTGCCATGAGCTTCTCCAAATTTGTGACTGCGTCTGATTTCTGTAATTAAAGCATAATGTTTGAAAAACGGATTGAAATAGTTTATATATAATAAAGTTGACAAGGGCAATGAAAATTTACTTACAAAGAAATCTCCTGATTTGATTGTTATTCCTTGAGTCTGCGGTAGATTCTTATCTTCTTCACAAACGTTTTCAAATAATGGACTCAACAGTTTTTGGACCTGCAGCCATTGCGTTGATACTGGAATTAAATATTAATGAATTAACAGGAATCTATACATTTTGGTAAGCGTACTTACCTATAAAATATATGAAGCTGTATCTCTGAATAATTTGGCATTCGTATCATACAGATGAAGGAGAAGACTAATGTGCAACATGGCAATGCAACTAAATGTAATGTCCGTATGAGCTAGCGATTGATATGAGTCAATAAAATACTTGGTCGATTTAGACCGTCTTGTTATAGCTTTCACGTGCATATTTGCAACAATATAAAACAATATAGACACTAATGAAAATCCCATTTACTTAGAAAAGTGGCTTGAAGTACAAATTTAAACGCCAAAAACAGTGCTTACGCAAATCAGTACTAAAAGTAACATTTATAAGTAAACAAAAACCCGGACCATAGACAGAGGCGAATTGAAAAATCCTAAAAAATAATCAAAAAAAAAAAAACTTTGATGTATCTGAACTAGATCACCGAGACAGGACAAACCTAGTAAGCAGTACGTCAGTATGAAAGGTTGTGAGCTAAGTTGGGCTAACCGAATTTAGATGATGTATGGTCGACCAAGTTATTTGGTTTACATTTTACAATGTAATTTGCATGTTAAAATGTAAACCAAATAGCTTGGTCGACCGTACACGGATAGACCACGACCTGAATCCTATCCTGAAAACGTATCCTATCTTCTTAACATAATTATGGACTTTCTATCGCCGTAGTCCCGAAATGCTTTTAGGAAAATTCAAACTTTATTTTTATTGTTGTTTTCGCTTTTGTTGTTTTTTGAACTTTAACATAACTGGCGAAATGTGGCGATTACAAGCGTGGTGTAATCTTACCAACTCTTATTTATGCCCATTCCCTTGGCATAGACAATTTATCTTATAAGTGATACATCCGCGAATTGTATTGAAGGTGGTCTATTTTCTCTAGTATGCCAATGATGTTACGTTATGTTATTTTTGTTGTTTATAGATGAAATCTATCTATATATATAAAAATGAAACCCGTTTTCCTTGGTCACGGCATCACGCGTGAATGGCTGGACCGATTTCACTAATTCTTTTTTTGTTATATTTGTTATTATTAGGAGAAGGTTCTTACGGAAAAAAATATTAAGAAAATCTCTCAGAAATATTGAAAAATATACATTTAATTATGCATATGTATTTAAAAAAACGCGCGTAACGAATGTCAATGTCATTCACAGCCATAGACTATATTGAAAGAGCATTGTTTGTTCGGAAACGTGGTTACTTAATTAAATTCGAGCATCATTTGTTCGGAAAACATCTTTTAAGGGTGTCTCACACTCTCTCTAACCATCTCTCTGTCTCTCTTATATATCGCAGACGAAGTTGCGCGGGTCAGCTAGTGTAGTATAATATGAAATAGTTCAAACAACAATCATAATGAGGTGCTGTAAAATATTTAAGATGCTAAGATAACAGTTAGCCAGCCATTACATCTGACGGGTGCCATTAACGTTGAGGATGTATTGAGTGCCAAACATTTATCAAGATGACTCTTTTAAGTATCCCTGATTGCTCAGACGAACATGAGATTAGTCATAATATTTTATATTAAATGACGACGGTAAATTAAAGTAAATCTTTTACATGTTTTTATATAATTATAAATCTTTGTTAGTATTTAGAAACGTTCACGTTTAGAAAATTCTATAATACTCGTATGCAACGGATTGCTATGGGCTATTTGTAGGCAGATTTTAGGTCAGCATGCACGTGTCAGCGCTGTACTGTACGGTATCATGTCGATACACCTCACCTCATCGGCTTGTCGTCAACCAGGCGTCAACCCAACGCGCGGAGGTTACCGAATCAGCTCAACACCTTCAAGGTGGCTCTTGGCATGGCGTAATGTTTCCACTGCTGTAACCACTATGAGCGGGAATAGGCTGTAATCCACCACGCGAGTTCTTATTTAATTCTAAGACATGACGGTTTCCTCACGATGTTTTCTATCATCGATTGGAGAGCAGCAAGCAAAACAATGCGCCTGCTTCGGTTCGAACCCACGTCCTAGAACTAGTTAGTCGAGGCCGTTAGCACAGGATGCTCTCGTCACTCCGCTTGCTTTAAGGAAATAGTGGCCACGAACTCACGACGTTAGCGAGGCGACGAACCGGCTCGCCGTAAATGGAGCATCAGCCCACCTTAAGCTCAGTGCATGCTGTTTACTAGCTGATCCCTAGCCGCAATGCTGTTATTATGCGTATGATGCTGATACGTGTGCATAGCATTATGGAGTTTCATAGAAAGCATTTTAAACGGCTAGAGTTGAGGCAATGTTGATTCTGTTCGATGCTTTTACGTATACGTAACTGTAACATCCTTTAGTAAAGTTATATAAAAGGATCAACACCGACAACGTTATTAGCAAGCTCCCATCGCTGGCCCTAAATTGGCCAACCGTGGGCCATCTTGAAAGCATTAAGAGGCTTATATGTGACTCATGGCCGAAAACTGAAACATCACTCAAAATTTAAGTAGCACTTATATTTAACAGATACTCAAAAGTGACGTTTGGCCATACGAAATTTAAAGTTTAGGAGCTGCTCAAATGTTAAGCAGCCCTTAAATTTTGAGTGGCGTTTCAGTATTCGGGGGTATGTATTTCTACTTCTGTCATGTGAGTACAAGTCATAGCCATTGCGGATGCATGTTGAATGCGTTTGTATGGTCGTATCTTTAGAAATATTCTAAAGGTACTACCTAATAAATGGCAAACTGAAGATGGAGAACTACTTAAATGCAACGACAGACTGCAGAGATTTCGCCACCAGAGACAATGTCGTCAAAAATACGGAAGCATTTTCATTGGTCGCCTTCTAAGGTTTTCACGCAACTTGATAATTATCTGCCTAGCCTTTTACCAACTTTATTGGTTTCGGCTTCCAGTCTTACCTGATGCAGCTGAATACCAGTATTTTACATGGAGCGACTGCCTGTCGAAACTCCACTGGACTAGTACTGGATAATACCGGTTAAGACTGGTTTCCAGACTTTCTGGCTACTAACTAACTGTAACGACGGACGGTCAAAAATCTACAAATGACAGCCGGGACCAACGGCTTTACGTGCTTTCCAGGGTATGGAGGTAACACGATTGGATTTGATCACCCACCCGCAGATCGACCTCGGCAAGAAGATCGACCCGTGCGGCCATTATAATTTAGCCACAAGCTCAAACTCAAACTCAAAGCATTTATTTCAATTAGGCCATTACGGCACTTTTGAATGTCAAAAATACAAAAAAAAAACAAAGCTAGTTAATAACTTGAGAAAGTACTGTAGTTGCCCATTCTCTAGCGTAGATGGGGTCCTTCTCATTCCTTGATATGGTTAAATAAAATAAGCCTTACCAAATTCCTGAGGCTGCTGTATTGATGGAGCAGTCGGTACTTGTATCAAGTACCCAGAAATATGTATCACGAACACTGTGACAACTAACACTGCTGTTAACGTCTTCATTTTGTCTAATTGACTGATATTTACTCAACAAATCTCACCAATTTATAGTAAAAGAATTTTCAAAGTTCATAGACATTTTGTTCGGAGTAATGATAAGAGAAGTTGAATGCACTAACTGTTATGACGGTTAATGCAACATGCTAATAACAAGTTCAAAGTTCATTGGTCTAATGCCCTAAGTGAATGATTCACTGTCTTCTTGTGCAATTATTGTTGACGGTACAAGGACCGGGCGTCATCGGCACGATACACTTTTAAAAGAACTTTTATGTTACATATAACATAATAATTATAACATAATCATTGTATATGTATTATCATTCCTGTTTTACGAGAAAGGTTGAGCAGAAGTGTATAGCAAATAGCAAAACCCCCTATTTCGCCAGCTATGTTCTAGTTAAAAAGGGCGGACTTATCGCCTCCATTTCCAATGGCACTGCCCAACCAGAGAATTGAACCCATCAGGTCCATGCTCGCCAGTCGCACTTAATACCTCTAGACCAACGAAGCCGTCGATTTAGATCGATTCGAATCGAGTATTTCAATTCGAACCCAGTATCACCTCTCAGCATCCAGTGTCTAGAGCTGGATTTGAATCCCGCGCAGCGTCCCTGGTCTAATATCAACACAGTACTGCTGAATAGAACTACTGGATCTGGATATGTAAATTAGCCTTTATTAAGACCCTTTTTTTTTCGGATGGGAAATCATCAAAAATGACACCTCCCGCTCTGGGCGGAGCAGGAGGGAGTGTCAGACTTTTACTGACTAAAACCCATCCAGGTTCCTTCATCGCCCTTTGTGTTCCGGGGCCACAGTATCTCTTTCGAACAGTCCCGCAGCCCCGGCAGGCTGCCTTTATTATGACCTGGTCCTAAGCGGGTTTGTTGTGACTTTGATTCCAAATATGCAAGATGAAAAAGACCTTGAAAGCTGAAAACGAACAGCAACAACAAATAGGTACCTACACATTTTGATAACAATGCAATCAAAAACTTTGCTTGTGTCATCATCTGGATGTTAAATCTGACTGGAACGTTGTTCTAGTGGTCGCAAATGCGACTGCTGAGCATGAGGTTCTGGGTTCGATTCCCGTGTCGGGCAAAGTGTTATTGGGTCTTTTCAGGAATTTCTTAGTAGTAGCCACGGAAATTGGACTTGTGCCCGGTAGCTGGCAATAGGCTCGCCCTCTATTACATGAGACTTAAACATAATTGGCGAAATGTGGGTGTAGGTACACATCTGCCTAACCTTTCGGGAATTACAGGCGTGATGTTATGTTATTTGACAATCATTCACTACCGCGTTGGTCTATTGGTTACATACTTTTAGGACATAAGATCTTTCCTTGAATTTGTATGTATTTTCTAGCAAATAAACATTTTTGATTTGATTTGATTCCCGGGTCGGAAAAAATGCTGTTGGGATTATTTCCTTTTGGAACTTTTATTTTTATCGTAAAATACTGGTAATTGCCATGTGAACGAGCCGAATAATCAGATGATGGTTAACATCATCAAAATCATAAATACAACCCTCCAAGCGCTATAGGTGCAGGAATGACTTTGACCTTGAAAAAGTAATTCCTGCACCTTCATGAGCTTGAAGGGTTGTATTGATGATTTTGTTGATTATAATTCTATAACTACATACGTGTTACAGCCGCGAATCATATTTTAATCAACAAACAACCTGACACTGACCTGCAAATTGCAAAAAACGTAAGAAAATTTGAATTTCGCGGGCTACCCTGGAACATCCACCTTAAAGTCATGTGAGTTTGCAAACAACATAGTTGCCTAAGCACTGTAAATAACTATGTTCATTCCAAGGAGATAACTCTTCGACAGTTAATTGGCTAGTTGCAATAGATCAGCTCAGTTTTGGCAGCTGTAGCTACCGTGAGTTGGCTTCGCATTCCAACGGCATTGCCTAATGCGAGCTCTTTGGAAAATGTTTTGTTCTTAGGTTGACGTCTGTTTACAGTTATAGGTACCTGGGTACTATTGTATCTTCTGTTTTTTTCGTTAATTTAGTGGTCGTCAGTGCGACTGCTGAGAAAGGGTTCCTGGGCCGGGCAAAGTGTTATTGGGGTTTTCAATCAGGAGTTTCTCAGTAGCAGCCACGGAACTTGTGCCCGGTTGATGGCAATAGGCTCGCCCCCCAATTACGTGGGACATTAGTATAACTGGCTAAATGTGGGTGTAGGTTTAGGTACTATCGAGGACACTCCCGCCTGATCACCACTAAGCTAATTTTTGCTTGCACTTACAACATAGAAACGCTCTCTATCCCCGCCCCGCTGACTTTATTTAGAAATAATTAATGAAAAGATACCGATCGGCGACACATGCCAAACGAGAGTTATTGTTATTTTGCGCGCCAAAGTTGACGCTTTCCTAATAGGCCTAAAGTTTAAGGTGGAGTGGCTCGGCATGATTTAAGCGAAAATAATTTTAACTGATCAGGCGGAAAAGACCACGACTTGTACGCCTCTGCTTAACCCTTCGAGGAATACAAGCCGTGATGTTATGTTATTTATAACACATTTGCTCGTAAAGTGTCTCTTATTTCACCAATTTCAATACCGTAATGTATCTCATTACTTACTTGTGCGTTATTGTAAAGTAAAATGCACGGTTTATCAAGATGCTCCGTCTAAACCGAATGGTACTTTTTTAAATATTAGCAAAGAGTTTTTACGTCAGAAAAGTGGTCAACCTTTTATGAATAAAATTAACTTTGGGAGATGAAATATACTAAATAAACATTTAATTATTTAATTTAATTAATTCTGACAATAAATTACAACCATTTATCTGTAACAAAAACACAAAAATATTAATTTACTTTGTTAGTAATACTGGCTGTTTTCTAAAAAAGCGCTGATGCGCGCGCATCGCTAATTTGTGAACAAGTAAAAATTATTCCGTGCGCTTTTTCTTTTCGCTGTATTGTTTTTATTCGTTTTATTTATTTCCTCGCAAATATGTTATAAAACGTCGTATGACATACGTGCGCTTTGATAATTACAGCCTCTGCTTTCTTATAGCCCTCGCCTACGGCTCGGTCTAGCAATATCGCCTCGGCTGTAATTTTCAATTTACCGCACTTATATCATAATGTACTATTAATGTGTCGTTTTTTTATTGGGCATGTCCACTAGGACATGCCCAATAAAAAAACGACTACAGGTAGGTACCAACTAACCTACCTACTAACCTACCAACAATTTGACGACGTGCTACATCCACCGACCCGCACTAGGCCAGTGTGGTCTTTTCCCACTCCCTCACCTAGAGAGCAGGCCTGTTTCCCACCAGTGGGAACATAAGCTTAATGCGCTATGTAAAGGTTACTAAATAGTTAAAATATAAATAAATAAATATCGCTGGACATTACACACAGCGCCATCTAGTGCCACACTAAGCAACGAGGCTTTTGTCGTGAACACCAGATAGTTGATATACTACACATAGATACGTTTTGTTTGTAAATACATACTTATTATACATATAAACTCCCATGACTAAGAAAAAAGTTTTTAAATCATCGAAACGATTTCAGGTGAATGTGTAGCGTTGTGTTGTTCGATGATCTTTGACAGTGGTTTCGGGTATTCAGAATCCCGAAATCTGACCGCAAGGTTTACTGAGGGTAACGACTTATCCAATAACTAGGGTGCAGAGATCAAATCACTCCATATAAACTGTGGTAGTCAGCTGTATCCGGTTAGACTGGAACCCAACTCTTTTTTTTTTTTGCATGGTAAATCATCCAATGACTCCTCCCGCTCTGGGCAGAGCAGGAGGGAGTGTCAGACTTTTACTGACTAAAACCCATCCAGGTTCCTTCATCGCCCTTTGTGTTCCGGGGCCACGGTATCTCTTTCGAATAGTCCCGCAGCCCCGGCAGGTGGAACCCAACCCTAACATAGTTGGGTAAAGGCAGCATGTATGGTATGTCAAGGGATTCCTATCGTATTACCTAGTAACTGGATTGTGGAGATCAGATGAACAGTCGCTCCAAGCATAATAGGGATGATTCCTGACAAAAAAAAATATGATTCTGTTTAGTACGTCACTTTATCGAAAAATATTGGATACGTGTTTTTTCTTTTATCAAATTAATAAAAATTGACGAAGATAAAACGCGTAAAAGATCATGAGTCCCCGGCTTGTGACGTCGCTTTCCGGTAAAAAATGTGCTCAAATGTGACGTCACACGAGTGTTCGACGCACTGTATTGTCTTCATTTTTTGTTTACGTACGAAAAAAGAAAAAAATATGACTAATATTTTTTGGAAATCTATCTGACGGACTAATTCGTTTATTTTTTTGTCATCTACCCTATTCAGCCACATACGACTACGCTGGAAGCCAACCCTAAAACAGTTGGGAAACGGTAAGGTCCTAGGGATCCTAGGGTAAGGGTCTAGTGTCGCGTGGTGTTTCCGCGCGCCTCTCACATAAAATGACAGGGCGAGGACTAATTCACTCCTCCCCCTTTACCTCAGCCGAAGTTCGAAGCAAAGTGATTGTGAAGAATGCAATTGTGTTCCCGCACCCCAGCCAGAAGTGACGTGGAGGAATACAGTGTGGTTTTATTCAGTAGCAGTCCGTCAATAGATGTCCCTAGACGAGTACATCCATTGAGGATTTCCACACGTAAAAAAAAGGGTAAGGCAGATAACGACGGCTATAATTGCCCATATACCAGAGTTATCGAATATGGTCATAACTAAAACCTGCCACTTTACCTACTACTTCATGAAATACAATCATGATTTTAACGTTAATTAGAACAATTCGCCCTGGAGGAGTTCACAGCTAAATTAAAAACCCGTTCGGGCGGTCGGTTAAGCCACACTTGGCTTAGTTGGTCCGTGGATGGGTTACCACCCATTAGAAACCGAGTTTCCTCCATGCCTCGGAAAACACTTTAACCTGTTGGACCCGGCTGCCAATTGTGGATCTTTGACAGTCGTTCAGTAGTCAGTGGCCCGAAAGTCTGACAAGCAGTCTTACCAAGGGGTTGCGTATTACCCAATACTGAGTTGTGGAGGTCAGATCGGCAGTCGCTCCATGTAAAATGCTGGTAGTTTATTCAGCTGAGTCCGGTTAGACTGGAAGCCGACCCGCACATTGTTGGAAAAAGGCTAAAAGGCGCAGATGATGAGAACATTTCGACCTGTGCTCACCTACAATAATGATCTCATAATAGACGGTTACAAAATAAAAATAACAAATGATATCATTAATTGTCAATACTTTATGGAAAAACAACTTAATCAGTGCACTTGTATGTTTGTCTGTACTGACCTAGTCAAAGTCAAGTATAAGAGTCACGTTTTGGACCACAGAATATTGCTCGGGTAGATACAGAGCTTATCTCAGCTCGCAGACAATAACAACACTAATTATTAAAATAAATTGAGTAAGTATTATGATAATAGCTTTAATTATGTGTCTTATTTTATACATAATAGAGGTTTCACGTTACTGCTGGATGTGGGGTCTTGCATTCAGGCAACTGTGTGTATAGACGCCAGCACGTAGCTACTATAACAGAACTTAATTTGACAAATTAATTTAAAAGATATTTTACTTTATTGCTAAAGCATTCGGTTCAAGGTTGATTGGATAAATTTAACAGTTTTGGGTAGCTTGATGTGCAGTTGGCGTCTGTACAGCCGGCAAAGTTTGTGATTGACAGTTTTTAACCTAAATACTACAGGCTCCACCGCCTATCCTGCCATCTTAGCCCAAAAACATGCAGCAAAAGTGACCTTAGCGCTGCCACCGACGACGTGGTGGAAGTGGCGAAGTTCTGGGCTAACTAAATATAAAAATTGTTGCGCCAGTGACAAGAAGAAGTAGAAGCACCTTTTTTTTTGTTTTCGGATGGGAAGTCATCAAATGACTCCTCCCGCTCTGGGCGGAGCAGGAGGGAGTGTTAGACTTTTACAGACTAAAACCCATCCATGTTCCTTCATTGCCCTTTGTGTTCCGGGGCCACGGTATCTCTTGCGAACAGTCCCGCAGCCCTGGCAGGTATCGGCCCTTGCGGACCCCTTCCTTTTTGCTGACTCTCTTTGAGGCGCGCGTGGAAAACGAACGCGCCGTCGACACGGCCTGTCGTCATGAAACGGTCGGACGGCGAGCTAGCCCATAGCACCCCTTCCACAGGCCCGCGTCTACGGTGGCCGGGGCATCTCCCGCGGCGGCCGAGACGTGAAGTTCTCTCCCTCTCACGTTCCGCCACCTCCTTCGCTAGCATGACAGTTTCGCAGAAGGAGGTGACGGCGTCCCATTCTGTCTCGCTCCGGACCATGGATTGAACCAGGGCCGGAAGCGAGAGGTCACCGCCGCCGATCGCCGCTTCGAGGACACGGCGGTGCTCCGCCCAAGCGGGGCACACCTCCACGGTGTGCTCCACCGTGTCCTCCTAATACTAAAGGCATAAAGGTGTAAAGTCGACCAACAACGTTGCTAAGTGTAGTACGATCGGTGGTAACATGCACTGCAAAAGCCTCTCTGTTACGACATAAAAGCACAGTTAATGAAGAAATACTGCATGATGTGCAGTTGACTGCACATAATAGGATTAAACGCTTTATTTACCTTTTGGAACTTTTCAATCGTTTTTCAACAAAAAAAAAAAAAAAATTCGTTTGCTATTTGTTTTTCGCGTTTAGAAACCATATTTCCAAAAAACAAGCCAACCGCACACCTGATTGAACGTGGAATAGTGTAGATGACAAAAAAAATCAAATTAGTCCGTCAGATAGATTACTAAAAAAATATTAGACACATTATTTTTTCTTTTTTCTTGTAAACAAAAAATGAAGACGATACAGTGCGTCAAAAACTTGTGTGACATCACGTCACATTTGAGTATATTTTTTTACCGGAAAGTGACGAATCAAGCGGACTCATGATCTTTGACGCGTTTTATCTTCGTCAATTTTTATTAATTTGATAAAACAAAAAACACGTTTCCAATATTTTTCAATAATCTAAGTGACGGACTAAATATAATGATATTTTTTTAGTCAGGAATCATCCCTATTGCAATACCATAAGTTTGAAGATGGTTTGCAGAGGCAAAACTGAAATATCTTTTTTGTTTCTATTTTCTCCGACGTTAATGACGGTGTAAGAGTGGTATTTTTGACAGTAACCTAAGTTTAATAATTAATTAATTCCAGGTGATACAAACTACACACGGGAATCGAACCCGTACCGATGCACCTCATCGATCATCCGCTGTGCTATCTGTGTGTTTGTTATGTAGTCACGTAGGTACCTATCGCGAAAGTAGACATGACCTAAGACAAAAAAAATGAGGTCAGACGGTGTTAAAATAACAATGATAACGTTTCTCGTTAGCTTATTCGTCAACTGGCGAGTGAGAAACTCGCAAGTGCGCGCAGTTCGCACCTTACGATTTAAATTTTTTGGTCGTTATCTCGCTCGACCTTAAAAATCTGAAGTAAAATACGTCAGATGTACAGCTACATAAACATCTTATAAAGTGTATAAAATATATGTTCAGTTTAAATGTATAAGATATTAATTTTCATTTGACGGTCCTTGTAAATACGAGCGAGTTGGCGACAAAAAATATATCGTAAGGTGCCAACTCGCGCGCACTCGCGAGTTTCACAGTCGCCAGTTGACGAATAAGCCTTCTCGTAACGCAGACTCGGAGTTGTGCCCGGCTGACAGCAATAGCCTCGCCCCCTATTACATGGAACAGAATTATAACTGGCTAAATGTGGGTATAGCATTAGGTACACCTCTGCCTAACCTTTCGGTGATAACAGACGAGATGTTCTGTAGGTATATAATAATATAAAGGCCTCTTCTCATAGAGAGAAGGCACGAGCATTGATCACCCATGCTTGCTCAAGACGGGTTGGCGATTTCAGAATTAATTATAAGTAAGTCCAGGTTTCCTTACGATGCTTTCCTTCACCGATGTCTGTGATGTCCAAGATAAACATAGAAACTACATATGAATTTAAAAAGTCACATTGGTACTTGCCCGGATTTTAACCCACAACCTCATTCATGAGAAGCGAGGTCTTAACCTCTGGGCTATCACGACATTTCGTAGGTATATTATGTTACGTATTTCTATTTTTCAATTTTGCTGACATTTGGCAATAGGACTGCTATCTCTGCTAGCTATGAATCGTAAACGTAAATTGGATTTTTTTAATCAACAGACAAGAAGACATTTATATCCAACTAGCTGACCCGCGCAACTTCGTCTGCGTCATATAAGAGAGACAGAGAGATGGTTAGAGAGAGTGTGAGACACCCTTAAAAAATAGACATAATAATGCTATCGCGAACTTTTTATAGAACTTTTTAAGAGGAACAATTCCATCATACACGATTGTTGCGTAACTTTAACCGTTTACGCAGCGCACGCAACGAAAGATCTCAAAAGGAATATTTTTTCCTTTTTTTTTGCAACATTTTTCATTGATGCTCTGCTCCTATAGCGTGTTCAACTAACAAACACTTCAGCTTTATAATATTAGGTATAGTATAGATTCAGTAGGTAACAATTTAATTTCTCTGAAATATTTGCATAACTCAGACTTAAAATATTCTGTTTTTCTAAATAATTCCCTCGACAGCCTTACGTTATCATCCTTAGACACTTGATGACAGTCATACTCCAGCTAGGTTGAAAGTTCTCATCAAGGTCCATTAAATGAGCCCAAACACGATATAGCTGTTGCAAACTGTTGCGGACCTCTTACAACTGACTTTTGTCTCCATCGTCAGACCTTTGATGACAGTCCAGACAGGTCTTAAATTCTCACCAAGGTGCATGAAATGAGGCCAATAACGACGTACGTACGTAGAAACGTACGTAAACTGCGTATTGATTATTGCGAATAGCACAGCACAGTTCTTACACGGCAAGAACACGTGAATTTATCAGGCTTCTGATGTTTGCTAGGTATACTACTTTTTGGAGAAATCATCATCATCATCATACTCCTGCCCTTATCCCAAATTATTTGGCAGCATGATTGTATTCATTCTTCCATACTTCTCTATTACTTTTTAGAAAAATATGTCACGAAAACAAATAAGAAATATAGAAATGCAAACCATTTAAATACAAAAAGAAATATAGGAAATCTCACAGCATCAAAATAAAAAAAAAAACAAAAAGTGAAAATAATGTTGGGGGGGTTTGAACCTGCAACCCCTAAGTTTCACAGAGCGGTCATGAAACCGCTAGGCTATTTACTTCGTTGACATTAGATACAAATAGCCTTTCTCATGTACAATACGTCATGACTGAAACGTCAAACATCTGAAGTATACGGACATAATACATAATTGCCTACCCCGTTAAGGAAGTAGCGTGATAATAATTATATAGCCTAAATATTGAAGAAGCCTATGCAGTAGTTTTGATGTGATGCGCGCACAAACATTTCGTACCAACTACTTAAACCGAGGAAAGCTGGTTTTCTTGAGTTCCGCTATTTTGTGCGTATTCACCTCAAAAATCAAATTTCAAGAAAACTGAGAAATTATATTTACCTGTATTAGATATGAAGTATATGTAGCAACTTTAAAAGGTTAGACTGCATTGGTTTTGATTGTATAGGTGTTTGAAGTTTATTAATTTTAAAAACAAAACTCTATTTTTTGCGTCTCTGGATAAGATTTAAAAAAATTGCTAAAACAGGAATTTCTTTATTTTTATTATTTATTCTGAGTTTCATGATTCTAGAACAATCTAAATTTTTTTTTCATACCAACTTTACCCCCCCTTTTTCCAAACAAAACAAAATTTCTATAGCCTAAATGTTATTCTGAATTTATTTAAATTGATTTGTGAAGATTTCAACAATATCGGTTCAGTCGTTTTTACGTGATGCGCGGTCAAACAAACAAACAAACAAAAAAATTTAAAATGTTTTTAATATCTTCAGTTACTTATTTTAAGTCACCCTGACTGCTTTTTTTTTTTAATCTTCAATGTACAGATTTTTTGGTCTCAACGATTTTATTATATGTATAGATGGGATACCTCATTGACACTTCATAATACTTCTACAGGTGGATAAATCTTCCCTTTATGGCTGGGATTGGCAGTATGATTTATCCTGTGTCGTAATAAATACGACCCGAATATGCGTTCTGATGCCATTCGCTTTTGTTCGGAAACCCGGCAAATAACAAAATGACGGGCGCTCTTTTTCACGACAGTTTTGGTTAGGACGCAGTCTGAATGCGTCGATCACGAGTGTCCGGCGTGATGTTTGCTTAGGAATCTATTAATACCTTTTTTTTTTTTTTTTTCGGATGAGAAGTCATCAAATGACTCCTCCCGCTCTGGGCGGAGCAGGACAGCGACACTCCCTGTGTCGGACTTTTACTGACTAAAACCCATCCATGTTCCTTCATCGCCCTTTATGTTCCGGGGCCACGGTATTTTTCGAATAGTGCCGCAGCCCGGCAGGCTTCGGCCCTTGCGGACCCCTTCGTTATTGCTGACTCTCTTTGAGGCGCGCGTGGAACACGAACGCGCCGTCGACAAGGCCTGTCGTTATGAGTCGGGCGGACGGCGAGCTAGCCCATAGCTCCCCGTCCACAGGCCCGCGCCTACGGTGGCCGGAAGCCACCACGTGGCCCCCGACGCCCGGGGCGCCTCCCGCGGCGGCCGGGACGTGTGGATCTCTCCCTGTCCCGTTCCGCCACCTCCTTCGCTAGCATGACTGCTTCGCAGAAGGAGGTGACGGCGTCCCATTCCATCTCGCTCAGGACCATGGATTGCACCAGGGCCGGGATCGAAAGGTCACCGCCGCCGATCGCCGCTACGAGGACACGACGGTGCTCCGCCCAAGCGGGGCACACCTCCACAGTGTGCGTCACCGTGTCCTCCGGTCGATCCTCGCAGTGCTAGCACCCGGGCGTCTCCTCGCGCCCGATTCGGTGCAGGAACTTACCGAAGCATCCGTGTCCGGTAAGAACCTGCGTCAGGCGGAAGGTGAGGACGCCGTGGCGTCTCTCCAGCCACTCCTCAAAGAGGGGACTTACCGCCACTATTGTGGCGTGCCCTGCACGGGGTTGCGACAGTCGCTCTCTCCATGTCGCCATGAGATCACGCCGGAAGTCCGTCCGCTGAGCGACAATTTGCCGCGGCAGCGGAGTTTCCCCCCGGCGTAGCGCATTCGGGTGCCATTCAGGTAGGTGCGCGAGGACTATCGCCTCCAGATCCCATGGCGGCAATCCGGCAAGGAGGCTCGCCGCCTCGCGGGAGATCGTGTGGTACCCCCGGACCAGCCTTACGGCTACCACCTTCTGGGGCGCGTTCAAATAGTGGCTGGCACGCCGCCTCAATGAACGCGCCCACACTGGAGCCCCGTAAAGGCCCATGGACCGCGACTCCCACGTAGAGCCTCCGGCAGGAGGCGTTTGGCCCCCCAAGGTTGGGCAGGAGCCGCTTGAAGGTAGCCCCTGTCCGCTCCAGTTTGGGGGCCAAACGTCGGAAATGCTCCACGAAGTTCCACCGGCTGTCGAGGTCAAGTCCCAGGTACTTCAGCGTCGACTCGACGCCGATGGAAACCCCTCCTACCATCACTGCGGATCCCGGAGGTGGCGCATTCCGAGGTCCATGAAAGCACATGGCCTCGGACTTGTGCAATGCCACCTCGAGACCGAGTTGCCGGATCCTCTCAACGACTATCGCAACCCCGCGTGTCATAATTTCGGCCGCCGCCTCGTACGACCCCCCTGTGCGAGCACCAGCGTGTCGTCTGCATAGCAAACCACGCTGACGCCGCTAGGGAGGTCGGCGCGCAGCACCCAGTCGTAACCGATGTTCCACAAGGACGGGCCTAAAACCGATCCCTGCGAAACACCGCACGACATCTCTCGCCGGTTCCAGTTTCCACTGCGACCGGGGTAGATGACGTACCTGTCCGCCAGGTAGTCCCCGAACTCTACTAAAGCCTGGACTCTACAAAAGCGGGGACGAGACGAGAGTAGAGGAGTTGTGTTGTAAAGCACCAATAGCATCTCGTTATTTACACTTCTCGTCTCCACTAAGCTTCATAGGAAACGTTTGATCAGAGAGGAAAGGAAATGTCTTATATTTTGTTTACTCCAAGCAGGCAACATCGCACAGTGGAGACTAAACTTGACGTGAGTAGCCCGTACATACACACATCTCTGCTCCGGTCTAGTCAGTACGCATCTCCGCAAAGCTTCGGTGGATACACCATGGCTTCAAATCAAATCATTTGTTCTTTGCAAACATGGGTAATAGGTACATAGAGATGTTCTTTTATAATAAAGTTCTCCACATTTTGCCGTCATATGGGCATGCAAATAATTGGTTTACAATAAAATTATAAAATTAAAATTAAGTGGCATGTCATTGGAATTACATACAATAAAACAAAATTTAAAAAGTCTTCTTTGCATCTCCTCTCCTCTCCGCTGAGTCTCCGCTTCGCAAATCTCCGCATGTCTCCGTTTTGGTGGAATCCGGGCCTTACCTATGATGAGAACGACAGCGCAGTATAGACGACGTGACATAAATTACTGCCATCTACTAAAATTATAAATTTAAAATTAAGTGACATGTCATTGGAATTACCTACATACAATAAAAAAAAAGTCTTCTTAGCATCTCTCCTCTCTTCTCCGCTTTGCACATCTCAGCATGTCTACGCTTTGGTGGAGTCCGGGCCTTACCTATGAGAACGACAGCGCAGTATAGACGACATGACATAAATTACTGCCATCTAGTAAATATTTACTGAACCCTAGAGTAATTGTCAATTATCGATTATGAATAAAATAAAATTGGTGCACCAAATTACCACGAAGTTATTTATTTTCATTAGCTTAGTGTATTTAAGTGCAAGTATTATCAAGTTCCAATACTTACATTCTGCGCCACCTAGTAGCGATTGCGAAAACCGTTTTGTCTCAGGAATCTGGAAGTAATTTCAAACAGCAGGGTAGATGTCGTTACTTGGCCATTTCGTTAAGATTTGTTATCTTTCTTTAGAAATATTTACACTTCTACCAAGTAGTCATATAGTAGTTAATATTTCATCATCACTGTTCTTAAAACATCATGTGCCCAGCCTTTTCCCATCTATGACGGCTTCCAGTCTTACCGGATGTAGCTGAATACCTGTATTTTACATGGAGCGACTGCCTATCTGACCTCTACAACCCAGTTAGTACTGGGTAATACGGTACCCCTTGGCAAGATTGGTTGTCAGGCCTCCCTGGCCACTGACTACCTGTAACGACTGTCGAAGATCTACAAATGACAGCCGGGGCCAACACCTTAACGTGCTATCCAAACATGGAGGAAACTCGGTATGTAATGGGTGGTCTGGTCACCCATCCACCGACCAACCTAGGCAAGTTCTTAAAACGGCGACGGAAAATATCGTGAGAAAACTTATATAACCAAAAGTTAGAAGAGTGTGGTGCGGCCGATTAAGACACTCCCTATAACAGAAAGGAGGCGTGTGTCCCAGCTGCGGGACCGTTATAGGCTGATAAGCCGTTTATTCAAAATATGTACTGATAAGGGCATAGAACAGACCAGTTCCCTCGTTACCTACTTTACTTAGGTATTCATGATCTAGCCCTACCAACTTAGGCTTCACTTAGTTACTCCAATTTGTTTTCCAAATGGAAGAATCTTGATATCTTACTCAAGGCTTGACGATACTATTCGGCCTTATAAATGAAGTTAATTTTGCTTGCAAATGGTTTGATGATGATACTAAAACAATATTTTGTAGGTAGTTTTTTGTAATAGGTAGTTAAATCAACCAGGCGTTGCACAGAGGGGGCTCCGGACAGGTCTTTTAAAAGGAAATGCCTCCTCTCATATGCGGATGGTGACCACCGGGGTGGTTTTAGTGAGGTAGAAATCCCATAATCACCGGTCTTATGCCCAAAGACTGGTTGCCTTTTGAAAGTGAACAAAAACAAATCAACCAAAATAAATAAAGGTCTTGTAAGTTCAGACTTGTCAGTTTTCCTTCTATCCCTACCTCATTCATTTTAATTAAGGATTTTTCACGGCCACATTCCCGGCTAAGGACAGGCCATCCCTTCTCTCTTCGTGGGTAATTAAAAGGAATCTTATGCGAGTACTATTCCTAAGGTACACATCTGTACAAAGAGGGCCGTGGTCTCTTTCAGTGTCAGTGCTATCGAAGAACCAGTGCAGTGATACCAGGATGAAGATAGGACATCTTTTTCGGAGATAGAGGCAGTTTATCACCTCGGTGTTATTTGCTTAACCAGTAGGGGGAACCAAAGCACAGAAAGAACACTGACGATTTAAATGTTATAATCGGTAGACTGTAATTCTAATTACCTCCTGATATATGCATGAGGTCGTTTGCTCTCAAACCGTTAAGCGACGTTTAATCGTGGAGAAATCGGCATGTCATAGAAACAAACAAACAGGTCGGGCAAATTAATATTGTGTGTTTCCATTAGGAATTTTTCAGTAGCAGCCACGAAGTCTGGATTTGTGCCCGGTTGATGGCAATAGGTTCGCCCCCTATTACATAGGACTTCAACATAACTGGCGAAATGTGGGTGGACTATAAGTACAGCAAGTATTCGGGAATTACAGGCGTGCTGTTATGATGTTATGTTAAAATATCTACAACATCAAACGCTACTGTGTCAGTAGAAACTACCTGTCTAAAAATAAATCATGTGTTGCACTTTGTTTTGAAAATTTACCCATTAATCTTGTATCCAAAGCAATAAATTAGTATTTATACTGAAACTACATAAAGTAGTAGGTATGTTATTGATGGACTACAGATGAAAAATTAAAACAGCGTTATTAATGTTTGCACAATGTATGGATAGCTCTCTTATGGACAATACCTTTTGTCAGAAAATCTTTAATAAAAATAAACTTTAAGTTGTGTTTCCCTAACTAATAGTTTATAAGGTTAACCTATAGCGATGGGCGTTTTACTTAGAATTCTTTGCCCAAATTGCACTTCTGAAAATGGCAGCATACAAACCTGCCATCAAAAAAACTGTTTTCAAGGCGATAAATACTAGTAGAAATAAGTCGTGTCGACGGCTTTGCCGCTGCTTTTTGTGGTAAGCTTTTGATAAACCACAGCAATACCCACAGTCACTCTCTGACCTAAATGTACCAAGTTGTAGCCTTAAGGCATTTTATTGATATCATGTAGAAACGAGAATTATAATTATTTGTAACTAATTATGAATGTCAATATCCAGGAAATGTCTTTTCACTAAAATTTGTGGTATGGATCTTTTAGTATGTCATTAAATATTGACCTTTACAATAAAAACAGAGTTGTTGAAATAAGAGACAAACATGTCATTAAAAATACTTCAGTTTATTTTTTTTATGGTTTTTTAAATTGCTTCATAACAGTCATTGTCATTTTTTAGTTCAGTCTTCATTCTTCAGTTAAACATTTACAAATCGATCAGGTTAAGGTTGCGGTCGACTTTGACGTTGAGGTCAGTGTCCACGAAGTACGTCGAATCGATGGGTGTCCTGTCCACCAAGTTGTAGTTGTTCAGCACCCAGCGGTTCCACCTTGTCCTCATGTCGCATGTATGTTTCTTGTGGAAAATCTTGACGTCCACAAACTTCATGTTAGGTGTGAAGAAGTTTCCAACATCAATGCGACGGTCGAAGGGGAAGCCGAGAGGCATCTTGTCAAGAAGGACGGTTGACCTGAAGTCATACATGAAGTCCTTTCGGTTCACGTCCAAAACATTAATGTCAACGTTATCGACCAGTTTCAATGGTGTCACAATACAGTAGAACATCATGTCCAAACCTCCAACCCAACCCCTGGGAAGCAGAAGCCTGGAGGGGAAACCGGTGTGGAAGTTTCTCAAGTCCTTGACCAAGAAGTCGCGCATATCAGTGATGGATTCGACCTTCTTCATCAAGTCGCGTGTCATTATGCGATCGTGGACAAGGTTGTGCATTTCATAAGAGTCCCTCACGATCGTGTTCTTGCCAGTGGTCAGCTTGTACAGGAAGGTGTCCAATTCAACAAAGTTATGGCGGTTGTGGTTGATGTCAATGAGACGGTCCATGTGGTCTTTCTTCGGTCCAAGGAAGATCCTAACGACACAGTCGACAGCCTTGTCAGACAATACATCGAGAGTGACCTTGAAACGCTGGTGGTTGAGGCGACGCTTACGAACCAGGAATGTCATGTCAGATCTGGTCTTCCTCATCTCTTCTTCGGTCAAGACCACAGCGTTGGTCATGTCCATCAGATAGTCATCGAAGTATGTGACGAGCTTGTCAACCACTACATTGTCAATCTTCACGCCGGGGAAGTAAAGATCCTCCTTAGTGTACATAGGCAGGCGGAGTTTGAACAGGCACACCAAGTCGATGATGCGTTTCTGCAGCATATAGAATACTGGGTCACGGAGAGCCGTCTGGTATTGGTCCAGGATAGAAGGAACAACAAAGTACCTGTAAAAATAATAAGAATAATTTAGTCGTATGACCTCGATGCCAAGCAATCAAACTCAGCTTTAAGATAGTCAAAAATAGGCGAGACGAAATGAAAACAAAAATTTCTCGACCACTGTAAGTGAAAGGCTTGTGTGTGAACAAAGTTACCAACGCCTATTATAAAACTACTCCAGTAGGAATGAATACTTACTTGTCAGAATGGAAAGTATTGAGACCAAGAGCGGCCTTCATGACGATCAGGAGATAGCGGTAAGAGTCAACGACGGTCCTGTCAAGATCAACCTTGTCGATTTTACCGAAGATCAATTTTCCTAGAACTTCCATGTCTTCAGTCTTGGTCAGTTCAAGCCTTATGCCGTTAACCTGTAAGAAAGTGTTTAAGTTTCTTTAAATGTCGAGCTAATATTCAACTACTAACAGGAATACATATCTAGCAACGAATAGTACGCAATGTATCAAGGTTAACGTGGAAAACGTTATTGAAAATACTTACTTCGATAAATCCCTTGATGATAGCCTCTCTGATGATCTTCTCATACTCGTCGCACAAACGGATGACGTCAAGGTTGTGGTCGTGAACGATGACGTAGTTGTTGTGTCTTACAGGGAACTCAATGCCATTGTGCAGTTGTAACCAAGGCCAGTATCCCTTCTTAACGGTTTTGTCCCAAGAGAATGTCTTTATCCTGCCCATTCTATTGGAGAGACGCTCCAGGTAGTACCTGGCTAGAATCTGTTGGTACATGTATACAGTCAGCTCGAAACGCCTTGTTTTCAGTTTGTCCATGACTCTGTCCTTCATCCAGAATGGATAATCAATGTGGAAGTAGTAATAGTAGGTGTTCAGGTCGATATCCTCAGTAAAGTAGCGGAGTTTGTCTTCATCGCAGAGGTATACGCGTTTGTCAAAGATGTTCTCATCGATTATGTAGACATCCTTGTCAGTCTTCTTGATTCCGTAGAAATCGCACAGTTTAATGTCCAGGAGACCCTTCTTCATTTTCAGTAAGTAAGCTTTCTGGATAACGTCAGCGCGCACGAAGTAGTATGGGTAGATCTCATAGGGAGGAGGCAGGATGATTCCCTTGCAGTCGTCACGGTGTCTGACTGCCACAGTGAGAGCGTAGACGAACATGCCTTCGTTGAGGTAAAGGCGCATCCAGCAGGCGGTCTTGATGAAGGTGGTAAAGTCCTTGGCGTAGTACAGCATGTGGAACATGGTGACTACTTCTTTGAGCTGGCGGTCAATGTGCAGGGTGAAGATCTCACCGCGCGGCAGAACTCCAACCTTCAGCATTTTGATGCAGTCCTTAACAACATCGGTTTTCTGAAACAAGAAATCATTTTTCAGCGTAAACATCGAATTGAGAGAAGCACGAATTTTTTTAAAAGATAAACATAATCTGTTGAATTGCACTTACGGTGAAGAGCTCAAAGTTGTCTTCGATTTTGAAGTTCTTGCCTATATCTTCAAGGTCCTTGTACATCAGGGGTTCCATCACATGGTTCAACAATTTCAAGATGACCATTTGCCGCTGCTTAATATCCATTGTCACTAGAATTCAGAAGTTCGTGTTAAGTACAGCGAACACTTTAAATAAAATAAGCTTACTGAAGCGTACATGTCATTCCCGTCCCAAAGCTGCAGACTAGGAATGGGTGAAGGTTTTATGTGAAGATGAAAAACTTACCTATAGTGGTGTCGTCAACCTCAGGCCTAGCCATGGCCACGGCGGCCAGGCTCACAATCAATAGTAGGACAGCCCTCATCGTGGAGTGAACTCTGCGTGAGCTCAACTGTACTCCAACTAAAACTGCAGCCCCTTTTTATACGTAAATCTGATGCCGTGTTATCTTCCAATGTGTTATTCTTTAGTACTTAATATCTACACTGGAAAGGGCATTACATTGTAAAGAAAGTGTAGGTTATCAACAGTTACATTATTTTTTATGTTTGATAGTGAGGTTAAAACTATTTTAATGTATTTTCATATCGGTTTAAGATAGTAAATGACGCCACCAGACTACAACAATGTTTCAGATGTGTCTATGATGAAAATGAAAGTTTGCATTTACATCTTACAAATTCATTACTTAAAAGAAGCGGTAAAAGTGATCCCTTATTATTGACGTCGAACCGACATGTCATGTTCATTGTAAAATAGTATACGGGGTGGAAGAGATATAGACGCTCAACTCTCGCTCCATAAAAATTACTATTTACTACAGGAAAATAGAGATTTTTCATAGGTAATTTGAAACAAAATCAGTAGTTCCATTCATTTTGAACGTGTAGGTATAGCACTTTTGTAGGTAACAGCAGATTTTTGTAACCATTACCCATTAAAAAAGTCTATGTGTGTTTGTGTGTCCATTTCCCTTCCCCTATATGGCATAGCAACAGAATGACGGTGGTTTCTAGAAAGACAAAACTTTCTGTGTGTTCCTTAGAGTGACATACTCAAACTTCGTTAAAGCCTTTAGGGTTTCATGCCGTAACTTTTTCACGCTCCAAAATTATGAATGACATTGACCTTAACAATAGCATAATATCTTTAGGGAAAATATGAAAAGATTCAACACCTTACACAATTTTGAAAATGCTTAGTTTTCCCTAGAAATCTGACCCACACAAAATTAACATTCTTTCGGGGAAAGTTTCAACAAAGGTTCAATCTTTTACTAGCAAGGAGCTAAGTTTTGGCTACTACAGTACCTTTTTCATTTGCACCATTTCCAAAGTTGACATAAACACACCGACGGATAAAAAAAAGCGAAAGAATACATCAATGTAGGTACTTGTATCCTCCATCCCTAATTCTTTGAGGAAGTCTACAGCTTTTACTAGGCACCCTTGGGAGATAAATGAGAGTGCTATAGAATATTAAAACAGGGATTATCTGCATACACATGTGGTCTATATTAGTACAGAGTTTTCCTTAAATTACCAACTAGAATGTTACAGGAAAAGGTCTATGAGTAAAGATAGTATATTTTATATCGAGGGACTAAACGAAGCCATAATATACCAGAGGTGGTTTGACTCCCGAGCGTGCGAGGGAGTCAATGAAACCGAGGGTATATTAAGTTGGCGTTTAGTCTCGAGGTACAAACTGCACTTTTCACTTTGAGTGCGAGAAAAATAGTCAATTTAGTACAAAAATATTTAATAATACTTAATAAAATAAAAGTCACAAATCTTTCTTCTTCCTCCAGTCCATAAAACTTTTGTAAGTTTTTACGTAAATGTGCCGCGATTTTGGCGGCAAAAGATTATCTAATAAGTCTTTTGCTCTTAGCTCGACGTCAAACTTTTCTCTGTCACTGGTAATTCTTAATTTATTTAAAATCGAACAAATTTACACTCGACAAAAATTCTGAAATTTTCGAGGTCAGTGTTTTCTTCTAAACCAGTCACAGATTAACAATTTAAAACACATGGCACCACCTTCCATTGCGGAAAAACCATGGAACTAAAACTCTCAACATTTTCGCAATGAAGATGGTCCACACTTCACAGATAATAGTATATTTAGGTACTGGCTGTTTGAGTTTGTCTATGTCACATGAAGGTTTAGGGTTTAGAGTTAAGAAATTAAACTCAAATAGGTTTTTACATATTTAATCCAAAAATGTGATTCCTTACATATTAAAACATGTAGTTGGCATAGTGGCTCCTCTGCCAGCCACCATTATTGATTAGCCAATCACAATGCAGCACAAATCTATCGAGGCTGGCGCGCGGAGTGCTACGTTGAATAAAACTGTTTGCCCGTGTAGCTTTGCTTCAGTGCGCAACTCGACTCCACGCAGGTATGTCGTCGGTGCGGTGAGATGGTTGGCGCGCGCGCCGTAAATAGCACGGTTTCGTGGACGGCGCCTCAGTAAGCGGCCGCGCTCCGTCCCGGCCGCACGCATGCTTCTTTTATGTAGGTCACTACATTACTCCCCGCCAGCGAAGCGTACAGGTGGCTTTGATATTCTGCCTGATCTTGTTACGTGTGCATACGTCGGTGTGTGCTCATTTCCTTCATCTGTGTCCAGGTAGTAGGCTGGTTTCAATCTGTCTATAGATATGTTTGCGATTCTGTTTGCCAATTGCACATTGAAGTATTTTTCGCTCCGTTGTATTTTAGTTTTGTCATTCTTTTTTGAATCATGTAGATAAATGTTGAGCTCTTTTTGGTGGTTAGCGGCGTGAGGAATGTTTCCTCTGTAAAAATTCATCATTCCCAGGAAACGGCGTAGTTGTTGGATAGTTTCTGGTATGGGATATGACGTAATTGCCTTCGTCTTTTCCCCTGTTGGCTTGATTCCTTCGGGCGATATTGTGTAGCCCAAAAAATCTAGTGTTGACTGCCCGAAAATGCATTTGGCAACATTTAGTTGTAGGTCATTTTTATGCAGTCTCTTAAACACTTCCTCAAGGTCTCTTCTGTGTTCTTCTTTTGTTGCCGATGCGACCAAAATGTCGTCGACAAAAGGGAAAACGGGTAGTCCTCGTAGTACGTTATCAATGTGACGCTGAAATGTTTGCCCAGCGTTTCGTAGGCCAAAGCACATCCTTGTGAATTCGAACAACCCGAACGGTGTAATCACGGCCGTCTTCACTATATCTTCTTCACGATTCCTGACTTGGTAATACGCCTTTTTCAAGTCTATTATGGAGAAAAATTTCTTCCCTAATAAATTGTATGTGAAGTCGTGGAGTCTCGGTATAGGGTACCGGTCAGGAACGGTCACTGCGTTGAGGCGTCGATAGTCGCCGCATGCCCGGAATTTGCCATCCTTTTTTAGTACTAGGTGGAGCGGGCTTGCCCACGGGCTGTTTGACGGTCTGCAAATCCCTTGTTCGATCATTGCCTCGAACTCTTCCTTTGCTGCTTTGTACTTGTGTGGTGGCAGCGGCCTTGCTTTGGCATATAAGGGAGGGCCCGATGTTTCTATGTGATGCTCCACTTCGCTGTGACACAGCTTCAGGTTTGGACGAGTTATATCTGGATACAGAGCGAGCAAGTCGTGGTATGGCTGTTGATCATCTACTGTATTGATGCTGTGATTCGAAGTTGGTGTGACGTAGCCGGTTACGGACATACTCGTTTGTTGATCGATTAGTCTTTTCCCATGTATGTCGACTGTGAGTTTGTGTTTGTGAAGGAAATCAGCGCCTAGTATTGGTCGCTTGACTTCTGCAATCACGAAGCTCCCTCGATATGGTCGACGTAGTCCAATATTTAACACCATCGATCGTTCGCCGTAGGAAGGTATTGATGTGCCGTTGGCGGCATATAAGAGACTAAGAGGCTTCTGTTTTCGTTTTTCTGTCCTGAGTACTGGCAATACGGAAACGTTGGCTCCGGTGTCGATAAGAAAATGATATCCCGATGTTAAATCTTTAATGAATAGACGGTACTTCGATATTTCATTAACTTCGGCTCCCGTCGCAGCTGAAGCTTCTTCTAGTTTTCCGCTGGCTTATTGTTGCTGTTGAAATTACACGGGCTTCGACATCTGTAGGCTTCCCTTCCGAACTGTCTATGGAAATAACAGATCGAGCTTCGTTTAGTTGATTTGGAACGGGATCGTGATCGCTGTGAATCCTGGTAACGAGGTCGGCGGTACTGGCTTCGAGATCGGTCCATTTTCAATGCAGCGACTTCTTTTGAGAGCGATTCGATCATTTCGATGATTTTTGAGTCGGATGATGTAGATGGTTGTTCTGGTTTCCTACTGGCGTGAATACAGGAACACACGGAATTAACTTCCTTCGTCTGCTCATCCATTTTGTCTGCCATTGCTGCCAGTGCATCTAACTTTGATTCTTCGCTGACCGAGAGTACTGCACGCGTCGATGATGGTAAATGACTCATCCATAGCATGCGTAGTGTGTCGTCAGGTATCTTGTTTCGAGCTAGGTCTCGCATTCGACGAAGAAGCTGCGAAGGACGCTGATCTCCTAGTTCGACTTCATTTAAAAGTTTCTGTAGCTGTTTGGTCTCGGATTCCTCATAAACTGATAGTAATCTTTTCTTCAGTTCTTCATATCTTCCCGTGTTGGGCGGAGACAAAATGATGTCGCCTATTTGTTCCACGTCAGTTTTCTCCAATTGCGCGACGGCGAGGCCGAATTTGTTTTCGTCGCCGAGCTTCTGGTTGGCGAGCATGGTCTCGAATTGGGCGAACCAGAGTCTGGGTTTGTCTCGCCAGAACTGGGGTAAACGTGCCTTGACTGAAATTGTTTCGACGTCTTCTTGGCTTAGAGATAGTTTGGGAGGTTGATCACTCGGCGCATCCATGGTTAATGCTTGCGGTCTTACGTCGGGGTCACCAGTTTAGGGTTTAGAGTTAAGAAATTAAACTCAAATAGGTTTTTACATATTTAATCCAAAAATGTGATTCCTTACATATTAAAACATGTAGTTGGCATAGTGGCTCCTCTGCCAGCCACCATTATTGATTAGCCAATCACAATGCAGCACAAATCTATCGAGGCTGGCGCGCGGAGTGCTACGTTGAATAAAACTGTTTGCCCGTGTAGCTTTGCTTCAGTGCGCAACTCGACTCCACGCAGGTATGTCGTCGGTGCGGTGAGATGGTTGGCGCGCGCGCCGTAAATAGCACGGTTTCGTGGACGGCGCCTCAGTAAGCGGCCGCGCTCCGTCCCGGCCGCACGCATGCTTCTTTTATGTAGGTCACTACAAAGGAAATTAAAAAACGAATTACTTTTACTCCCTAGGGACTAAAGTGGTCACTTTAGTCCCGCTTCGTAGGGCTAAATTGGCGTACTTTTAGAGCATGAGAAGTGAAAATATATTTTATAATACACTTCCTTGAAAACTGGTTCTTATCGCACTACGATTAGGTTCAACATGCAATGTATTTCACACACGTGCGATGTTTTTCATTTTCCAACACGTGTGCGGGAAAGAAAATTTCCACAGATAACTATACACATTATACAAATATACACTTAGGCATAAAGTCGGAGGTGAATGTTTTTTTTTTTTTTGGCAAAGCAATAATGCGTCTTTACGGCGTAAATATTTTTTGAATATTCAAATTGTGTTTATAAATAGAATATCATAGACAAACATGATTATTTAATACTAATATTTACTTTTATAAACAAATTAACATTTATTTGTGTTATAAATTCAAAAATAAAAAAAAAACTATTTTTTATATTAGGCTGTATAACGGCTTCATACCTTTGCTTCTCCTTCAACCTGGCGAAAACAAAGCGCGGAAAAAAAGATAGTTAAAATCGTAGTTTCTTAATAATTCATGACAAAAAATTTTTCGTTCTTTTATTTTATTTCTTCAAAAGTGTATTGAAAAACGTCGTTTGATACACGTGGACATTTGTTATTGCAGTTCTCGGCTCAAAAACACCCTCGCCTACGGCTCGGGAGTTAATTCCGCCTCAGGTGCAATAACAAACTTTCCCCACTTGTATCAAAATGTACTATTCAAACTTCAGAATTATACATGACACGTGGAAGAATCTGATAAATCAGTTTCTTCGAACTCACACATACCATAAAGTTATATCAGTTAGGAAGTGGATTCATAAATAATTGTTGAAAAATTGTTGTTGTTAAATTTGATGTGCTTTTTTAATAAGTTTAGTGCGAGCTTTGTCTCAAGCAAAACCTTCTCAGACGCGTTGGTCTAGCGGTCGCAAGCCGTACTGCTGAACTAAAGTCGTGGCTTCGATTTCCAGGTCGAGCAGTGTTCTGGAATGTTCTATCAAGAACTTGTAAGTTCTCTACGGAGTCTAATAGGCGAGACGACAAAAAAAATCTAATTAGTCCGTCACTTAGATTATCAAAAAATATTTGACCCGTGTTTTTTCTTTTGTTACGTAAACCAAAATTGACGAAGATACGACGCTTTTAAAATTCTCAATACGTCACGCCATGGTATAATTTTTAGCTAGTTCTGACGTCACGAGCCCCCACTCCCGAGTTTTGATGCGTTTTATCTTTGTCAATATTCATTTCATTCATTAATTTACAAAAACAAAAAATACGTGTCCATTAATTTCCAATACTCTAACTGACGGACTAAATAGATTTGCAATTTTTTGATACTGTCGTCATGCCTATTAGACTCGCTCCCTATGACATCGGACTTAAAACATAACCGGCGAAATGTAGGTGTATCTAACCCTCTCACCCTTTAGTATTCGCATTAAGTCCTTAGTAGATTTCGTAGAAAGAAAATGAACTATTGTGAAAATGACAGTAAGTTCATTTTAGCAGACCATTAGATTATGATTTGGAAAAATGATTTATTTTTATCTCATTAAAATAAATGGCCTGTGGCGAAACTGGCTCAGAAATTCTTTTACATGTTAACAAAAGATATGCATTTTATTGTTACAAGTTTTCGTTTTTACATTACAGATAATTAATTAAGCTAGATTTTTTTCTTAAAAAAATTAACAGTCAAGCCATGTTAGCTTTCTAAGTTATGGTAATTAGGTATACTTAAAAATCTTGGCAAACTAAAATACGTAGAACCTTTTTCTTTTTAGATAGCGCCACTCGCAGATAACAACTCGCTAAGGTTGTAATACTGCTTAACCGGACTATCCTGTGGTGATTGATGATGATTGATGATTGAGCACCACACCCAGCCAGGAGCAAGCCTGACCCGGACAAGCCGGATACACCAGAGGGCACTGTTTTGTAAGGAAAGACATGCTCTGGGATGGGAGAGGAAGCCCGACCAACCGCAGCCAGTCGGGCACAATCAGCCGACTATGCAGCCTAGAGCCAATATAGGAATAGTGGTAAAGACAGGTATAATCCATAGGAATGAGCATTGGTGTTTTGATCTTCGTTTGATTGGTCTCTTCTAACATTGGAGAATCATGTTTGTTTCTGGTGGTTGCGATTCCATTCGTTTTTGGCACAGCCAAAAATTACTTTAAGGCCTCCAGCCAGTTTATTTATTTATCTATGTATTAACGATAAACCATAATGTGAAAGTAATTATCTCCGTCTTTCAGTTACTTTTTCACGGCTTGTAGTTGTTACTGAACTGATTTCCGATATCTGGCACACAGGTAAATCATGAAGGGTCATGATCTCTCTGTGACACGCGAGCAAAGCCACGCACAAAAGCTTTCACTAGCTTTTGTTCGTGGCTTCACTCGCGTGCTCTTCGTCCCTACGACGTCAGGTAGTCGAAATAAGTAAAAATTGAATATTAATGTATCCGTTCATAGCCCTCCAGAACAGCATCTCACACTAACATTATCCAAGAGAGATTCTTGAAATCTTCATTAGATGCACTAATCACTGTGGTTAGTATGCAGATTGCTTGTTAGAGCACAGTTAGAGGGTGTTAGTCGAGCTTCTAATATAATCCTAGCGTCTACGAAACTAATTTGTAGCAAATGCAAACAGTAATTAATCGCAGAACTGCAGTGTTAAGTGTAGAATATAACATGGAAATCTTGTTGCAATTCACAAACGCGCTTTTTTGACTTCTGTAGCATTGTTGCGCATGGTTTAAATTGCAAAGGCAGTCGTCTGTTAGTAACAAAAGTTAACAAGAATAGGCGCTTGACGTTCGCAGCATACTTGAGTTGATGAGCAAACTAGTGTCAACGTAGGAAATCACGTACTTTGCTTAATTACCGAAACTTGTGCGAACTTACGCACGAGTATATGTATGGTAATTGGTATGGAGCTCATTAAACCTCTTGACCTCTTCTGACTGCCTCATCAGTGGAAATGATAGTAAGTGTGATTACTCAGTTGCTCGTGCCTCATTTCGGTTCCCAGATTGAGCCATATTGTTGGGGTTTCTATCAGACGAGAGTAACACTCTAGAAACGTGCACGTAATAGGAAAAGGCTTGCCTCGTTTCACAAGAGACTTGCCTACATACCTATATGTATGCTGCTTACCCGTTTGGGGTATACATGTCCCTGGCTGGAGGCCTTACACTTAAGGCACCCACAGGAAATTCCGGTTAAGCAGACGACAACCTTTCTGGTTGAACTGCGAGATGCCATTTAAAAAAAAAAGGGGGGTATACATGTGTGATGATACATTATCAACTCTTCAATTTAATGACTGCCTCGTTGAACTAGTATTCCCGTGTTACGCTACCACTTAACATGAGGTCCTGGGATGGATTTCCAGATCAGGCATGGTATTATTGTTTTTTTCCGGTATAAGATAAGATATTCATTTTGCAAATATGGGTACATACACGGTGACATAAAAATATAATAGCAACAGCCATATTTTACCAAAAGGCATTCAAAAGTACAGAAGACACTAGATATGCTAAGTACATAGTAAAGATATACAATGTCAATACATATAAAGATTGATTAAATATAATTACAATAACACAATAATTATTTTACAATCAACTTATTTTGTATTGGAATTGAATAAAATATAAAATAAAGTAAAAAATAAATAAAAATGAAATGTCATATTTTTCAAATGTCCAGTCGTTTAATAAAGTACCTAATCAAGAAATTCCTTTATCCATTAAAAATTCCGTCACACTCTATTACGCTTTGTCTACTAAACAATTTCGAAGTTTTTTTTTTTTAAATAACGTCAAGTTTAGTTCTTTCCAAGTCCTCGGTATTTTATTAAATATGACTGGCGCCATGTAGCAGACACTTTTGCGCATTAAGGGGGTGGTACCAGCTAACGAGAGGTTTTCTCCATGTAACTCCTCTTTGATGAGTGAATATAAAGGTGCAAAAAAAATATATGTTACTTATTAGACTCTAAACTTTAATTGGTACAATTGAAATAATTCTAACTTTATTATTACTATATGAAAAAAATATTCAAAGTGAAGCATTTTTTCTTTGAAATTTCGTAACTTCTCCTAAACGGCATTAAGTTTTAGTATTTTTTTTCACACAAATATTTGTCACTTTTTTCTTCACAAAGTGTGTACAATTGGCATTTTGATCTAATGATTTATTAGGCTACAATTTAATAAAAACCACTCATTTCGCACTATACGGCCCGCAGCGACAGACGTAACAACCAATTTGTAGTGCAAGCTGATTAGAACTTTATTCTAACAGTGTTTCAAACGAAGTTTGAACCACCACAAATAGAGTTGCTAATTTAGCTGATACCCCAGCCTTAAAGTCGTAGTTTGTATTTTTTCCATCTATGTCTGGTAGTCTGTCTAGTGTAGAGATTTGTACCCGGTTATTGGCAAAGACTTGCTCCGCATGATAGGTAAAATATAGGATATATATTATTTATTAAGTACACCACCCAAATACTAATTTACATAAAAGAAGGCATCTCATATAATGTGACACAATCAGCGGTCTTATTGCTAAAATATTCTTTGGATGGATTAGAGGTATAAGGCGAAATAATGATAATAATCAGTGAAATATGGTGTAGTTCACCTTTGCCTACCTAATGAAATACAAGCGTGATGTTACGTTATAACCTCTCCAACTTAGTTATATATCCTTGACCTATCTAGAAACACTTAGATGTTCAATTACATATATCATCAAAATACTTGCTTTGACGTGGAGTTACGGACCAGCCCGTGATACAATACATAAAGGGGCAAAAAACGAAGCCGAAAGGCACTTATTTTCCCCGTCATTGCGATCATTTTTTTGTTCTACACCATACCTGGGAACAGTCTAGTTACGGAGATATTGGGGGTTAAAGTTCCAACTTTTTGACAAGTGTTATTTTAATACAAGTTTTTAATGTAAGATTTTTACTTTAAACACCTCCACAACCCCCGTATTATTCAATCCATCCACCAGCACAATGTTTTGAGAGCGTTACATTGAGTTCTACCACAAAACATGATTTTTCACCCAAAAAAAAAAAGTCGTTTCCCAAAAATTTTTTTGCGTAAAGTAACTTAGTTTGATGTACAGAATGCTTGGTTTACGACTTCATGATGAAGTTGTTTACACCCTGTATATCCTTGACCTATCTAGAAACACTTAGATGTTCAATTACAAATATCATCAAAATACGTGCTTTGACGTGGAGTTGCGGACACCAGTCCGTGATACAATACAATACATATGTCATCCAGATTGCCAGCGGCTGCACTGCTGTCCCTGACCGCATCAGGAATTACTAATTGATACAGTGAGTGTCGGGTGCTATAGTTGGTGCCAGTTGAGATCGCAATAGCGGTCATTACCCTTTCCCTAATATATCTTCCTACGAAACAAAACAAATGAACCATGATTGTATCGTTTTTCATTAGAAAAAATGTTGAAGATCACGATAGATGACGATTCAAGACTTGAACAGGCTTATTTTTGGATTACAAAGTTAAGAACTTTAATAAATGTAGGTGGGTCAATGACCGTTTTTGCGATCTTGACTGGCACCAACTATATTTACTCTGAAGATCACTGGAACTCGATACCGCACTTCCCTTTTGTAAAAAACATATGGGTATTAACTGTAACAAGGGGTTTGGCTTGCATCGTTAGGAAGAAAAGTTACCTTTTTAGTTCGCTAGAGGATAAGGCTGCGTTTCTAACAGTGATGAACGAGAATGCGTAGCGATGGATTTGTGTGGAACTAACCAATCACATAGCTAGAATAACTTTTTTTTCGGATGGGAAATCATCAAATGACTCCTCCCGCTCTGGACGGAGCAGAAGAGAGTGTCAGACTTTTACTGACTAAAACCCATCCATGTTCCTTCATCGCCCTTTGTGTTCCGGGGCCACGGTATCTCTTTCGAACAGTCCCGCAGGCCCTAGCTAGAATACCTCAAGATGTGAAAAAGAAGCGATATTATTGGTTATAGTTTTACACACATCCCTCTTTACGCATCCTTGCTCATATCTCATCTAGAAACGCAGCTTACACATAGTTTTGAAGGTCATCGTCACCGCACCGGCAATGTGGCCGTATATCTTAAAGCATTTTCTCTATTGTGCACAGCCTTGCATGTATGTACGTTTTTGCTAGAAAATAATAATACTATAAACGGTCAATGGCCTTCGTCTCGCCCTTATTAAGGACTGTATCTTTAAATATTGTAATTCCAATTAAAACTTGACAGTTTTAATAAACATGACCTTTTATTAATGTCTCTTCGTTATTCCAACTAAACCAGTTTAGATTTTAGGGTTCCGTACCTCAAAAGGAAAAAGGAACCCGTTGTGGGATCACTTTGTCATCCGTCTGTCTATCTGTCTGTTAAGGCCCTTTTTCTCAGGAACGCGTAGAGGTATCAAGTTGAAATTTATTTCAAATATACTATAGTCTACGGTTTCTTTCAGCTGTCAAACTAGTCAACGCGATCAAAAGATGCGTTTATGTCGCATATTTTGCAATTTCTCAAGGGTATCAAAACCATGTAATCATGAAAATTGACAAGAAGCAGTGTCTAACCGCACACGTAAAGGACACACTCTGAAAACCGTAAATATGTAGTTTAACAATTAAACCCCTACAGGTTTGTACAGAACCTTCGGTGCGCGAGCCCAACTCGCATTTGGTTATTCAACAATATTCTAAATTCATTACTAACAATGTTATTTAAACTTAAATAAGGTTTGCTTACACTCGCCATTACTAGGAGGATTTGCAAATGACTGGTCTTTATTAAAATTGTTTGTCTCCGCAGGGAAAGTAGTTTTATCTAAATGTTGTTCGAATTACGCTGTGGTGAGGGTGCATTCATAAATAAATTATTAGAATGTCTGGTAGCTAATATGGTTTTACAGGTAATTTTGGGGTTAACCTCAAGGCTGAATGACCGCTTTAATATGCAGTCATAACAATTTTAATTTTCAAAAATAGAACTTTGAACTCTGATCATATTCGCGGGGAAAACGTGGCCAAAAATTGCACAAAACAGAGAGGTTTGGAAGGAGAAAGTTGACTTTGCCCAGCAGTGGGAAACAGAATAGGCGATGAAAAAAAAAGAGAACTTTCACTTTCTGCTTCATGGCGGTCTTGGCTGGTCAGATTCCTGCAAACGTGACTGTCAAATCTTATCTATAGGTTTGTAATTTCGTACTGATCGGTATTTTTAGGCACGTTGCAGAAAAACAAAAGTTTTCTATCTAAAAATAAATGTTAGAAATAAATAATATCCAAAAGTCGGATTTTTTTTTGAAAATGTTTTAACGTAAGATAGAACTGTTTTATTTTTGCCCTTTATTTATGATATAACAAGTTGAAATAGTATCTCATTATTGAGTTATTGCAGCAATAGAAAACGCACGTAGGTACTCACAACTTTTGAAAAAATTTCATGGGTCCTAAACCTGTAGTACAAAATATTAGAACGATATACCTCCTGAAACTCATATAATTATTCTACTCGGTAATCCCTATTTTAATATTCTAAAACAATCTCCGGTAACAACGAAGGAAAACGAGTTAAAGGCAATTTTCAGAAAAGAATTCGAGATTACATACCTACGACATTATAACTTTAGGTGTAACTTTATCTGATTTTCAACATCCGAACGACTATACCCTAGGTGCTAGAGAGTTAATTCACTCAACCCACTCAAACTAAACTTCACAGACATAGTTAAAATACTATGAGATATTTCGTGAGCGCAACTGTTGAACATGAAGGACCTCATGCTTAACAAGGTTCAAATCCTAGGTCAGACAAAATGTAAATGGGATTTCCCATCATAAATTTCACAGTAGCAGTCACGGAGCTAGAATTTGTGCCCGGTTGATGACAATAGGTTCGCCACCTATTACATGGGACTTAAACATAGCTGGCGAAATGTGAGTGTACTTACACCTCTGCCTGACTCTCGAAGATTAATAGGCGTGATGTTATGTATGCGCAGCATATAAAGCTGGACCGTCTTGGTAGGTAGTGAAGACTGAAGAAGTACCTAAAAAAGTTGGTATTTATGAGAAAGGTTATTAGTGACAGACCATTTACCACCTCGTTGTACCCCGAAGGTTCAAAAATCCAACGAAAACTTCTATGTAAGGCAAAATATTTTATTAAGTTCAAGTATGATCATGAACTAAAACAGTTAAGCCCAAAGTTTTACTATTGTCTGTTCTTTTCATAAAATTTTTCATCGCAATGTTTTGTAATTTCCTTAAGACTTTAGGAAGATTATATTGCTACAGGAATCTTTGCATATCTGGCTCTTGCTGATATTACAAAGAGGTCCCCCGAATCTATTTGCAACCGGTTCTTATGATATTTTATTATTGTTGGGACCACTCTTCCGCTTATTATAGAAGCTCTGCTACTTGCCCTATTACATTATATTGGTGCATGTTGTGTTAACCTTTAAGTAATTGTTGCACTTATAAAAGTTTTTTTATGCAAGTATAATTTCAAATGTTCTGTGTAAACAATTGATGGCTAACCTAAATAAATAAATAAATATTATATTATCCTGTTCTTTTTGGCCATTCGTTTATACCCCAGCATAACATGCTAAATTGCTACCAATGTTTTCGATCACGCCACATTTAAAAAATACGAGATAAAATTATAAAAATAGTTAATGCAGTAGTAGATAACGTTTATGTCCTAGAGAGTTCACACAAACATTGTTGTACTTATACAGTCATTACAATGTAACGCCACATATCAAGTGCGAAAAATAACAAAGAAAGTGGTTTTTTCTAGATTACAGGTAAGTATAAAAGGGGGAGATTTCTTGGTAGGAGCACAGTTGATCTCACACTGAGTCGACTCCACGATGAGGGCTGTCTTATTAGTGATTGTGAGCCTGGCCGCCGTGGCCATGGCTAGGCCAGAGGTCGACGATACTACTATTAGTAAGTACTTTTACCCATTGTTTTTCCATCATTGCTTCCTGACAATTTTCTGAATCTCCTGATCATATAAGACCTCTATGAACTGCTTACTAAGCAAGAGTTTCCATGGTGGTTTTTATATCCGTTTATTTCTTGTCTTTGTTTTTTGTCATAACCATCACCATCTGTCTGGTTCTCTACTATATTGGAGTTGGCTTCCAGTCTAAGTGGAAGCAACCCGTACATATCATAAAGTTTCGTAATAGAATTTGGCGGTTTAATGCTTTCATCGAAGATCCTTTTCTCGTGCAATTTTTCGTTAACTGTGTATAAACACATTTAGAATTCAAACACATAACCCGTGTTTTAAAACATGTATTAATTTGTACTTTTAATTCCAGCGACATTGGACATCAAGCAACGGCAAATGGTCGTCTTGAAATTACTGAACCATGTGACGGAACACCTGATGTACAAGGACCTTGAGGACATTGGGAAGAACTTTAAAATTGAAGAGAACATTGACCTGTTCGTCGTAAGTATAATTCTATTCAAATTTTTATTTTTGGATATAAAAGAGAAAAAATTTCTAATCAAACAAATGGAAACATTTAATCAGGAACGCCTATTATATCTTGAAAACGGTAACATACCACTGTTTATTTCAGAAAACCGATGTTGTCAAGACTTTTGTCAAAATGCTGAAGGTAGGAGTTCTGCCACGCGGTGAGATCTTCACCCTGCACATTGACCGCCAGCTCAAAGAAGTAGTCACCATGTTCCACATGCTGTACTACGCCAAGGACTTCACCACCTTCATCAAGACCGCCTGCTGGATGCGCCTTTACCTCAACGAAGGCATGTTCGTCTACGCTCTCACTGTGGCAGTCAGACACCGTGACGACTGCAAAGGAATCATCCTCCCTCCTCCCTATGAAATCTACCCATACTACTTCGTGCGCGCCGATGTCATTCAGAAGGCTTACTTCCTGAAAATGAAGAAGGGACTCCTGGACACGAAACTGTGCGACTTCTACGGAATTAAGAAGACTGACAAGGATGTTTACATAATCGATGAGAACATCTATGACAAACGCGTATACCTCTGTGATGAAGACAAACTCCGCTACTTCACAGAAGATATTGATCTTAATACCTACTACTACTACTTCCACATTGACTATCCATTCTGGATGAAGGATAGATTCATGGACAAGCTGAAGATGAGGCGTTTCGAGCTGACTGTATACATGTACCAACAGATTCTGGCCAGATACTACCTAGAGCGTCTCTCCAACGGATTGGGCAAGATTAAGGAATTCTCGTGGGACAAAACTATCAAGAAGGGATATTGGCCTTGGTTGAAAATGCACAATGGAGTAGAGTTCCCTGTGAGGTTCGACAACTACGTTATTGCTAACGACTACAACCATGACGTCATCCGTCTATGCACCGAGTATGAGAAGATCATCAGAGCAGCTATCATCAAGGGATACATCGAAGTGAGTTTTTTCAATAACTTACAAATGGGGTGTCCCAAAAAAAATATTGAGATGTAAGACTAATAAAATTAACTTTGATTTTTAGATAAACGGCTTGAGACTTGAACTGACCAAAACTGAAGATATAGAAGTTCTAGGAAAACTGATCTTCGGTCAAATCGACAAGCTTGACATTGACAGGACCGTCGTTGACTCTTACCGCTACCTGCTGATCGTCATGAAGGCTGCTCTTGGTCTTAATACGCTCCATTCCGACAAGTAAGTAACGACTTCTGTTTGACAAAATTATAATTTATATAGATTTTCCGGAAACTGAAAAATTGGTACCAATAGCTATAAAACCGCTCCTAAAACTTATATTATTTTTTGACAGGTACTTCGTTGTTCCTTCCATCCTGGACACATACCAGACGGCTCTGCGTGACCCAGTATTCTACATGCTGCAGAAACGTATCATCGACTTGGTGTGCCTGTTCAAACTGCGTCTGCCTACTTACACTAAGGAGGATCTTTACTTCTCCGGCGTAAAGATCGACAACATTGTTGTTGACAAGCTTGTCACATACTTCGACGACTATCTTATGGACATGACCAACGCCGTGGTCTTGACCGAAGAAGAATTGAAAAAGACCAAAACAGACATGAAATTCTGGGTTCGCAAGCGCCGCCTCAATCACCAGGCGTTCAAGGTCACTCTCGATGTAGTGTCTGACAAAGCTGTCGATTGTGTCGTAAGGATCTTCCTTGGGCCAAAGAAGGACCACATGGGCCGTCTCATTGACATCAACATCAACCGCCTTAACTTCGTTGAATTGGATACCTTCCTGTACAAACTAACCACTGGCAAGAACACGATCGTGAGGAACTCTTATGACATGCACAACCTTGTCCACGACCGCATGATGACACACGACTTGATGAAGAAGGTTGAGTCCATCACCGATATGCGCGACTTCTTGGTCAAGGACTTGAGGAACTTCCACACCGGTTTCCCTACCAGGCTTCTGCTACCCAGAGGTTGGGTTGGAGGTATGGACATGATCCTCTACTGTATTGTGACACCATTGAAACTGGTCGATAACGTTGACATTAACGTTTTGGACGTGAACCGCAAGGACTTCATGTACGACTTCAGGTCAACCGTCCTTCTCGACAAGATGCCTCTCGGCTTCCCCTTCGACCGTCGCATAGATGTTGGTCACTTCTTCACACCTAACATGAAATTTGTGGATGTCAAGATTTTCCACAGGAAGTTGACGTGTGACATGAAGACTAGGTGGAACCGCTGGGTGCTGAAGAACTACAACTGGATAGAATGGACCCCCGTGGAGACAGACTCGTACTTCGTGGACACCGACCTCAGGAATAAAGTGGATCGCGACGGGCGCGATGGACACGTGGTTGATTGGTAAATGTAAAACTGACATAGTGGCTAACAAGCAGAATAACCTCCGCTGTAATTAATGCAATTTAAAAACCCAAAACTATAATTCTCAAGTATTGAAATAAATACTTTGTATTTTTCTTTCAATTTTTCCTTACACGATGATGCATGCTATTGAGGCAGTTAAAAAATGTTCAGTAGCTCTATTGACAAAAACATTTCAAGACCCTTGAGTACTGGAAAACCAACCACCTTGTTTCTATGGCACAGTGGTTGATTCCACCACACACAAATATCTTGCCGACATTCAAAAACCTCTAGTTATTCTGGACCAACAATAATGTAAAGGTCCCAGCCTTACTCTGGGCACCCACTGTGTTTACTTTGAGATCTTTATGGATAAAATGAGGCTCTATCCAAATCTCAAATGCTCGAGACTTTTGAAATGTTTTAATAGCCTTTTTACCCCAAAATAATGAACTTTCTGTCTCGTGCTAACCCAAAATATTGACAAGGGAAATATTAAGAGATTTTATTTTACGATTTAACGGTAACAAATAATGAGCCCACTGTTTATTATTTTAACTTAATTTTTCACTAAAACTAATACAATGATACACACTCTATATTTTACTACTGCTTCGTCGGTCCAGGCCCCTTATTCACAACGCTTCGATTCGATTTTCGTTTCGGAAAGTCGTTTGTCTATCTTTTTTTGACATTACGAAATCGAGCGAGATAGACAAGAGACGACTTACCGAATCGAATCGAAGCGTTGTGAATAGCTATGCAGGTGCCACAAGTGCTACTGTACAGCACGAGGTGTTGGGTTCGATTCCCAAGTCTGACGGTGTTTCACTTCCCTTATTACATAGGGAATGCTTATTACAAACATTTCTACATAACTGGTGAAAGGAGAATGCCCACTTTTGAGCCTACGCGTTACAGTCAACTATTTTATTGCAAAAGTTTTTTAACCTAACCTAACTTAGTTATAAATTCAAATTAAAAAGTCTCAGAAATGCAATTGCCAATTCAATGGAAATTAAGTCAGATTATCCCTGGTGTATACTTCTCCAAAAAATGTTGGGAAAATGGACTTTCTCCTTTGGGTGTAGGTAATATAAGCACACCTCTGATTAACCCTTCGAGGATAACAGGCGTGGTGTTAGATTTTAAATATGTAGCTACTAACTGAAAGTAGTTCTTGAAGTGTGAAAACTTAGATTATTATAAACATAAGTTCAAACAATATCGTTCAAAATAACTAAGTACAAGAAAAACGAAGTCTATTGAGTTCAATTTAAGGTCAACGTATACTTATAAGCACTGCCTGGGATCAGCAACCAGGCGTCCACCTAAAGTAAGTACATACGTAACCGTAACACACATCGTGAGGAAACTAAACCAGCTTGCTCGAGATATACTTCTAGACGGCATGTTAAGCTAAGTCCTCTGACTTAGCTGCCTGCATGAGCAGATGCTCATGGCATAAAAAACTATGACACCCGGTTGGGCACTAACCACACGAAAAACAATCGTACAACTTTACGATGCCTATAAGTGTGTGTGGCATAAAAAAGAACTCGCTACAAAACTTGTAAAGTTCTCAAGCTTAACCTATAGACTTAAAAGAGAACGAATTGCGTCAATGTAACTACCACAGACTACAAACAAGTAGACGCATCATTGGGTATGAACATTGTGAACAATCTCTCAAGGGAAGAAACAGCCAATCGGACTAAAGCCCAAATGCTGCTTGCAGATCGATGAAAAGAATAAAAATATTTTGGTTGCTTTGCAATAAATACTAATAAATAAATGGCGTTTCAAAGAAATAATCCCGAACAGATCGATTGTTTGCGATACTGTACCGTTACTGTGTGTTAACCTTTATCCTGGAAACTATTACTTTTTTGCTCTTGAAAAGTTCGTTACAGAATTGCTAAAAGTTTTTCTTTTGTTTAAATTTTATAAAACGGTCGTCTAGAACTCAAGAAATTCAATTTTAAAATTCTGAAACAGGGTTTTCAACTTAATTATGAAATAAACACAAGTAATTCAGTAGTAAGAAGTTTTCTCGGAACACTTTTTACTAAATGGCTTTCTCTCCAAATGAAAAGCTATTTCTTCGATTATGTATTGTTACATTGAAATATTTCACTCCGATAGATTCAATTTTCAGGTGGTTTCATCAAAATGTTTTTTATCGAAGGTAAACTGAACATTCATCCAACATTTATTGACAGCCTTGTTGGGCTAGTGTTGCAACTGCTGAGCATGGGAGTTCTTGGGTTCGATTCCCAGGTCGGGAAAAAATTGGTTTTTCTATCAGGAATTTCTCAGTAGTAGCCACGAAGTCTAGATTTGTGCCCAGTTAGTGGCAATAGGCTCGCCCCCTATTACATGCAACTTAAACATAATTGGCAAAATGTGTGTGTACTATTGGGTACACCTCTGACGAACCCTTCGCAGATTACAGGCGTGATGTTATGTAGTTTAATTCTTTTACAGTCTATATAAAAAATATGGATGTATGGAGATACCAATCCGCTTAACTCAATAACAAGGCATTGTTTTAAGTTTCATATCTACGTAAGTTTTTAATCTAATAACACAAAATGAATGTCTGAATAATTTTTATACATTGTAGTTATCACCAGGTAACAATATCAATAAACCAAAGGTCGTGAGTGAATATTCTTTTAGGTCAATATTAAGAGTATGTCATTCAGGTATCCATGCACCTATTGTGTAGATAATTTTTATCAGTCGTGTGCGTCACCAATTCATGTTTCACTTTGCTAGGTATCCCAACAAAACATGAACAAACTATTTATTTAAATGCTCGATTATAATTAAATGGATATTCGTAAAATTGACCAAGGTTGGCCCGTGGATAGGTGACATACCATTCCATACCGAGTTCCCTTCGTGCCTCGGAAAGCACGTTAAAGAACGGCTTAACGTCTTTCCGAAGCACGGAGGAAACTCGGCGAAATGACTGCCGGGACCAACGTCCCGGCAGTCATTTGTAGATCTTTGACAGTCGTAACAGGTATAATCAGTGGTCCGAAAGTCTGACAACCAGTCTTACCAAGGGGCATCGTATTACCCAGTAACTGGGTTGTGGAGGTCAGATAGGCAGTCGCTAAATATAAAATACTGGTATTCGTATTAGCTGTATCTGAATACACTGGTCGCCTACCCAACCACAGTTGGGAAGTCGGGAAAATTCTTATTTGGTTTTTTCATTAAGAATTTTTCAGTAGCAGCCCGCAGTCAGAATGTGTGTCCAGTTGATGGCAATAGGTTTGCCCATCATAGCAAAATGAGGGTGTAATTTAGATACACTTCTACCTGACCCTTTGGAGATTACAGAAACACTATACTATTATGTCACAAACATGATGAAATTAGCTCATTACCGATGCCAATGATGTTCTGAGCGTCTGGAATTTCAGATGGAAAACGTCCATTCTAGAGCAGAATGTCACAGACTTTCTTAAGAATGTTCTCGAGACTGCTTTGTCATAATTATACTATTGAGAAAGTGCGAGGCCGGAATAATTAGTCTCAGAAAATACTTCATCAAGGGAAGTGGATATTAGGACTTCCATTACAATCAGTGAGTTACGTAGGTATAATATCTTGTAGGCATAATTTTAGTCACGGAGCGCGGTCTTCAGACTCAATGGAGTTTAGTTAAGTAAGCAGGAGATATATTTCTTTATCTTGTGGTTAGTGCCCAACCTGGTGTCAGAGTTTTTATGCCGCCCATTGGCCTCTGACTTAGCTTTACATACCGTCGATGATTTCCTTTACCGAAGCAAATAATAATTTTTACAATACGAAATGAATCTGAAAAATCAGAGGTCTTGGGTTCGAACTCGAGACCTATGACTTGGCAGTCCGACGGTCTAGACTAGACTATCTCTGCCTAAAAGGAGATACTCAGGAGATATTAAAGTGCATAAGTACGTGCGAATCACAGGTGCACCTCTTTTTACGTCACTCTCATAATTCGATTGGACGGCAACCCAGCACGACTGGGGAAAGATCAGGCGCACAAGGGTGTCACAATACAAACAGTTCTGCTACTAAGAAATTCAAACCAGGGAATCGAGCCCAAAACTCAAAGCTCAGCAGTCGTGCTCTGCGCTTGCAACCATGAGATGAGCGGGGCTGTTATCAGCAATTTTAACGAAACAACATTTATTTTGAGCTACAATGTGTTTGGTCACTTTGAAGCCTATCTCTCTTAAAATTTTGGTCGTTATAGGAGTTGCATGACGGATAGCTCTAATAAGACATTTTTGTCAAAGGCGCTGGGCACACAGAAAAAACGTAAGACGATGACGGGGCGCGGACAAGGCGCAGACGAGGCGCCGTCGCGACTTTTTCACGCACATAGAAAAGATGAGACACGGGCAAGGTACGGGCGTGTGTCTTGCGCCAAACAGTTCGCTTTTATTGGCATTATTCTATAACCAGTCTGTTAGTTAACAAAATGTGTACATTTCAGTAATTAACTACTTTGTGATCTTTTCACATTTACAGCAAACAAATATTGTTGAGTTTGACCTTAACTTTGAAAGCAAACAGATTACAGAGCATTATATTTTTATTAAAATGATTTTAAAGAATCCCATTTAAAAGTTAATGCACGTTGAAATAGGAATAATTAACCATTCATAATGTCCACGAGGTCACAGTAAAATTATAAGCAGTAGGTTGACTTCAATGAAACGACCAAAACGCTGACGTAATTAACCGAGTGCCCCTTCCCCGCCCGTAAAGCGCTGGTAACACAGAAAAGACGTAAGACGAGGGCGGGGCGTGGACAGGGCGCAGACGGGGTGCCGCGCCGTCACGACTTTTTAAAACGTAATATAGAAAAGACGAGGCACGGACGCAACGCTGGGCGCGACGAGAGACAACGAGCAACGCGCGCGCTGCCTTTCTATCTGTTTTTACAACAGGGCGCAGACGGGCAAGCGTCGTGTCCGCGCCCTGCCTTTTCCATATGTGTTGCGTAGCGACGCGAAGATTTTATTTTGAAATATATTGATTTGAATATTGCATACTTTTATTTTCTTAACGATAAACCACACAGTATACCCGAACTATCGGGTATACTGTGTGGTTTATCGTTAAGAAAGGATCGAGGAGGAGTCGATCGGAGGGCTAGGGTTGCTACTAGGCAACCCTAGCCCTCCGATCGACTTCAAAGAATTGAAGCATTGAATTCAAAGACACGTCCGAGTCACATTACTGCTTATCTTTTTTCTGTGATGAGGTCTTGTAACAGGAGTTATTAACATAAAATATAATTATGTGGCATAATCACGACAGCCATTAAAATCTGACACTGGATCCATTTCGCATCTTTTGCTCACATAATAAAAAAACTTTTAAACATCAGTCAATGTAATAATAACTGGGCTAGTTATTTTACTGTCTGAGACTTTTAAAAAGGAACGATGATCTCTTTGTTATGCCAATCCAAGGCCGGGTTAGATAGTAGACGGTGGTTTAGGTTACATTTTAAGTACAAGGCCGAGTCAACAAACCGCTGTAATTAAAAACATTTTTCAGTAAACAAAAATGTGTTTATGACCAGTAGGCTTAGCCAAGTTGACAATCTACAATCGTTAACGCCAATAGAAAACTAACCAAATGTATGGGAATGACATCTATCAACGATAAGTCACGTGGTTAAAATTAACGAATGGAATATCAAGTTTAGTCAAAACTGTAAGTTGGCTACGATTTAAATGGGATGTAGGGATCACGATTGTTATAGAAACGAATAGATTTCATTATATCATCTTGATCGATGTAAACTTGTCTATGAAAGTTTATATTCGCTTGTTTTGACCACGTGACTTAACGTTTACGACTGTAGAAAGAGAATCGATACGAATCGTTTCTAACTTGGCTAGGCCTGCAGATACGATATACGGTATACCTACTCTCTTTCCTCTAACTAAAGATACCTAGAGGTCTTAATATACGGGATGATACAAAGTTACGAGAGGATAACTAAGTGTTATTCTAACAGCAAAAAAGATTATGAAAAAGACAAAAACGTATTGGATTGACGTAGGCTACCGAAAAGGTTATTAACAAAGACATTTAAATATTTAGAAAATCGTAATCCAATACTTGTTACTACTTAGTAATAAATCGGTCTGTTTAGTATCATAAACCCCGCATGTCAAGTAGCATTCGTGGGTCAAGATCGAAAATGTTCGGGATCAAAAAAATGTTCCCAAAGTCCTCAGTAAGTATATTATTGCTTGTTAATTTGCTTACTTATATTAACTTCGTCGAAAGTCGTTGTAGAGTTGCGTTAAACGTTTTAAATTAAGCTATTCACACTTGTCGAAACCCTCAGTTATAAACTCTTGCTTAGGTATTGTTTTGTTTGCCAATATTTTCTCTAACAAGCTTCTAATGGGAGTTCTTAGTTGTTTTATACGATCGCAAGTTTTATTAGTAGCCGAGTCCCTAGAAGGACCGTAGTTCTTAACACGTACGTCCTTGTTTATTATATTGGCTCTGGGGAAATCGGAGTGTGTAGGTTCCGGAAGCCCTATTAGTACGAACACGTGTGTGTTAATCCAAAATTAAGCTATCTTGATACTAAATTTAATCCAAATATAAACACTTTCACCTTTATAATATTAGTGTGATGTGATTTTGATAAATTTGACGATCACAGTAAGTAATTATTTAAGTAAAACAATAAAATCTTACGAAAAATACATCAGGCCAAGTAGATAATAAGCTATAATGATTTCTTGCTTATCGAAAATTGATAAGCAAGAAATCATTATAGCTTTGAATACAAAAATAAAAATATTATCGACGACACGCAACGCATTGATAGAAAAATACGTCATTGTGACGTCAATACTCCGAACCTTCAACTGTCAATTGCAACAAACTGTAAGTAGGGTAGAAATAAAACGTTTCATGGAACGTTCCCTGGAATTTGTTTGGTATCATTTCATTGTCGTGACAATGGCGTGCCGTGCTTAGGACAGCTGGAGAAATGAGAAAAAGTTGGGTACTTAAGTACGGGATCGTAATTTTAACAAGAAACTTCAAAGACTCGGCATTGTTTTATTTTTGCTTGTATTATTTTTCCGGGTAATAATTTGAATACAAAACAAAAGAGCTTCGCGTGACAAGTTTTATTCAAGTATAGAAAAGCTTTAGCTCTCGTCTTCACCTGCGTAAAGGTCGGAAATTATTCCACAGGAACGTACTACTGGGATAAAGTAAAAGTATCCTATATCCTAGCCCAGACCTCTGATCTCCCACGTGTACGCCCATCGAAATCAATTCAGGCGGTATAACTTTCTTAAAAAACTCCGTACAGAATAACAGCTCAATAAGTTTGATTTATGGCTTAAGAAGTGGAGAATTAAACCTAGCGAAACTAAATCGACACAAATAACATTCAAAGAAAAAAGAAAGAAAGAAAAAATATTTATTTGACGTCAGTTAATAAAGCACACACACAATAATATAATAAAGTTACAAAATAAGGAGGAAAACATAGATGTGCTGTGTGCCCCACGGCTGCGCCAAAAAGGTCCATTTCAGCGTTTATGCCAGACAGGTGATGCTGTCTGACGCTGATCTTCCAATGAACCTTGAGGGGGAAGTGACGGAAAAAACAGTTTCAAACATAATATACAAATAAATGGTTACAAATAAATAGATAACGAGTAAATTAATTAAATGTGTATTTACGAGTTAGTTAGATTTCGGGAGCGGAGCGGCGAAAATAAAACGTTAGGGCACGTTATAATTAAGAGTTTTATTAGAAACGACCCGAGCTTACAGAATTTGATGCAAGACTGCTTATTCTACCTAGCCTAATACATAACTTAAAACTAAGCTGGTGGTCGCTGGCGCCTGCACATCCCGTCATGTCTGGCTGATAAAGACAAAAGTGCAGCGTACGAGCTTATGGCTCTACCACAGCGATAGATAAGGTGAGTTCAGAGAATGTAACTCCTCCCCCCTTGGACCGAAGTTATTGGAAAAACAGAGATTTTCCAAGAAATTCGTAAAAATAATAAACTATAAAATGACAAAACTTAAGTAGTTAAAACGATTATAAGGTAGCGTGAAGATAACATTCACATATTTCATAACTAATTTGAGAGGAGTAATCATTATAGAGTTAAGACACTAATAATACAGGTCTCTGAATGACTCTATTTTCCTCCTGTTGAGTAGGATTGTCTTCAACACCATTCGAACGACGATCCTGCCCTTTACACATTCTCCTTATAATATACTTATACATAACTACAGCTATTAACAATAAAAAGACGATCGCGTACAGAGAGTAAAGAGCGGCACTGACACTATCACCGTTAATTTCACTGATTGCACTGATTTCATTATTCGCACTATTCTTCAGAAGGTAATTTAGTTGGCGTGTATCATCCAGGTTAACCCCTTTCAGGTTAACAGGTTCCATTTTCACGGCGTTAGAGGTGAGTTCTCTTAGATCAGGTAAGTTTATCACAGGAACAGGCTTATACTCTGTTTGCAGAAAGTAAGATCGCTGTCCATGAAGTTGGATATTTTCGATAGAAACATCACATTGCGGTTCTATGGTTATAATGTATGTTCCTTGTATGCGTTCCTTGGTGTCGTCATTACCACAAGTTTGCGATATAATTTGTTTGTGTTTGGTATACACTATCCAACTATTTGAACTAATCTTCTGTAGTTTCAGATTTTCAGACTTTATCTGACGGGGAATACATCGTGACAGATTATGTTGATATTTCATTAGTTGTTCGATACAGGTTTCTTCCACATATTGAATGAGGTTATTTTCAGAGCAGAGGTATTCCTTGACTGTTACCTCTTGGCATGGTTGATCAATCGGACGATATTTCGATCCTTCTACTAAAAGGTAAGGGAATTAAGGAAATACAACAAAGGTTTGGTTCATGGAAGCCATAGGAAGGGAATATAATTTATAGTAATTATAAGTAACATTTAAAATTAACGGAACTTCAATAATAAAGGTTATTTCTTCATTCTTAAGGTAAGCTTTTACAGACAATGACTCTTCTATATTAATTAAATTTCTATCATTTACAGGATACATTAATTGGATTACATTATTGTGTTTTAATAAATTTAACAATTCATCAGAATTTATTACGGCTTTGTGTAAAACAGATACCATACAAAATGCAACAGCAGTTTCTAATTCGCTAAGCTCGACATAGATAGTTCAAAAGTTTACAATAAATTGATTGAGTAATCCAAATACATAGGTCATATAAATTGAATGCTTATCTTTTGTATTAAGATTAGCTACAAGGCCTTCAAGTAATTTAATGCGCTTGTTTATTTTATTTGTATTTTCATTAATTATTTCAGTAGTATTCAGAAAGTGATCCAACATTTTAGAAACCACAGTGAATTTATTGGCTATTGCCTGTTCTTTAGTCTGAACATTATAAATTAAATTATCATATCTAACCGCATCTTCATGATCAAGGTTACCGGTTATAATTTTGATTATGGAGCCTAAAGGATTTACAATACCACGTTCAAATCTTTTGGATGGAATTAATTGCTGTAATTTCTCTACGGTCTGATTTCGAATATACTCGACTTGTGTTTTATGTGCCATAAACTCATCTGTGTAGAATTTGTTTAGGTGTAATATTTGGCTGAATTCCGAATATTTTTGAATATTAAAGGAAAGGTCAGTGCTTATGCCCTGAAGATTGATTATTTTAACAATAGACCACTTATCATATTGAATAAACGCTTGTCCTATCTTAACCGGAAGAATACCAGGGTTTTGACTAATCCTAATCCGTGCCTGGCTTGGGACAGTCCAATTGGTTGTTGTCCATATCACCAGGATCAAACTCCACCTGTGGAGGACGTTTTATGTTTTTGAGAGGTACTTTGGTATCCCTATTTTTTTATTTAATTGGTATGATATTGCGTTCTATCTGACCTGTGACAACGGCTTTTTGGTACCTAGGCTTATCTTTTGCTTGTCTCTTATTAACGGCTTTAGCGAAAACAGGATTACCTATTTCTAAAGCTGGTTCTAATTCCCCTCCTCGTTTCGTTAAATTTTTTTCTTTGTGACCCTTTACTTTTTCCGAAATATACTTATAGAGGGCCTGAGTTCTTTTCTTATGATCCCTAATCAATTGTTGTTTGTAAGCTTTATCAAATTCAGAGTTAAATGTAGAGTTTAATTCGGTATGACCAAACGCAGCTTCAAACGGAGTTAAATCTGTGGTGCTATGTATAGTGCTATTATAGGCCATAACGGCATAAGTCATTAAAGAGGCTGCGTCCGTAAACTTCTTTCCATATTTTGCCAATCTGTAAACTTCTATAATTGTGGAATGAAAACGTTCTATGAGGCCCATAGAGTTTGGATTGTTTGGGGTCCCTATGTGTAATTTTATTTTATGTAAATCTGTTAGTTCTCTTAGTAATTCACTGTTGAATTCAGTTCCAGGGTCAGAACTTATTTTCTGTGGTATGCCGTAAAATGAAAAATATTTCATCAACGCTCTAACCACTTCCGGTGACGAACGAGATGGAATTTCTATGGCTTGACCTAACTTACTAAAGGCATCAATTAAAGTTAAATAGTATTTCGATTCTATGTTAAACAAGTCTATAAATATCTCTTGAAAAGGTGCATGTTGAGTTTGTGTAAGTTGCAATAAGGGTTTAATGGGTTTCCTATCATATTTAGAAGTTTTATCCTATCATGTTCTTGAAGGTGGTCAAGTCGCAATTTCTTTAAATTGTCTGTCAGTAATGAGTCGATCTCTACGTCAGTTAAATCAGTTAAATTATTTACTATACACTCGTTAGAAAAATAAGTAACCTTGAACGGAGAAGTTATAATTAAAGTCATTTCAAGCCTAGTTGCGTTCTGTTTAACAGTAGAAGCTAAATAATTTTCACATGTAACAATTGCAGCTGGCATTCGAATGCCTTCATGAAACTCCTTGTAATCTAATATGCCATAGCCATCCTTTTGATTAACAGGTAATTTTACTCGGTGTTCGGTCCGGGGTTCTAGTCTAAATTCAGGGTCAGTGGAGTAGATTATAGGAATGTTGACGCCATTTGTCTTTAACATCTTTTCCTTAAACGATAAATCAGCATTAAGTCGAGTTATAACATCCATTCCAATTAATCCGTCATATCTGTCGTCCACATTGTAAACATAAAATTTTTGGTATCCATCGTTATTAAAAATGGAAAATAGGGGAATTTCAGCTACTTCATGATGTTCACTAGTCGCATGTATGCTTGTAACTTTAAATGGTTCATAGAATTTTAATTGAGGAAAATACTCATCAGCTTTTCGGGGACTTATAAAAGACCGTGTGCTTCCTGTATCCAACATAAATTTACCGTTTATCTCAGGGATGTATATATATGGATGTTTTAGATTGGCGTCAAAATTAAGTTCTATCATTTCCGGCGGGTTTGTATTGAATGTATTTGAAAATTTTGGACCGCTTCCGGATCACTATTATTTTCAGTTGAATGTAAATTTTCAGCAGTATTGGTAAATTCTACACTAGGCTTTTCATTCTGCATATAATCGTCATGAGTGACGTCGTAGTAATATTGCTCGCCATCTATATAAAGTTCATTTATAGGAAAACCTTGTGGTTTAACCGCTGCTGGAGCTGTTCTCATTGTCACGTCACTATGTTATCGTGGAAATTATTAGTTGGACGATAGGCCGAAGCTTGAACGGGCCTATAACCAAATTGTCCTACTTGGGGTCTATAACCAGGTTGCGCTGTTGGGGGTCTGTAGGCAAATGTTCCTACTTGAGGTCGGAAGCCTAATTGCTGGGGGTTTTTTTTATCAATGACTGGTGGTCCAAATTGAGCCATTTGCGGTCCACTAATTTGTTGATTCGGTATATTCGGGCGTACGAAATTTTGATTTCGTATATTCGGGCGTACGAAATTTTGATTTGGTATACCAAATTTAAATTGAGTTGGGTTTGTAAAAGGTCTGAAATTATTATGTTGCAAGGGCTTCAGATTGGATGAATTAAAAACAATTCCTCCATCACGTGATGGTAACATATGACCTTGCGGTCGGTGTTGTAACATTTTACTACGTAAATTATATTGTTCCTGAAAGTTAACTTCTTCAAGGACATATTTTAAAGCTTCTTCCAACGTGGTAGGGTTTTTAATTCGAACAATCCGCACCATGTGTTCTGGTAAATTATACAAGAAAATTTTTTAGCTTCTTTTAACGTTGTAGACCTGTTCTGATTTACTTTTGAAATTAATATAGCACGAATGTCTTGAATTCGGCTACAAAACTGTAAGTATGACTCGCCTTGTTCGATTTTTAGGGTTTCCAGTTCAATAGCAACGCATTCTTCGCTCCTGGGATCCCCAAAATGTTGGATCAATAAAGATTTTAATTCGCTATACGTCTCAAAATCACCTCTTTCGCTAATTAAGGCTGCCGCTTTACCGTTTAATTTACTTGTAATATTCTGCATTAAAAATTCATTTCGATTCGTAGTCCCTTGATACTTTTCAATAACATATTCGCACTTTCTTAAAAATAAACTAAGTAAATTAGTTTCACCACTAAATTCTGGAATTAAATTTAAAACATCCCGAGGTATCAATGATTCAGCAAGTTGCATAGAAAATGGTGTTTCGGTACGAGCCGACGGGGCTGCACCGGTTGCCGCGGTTACAGGAATCTGACCTTGATTCATTTTAATTTTAATCGTAAAAAAAAACGAACAAAAGATAAGCAACAATTTAAAATAATTAAAAGTAAAATTCTAATTCTACAATTATCAAAGTTAATTAAAATTAAAAAGAAAATAAAATAATATTCATTTAATTTATAATTCACTAATAATTAGAAAGAAATTAATTTCTACCATAAAAGGTTTTTCACTTGATTTTCTAGATTTAATGAAATAATCGATACAAAAAATTATATTTTATATTAACATTATTAATATGGGGAATTAGGAAGGAAGTAGAAGGTTACTCACAGTCCAACCGCCTTATAAACTTTCAACATCTCTGCTCACCCACGTTATCGTTACGCTTTATCTAACTTATTTATTTGGTTCGAAGATTGCCGAGAACGTCTCACTGATTTTAAGTTACGACGAATCTACGTTATCACTCGCGAATAAGTTCTTAAGTGTTCTTTTCCACTTTTCCGTGTTTCACACTTGACTTTCCGCGAAAGCAACGGTTTTCCGCAATCCTACCGGCTGCGCCAGTTAGATTTCGGGAGCGGAGCGGCGAAAATAAAACGTTAGGGCACGTTATAATTAAGAGTTTTATTAGAAACGACCCGAGCTTACAGAGTTTGATGCAAGACTGCTTATTCTACCTAGCCTAATACATAACTTAAAACTAAGCTGGTGGTCGCTGGCGCCTGCACATCCCGTCATGTCTGGCTGATAAAGACAAAAGTGCAGCGTACGAGCTTATGGCTCTACCACAGCGATAGATAAGGTGAGTTCAGAGAATGTAACTAGTTCGTCGATCGACGTTCGATTCACACTCCGGAAAGGCGACTGTCCACCTGTGCTTATGGAAGACAAACCGTTACCAAGCAATAACAGCGTGAAATAACTCGGTCTACACCTGGGTAGAAGACTTACCTGGGCTAATCACATAAAAGTCAAGAAAACAGAAGCCACCTTACAACTCAAAGGTCTATTTTGGTTATTAGCGCGTCAATCTTGGCTGTCCCTCGGAAACAAACTACTTGTATACACAGCTATCATAAAGCCAATCTGGACCTACGGGATAATTGAGCTTTGGGGCTGTGCAAGCAACTCCAATATCGAGATCCTCCAGAGATTTCAAAACATTGCTCTAAGAACAATTTCAAGTTCTGCCGACCATAAAGGAAGAAGATTGTGAAATATGCAAGAGATACAAGGAGAGGCTCAATAAGCACAAAATGAACTGGCTAAGAACCTGACATGCAGATGTACCTCGCCTGAAAAGATGGCAAATACTAGACATAGACCAACTCATACGGTGCTGTTTAATGGAATCGCACGCAATCCAAATTAATCCTAGAAAACATCTGATTATGGCTAAAAGCCGATTGCAGATAAAGAGGAAAAAAAAAAGAACTCCACGCCTTGGACTGCCTCGTTGGTCTAGCTATCGCATTTGCGACTGCGGTCGGGCAAATTGTTATTGGGTTTTTTCATCATGAATTTCTCAGAAGCAGCCATGGAGTGTGGATTTGTGCACGTTTGATGGTATAGGTTCGCCCCTATTACATGGGACTAGGACATCACTGGCGAAATGTATATTGTATTCTATTTGGTACACTTTTATCTAACCCTTCGGGGATTACAGACGTGTTATGATGTTAAAAAAACAAAGGTCCTCAAGAAACTGTTTTCCTTGTCATATAAAATCCAATTAATCAAATTACTCCTGGAAGCTATTATACTCAATTTTTTATAACGTCACAGTGACTATTAAGTTCCGAAAGTAACGCAAGGTCTACGCTTAGATCTGTAATTTATTAGTTTTTCACATTAAATGATTGTGTTTTAGTAGAGACAGTGTTGGTAACTTAGTTCAAACAATATTCAAGTTTTTTTTTGGATTTGAAAAGTTAAGCTCTTATCAGCCACTAAACGGCCAGACACCGACCTCCGGACGGCCGGACTTCAAGTCACTCAAAATTTTGAAAGGCAAGAAAACTTTTTTAATTTGTCGAATCCCAAAAAAATTCTTTCCAACTTTTGGTAAAGAAACAAGGTAATAAACAAGACCGAAAGAAAAGAGACGAGAGAAATTGCCCCTGACAATAGAAAAAGAAAAAGTAAATCAACATGATCTTGCAAACAAAATCGCCTTGACCACTGGTTTATGAATTGTGAAAAGGCCATACTAAAGAAAATTGCAGGTACTGCTGTTGCTGATGCTGTTTTAGAAATGGCTTATTGCATTATTGGCTCGTTGCATTACGTCGTTTAATTGGAACCTGGCTTTCCAATAATTAACGCCCAGGTGAATATTCCTGAACGCTGTTAAGAGGAAATGGAAATTAGAAGCACAAATGTTGCATTCCTAATAACTTAAGGGGTAAGAAGTAATAAAGAGTAAGTGAAAGATAAAATTAGTTGCGGTAAGTAAAAGCTTTTAAAAAGGTTTTATACTCTCTCACGTTTCATGGTTTTCTTATAGACCGATAATGTATTGAATATTTTTATAGATGTGTGGTATATAGGACCTAATGCTTTTATCAGCTAACCTAACCTCTCTCGTCCCTCAGGGCTTTATCTAAAGATGTCACCGGAGCTTTAAAGGCGTTTGAATCAACACCAACGCAATACAAAATAACTTACCTTACACAACAGGTACTTCTAATCCTTACTAAATTAATTAAAACATCCCACGGTGCGACATTAAGGAATTCCTCAGGTGAGCAAAAATAAATGGCGCGCGAAATGCTTCAAGTTCGAAATGAATAAAATAATTCGTACAATTTTATACAAAGGTAGGTATAGGGTATGGACTCGCTTACCCAGTTATTTTGGCAGTACGCACATAACGTTTCTGGATATAAAACATTGCTAAATGCTCTGTGAAATTGTTCGGGTTTGGTTCTGTCGACCGTATTGTTCCGCCTGTGGTGAAGTATTAAAGCTGCTTTACGCCGGGGCAACACTGTGTGGCATTGCTGCATGCTACATATTGTGGCGTGCGTCATCTTGTGGCATGCTACAAATAACCAACATATGCGGCAATTGCGGTATGCGGCAGCCTATTTTACGCTGAGGCAACATCGTGCCTAGATAATTTTCAAAGCATCGTGCTGTAAAATTTTATGGGAGTGTTGTGGTTTGCCAATTTGATTGATCGAGGGGACAAGACACCGTAGAATATGGCTGATGGAGTAACTTTAGCAGCATGACGCAAGGTGTTGCCATGCCGCACGATTCTTGCCACAATGTGCAACATTTTAAATTATTGTAGATGCGGCCTTGTGGCATGGCACAATGTCGCACAGTGTTGTCCTGGCGTAAAGCAGCCTTTAAACACTACTATTATTGAAAAACAAACAGAGTAGGAAATGAAGATTCATGAGTATAAAAAGGGATTAGCTGGTGTCAGAGGTTCGCCTCAAAGACCGACGCAAAATCGATGCACTCGAAATGTAGTCATGGCGGCGACTTCTGCGGCGACTTAATTTATTGTAAAAATTAGTTAAATTAAAGAATTAAATGTTTATTTATTATATTTAATCTCCCAAAGTTAATTTTATTCATAAAATGTTGACCACTTTTCTGACATAAAAACTCTTTGCTAAGATTTAAAAAAGTATAAATCGTGCATTTTACTTTACAGCACAAGTACGTAATGAGATACATTACGATATTGAAATTTGTGAAATAAGATACCCTTTACGAGCAAATGTGTTATAAAAATTATGCTAAAACCCCAGGATTTACGAAACAAAACAAATTTTCCAGTTTATCCTGCGACGTAATACACGTTGCACCAGTATTTTATACTTATCGTCTCAGATGGTGTCAGCACGCTAACGCTCTAGTTTTTCTTCATGATTAAGTTTAGAAAATGTCTCGGAAGACCGAAGAAATAAAGACCCACTTTTTAAGCTTCGGGTTAAGGATATGAAACCTTATACCAAGAAAAGTGAAGCTTAAACACGTGTAGAATTTGAATACAATGCTATACAGGTGTAAAAGGACTCTTCACGAAGTCTTCAACCAAGCATTATTTACATCAAACTTAGTAACGTAGTTTACGCAAAAATAGGCATGACGACAGTATCAAAAAATTGCAAATCTATAGTCCGTCAGTTAGAGTATTGGAAATTAATGGACACGTTTTTTTTGTTTTTGTAAATCAATGAATATTGACAAAAGATAAAACGCATCAAAACTCGGGAGTGGGGGCTCGTGACATCAGAACTAGCTAAAAATTATACCTAGGCGTGACGTATTGAGAATTTTAAAAGCGTCATACCTTCATCAATTTTGGTTTACGTAAGAAAAGAAAAACACGAGTCAAATATTTTTTGATAATCTAAGTGACGGACTATTTAGTTTTTTTTTGTTGTATCGCTTATTATACCTGGGAAACAACTTTTTTTTTGAGGTGTTAGATCACGTTTTACGATAGGACTCAATATATCGCACTCAAAACATTGTGCTGATGGATTAAATAGTACAGGGGTCGATCGTGGAGGTGTTTATAGTAAATTAAATTAAATCTTACAATAAAAACATGTATTTCAACTTCGACCCCCAATATCTCCGTAACTAGAAGGTATGGCCAAGAAAAAAAAAATATGATAGACGAGGAGAACAAGTGCCTTTCGGCTTTATTAGGGGCTTTATTAATTTTATACCTTTTGTATTCGCCCTGGCACATTCATTGACTGTATGGTGACCAATTCCAGTTACTTCTCTGCATGCGAAGAGGCCATAGAAATTTATTAAGTTCTTACTTATAAAACTACGTAGTTTTTGTTTATAAACCGAAAACCTAGAAGGTTGTGAGAAAATAATTTAGCCCCAAGTTGGTGATTTATACTTTTAGGTTTAACTAAGCGTGTAGGCGTAATAGTGGCTATTTATTAATCCACTGACACTTTAAAAATATAAGGTAACCACGCAAGTTTATTAAGGTACTGAAAGTATTGAAATTAAAACCCATGATGTATTGTCCAGACTGATTGATTACGCCTTAGTTTTGAAAATCTACGGATATGATAAACTACCCTGATAAAATTTAACACAAAACCTCTGGAAATAAGTTATTACTATAGACAAATTGGTAAATTATGTAGCATTAAAAGTCTTGATAAGGAATTGCTTGTTAATGTATTTTTGTAAATAATTGCTGGCTAACCGAAATGAATAGGTACTTAAAATGTTTCTGAATATTATTTTAGATGTCATAAATTCATAATAGGCTATACTGTTTAAAATTTTAGGCGTGCTATGTGATAGCCATGCACACGTGTTCGGGCGGCTCAGCTGTGAGTCGAATATATCTTTGTCTGTGCTGAATCATACCCAATTCTGCGTAGCACGCTTTAGGTAAGTACGCTGCAAACTCTAGCTGACTGTAGTTAGGCACACCAAATAATCACTTTTATTAGTCTGCAGCTAAGCCGCAACGTAGATTGTTTAACTAATTCCGTTCAACAAAGCAACGAGGTTTAATTTGAACTGTGAATTAGATACCAACTGTACAATCGTAGAACATGAACTTTAATTACTCCTTATAGGGTAATACTGTAATAGTGAGCTTTCAGTACAAACTTGTAGGTATATTGTGGTGTCTCACCTTGGGGGCTCATTATTAAGAACTTTTGCCATTGCAATTTGGGGCTTCTTAAGAGAAATGTGCTGGTGGGTTGTTAGGTACTATCAAGAGAGTGCTACTTACGTTCTGTCTGTAGTCTGATTAGCCAAATAGTACCTACAGATGTAAATGAAATAATTACTTAACTATGGACTTTGTTGTAGGTGTAGTAAAAACTGTTTAGAGCGTATAATTTTAAGGGTCGACGTTCTTGTATGTTCGCCCACGACTAATACTTACGTTCAAGGGATTTGAAATTGTCATCAGGGGATCCAATATCCATAATATGAATTATGTTTTACCCCTTTTTATTATTTACCCTCAACTCAGACTTTCGCATTGCTGGATACAAGCCACATTTCATTCTATAGACCAAAACTCTCACATTGGTTGTCTAAGCATGTACAATTTGCCCTAGATTATAAGTTTCTCTTCAAGCCTGGATGCTCTTCAAACTCAACCAAGTTTCGCCAAACTTCGCCACAAGACATTATAAGGCTATTCGCATGCTCTCAAGCTATTGGATAATCCAATACAAGGGTTTACGGTACGTCACTCCTGCACTTGCGCGAGCACTTGCCTCCTGCACTTGCGCGAGCACTTGCTTTCAGTACTGTTTATTTAATATTTAAAGCACACCGCAATGTTCTGCAACAAATCGTTCTCGGAATGTCCGAAATTTTCTCCTGAAATAAAGAAATAAAGAAATAAAAATAAGAAAATAAATTCAAATTCATTTATTATTAACTTGCAACAGAATACTGACAGTATTAACAGCGGGTCCCAAACTAGGCACAGCCTGTATCTAGGTGACCCATACAAAACACAAGTTAAAAAAAAAAAATTACAATGTTCTGCTAGCGCAAGAAAAATAATTGGGATGATTTGCAAAATTTGATTACAAAACAAAAATAATAAAAAATAATAATTATTAACATTGAAATGCAAAATGTGATTATTTACAAAATTTGTGAAACATGATAAGAACGAAATTAGGAATAATTAAAAAACAATAAATTGGTAACAATGTTCATACAAACAAGATTCGTTTTAAATGTGTGCGTGCGTGTGTGTGTGTGTGTGTGTGTGTGCCTGTGTGCGTATCTGAGTGAGATTAGGAGTGCTATCAGTTAGTGTAGTAGCTATTTGTAAATGATTCTTTCTGTTTCGTCGTAGGAGAGTGTGAGAAGCCAGTTCTTTATGATCTTTTTTTTTATTGCATCTAGGATAAAAAGCTGTCGGACACGGAGGACCGGGAAATCTTTATAGAGATGGTCAGTTGAATATAGTAAAGGTTTTTTGAGCATAACTTTAAGAACCGCTCTTTGTGCTCTCTCGGCTTCAATAAATGTGGACTTACCTGCGCCACCCCAGACAGAGATACCATACTGGAGGACGGACTGGCAGAGACCAAAGTAAACAGTACGCAGTACAGGAGTGGGTGTGCAGTCACGTAGTTTTTTCATGATGTAGATAAGTTTCCTGACTCTGCCGGATAGTGTGTGTATTTGTGGTTTAAAGGATAGGTTCTCATCTAAAGTAATTCCTAAATATTTCATGGATTGTATACGCTCAATCACAGGGCACGAACAGCCCGTAGTTCGAGAGTTAGGGTTATGGGAGCAAGAATGAATTGTGAGGGTTAGATGTTGGGGGGGTCTTGATGTCTTGGTCTTGTGGAAAGTAATTATCTTGGTCTTTTTAACGTTTAAGGTTAGTAAATTCATATCAAGAGCATTCGTTATTGTGAGGAGTCCCTCTTCAGCAATGCTGTACACCTGGTCCCAATTTCTCCCATGAAATATGACCGCTGTATCATCTGCATAAGCTATTATTTCAGCGCTGGTGAGTGAAATATCCAATATATCATTCATATAAAGCAAGAAAAGCGTCGGGCCAAGCGTACTACCTTGCGGGATCCCATAGTTGATAGGAAGTAGGCTGTTAGAGATATCACCGAGCTTAACAAATTGCCTTCTATTGGACAGATAGCTTTTAAGCCAATCTAGGGGAGTACCGCGTATACCTGCTGCTTCCAGCTTCTTTAGGAGGAGATCTATTGAAATAGTGTCGAAAGCTTTAGCCAGGTCTAGGAAAGCGCACATAGTGCGTTCTCCTTTATCGATAGTTGACGACACAATATTTGTTAGAAGCCTGGCTGCATCTTCAGTTGACCTACCCCTCCTAAATCCGAACTGCTTATTGGAAATAATGTTGTGCTTCTCGAAAAAATTCGTAAGTTGTTTGTTTACGACTTTTTCGAGCAACTTAGATAGTATAGGCAACAGGGCGATAGGTCGATAGTTATCGGGGATATCTATTGCACCGCTTTTGTGAATTGGGCTGACAGCTGCAACTTTCCATCGGTCCGGGAATATTCCAGATTCTAAGCTAAGGTTAAATATAAGAGTTAGTGGATGAATAATGGCGGGTTTGATTTTTTTTATTAGTCTCACATTGAGGTTATCGGGCCCGGGAGCGCTGTCATTGTTGAGTTGAGTTATAAGGCTTTCTATTTCAGTTTCGTCTGTGGGGTGTAAGAAGAATGTGTGTGGACAGGTTATATTTGGGGTATATTTATCGGCAAGAGAGACTTGTGTTTCCGAGAGTCTTGAGAGAATTATGTCAGACAGTTTGTTTCCCAGTGCAGTGAAGTATGTATTGCATCTGTTAAGTGATTCTGTTGGGTTCTCATCGGTAACTAATTTATATCAGTCATTTGACGTCTTTTTGTTATCGCTGTATATAGATTTTATTGACTTCCAAAGTTTTTTCGGGTCAGCTTGGCTATTTTCGATTAAGTTACTGTGGTAGCTGGTTTTTAACTTATGTAGCAGGCTGTTACAAGAGTTTCTGTATCGCGTGTAAATGTGAAATAATCTTTTCGTTTGATCATCTTGGTGTGCACGTGAGGCTAGGTGCAGTTTGTCGCGGTGGCGCATGCACCTTATTAAACCTGGGGTAATCCAGGGCCTGATGTTATAATTACTTCTGCCAACTTTGACTTTTCGTGAGTGTTTTTTTATTGATGTCGTGATGATGTGAATAAAAATATTAACGGCGGAGTTGGTGCAGTGCTGGATCAGGACTTCAGTCGATGAAATATTATTTAACTCGGCGACAACGGCTTCCTCGTCTATTTTAATTTTCCATTTTGGTCTGATGGAGTAAGATTTATTATTTTGTAGGCTGGTAGCAGCCATCGCTATGTCATGATCAGTGACAGAACATTTAGAAACTGCACCCGTAGATTTATTTCTGGATTTAATAAAAATGTGGTCAAGACAAGTATTGTTTCTCGTTGGAATGGTAATTGCAGGAAGTAGACCGTGTGTGGCCAGCATCCGTAGATAGTCCGCATTTTTGTTGTTAATTTCATTACATATGTCGATATTTATATCTCCCGTTACAAATATTTTGTCGTAATTATTTAACTGGTTTAGTGTGGCATCTAAGGATGTGGTAAAGTTGTTCGGATTAGAATAGGATGGGGATCGATAGATACCTAGAATGGCGATATCGCTGTTAATTTTGACTAATAGACTGTCTGCGTCTGCTATTGTTGGTTCACTGACGGTAAAACTCCAAGAAGATTTTATATAAACGACTACACCACCATTTTTATTACACTGTGAGTGCGTCCTGGAGCCAGTATAGCCTGGTAATAGTTCCAGCGACAACCCGTCGCTCAGCCAACACTCAGTTAAGACGATGACATCGAATTCGCAATCAAGACGTTGTAGAACCGTGTAAAAGTTATCAAAGTTGCGTTGGTAACTCCTAATATTAAATGTTAGAATTTTAAAGTTGTAGTCAGTGTGTAGTAGCTGTTCCCTGCAGCTTTCCATTAGATCGTAAGAGTGACAATTAATTTGGAGACTTTCATCAATATCTTGCATTATGTTAAATAAAGCCATCTGTATAAGTACGAAAAACTGATGTTGTAGTGAAAATCTTTTTATGTAATGTCACTAATCGACCGATGGAGATTGCGGGGGGGGCAAAAGTAGGGGTATGTATGAGTGTGCGTGAGGGGTGTGTTTTTATTTTTATATTGTGTTTATGTGTTGTGAATGTAGTGTCTATGTATTTGCACATAATAATAAGTATTAAATTATAAGAAGGCATAACAAAGACTAATATTACAATAATATCATTCCTGGGTTGAGGTAGCCGGTATAGGAGAACTCGTTTGCTTTCCAAGATAAGCATCGAGTTCTTTGATGCTCTTAACCGTGATAGCTGGTTGCCCCTCAATCTTGCGGATAAGTATGCGCCCGTTGTTCGACCAGCAGTATTTGTAGCCCGCACTCTGTGCACGGGCCCGAGCCTCACGAAACAAGATGCGATTATCTTTGGTAAGATGCTCATTGACAAATATCTTGCGGACAGGTCCTTGGATGTCAATGTCCTTGGAGTAGAAATTGCGCCTAGTTTTGGATGCCTTTATGAACTCATCCCTTTTTGCCCTTCTTAATAATCTTACGATAATTGGCCTGGGAAACTTTGTGTCTGAGTCGCGCACTGGGCCTTTTTTTAGGCCTGCCCGAGCTGTCCAGTCGATGTCATTCATAGTCACCGCGACACCGAGCTTAGACGCGGTTAGTAGGACAATGTGTTGAAGATTTTCCGAGGGGGATTCTTCGATGCCCATGATCTCAATCTCATTACGCATTGCTGACTGCGTTTGATAGTTTAGTTGGTCCTTCAAGTTACAAATTGTTTCATTTAAAATAGCGACTTGCGAATTATTTTGCTCGAGGATTTTTATCCTACCTTCATAGCTGTCCAGTCGGGCATTGCATTGGATAACACCATCGAGCAATGATTTAAGTGATGTTTTAACTTCATCCATGTCCGATCGCATAAGCCTGATTTCAGAGAGAAGTTCAGTGAAAGAAGGTTTGTCAGTGAAGTCTCGAGCGGGTGACCCAATAGCTACGCGCTTGTGCCCGCGCGATTGAGTATTTATGTTCGAGACGTCGAGCTCGGCGCTTGTGTTCGCTGGTCGAGCGGGAGTGTTGCTGTTATCAGTGCGAGGTGTTTTAACCCGACAGGAAGGGCATAGCCAGATGTCTATTTGTTTGCTTGAATCGAACGATGAAGCGTTAACACATATTTTGTGGTAGTTAGTCTCACAATTAGAGCATTTAATTGATCTATCTGTCGTTTTTATGTCTTGCTTACAGGCTTCACACGACATATTCATAATGCAATTCGGTTTAAGTTTTGTTAAACAGACAAACTTGTTTTGCACGCGAGCAAGTGCGTGTTGTGTGCGTGATCGACGTGAGAGCAGGACAGCAGCGGCCCGTATTGCGATAGTGTGACTGCGACAGCTATAGTGTGATTTGGTAGTGCGGCTCACCCGTACCGGTCAGCTGTTCAAAGTGTATGTTTTGCACTGATTTAAAAACTGTTGTATCTTCAACAAAGGTAGTCAGAATACGGATTCACTGGCACTGTTTTGTAGGTGTTGAATTCAGCTTTGTATTGATATAACTTTTAGGTATAGTAATGCACTTTTTACTGGGGTTGGCAATTTAAAAACTGAGAGCTTGAAATGGGCGTGCGCTAGCGAACACGGACCGAACCAAAGGCCAAAATATCGCTGGACATTACACACAGCGCCACCTAGTGCCACACTAAGCAACGAGGCTTATGTCGTGGACACCAGATAGTTGATATACTACATATATTTACTTTTTGTTTGTAAATCCTACTTATGGATCTATGAACCCTATTCACAAGTGACATTTACCTACTTGTCATGACATGTTTGATAAGGTGATTAACGACCTAGTGTGTAATGAATTATGCTGCTGTTGTGTTATAAGCATAGTTGCTACGTATTTCGTGATCCTAATCTAAGTATTATAATATAATTTCCATCAAAACCAAACTGTTTTAAGCTCATAGGCAATGAGTAAACAGTTACCTGGAGAATGTCCTTATTTTGGAAATAGATGTCGAAATAAAACGTGAGACGCAATAAATAAAAAGATTTTTTCGTGCTTGTGCTTGTGTAAGGAGCTCGCGGCTAAATATTACCAGCCGGTCCGTGGATGGTCCACCCATTCCCAATACTAACTGGGTTGTGGAGGTCTGATTGGCAGTCGCTGTAAAATACTGGAATTCGGCTGCATCCGGATAAATTCGAATCCGCCCCAATATAGTTGGGAAAAACACTATAGGCCGATGATGACCTTACAATCAAAAACAGCCTCTAACAAAACTCCAATAGAAATCTATTTTCAAGTGCCAAAATAATACTGCGTAACATTGAAAGTATCGAATGACTGCGGAATAAAAACGCGAGTCGTCCTCCACAAAAGGATCGTTTGCAAAGATTGATCGGCTGATAAATGAGAGAACTGGATAAAGGTTGCTCCCGGCGAGAAAACAGTAATTCTTTCAGATACAGTTGTTGCGTGGGTGCCTAATCGCTGCCTTAAAAGATCAGGATGAATCTCATGTTTTGTCGCGAAAAGAATTAGTTCAATCAGTATCCAGTAAAAAAGAGTTTGTTGAAATGTATTTGCCTGTTGAATTACTATTGGTTTTTTACTATTTTGAAATTACTAGGTGTCATGTTCTATCTAATTCGTTACTATTGTAATTTTTAAAATATATTTTTTTTCGGATGACCCCCTTCGCTCTGGGCGGAGTGGAAGGGAGGAGCACAGATCCCTCTGTTCTTTCTTTTTATTTCATTTTTCGGCATCGGTTGCTCACAGGTAAAGCTACCTTCAAAATTATTTCATCGGGGCAGATAATTGCTATAGGCTTCATAGTCGATTGATAGAAACATGCGTTACAAAGACGTTGTTTAGACTCCGTAACAAACACTGAAGATCTTGTGACACCTTTCTTTTTGCATTGGAAATCATCAAATGACCGGCCCCTCCCGCTCTGGGCGGAGCGCAAGGGAGTGTCAGACTTGTACTGACTAAAACCCATCCATGTTGCTTCTTAGCCTTTTGTGTACCAGGGCCGCTGTATCTCTTTCGAACAGTCCCGCAGTCCCGGCAGGCATCGGCCCTTGCGGACCCCTTCCGGTGTGCTGACATCTCTTTGAGGCACGCATGGAACACGAACGCACCGTCGACACGGCTTGTAACGTCATAAGACGGACGGACGGCGAGCTAGCCCATTACTCACCGTCCACAGGCCCGCGATTATTAAAATACAGTAAAACCCGACTTTTTTAGTTTATCCTCAATTTACTTTTCTAGAAACACCGATTTCGTCTCGAAAGTTTCGAGACTTGACGAACAAGTCTTGTGAAAATGGTATCTCCCACTCCCAGGTCACAGGTGACATAAGTAGCAGATTTATTACGATACAAGAGGATAAATTATTTAAACATGAAGAGCACTCGTATTTTTAAAGATCTTTGCTTTAAAATAAATTAGCAGTCGTCTTGAAAGAGATTTCTTAAGTTTGTTAACACAAGTTCTTGTAGTTTTATGTAAATGTTGCTTTTGAGTGTTTAATTAATTATTCTTTTTAAACTTTTCGTTCAAGAGTTTTATATGGAGGATGAGCAGCGTCTTATTGTATTTAACGTACAATATTATTTTAATGTAAGCTGTAACACTGAAAAAGGATAATATAGGTATTAATTAAATACTTTGATTAAAAAAGTATTCCATTCCAAAATTGACTTGTTACATGCCTGTAACAAGTCAATTTTGGAATGCCATTCAAAATAGGAACTACTAATTTTAAAAAAAAACACACACAATCACGCGATCATGATTTTTCTTGACCACAAACAAAAGAAATCGAAATTTGAATTTTACAGATTAAAACATTCAGTTTCGGAACGACCAACACGTGGACAAGAGGAATTCATTAATAATTATAATTATTGGTATTTTCATTTAACTTACAAAATCACGGTTTGTAGCAAATCGTGAAAATAGTGTTGTGTCTCGTGTGATATTGATGTAAGTACACCATTTACTAAGCTCGCGTAAACTTAACATTAACTTCTTCGACATCTTTGTCATAACTGTTTTATAAGGCACCAATGGTGTATAGGTATCGTATACTATGACATAATTAAACATGGTCAAAGTTTTATGTCGACCGTAACAAGTTCGGTACACACATTTATATATTGTAAGTTAATTTGAATCTGAAGGATTCGATCATTCAAATAATTTTCTTATTTTTTCTTACACACATTTTCCTAACAAATACGTGTGTGTAAACACACGTGTGACAGAATCTTTGTTGCTAAGGACCTACTTTCAGTAGTTGACCTTATACTACATAGGTAACTATGCTATGTAGCTGTCTCCCCTGCAACGAAGGTCGAGGATTACGAAGAAGCCATTACTTCCACTTTAGCCGGCTAGCTTATTATCTAATCTCATGAAAGCATATTCTTAACTAACTGAACTTTATGCAGAACTAAGTATGCGTTGACATTGTTTGAATTTAAATTCTATTCTGCAAGCGGTTCATGTTGGAAAATCCGAATATTAAAGTCCGTTTTTAGAGGGAAAGTAGAACTAAATGTATATATTTAAGTTTTGTCTCCGGATAAGATAAGATTTTTTTTCGATATCGGTTGAAATGACTGGTTCCTCACCGACCAACTGGCTAACTGACTAACCGGTTGTGTTGTATTATATTTTTATAAAAACAAAGTTTTACTGAGTCCCTTCCGACCAACTACTCGATGAGGAGGTCCATCTAGCGCACAAAAAGAGTATGATCACATTAGAGAGGTACACATTGACTATTGAAAAATAAAGATAGTTTATTTTATTTAACTGTAATCACACTTTTTTGCCACAACTGGTTGTGCCGTGGGGAAGGATCTTCCAATAGCATTCCCGACTGCACAACTAGCCGTCCAGTTGGTCGATGGGGGAGAAGTCGTTGATATTGTTGCTCGTTTCGAAGCGCCTTGATATTGTCAATGGTGACATGCGTATTTATTTGTACTTAAAGGGTTTAATTACCATGTCGCACTGGAAGTCAACCGGTAGTTTAAAGTGTAGGATCGTGTTGAATATCATGATATCTTAAGTGTAAACTTCAAGAAAAACTTTTGTTAGTGCCACAATAAAGGATACAAGAATGAAAATTTACTGCGATAAGCTTTTCATTCAAACCCGGAAATACGTAGTTGCTTTCCAACGCACGACATAAGGATCAACCGTACCAAACATAGTATCTCTATACAGTCTGTGACCGTACCGAATCGAGTTACTGTACCTCTAACATCCAACGTTATATAAACGTAGACGAGATACGAATGAGAATCTTGTCTCTGTTTTTTGTATACGTAGGTAGGTATAGGTACGTGACTTGGAGTGACGCGCTCTTCTGAGTGAAAGAAAATATCCTGGAATTCAATAACGGTAAAGCAATGATGGCACTGTGGCGCCCTGACTTATCAGTTGTAGGTTAAGTGTTCAACCCAGGTATGTAGTTTACTTTTATTAATCCTATGTGAAAGCATAGGATTAATAAAAGTAAACTACATACAGGGTGTAAACAACCTCATCACTAAGCCGCCAACCAAGCATTCTGTACATCAAACTAAGTAACTTTATGCAAAAATTATTGCTGGGAAACGACTTTTTTTTTTGGTGAAAAGTCATGTTTTGTGGTAGAACTCAATGTAACGCACTCGAAACATTGTGCTGATGGATGGATTGAATAGTAACTAAACTTGTCAAAAAGTTGGAACTTTGACTCCCGATATCTCCGTAACTAGATGGTTCCCAGGTATGGTGTAGAACAAAAAAATTATCGCAATGATGGGGAAAACAAGTGTCTTTGGCCTCGTTAAGAGGTTTTTTACACCCTTTATATTGGACAATGGTCTTCCTCATACTTTTCCGTAATTTATTTCATTTTCCATTACATAACATCATGTCTGTAATCCCTGAAGAGATAAGCAGAGGTGTACTTAATAGTACATCCATATTTTGCCAGTTATGTTTAAGTCATATGTAAAAGGAGGCGAGTGTAAATTACCATCAACCGGGCACAGCTCCAGACTCCGTTATTGCCACTGAGGAATTCCTGATCGAAAATCCTATAGCAATTTACCCTACCCTGGAATCGAAATCAGGACCATTAGATTAACGAGGCAGTCAGTCAAATTTCCACTGTTATCAAAACTGATAAAGAAAATATCGTAAGGCAACCTCCATGTTCTAGAATCATAAATTCGAAAGGCATTTAACATCTATACCAACACACACTGCTTCCACTTGGTGGACAATGGCAAAGTACTTCTCACGGAGAGGCCTGTTTGTGTCCTAGCAGTAGAAACATTTTATTGTTCGATATTAGGTTTGTGTAAAACAAACAAAATAATTGGATGACGTCATACTCTACTATCAGTAGAACAGTACAATCATAACGTAGTCATTAGCGTGTTATTTCAATGAACATTACAACTTGTACAAAATAATACATTATTGATGAAGTGCATTATAGGTATCATTTGAATGATTTATTCGATGATTGATATTTGACACAAATTGTGACATTTTATTTTTAGGTTCATTATCATAGACAATTACTATTCGCCATTTGCCGAACGTTTCCTACTATGCTGGGATCGGCTTCCAGTCTAAGCTAATTTTATTCGAACAACTGCCTCTCTGACCTTTACAACTGGATAACACGATACCGTTTGTACAGTCACCAGCACAAACTGCCAAATTTCTCCAAATGATTTTAAACCATAAAATGTTGACGGTTAAGTTCAACATCGAATGAGAAAATTTGACAGTTTGTATTGATTGATTGATTTGACAATAAGACAGACTGTACAGATACGAAAAGCACAAATTTTCACATCTATCACGCAACTAAGGTTAGGTGTGAACGTCTTGTACTATCTAAGAACACAAACGATGTGGATTAGAACAAAAACTAAGTTAGATGATCTTAGAAATCAGTAAGTACACTACTACTAGTAGTAGTAGTAGTACTAGTACAGTACTTACTGATTTCTAAGATAGAATTTAGATCAGTATCAACGCTCGAGGATCTGTATAAAGTTATCAACTAAATTTGCCGGTTTCTCCCAGTAATTCTCTTTTATTTTCCTTGGTGTCGTTCGTTTCTACAATGGATCAACGAAATGCGACCAAACTTGTACCACACCAAATAACATTAAAGGATGCTACTTCTGTATTTAATTGCCGTACTCTAAGAGATAATTTTATTTACCTGAAGATACACTCGGCTCGATATATTAGGGTCTTTTCACATTGCCACTAGAGATTTGCAAGCGTTTTATAGAGAGGCGATGTTGTAACTCATTCGCTGCGTCTGCGTAGCGAGCACGTTACGTGTACTCTACGTCTTCGCGAGCACGTGACGATACCGTAAAAGAGAGTGCGAGACAAGCGAGTGTATTATTTTGAGAAATCACGCAGAAGACGCCTAGTAATCGCAGCTAGCACGCTTCTCTCTCGCGATGATCTGAAAAAACGCTGGCAAATCGTCACGGCGATAACGCTCTGACTTTACTGACTTTTGCTTGAGTGGCTTTAAAAGGCAGGTTCATTTGAGTCCGTATAATAGTATTTTCTCGTACAATCGGAATTTTAGTACTCATTAAATGCTCCCAGTCCCATTCTCGAGCAGCAGATATTCCGAAGCAGGTCGGATATTAATTGATTGTAATAGCGTCATTTAATTACTTATGTTTATTCATTGCTACACGGATTTTATTGGGTTGTAGTACCATTTTAATGAAGGTTTAATCTGTGTCTTGTCAGTGGAATCTATAATTTGGAACGCGGCGACTAACTTACTGTCTTGTTTGTGTAATTTAACTCAATTAAGTACTATGACTTTAATGTTTCACCTCGTTTTAAATATTTATTACTCGAGATATTATACATAAACTCACGCCTTTTGTCTATGGAGGTAGGCAGAAACCACAGAACGCCACTTGCTATGATCCTTTTTTTTTCGGATGGGAAATCATCAAATAACCCCTTTCGCTCTGGGCGGAGCGGAAGGGAGTGTCAGACTTTTACTGACTAAAACCCATCCATGTACATGATCCTTACATGCTTCTTTTGCCTCGTCCACGTTCATACATTCGGTCAAACACGCACACCGGTTGTGAGTACACTACATACCTGACCCACGCATGAAAGGCATATTACTGTGAATATGTCATAACTTTAAAATACATAAGGTCATTGTAGATCTGCCGGGGCTGCGGAACACAAAGGGCGATGAAGGAACATGGATGGGTTTTAGTTAGTAAAAGTCTGACACTCCCTCCTGCTCCGCCCAAAGCGGGAGGAGTCATTTGATGATTGCTCATCCGAAAAAAAAAAAGGTCATTGTAGATAGCGAAATGCTGGCAATCTACTTGAAGTAAAAAAATATGCACCCATCGCATATTCCCACGAAGAGTAAGTTATAGTATATAAGTGAGTTCAGTTACTACATATAATAGTGCTTAAGGCGATAGCTTAGCCATCTCCACTTAAGTACTTATGCATCAAAGCGGCGTTTAATCCAACAAAGGTGGCTTGAGGCTAATGTGGGGTTACAGTATCCTTGAGCTACACACAATATATGTACATATAACAGTATGTACGAACTGTATCTTTGGAAACTAGGTTAAGTAGGTATAGCTAATTCTGTAGTTTCTAAAGAAGAAAAGGGCTTTAAATTATTTGGCCTGCCTTAATTCCGCCATTTTATTTTATTTTCGAAATAGCGGCTACGCATTCAATGTTATTAATCTATAGCTGCCAGCATAATATCAATACAAACAATTATTATTGTACGGGACAAAATCTTCAAAAGCGTCACGTGCGTCGCGTGCGTGTATGTACTGACATCGAATAAACATTCTTTCTTTATTTTTCTTTCACTTATATAAGCCATTAAAATTACAATCTTCGTCATCAATACAACATTCTGGAAGTTAGGCAGGCCACGCTTCATTCAAAAATCTTCCAACCTCTTTGTACTAATAATTTTGAAACCTTAATTTTACGTTTAGTAGAATTTTCCTTTAAACATGTAGTAGGTTTTCCTAACTAACTAATTTGGTTTAATGATACTTCTAAAGACAAACAAATAACTTACCTTACGTTTGCACAAGCCGGAACTGTGCAAAAAACCTAATACAGAGTTCCTGCAACATGCGCCCGATGACATTTTCCTTGCAATAAGAACGTAGTAAACGCTGAAAGTTTTATAAATCGAAAACTTGAACTAATCATTTAGAGTGCCTACAAGAGCTTAAAGTTTTACGGTGAAGATAAAGTCGATGAGTTTTAATTTTTTTCTATGTGTTCTTTACATTAATTTAAATAAAATCTGTTACCTAGAGGGTGTTTTCCCCAAGAAAACATGATGCCAGATGTAACAGACTAAAATCACATCTACCAAAAATATAAAGTAAAATACTTTAATTACATTGTCATTGGTCACAAACAAGCAACCATTTAATACATATATATACAGAGAATCAGTCTGGCTACGCTTCGGTTGGGGCAATTATGTCAATTACAGTCGGATTTCAGAGGTGAAAGGCATTGACCCTTTGCCCAGCTGTGGGAAGTTTAATAAGCTTACGGTTTGCCGTTTTCCTAATTGATAATAATTGGGTGTATCATCATTAGGCGAGTCGTTTCCAACAATGTTCTACCACTGAAACGGCTGTGTGTGAACGACGTGTCAAAAGGTGAGGTACGATAGCCCATCGGTCTTTGACAGTCGTTTCAGGTAGTCATTGGCCTGAAATTCTGACAACCAGTCTTACCAAGGCATATCGTATTACCCAGTACTAACGAGGTTGTAGAGGTCAGATTGGCAGTCGTTCCATCTAAAATACTGGCATTCAGCTGCATCCGGTTAAACTGGAAGCCGACCCTAACATGGCTGGGAAAAGGCTAGGCAGATGATGATGATGATGATTGCCCATCTATATTTTTTGAGCTTCTGTTTAAACCTTATGACTGCATTCTGAAAGTTGGCAATGTCGCATGTAGCCTTTAAAAATGTTGCTATTTTCATGAATATAAACACACATACACACACACATATATATTACACACACACATACATATTACTGTATTAAACTACGTCACTACAGCCAGTTAATTGCTATGAAGCCAAACAATTACGTGTTATTTCATTTTTGGAGTAAAAAAAAGCATACTCTTAAACTAAATATTCAGTGCGACGGTATTGATGATTGCAATTCAAAATCAGTATTTTAGTACAACACAGAATATTTCATGATTTCGTTCACTAACATTAAAACATAAGTAAGTTGACGAAAAGAGGGCCTTATACTTAGAAAATTATCAGTTTTTCTTTTTTTTATAAACTCCGATAGCACTCCACTTAACTGCCTTATGGCTATATTCTTAACACGTGGGAGTCGTAAAACCTGACAAAGGTTTTATGTATTCAGTTAGGTGAATAGGCTTCAGTAGCCTCCAGCTTGCTAAGCTAATAAACATCAATAGCGATCAACTATACTTCTACGAAACTTTAAGAAAGCTAGCATAATGCATAAAATGGAAATTGTTATGCCGATTTTAGGAATATTTTGGGGTATTAACGAATGGATGGACTGTGTTTAGGATGAGATGGCAAAAAAGGAGATGTCAGATGACATGACGAGTAATAAAGATAATGAAGACATGCTGCGCCGACACCAAATAAATTGACATAAGGGAGAATGATGATAATGATAGTTCACTCAGTACCTATAGTGTCAGCGTTGTTTCTTTTTCTACTTCAAACCACTTACAGGCACTGTACTTGTCTAGCTCGCCGTCCATCCGTCTCATGACGACAGGCCGTGTCGACGGCGCGTTCGTGTTCCACGCGCGCCTCAAAGAGAGTCAGCAAAAGAGAAGGGGTCCGCAAGGGCCGATTCCTGCCGGGGCTGCGGGACTGTTCGCAAGAGATACCGTGGCCCCGGAACACAAAGGGCGATGAAGGAACATGAATGGGTTTTAGTCAGTAAAAGTCTGACACTCCCTCCTGCTCCGCCCAGAGCGGGAGGAGTCATTTGATGATTTCCCAACCGAAAAAAAAGGCACTATACTCGTAGTGTAAAGGTCGGCCGTTTTGGAGGACTGTCTTGTGTGTTTGTCCTGTATTGATGTTCAAATTGACTAATTGATTTTTTTAGATAGTGTCCCTCGTGTCGCATGAGCATAATCGGCTTACAATGGTTCCACGGCTGGGACACAGGCCTCCTCTCTGTGAGATCCCGTAGGCTGTAAACTACTAGGGTCCATTACGTGTTGATGGATGTCTTCGAATTCTCGGTTTACGGTCTTGCTCGTTTTTTCATGATGTTTTCCTTCACCGTTTTGGGAGTAATTACACATGTAGATTTCCGTAAATAAATAATAAATAAATAAATATCACTGGACATTAACACACAGCGCCATCTAGTGCCACACTAAGCAACGAGGCTTGTGTCGTGGACACCAGATAGTTGATATAACTGTGGTGTCAAGGTAAAAGGGGATGAGTCATAAATTTTGAAAAATGAGTTAATTTCACAGTTGGATAAAATAAATAATAAAGTTTTACGGTAAACAGGAGATAGTCAATTTGATGTATTTTTACTTCGTGAATCTCAAATAACAAATAGATTTTAGTCATAAGCAGCAAAAAATAAAAAGTAACAAGGAGTTCTGTGTACTCATCTCATTATTACATACGTAAAACTTTACTTATAAATTGAGCAAAGTGAGATAAGTCGACTCGTGTCTAAATTCATATTTGTCGTTCAGCGTTAGTTGCATTTCGCGCGCGAATTCGACGTGTTTTGACCTGCGTAAGATACTCAAAATAAAAAATAAAAAATTGGTGCAGATACCCAGAAAGCCCTTTTTGATCAATTGTGGGCATTGGGTGATTATAACAAACGTTCTGCTTATTTGTCATCATTAATTTTAGATGTAGCGAAAAAGAGCCAACGCATTCGTAATACAATTGGTGAACCTAAACTAAGGAGGATTAACCATATTTACAACTTAAAAATAAATGGCACTTTTGTTGAATTTTGTAAGGGATGGTTCCTAAAAACGTTTGGAATATCTAATAAGTGTGTCGAAGTGGCAATAAAAAAGAAATCTGTAAGGGTAACAGGAATTTCAAGCCCTGATAAACGTGGATCTCATGCACCTTCTAATAAGATAGGAGATGATGCAGTACAGGCAATTAAGGATCACATTAATTTTTATCCATTATACGAATCGCATTACAGCCGAAGTCATACAAATAAACGCTATTTACCGGCAGGACTGTCACTAACAATTATGTACCAAATGTATAAAGAGTGTAGTGAGACTTCGAGATGCTGTCTGTACTTTAATTCTTTTTTTTTATATAAAAGCATTTATTCATGAAGAGGTTGATGAATGATGTGGTAAAAGCTTTGGTTGGATCGAAGTAATTGACGTGCCATAGTCTTTCTGGAGTCAGGTGTGATGATTAATGTAAAAATAATTAAAACTTATCAATATTAAATACCTAAATAAATAACACATAAAGAGACAAGTCATTAAAGGATTTTTAAAATTTTATTTTTTGTTATGGAAAAAAGAGATATGTCAATTATTTTAATAATAAGTTATTTTATTTTTTTTATAACTTGTAAAAGACTACAAGATTGATAAGTGTCAAATAAAACAAATTTGTATTAAGTACATTTTTTCATTTTTGATTAAACAGCATTTATCTTATAAATCGATTGAGCGTTTTCTTTATTAGCCCCTGGTGAAAAGTTGTATTTTTTGACTCATCCCCCTTTACCTTGATACCACAGAATACATAGAGACTTTTTGTTTGTAAATACATACTTATTATACATATAACATCGATATCAACATCCATGACTCGGAAACAAATATCCATGCTCATCACACAAACATTTTCTTCAACCGGGATTCGAACCCGGGACCCTAAGAACGTTAAGCAGCCTCACTACCGCTGCGCCATTCGGGTCGACAATTGCCATTTTTTAACTCCATGTAAGGAAAACGTTAACTTGGATGGAGATTCAATAGTAATGGAGTACCAACTGAAATTCGTGTAGGGCTAAATTTAACAAATTTGTTTAAATTGTGTTGTGTTACATCCCTTAATTACGGGTAAATATGTTATTGTGTTTGTGTTGTGGTTGTATGTTGTTTTAACAAGCGGCGGAATTCTAACTTAGCTTTACAAATTGCTAACTAACATAACCTAATATTTAGGTATGCAGAATTTCAAAAGTAAAATAAGAAATAAATACCTATCATCGTCAAGAGAAGTAGTTAATCATTAAAGTAAGTCTGAAATTGCTATTGCGTCTTGAGCAAGCATGGTGCTCTATGTTCGCCGTCTCTGTAAGAGAAGAAGTCTTTGCCCAGCAGTGGGACAGTAATAGGCTTGTATTATTATTATTTATGCAGATTTTCTGAGAGGCACTTTTTTCAAGTGTTTAAATAATAATTCGGTAATAGTACCTATATCTCTTTGTCTGTTGTTAAAGGAAACTAGCTGGCCCAGGTAGAAATATTCGTCGACATAGTGTATTTCCTGCACATTGACCTCGACCCTACACTTTATACCTAACAGTTTGTTTATTCATTCATCAAACAGAAGCATAGAATACTAAATTGGGCGAATGTCCGTCAGGCCAGCTAATCCTTCTGAGAACAGAATCGCATATAGGTCAGGACGTCAAAAGACAAGCACAGTACTGTCATGCTTGGAGAATTTACGGAGAAAACTTTTGTCCTACATTATATAGGTCCTTTTTAAGTTATTTAAAATGTTTAGGAAACTTTCCCAAAATAAAACGCTTAGAATCTTTAGGGTTGCAACTCATTAAGCAGCACGGAATCGCAATTTTTCATGCTCCTATCCTTCTCCGTCGCTCAGAATCGACATTTGCTTGAGCGAGAAGCAGAAGGGATTTTCTTTTTTTAAATTCTCATCTAAGTAAGGATCACTGACGATATAGTAAGTACCTACTTAAATCTCAATATAGGTAAAATGAAATAGTTAGTTGGTAATAATGTAGTTAACAGGAAATGGTGGGAAAGTAGATTTAATCTAGTGCTGGCATCTAGTAATGTTATTTTAGTATTATTTGAGTTATTCATTTCGCCCACAACTATGTGTCTAAAACCACGCAACTGCGACTAAGCTTGTTGCTCCAACTTCCTGCTGAAGCAAATGCCTTTCCATGGCATTAAACTCCGTAATTCAAACATGGGACTAATTTGACCCTCCCCAACAGTTTGTGTTTGTTCTATTTACATTCATCCCCTTTCTCCGAAGCTTATCCCATCCACTGATGTTCTATAGAAATGCCACAATTTTGTTAAACCGGGCCTATATACAGTAAATGTAATCGTAAAAAACAGCTTTTAGTGTACTTACATATGAGGTTATATCCGTGTATGCATTATACAGTTTTGTGACACTATATTTGAAGTGGTCAGAGTCTGTACGACTCTCAACTTAACTTAATGGAAGGAACATGCGCAGAACGAACTTGGAGCAACTTTGGCGGTGGGATTTCGTCCAGTGGCTTGACGGTACTTTTGACCACCGTACGTATACTGAGCTGAGCGAATTCACGCTCGCACTTCTTACCCCAAGTAAAACCACCCGGTGTTTTATGTAAGCATTATTAAAAACAGTAGAAAAGCATGTCTATGTGTGTTTAGAAAGTTCGAAATTCCCCTTGAAACTTAGGTGTACCTGTGATTTATTTATAAAAAGGGTAAGTAATTGCTTCCTGTAGTTTCCCTGTGATTTACTAATCACTCTTAATGAATGAATAGTTTGTTATTCGCATGGCAAATTAACTGTTAATTAATTAACCTTCTAAACTATCTAACTTTGTCGTGTGAGAATTAGAATTGTTTTGTGTTTAAATCACAAGAAAACTAACTTTTTAGGATTAATGTTATGTGTGTTTTAAATGATTGTACCTAGTGTAAATCTGTTAGAAATTGAGTAAAAACAATTTAGTTTACACGGAAAGGTAAGTGATAAGGAACCATTTATAATGTTTTAGGAAGTGACTTGAATAATTGTTTTAAAATAGTTCTTCTTGAATTTGGAAAGCAACGGATTTAGTTGAAGGATTTTAATACAAAACTCGTATTATTGCTCTTGGATGCGGAAAACTTAAAGTTTCTTTTTGGGTCCTGTGTATACCGAGGTTGTTACTTAAAATAATGAGTATACATACTAGCACCAACCTTACCTACCTTATTAACCGTAATTACTTTTTTTTTAACAAAGTAATAGAACTTACCTATACCATGGATCTTATAGAACTTTTTGAACATTACTTAGCTTGGTTTTGATTTCCGAGTAATTTATACGGATTATTAGAAGCCCGACAATCAACCTTATCAATCGTATTACCCAGTATCTGGGTTTCTTGTGGAGGTCAGATAAGCAGTCGCTCCATGTGAAATACTAGAGCTGTATCCCGTTAGACTGGAAGCCGACCCCAACATAATTGGGAAATGAAGAAAACTCTTTTTACCCTGCCTGTAAAAAGTGTGGTTTGTCTCAGTGTAAAACGGAGGCCTGTCGAAGCCAATTTACGTCATGACTTGCAAATGAAATGATCGAGGTTTAGTGATATCATGGAACTTATATCATTATTGATGCAGCTTCTACGCCTTATGCCAAAAAACTTGATGGTTTTTCAAGTTATTCGTAAAAACATTGCAATTGATTTTCTAGGAATAGAATTGTAAATAAAACAAAAATAGTGCTTTACAAATCAATGTGAATGATTAGTTTTCGCGGAAATTGACTTTAAAAGTATGAACTGTTTGTCTCAGAGGCAAAAATGTTTGACCATTATCATTCTCTTACCTTTATCCCAATTCATTTCGGGTCGGCGCAGCATGTCTTCTTCTTCCATACTTCTCTATAAAAACGTTCGATCCAATCAAATAATTTAAGCCCAGTTCATGGGTAGCCCAGTTCATGAAGCGCCTTTCCAAGCACTTCTTCGACTCTGCCGTCAGACATCGTAATCCCCTGATCGCAGCGGCCGCCCGTTACGAACCCTCGCGAATCAGTCAGGTCCGCCGCCCAAGGCATGCTTTAGTCGATCCCGATGACGCTACAACCCTCCTCCAGGAGAGCAGCAAGGAAACTAGCACGCTTAAGAAGCACAGACGCAAACAGCCGTCATTCCGTCCTCGCCGTCGAGGCCCGTCGCGACGCCCCGTTACGAACCCTCCCCGTCCCTTGCTCGTGCCAGCTCGCGTTGCTGAGCCTGTAGTCCAAAGTCAGTACCTAAATAATGACACCACTCCGATCCAGCCTGTCCCCTTGCTGTCCTCTCCCAGCGACGCCCTAAGCCGAGGCCCGTACCCCGCAGGGGGTGCCCTTAGCGTGTAGTCGCTTAGTTTGTAAGTTTTTTGCCCTGGCTGGAGGCCTTACACTTAAGGCACCCACAGGAAAGTCCGGTTAAGCAGACGACAACCTTTCTGGTTGAACTGCGAGATGCCATTTCGAAAAAAAAAAAAAAAACAAATAAATGAATAAGATTTTGTTTCAAGTGTTTCAACGAACTAGGTATTAAAACTCAAACAAAATCGAGTTTTAATAGAACCATCCACATTTAGAAACTTTTTAAAACATTTTAATGCTAGAACATCGATTGACATTCGAATTTTAACTCCAATCACCTTACCTTGATTCTATATCTATCTATATATAGACTATAGACCAAATAACATTGTCTAGACTACGTTTCATTAGTAATTTATGCGTCATACCACAAACAGTTTAATTTTTAGGTTTTGTTTTGTGACAAACATAATCAGGGGTTGGTTGCCACAAAACAATAAATGCTGTTTTTAAAGGGGGATTTCTTTTCATTTCATTTCTGCTTTCACAAGGAAATAATCGCATCTACATAATTATATACCTATATGATAATATTATTAACAGGTAAAGTTTAAAAGTTTGGATGTTGGATGTAAGAGGTGATCTCCAAAATTCCCAATTCGATTTAAAAAAATATTTCACTATTGGAAAGCTGCTATACGAGTGCCATATTATGTTTCTTCGACGCGGCTGAAGTCGCTAATTATATCGTTTGTTTTTTTTTTTTATTGACAAGCCCCTTGAAAATGGTTATAGTTGCTCGTTCATTTGAAATACTTGTTTTGTTCCGGAAACAGTGTTCGGTTTTTAATTTAATTATATTAATGTTGACTAAACTATCGGTGTGACTGCTCTTTAGGTAAATACATGATTATTTATTTATATTACTCTCTTGGGGTCTTGAGTTGTGGAGCAAAAGAAAATTCTAAAGTAGTTTGTTTAGTAATTTGTTTATTTTCTGATGGTATGCAAGTTAATATTCTTGAATACTGTTAATCAAAAGTTAAGTCTCTTTTCCGATTCTATATCTTCGTCTTAATTTACTCTTTTTTGCAATTTCATCAAGAAAACTGAAAAACATTAACCAAATGAGACGTGTTTTCTTTTTGTTTCCTCAATTCTTGAATATTGTACTGAATAAATAACATATTCAGTTATTCACGGTGGAATGATAACGCCGCGTTGCTGTCGTACCATAGTGGCAGGACAAGGGCCGGAAAATGATTATGCTCATAGTACCTACTATTGGTACTATGAGCAAAATCATCTTTCTGCCCTTGTAATATTCTAATTAGGGTAGACGCAACACGTTACTATAAAAAACAATGTCTCTAAATGTGTGAAGGACCAACTTTTGAATTTTCGCAGCAATATTCATGAAAACCAAACTCAGCGGATACTTTATTTTTGAAATTATCTATAAAACAAAGAAAATAAAACCTGGACATAATGTTGTTAAATTTACGTAACATTCTTTGGCGTTTCCTCTTCACAAGAGTACTTTTTCAATCACATAAGAGTTTGTCCTTTTCAAGACACACAAATAAAATAAATAAATATAGAAGGATGCTCATTATTATTTGTCATTTTCAAAAAGCTGCGGTAGTTCCTCATAATTTTAACCACAGATTTTCACGCATGTCACGTGACACGTGTCATGTGGTTTCACGTTGCGATGTGGCTCGTCCGTCTCACAAAATGAAATAAATGTTTAATAATGTATGAAGTGGACTTTGTGAAGAAGTGACACCATAGGGCCCACCTGAGACCTTACAGCTTTGATCTCATATCATGTGGCTAGTGAATATTGTAGGTCAACTCTATTATGTGCACAGTAAGAAGGAATATTGAACGTTCCTTTGACGGGTAACCTCAAAGAAGAAGAGCTATTTCGAAGATGTTTAAAGCTAATTTAGTAAAGGATATGTGATTGGTCATTTTAACTGATAGTTTGACTTTTATACTTACTGTTGCCTGATAATTATATTATTGGTCATTTAATTATTAATCCATTTATTTCAGATCATTCAAATCCATAAAATACATTAAATTAAAATCAATTTGCACATTTATAACACAAACACAATTACATAAAACGAAATTAAAATCAATTAGTACAGTATCACATTATACAGAAAAATAAATAATGTACAATCAAAAACAATGAATTCACAACGATGATGACGAAATGATAATGAATAACGTTACTGCAGTCAATGCATTGTTTTGTGTGAACAAACATGATTCTGATTAATAAAACGCTACAAAAAAAATGTTTAGATAATTGTCTAATTGCTTTATAATTTATTGAATTATTCCAAAGACAACTTGTAGGTACAAGAACTATCTTTCTCAATTAGGAAACTGGTGCGATTCGTTAAGTTTCTTCGTTAACCTTACTTTGTCAGTTTTCATTCTGAATGATCAACATTCTACATTGCTCATATTATTGCATATGTTATGGTAATTTTCAGGCTTGCCATGCGTGTCCCCAAAATATTTGCATTGTACGCGTCACGGGATTGAATACACTGTCTGAATTTTGATAACATTTGTGATTTTATGAAGCTAAAAATAATACACGATACAAAAACGTGAATTTAGGCTCCGATCAAACAGCGATGATGGACGTGTTACTATGTTACTATATCATTTTGGGACCAACTGGCAGGGAAATAGAATAGTGTCATAGGTGCCAATGGAAGGATCCATTCATCCAGGTAAAATATAGGTATTCAGCTGCATCCGCGTAGTCTGGAAGCCGACCACAACATAGTTGGGAAAAGGCTAGGTTTAATAAAAAAAAATATATAAACCCACCCCCCCAGTCCCACCAATGTGGACACGGGCGATGGGGCCAACAGGAATCACCATATAAATGAATATCAAGAAACTTTGCTACTTGTCTATACAAATCATAAAATTGGTCAACGGGATCAACGGGTTCACCAATTCAAAAATTCATTTGGTCGACTGATCCCGCGGGGTCCGCCTGTGTGGGATCAGTATAACATGTTGACGTGTGACGAGTCAACTGATTCGCGCCGCGTTAACAGGTCCTCACTATTAATTTATAAGTCGTCAGCCAATGGTGGAAATTCGAACGGAATTCATTCATCGATGGTAGGGAAAAAAATACTGACTCATTATTAATACCAAATACAGTACAATATTTTTATTTTGATCTGTCCACGAAGTAGACACAATAGTTAAACAATGGTCCTTTGACAGATCATGATTCTCGTTAATAACGACCAAAAAAAATCATTATATAAAATAGTACTATTTTGTCTAAGGCACTCTCTCACAGGGAGAATTTGCCTATAATGCATCAGTTCAGATTCATTGTAACGATACAATTTGTAACAAACACTTGTTTCTTTGTACAAAATCGAATCTCAGATTGCTACCATTACAGACGAATGCTCCAGTGCTTAAGCGCCTTTTGGTACAGCAGGCTCAGCCAAGTTGACAATCTGCAATCGTTAACGCTAGTAGAATGACATCATCTCAACGTTAAATCACGTGATCAACACAAATGAATAGAAAATTCGTAGACAAGTTAACATCGTTCAAAATGATAGAATAGAATGTTATCGTTTCTACAATGTTGATCGCCTATACTCTTTGGTAGGAACGCTCATCATAGACTAAGGTGTAGGTTTTTTCTACTGACATTAGAGAACGAGCGATCGACTCAGTCTTGTCAACTTGGCTACCAATTTAGCGCTTTCTACAATCGCTTACGCCGAGGCGTTTACGATTGTAGAAAGAGAATCGATATGAAACGTTTGTAACTTGGCTAGGCCTGCAGGTTACACATCATCGTTATGAACAACCACTGCATAGCTATCAGCAAGTTCACATAAAACTATTTCATGCATTATGTTGTCTTGGTCCCTTCGCGGACTTTCTATTGGAGACCTTTTTCTGAATTTACTTACATAAAACTCATACCACATTACTCGATTACTCCTTAAAACGATAAAAACAAAGTTCAATGCTAGTGGATTAAAATAAACTAATAATGTTACTAAAAGTTTTAATATTGGATTTGGGTTTGACAATATATTATACAATACAAAATTTAACAATAATAAAATGTTACTTAAAATAAATATCAAGGTGGCTATATACAAGCGACGCCAGATGTTAGAAGCCGTGTGTTCGTTGGAGTTGACACTACGACAAAGTGTAAATACGATTATAATATATAAGGAACAGTTAACAATAAGTGGTAGAACACAATCTGCCATCACAAAGAAAAGCTGTATTTCCGTGGATAATTTCGAAATGAATTCATCTAAAAGATATTCATTGACTAACACACATACGCTAGATGATATTAATGACACAACCCAACCAAAAATACTACTTTTAAAATATTTTCTTTGCATATAATGCCTACTAAAAACTTTCACAAAGTCTACGTAAAACATATGACTTAAAATTAGCAGCCAGTGGTTCCTCGCTGTTATTAAGTATTTAAATAAATAGATATCCAGAATAGTTGAGCAATTATTTTCGGTATCAAAAAATATCTGATATGTTGAAAAAATTAAGCAGTTTAATAAAATTATGTTAAGGAACACGAAATTTCTATAATTCCGGAACTTCTTCAGGATGCACCATGATGTCCCGCCATACATTAACGTTGCAAATGACAGCACTGCCTCAACTATCATAACAATCATCATTTGAGTAGATGATAATTCCCCATCAAAACTGCTTGTAGAGTTACTCGGTATAGTTGTATCATTTTCAGACATGGCGAATCTCACTTTCACTTGCACGTAGTTTTAATTGATTCACTTTTACTTCACTTAGAAGATAGCCGGTCGAGTTAGACAAACCTTTGAAAAAATGTTCCACACTAGCCCTGGACGAAGTAATTGTAGATCATGAACACGCCTCTGCCAATCCAAACTGGTACAATACTAGTAGACACTTTTAGTTTCTTTCAGAGTACAAAATAAAAGAACTTGAGAATAACTTGGCTTTAAGCATGGCCATAAAGCAGTGTTGCTTCTGGGACAGTCACTCTATTAATTGATTTATAAAACCAGCTCTAAAAAATAATTAATATGGTAAAATGTACCTTTTTATCTGTACATAATAATCAGCGTTAATTAGATGAAACTATTTTTTTTCCTGGTAGTGATATCGATTGTGATATTCAAATAAAATATACTCAAATGCCAAAAAATGCCATGCCAATGCCAGGCTTTCAATAACTATTCTGGGTGTGATTTAGATCTCAACTTATGCAGCATTATTTTGGACTTAAATTTACGGTTATAATAAAAAGCCCCTGTTGACAAAAATATCCGGACCCCTTTTATTCCTTAAAATATCAAATGAAAATATAAAAGAATGATTTTGATCGATTCATATTAGAGATTATAAAAAACAACTGAGGCCATACATCATCCGGGAAAATCACCATCGCACTGTTCATACGGTTAAAAGCAAATCCTGGAACCCATTGGAAACGGCCATTTAGTCCCGAAAAGGCAGGTACACATGTATACCTACAAGGTGTGAAAGTACCCATTACACAGCCGTCGTTTAAACATTCTGTACATGAAACCTCGCATTGAGCAAGAAATATTGTAGGGTGGGAAACTAATTTTTTGACAAACTTCTGCTGTCCAAATATTTTTCTTCCAACACAATGAAATGATTTTTACAAGAAACAGGGTCAAGTGGTATTCAAAATATTTAATCAACTACTCATTTTTATGGACTACTCACAGTTGACCAAATTTACTTTACCAACACAAAAAACATGAAAAAAGAGCGAATTCTTCAAGGAAGTATCCGTATCTCTTAGAAAATCTGTGTGTATCTCTTATAGATTTGAATATCTCTCAGTTAAAAGAATCGCTCTGTATAATTATCTCAGGGAATAAATACTGACTCATTAATTATTAATACCAATTACTTATAGGACAATTTTTATTGATTACGCTTAATCTCTTTTATAGCGACTAAACAAAAAAAACATAAGAGACAATGGTACTATTTTGTCTTAGCCTGTTTACGTAATAATTCTTGAACGATAATAAAGCACTCTCTCACTCCTACACTAGTTCCGATTCAGGTAGTACATGAGGCGAACCGAGCATTCGGTGGGCAACCTGTAACGATACAATTTGTCACAATCACTTGTTTCTATACAAAATCAAATCTCAGATTGCTGCATTACAGGCGAATGCTCCAGTGGCTAAACGTCTTTAGGTACAGGTTACACATCATCGTTATGAACAACCACTGCATAGCTATCAGCAAGTTCACATAAAACTATTTCATGCATTATGTTGTCTTGGTCCCTTCGCGGACTTTCTATTGGAGACCTTTTTCTGAATTTACTTACATAAAACTCATACCACATTACTCGATTACTCCTTAAAACGATAAAAACAAAGTTCAATGCTAGTGGATTAAAATAAACTAATAATGTTACTAAAAGTTTTAATATTGGATTTGGGTTTGACAATATATTATACAATACAAAATTTAACAATAATAAAATGTTACTTATAATAAATATCAAGGTGGCTATATACAAGCGACGCCAGATGTTAGAAGCCGTATGTTCGTTGGAGTTGACACTACGACAAAGTGTAAATACGATTATAATATATAAGGAACAGTTAACAATAAGTGGTAGAACACAATCTGCCATCACAATGAAAAGCTGTATTTCCGTGGATAATTTCGAAATGAATTCATCTAAAAGATATTCATTGACTAACACACATACGCTAGATGATATTAATGACACACCCCAACCAAAAATACTACTTTTAAAATATTTTCTTTGCATATAATGCCTACTAAAAACTTCCACAAAGTCTACGTAAAACATATGACTTAAAATTAGCAGCCAGTGGTTCCTCGCTGTTATTAAGTATTTAAATAAATAGATATCCAGAATAGTTGAGCAATTATTTTCGGTATCAAAAAAATTCTGATATGTTGAAAAAATTAAGCAGTTTAATAAAATTATGTTAAGGAACACGAAATTCCTGGTCACGTCGGGGTCACCAATGTTGGAACCTTTGGTAGATGGTTGGAGAAGGATATAATGAAATCACGAAGTCCCATATAAAGTCTATTTATAGCTTAGGAATTAGGTTACAGTGACGTTTCTTATTATCTATTGGTAGCACACAAGTTTATGCTAAGGCGCGGCGGAGACGACTGGCCGCCCGACTGACACATTGCATTTTGCCTCGTTTGCATATTTGCCAACTGTAGCTCCTACATCCTGTAATTTCTGAACTCCTTCAGGATGCACCATGATGTCCCGCCATACATTAACGTTGCTAGTGCCAGTACTGCCTCAACTACCATAACAATCATTATTTGAGTTGATGATAATAATTCCCTATCAAAATTGCTTGAAGAGTCACTCGGTATAGTTGTATCATTTTCAGACATGGCGAATCTCACTTTCACTTGCACGTAGTTTAATTGATTCACTTTTACTTCACTTAGAAGATAGCCGGTCCAGTTAGACAAAACTTTGAAAGAATGTTCCACACTAGCGCTGGACGAAGTAATTATACATCATGAACACGCCTTTGCCAATCCAAACTGGTACAATACTAGTAGACACTTTTAGTCATGTCCGAAAATGACACAAGTATACCGTACTTGTGTCATTTTCAGACATGGCGAATCTCACTATCACTTTCACGTAGTTTTAATAGATTCACTTTTACTTCACGTTGAAGATAGCCGGTCGAGTTAGACAAAAACAATGTTCCATACTACTAGCCCTGGACGAAGTAATTGTAGATCATGAACACGCCTCTGCTCAGTTGTGAGAAGATAACTTGTACAATACTAGTAGCCGCTTTGAGTTTCTTTATAGAATACAAAATAAAAGAACTTGAGAATAACTTGGCTTATGGCACGGCCATATAGCGGTGTTGCTTCTGGAACAGTCACGCTATTAATTGATATTTAAAACAAGCTCTAAACAATAGTGAATAGGGTAAAATGTAACATTTTTTTTTTCTAATTTTTTATATTTTTTCCTGGTAGTGATATCGATTATAATATCCAATTACTCGTAAAATGTACTCAAATGGCAGGGCTTTCAATAACTATTCTGTGTGTGATTTATACACTCGGCGGTATTCAAAGTGGCCCAAGCGTTATGTGGCCTGCAAATTGCAAAAAACGTAAGAAAATTTGAATTTTGCGGGCTACCCTGGAGCATCCATCTTAAAGTTTAGGCAATCTCTAGCTGCGTTCGCCCCTGACTCCGAAGCAACACAGTTTAAGCAACTTGAGCTGAAGATAGGGGCATTGTGTTCCCATTCTGGAAGCATAAATGACTACAGATTAATTAATTAATAAAACAATAAAGATTAAATGCACGACCTTCTAATATCGCCACTTTAACTCACCCGCGTTTTGTGCGTTCTAGTAACGAACTAACGTTAAGTGTCCAAGAAATAAAAAAAACTTTTTATTAGTGCATTTTGTACATTTGTAAAAAGCACAAATAAACAGTTTGTACATAGATTTTTTTTTTATATATAAAAAATATCGTTGACGATTGTTCCCTACGTAAACATGCATGTTAAATAAAAGCGTTCAAAAAACATAACTCCTGTCGACATAGTACAATGTATTTTTACTATGTTTCCTGTTAAATTGGGTCAGGTTTTACGATGAACAGACTCTTAGGTGTTCCATTTTAAACCAAAAGTTTTCGTTCCCAAGGGGTTTTTTTTTTTTTTCATGTTGATTCATCTTATCATCAAAATAGTGTTTGAGTAATGGTTTTATCAGCAACGTCTCTCCAATCTCACACTATAAATTTTAAACACCGCTAAATACAGGGAGTAAACAACCTCATCACGAAGCCGTCAACCAAGCATTCTGCACATCAAACTAAGTAACTTTACGCAAAAATAATTGCTGGGAAACGACTTTTTTTTTGGGGTGAAAAATCATGTTTTGTGGTAGAACTCAATATACGCACTCAAAATATTGTGCTAGTGGATAGATTGAATAGTACGGGGGTCGTGGAGGTGTTTAAAGTAATAATCATACATTAAAAACTTGTATTTTAAAAAAAGTTGGAACTTTGATCCCCAATATCTCCGTAACTAGAAGGTTCCCAGGTACGGTGTGGAAAAAAAATATGATCGCAATGACGGGGAGAACAAGTGCTTTTCGGCATCGTTAAGAGGTTTTTTAATTTTCATTGTCACAAGTTAAGTTTTTTCGTAAATACTGAAGTATCTCGCTGTGAGCATCTAAACTTTGCATAAGAGCCCAAAGTTACTTAAGAATAAAGATAAAAGGATTGAACTGTCTCTACGGCGTCTATAGTCTACTGTCGGTATAGCAGTGATATGATCAAGTCAGCACTTGATCATATCACTGCTATACCGACAGTAACTGTTCTGTCGTCGTAGCGATCTAACCCATCCGCTACGCAGTTATGTTAGGAAAATTGTTCTTCTTAACTGTATGATTCTGTTGTCCCATTTCCGTATTCTGAACGCCTGATCAGTAAACTAGCTAAATACACTACAAACTGTTGGCTGACGAGATTGGTTGACGAAAATAGCTATACATCCAATTACAAAGCAGACACGAGATTTGACTATACATAGATCACATTGAATAGACTTCCATTACACTTAGAAGCCCGTTATAATAATATTGATCTGGGTCTTCTAGGATGAAGACAGCAGATGAAGACAACTAAACGTTTAAATGAATTTTAAATGGATGAATTCCTGCTCTCTCAGTGAATAATATCTAAGATAATGTCACTTACGTCTTCACTTAACCCTTCCATCAACGACATAGGTTGGGTTTACAAGTTTAATGCCTTCTACAATGATATGTTTGCCTGGTAGCTCATTAGCTGTAAAGTAGTTAAGTTAAGAGGTACGTTGCAGTATTGGGAGTGCATGAATGTATTAGTGAAGTTTAATTTTGTTTTAACGGTTAAGCTATGAGTGAAATATTTCATTTAGATTTTGTGCTCTGATAAGAGAACTGGGATTTTGTTTTCCATTTTTATTTTTTTAGATTTTACTGAAGTGTTTGTTTTGATGTAATAGAAGTTATAGTCAGCCACCAAGTTTGTTTGTTTTTTACTTATATTACATACACACGTTTTCATTACCGAATTAATTTAATTAGAATAATAACATCTTGACAGTTGCCTTTAAAAATACCCGTACTACTTAACTACTAGGCGTCTATTGTAACTAGAGCAGTAGTAAGAGGTTCTACTTAATCGCCAGTTATATTTTCTAATAAATTGCCTTTACTAAGCGATCGACCTAAATAATACGAGAGCTGAGCTAACAACCAGTGACGAAGCAAAACGGGGTAACCGTAACTCTGAAGAATTTCATAATACCTACGTATGTGTTCCCGGAAAGGGATTGGCTAAGGTGTGGTTCTACACATCGACATTACTTACAAGAACTACTAACGTAACGTTTGCCTTGTAATAATGAGTTCAAAGACCTGTCCAGAGGTTGTGTACTGTTCCAAAAATAAACCATTGTGAATGTGTCTTCTGAAAAACACATGTTATGCGTTAACCAAAATAAGACATTGCTTTCAAAAGTTAGAGCAGTCAAAAATAGGTCAATGAATGAACTTTATAGTATGTAGTACCTATCTTTGTGAAATGATGCCCAATTTCTCGGCAATGATTTCCTAAAATCACATTCCATTGACATGGAAAACTTTAACGATGCTTGCAAATGGAAGGTAACCACAAAAGCGGTATAAAGCCAGCATTATAATGAGGTGCACAGCGTTTCCTGATTGTCACAAATGAGAAGGAACGTCACAAAGTAGATAAATTAATGCAAATTACTTTTGCCCGTGACTTTAATCGTGAAATTATTATAAAATAATACTGTATTTGAGTCGGATTTTGTTAACAATTTCAAGGATTACCTACATATTTTGCACGGACAGAAAGTAGCCTAAGTTACTCCCTAGAAAATCAGCTAGCTGCCAGTAACATCACCAAAACTGGTCCAGCCGTTTCAGAGATTAGCTCCCAAACAGACAGACCAAAATTGTGAAAGTATATTATCACTACATATTATAAAACAAAGTCGCCCGCCGCGTCTGTCCTTATGTATGCTTAGATCTTTAAAACTACGCAACGAATTTTAGTAGGTATATAATATGCAGGACGGTGAAGCCGCGCGCTTCAGCTAGTTTTTAACCGACTTCCAAAAAGAGGAGGTTATCATAACGTCTGAATTTATTTAATTTTTTTGTGTGTTTATATTCAGCGATAACTTCGCCAATTGTGAACCGATTTTGATGGTTGTTATGGACTCTCAGTAACTCTCAGTAACAGATTTATTGGGGACCATTACTTGTTTGTTACCCAGGCTGAGTGATTTACCTATTAAAGTAGACATAGACACATCAGTTTGTCTATATTGGAAAAAAGAGAAGAGCAGCAGTAAGATGGTAGAGTATATTCATTCGTGGTTCAATATTTTACACGCAAGTTACAATCACAGGTTACAATGTATTAGAACATAAACAAACCGTAACTATGCTAATTTCAAATCAGTGACAGACATGTGTTAAATATGATTTTTCTCACAGGCCAGTGCATACTTAAATATGCGACCTCCAATAGTCTATAACCTTGTACCTTATTTGACGCTGGCCCAGTCTGGGATAGCTGTTCAACGGCGGTGGTGATAAATTATAAATGTATTTATAATAATTTGTCCGCAAAAATGGTGCGCGTTCCACAACCGATACGTTGTTTCCATTATGTATTTCTCAATTTTAATCTTACATTATACTTATTGTGACATTGTACACACCTTTATTTTTAAGTAGGTTAAAGTTGTTGACTTCAAAGTTGGAACTGATCGATTTCTATGCACAAACATCTAATAGGCGAGACGACAAAAAAATCTAATTAGTCCGTCAGTTAGATTATCAAAAAACATTTGACCCGTGTTTTTTCTTTTCTTACGTAAACCAAAATTGACGAAGATACGACGCTTTTAAAATTCTCAATACGTCACGCCTTGGTATAATTTTTAGTTAGTTCTGACGTCACGAGTCCCCACTCCCGAGTTTTGATGCGTTTTATCTTTCGTCAATAGTCATTGATTTACAAAAACGAAAAATACGTGTCCATTAATTTCCTATACTCTAACTGACGGACTAAACAGATTTGCAATTTTTTGATATCATGCCCATTCCACAATGACAATAAGTTCATTTTTATTTTTTTTATTTTATTTTATCATATTGGAACCATATTCATTATTTATTTTTTTAAACTTTACAATTGGAATTTCTTCTGTATCGTGCATTTACAAACATTTAAACTCTCTCACACACAAACAACCAGACCCGGAACAACTACGGCTATAAAAAATAAATTTTTGTTCCGTGCGGGGATCGAAGCCGCGACACACAGTGCAGCAGCCAGTCGCTCAGCCACTGCGCAAACCGTGCCGTCTAGTTGTTTGGCAATACCAATTTGTTTGTGCTCATAATAATAAAGCATGGCAGGAACGTGGAATGATTTCGTAAGCCACACACACGTATCTCCATGAATTTTCTAGCAGTTTACGTTCAAACAAACGTTTGCCTTTGTTATAATAATAATAATAATAATGATTTATTTCTCACCACAATATAGGTACATTAGACAGGTATCAATACAAAAATACTTAACAACTGTAATTATACTGTGGGAGACTGGTGCCTAAGCTAGACGTGAGGTCTGTATTTCAGGACACCAGGTCTCCACCCCTTGGGTTATGTTACATTTTAATGTTATGTACAATGCAAAACAATAGTCAATGCGGTAAGAATTAACAAAAGCAAAAGTTTTGTTTTTTTTTTTTTTTTTAATGAGAGATAAAAATAAAATAAAAAAGAAAGAAAATAGTGACAATTATTGGTGAATGGTGTTACTAGTATGTTTAGTAGCTATTTGTAAGGTTGTGTAACTGTGAATGAGTAAGGTGAATGTGTGGGTGTAAGTGTGTGGTGTGTGTTGGGGGAGAGGAACAGAATGTGTTATATTGTCTATTTTGAGACAGCAAGTAGTTTTTCTGTTTCTTCATAATTTAGCTCCCAGAGCCAATCTCTTAGTTTAATTTTGCAATTGTTTTTGGAGAGGTTATATATTGGGAGCATCCTATTTATCTTATTATAAAGAAAACGACCAAGGTAGCAAAAGAAGCGATGAGAAGAAGTAGTCGAGAGCCGGGTGTGATGGCGGACTATGGGATCGAATCGTCTACCTCTGTGGGAGAGTGAGTGGTCAAAGGTAGTAAGGCCATGCTGTTTTGTAACTGTTTGTAATATGAACAACTGACGAACAGTTAAAACCTTAGCTTCCTTATACAACAAAGCCGTTGGATATCGGAAAGGCCGGAAAGAAGATACCTTCAGGATGGCTCTCTGTGCTCGTTCAAGCTCTAACATAGAAGTTTTTGTAGCACCACCCCAGGACGTTATGCAGTAGGTTAGTAGGGACTGGGCAAGGGCCAAGTAAACCGATTTCCTTAGCTTCTCGTCTGCCACTTGTCTTAGGGTCTTGAAGACATATATAAGTTTACGTAACCTACCGCTTAGAGTATTGATATGCTTTTTGAAGCTTAGGGTGCTATCTATTATTACTCCTAGGTACTTTGCACTGTCTTTTTTCTGAATTCGGGTGGTGCAGGTGCAATTATTTAAATTTTGTTTAGCACATCTGTGGGCTACTATCGAGTATGAAGAGTTCATGTGTGTGGTTGACGCATTATTTTTCAAAAAGAAGGGTATGTATACCGTTTTTTCCGCGTTTAGAGTGAGGACATTATTACGCAACCACTCCATCACGACATCGAAACCTGCTTGAGCTTGCATGTATACATCGTGCCATGTGCTAGCGCTGAATAGAAGGGCGGTGTCGTCTGCGAAGGTTATGATTTTGCCTTTGGGAAGAGTGAGCATACCCAGGTCATTAATGTATATTAAGAATAGTGTCGGGGCTAATACGCTGCCCTGTGGTACGCCGTAAGTGACCGCGCGTTCATCACTGATGGCATCCCCTATCTTGACGCACTGGGTACGCTCACTCAGATAGTCTTCAAAGAGTTTGAGCTGAACATCCCTGACTCCTATGCTTTCCATCTTACAAATCAGAGTAGGGATAGACACCGTGTCAAAAGCTTTCGCAAGGTCTAGGAAAATGCCCAAAACTTTCTGTCCATCATCCAAGTTTGTGATGACATAATTGGTTAGATCATGAACAGCATCGGCCGTGGATTTGCCCGCCCTGAAACCATATTGCGAGGGTGAGAGGATTTTAAACTTTTCCAAGTAATTCACGAGCCTATCGTTCATGATCCGCTCCAGTATTTTGGATAGAATAGGAAGTACTGCTATAGGTCTGTAGTTGTTGACACGGCCTCTATCCCCACCCTTAAAGATTGGATGTATTATAGCTTTTTTGAAGGGTTTGGGAAATTGGCCAGATGAAAGTGCAAGGTTGCAGACATACGTGAGAGGTGGTGCAACTATGTCTTTGTGTTTTTTAAGTAGACTGCTTGATATTCTGTCCCACCCCGCGGCAGTGTCGTTACGTAGGGACATTATCAGTTTGGCAACTTCTTTGTCATCAGTGGGTAAAAGAACCATAGATTGCGCGACCTCTTGCTTGACGGTATTATGTGCGTTAGTAGATGATCTAGATATCTTTTCCGCGAGATTTTTGCCGATTTCTGCGAAGAATTTATTGGCTATGTTAACCGACTCCTGAGGAGTAGGATACGAATTTAATAAGTCTGATGTGTTATCTCTCTTTTTGGTTCTGTTTGTTATTGTGTTTATTGCTTCCCAGAGTTTTTTGGTGTTATTACCAGCTTCGCTTATTTCGTTCTTCTCATAGTCTTTTTTTATTTTTTTTAAAAGCTTTTTACAGTAGTTTCTGTACCTATTGAATGTTGTTTTTAAGATTTCATTGTCAGGTGACTTTTTTAATTTTTTGTGCAGATTATCTCTATGTCGGACACATCGTAGAAGGCCCGGAGTGAGCCAGGGTTTTATGATTTTTTTCCGGTTAGGTATTTTTACGGTTTTGGAACTTGACTCGATTGCCTGTGTAATTAGATTGACCATACGTTCTGCTGCCTCATGAGGATTTTGCGTGCAATATACTTGATCGAAGTTAAGTTCCTTTAGCTTTACGTCAAGCTGATCATGGTTAATGCGGGTGGCTGATTGTTTTATAACAGGTTTGGGGTGTTTCTTCACTAGGAAAAAAAGGACAGTTTCGTGATCGGTTAGTGCAGAGTGAGCCACATAGGTGAAAGCTGGTAGAGTGGATTTAAGAAAAACATGGTCAAGGCAAGCTTGGAGACGCGTTGGCAGTGTATGGGCGGGAAGTAGTCCATGCGAGGCTAATAGATTTAGGTAGCTCTGTGAGGCAGAGTCAAGACTTTGTTCGTGAATGTTTATATTTATATCACCGGTGATAATTATATTTTTACAGTGAGTGAAATTTGTCAGAAGCAAATTGAGTGAGTATAGAAATTTATTAATATCTTTATATCCCGGCGGACGGTATATTGCTATAAGGATGGTGTTAGAGTCGATTTTTATTAGTAGGCTGTTTGCTTCCAAGATTGAGGGTTCTTCCACGGAGACTACAATTCTTTTGTTAACATAAACGACGACACCCTCATTTTGTGTGGAGTTGTTTGCAGTTTTAAAATAATTGTAGTCTTGAAGGCTTGGAATGTAGTGTGTATTGGGAAGCCAACATTCGGTAAGCGTTATAATGTCCCACTCGATCTTTGTTCTGGCAAGTATGGTGTGAAATTTTTGTTATACTTCTAATGTTCTGGTTCAGAATTTTGAGCGAGTGAATAGGATTAAGATTGGGCGGGATGCAATTGTCTAGGTCACAAGTTGATGAGTCAGACACAGAGACAGAATCTATATTATTTACGTTAGTTTGTGTGTTATCGAATTTTGTTTATTAGATGTCAATATATGCATTTTTCGTGGGTAGTATTTGAAAAGGGTAGAAATAATCTGCCTGGTTTTGCCATTAGTATCAGTGCTGAAATAGGGCGATATAGGACAATGAATCTGTAATGTTGAGCTATGACATAGGTATATTCCTTTAATGTGTAAGTATGTACTTGTGTATTTGATAAAAATATGTGCAAATGCGTGACTAATTATCGAGAGAGATAGTGAATTGTGTAACAGTGAATGTGTGATTAACGAGTATTGTTGGTATTCAAATGAAAAGAGGTAAGTTTTTGTATGTGTATTGTGTATTGGTTTGGAGTAAATATGTGCATATTTGTTTACAAGTAGGTTAGAATTAGTTTTACATAATTTTGAGTAGTTTAACAATAATTGGTGTGATAGAACATTTATGAGTACTATGATGTGCTGTAGTAAGAAAGGTCCAAGTCATTTCTGTTTACGTAGTTTGGCCAGATCTTCCGCGGATTTAATCAGCCTACTGGGCATTCCTTCTTTTTCGCGAACGTATATTTTACCGTTTGCAACCCAGGACTGCTCAAACGCACTGGTTTTTATAAACTCCCTTGTGGCGTTTTGCTGTAGTAGTTAGCGCTTCTGATATATATATTGGCTTTTTAGGTACTTCAGCTCTCAAGTGGGTGGTGCTGAGACGGTTTTCAGTATTAATTTTGTTGTAGTTTTTAGTAGACCGGACAAATTGTTCTTTTATTGTTGGGGATGTAAATTCTACAATGACAGTACCCACTGTCTCTTTTTTACTTCTCAGCCGAAAGATATTTTTGAGTTCTGTTACTTGAACAGGGTGATTGATGACAGTACCCAGTTTTTGGACCAAGCCAGTAAGTTAAGTTGTTGTTTTTCTTTCGTTTTCTTGGCTTTATAAAAAGGCTTTGCGTGAGATGCTTATGGCTAAAGTGCTACAATAGATCGCTTCCATATAGCTGCCTTGAATAGTAAGGTATATTATACTTACATTGGGAATAGAATGTTTGATAATCGGTTCAACCTTAGGCCGGCTTAACCTCCGGTAAATTACTCACGAAAAGATTAACCGACGATCATGATTCAATTGAATTACACCTCAACATCTGCCTAGGCTTTTCCCAACTATGTTGGGGTCGGTTTCCAGTCTAAATGGATGCAGATGTATACCAGTATTTTACATGGAGCGACTGCTTATCGAACCTCCATAACCCGATCATATAGATTTCCAAAAAATATTGGACACATATTTTTTCTTTTTCACGTAAACAAAAAATGAAGACGATAGGTACAGTGCGTCGAAAACTCGTGTGACGTCACATTTGAGTACATTTTTACTCAAATGTGATGTCACAAGCCCCCACTCATGATCTTTGACACGTTTTATCTTCGTCAATTTTTATTAATTTGTTATAACAAAAAACAAGCATACAATATTTTTCGATAATCTATTAATTGACTGACTAAACAGAATCATATTTTTTTTAGTCAGTCAATATCCCTATTACTGGGTAATACCCCTTGGTAGGACTGGTTGTCAGACTTTCGGGCCACTGACTAACTGTAACGACTGTCAAAGATCTACAAATGAGGAAACTAGGTAAATAATGGACCCGTTCACAGACCGACTTTGGTCGAAATCCCCTGATCGCAGCGGCCGCCCGTTACGAACCTTCGCGAATCAGTCAGGTCTGCCGCCCAAGGCATGCTTTAGTTGATCCCGATGACGCTACAACCCTCCTCCAGGAGAGCAGGAAGGAAACTAGCACGCTTAAGAAGCACAGACGCAAACAGCCGTCATTCCGTCCTCGCCGTCGAGGCCCGTTGCGACGCCCCGATATGAACCCTCCCCGTCCCTTGCTCGTGCCAGCCCGCGTTGCTGAGCATGTAGTCCAAAGTCAGTCCCTAAATAATTTCACCACTCCGATCCAGTCTGTCCCCTTGCTCTCCTCTCCCAGCGACGCCCTATGCCGAGGCCCGTACCCCGCAGGGGGTGCCCTTAGCGTGTAATCGCTTACTTTGTAAGTGTTTTGCCCTGGCTAGAGGCCTTACACTTAAGGCACTCACAGGAAAGTCCGGTTAAGCAGACGACAACCTCTCAGGTTGAACCGCGAGATGCCATTTCGAAAAAAAAAAAAAAAGACCGACCTTGGCAGGCCCTGCTTAACCTTGAAGATAGACCCGTGCGGCTGTTATTATTTAGCCACGATCTCCTCAGAAATATAAAGCACCTACATGGTATTTCAGCCGGATTCAATTATGCAGGTTATACTATTACCTTCCGTTAAATTATTCACAAGAAGATAAGCCCACGATCATGACTCAATTGAATAACGCAGCACTTAAGCTGTAGTATTCGTTAAATCATGTATATTGAATGAACGTCTATCAACTTTTTTTCTATCTAATCTTTTTTGTTGCTGGTTGGTTTTGTTTTCTAAACCATTGCCTGCGCTGGGTTAGCGCCGTATAGTGTTTATATAAAAAAAAAATGCTTGATTCTTGGCATCTAACGGCATCTGAAATTATTATGAAGTACTTATCTCTGACATAGGCACTTAGCATGTGTTCGTGACTAGCGTACAAACTACTTTATTTTCCACGGGTTGCCCTTTAAAAGTATTATTATAGTCTAAATAAGCAATTTTGTTTCACTTTCTATAAAATAAAGATAGACAGACGTATTTGAATATCAGTGTTTAGTATTTTTTAAGATACTGTACGTAAAACCTCTCGTTTACATTATTTTATTCTAATATACAGAGATAAGGACTGTTTTTAAAAGCTATGACTGGTAACCTGTGCCTAGGGACTTATAGGTAAACCGGGTGAAGTATGCTAGCTAGTACGTGTATGAAAGCCATCATACTTATCTGCACATACACATAATATGGTACATACAGTAATTAGGCAGTCAGTCCATGTAAAATATGGTTTTTCATCTAAGTCCGGTTAGACTGGTAGCCGATCCCAAAATAGTTGGGAAAAGCATAGGCAGATGAGACGATCAGCTGGCAAAATAGAATAATATCTGTTATGGTTTTCCCATTAACATGGATGGGTTTTAGTCAGTAAAAGTCTGACACTTCCTCCTGCTCCTACCAGAGCGGGAGGACTCATTTGATGATTTCCCATCCGAAAAAAAAAGGGGTTGGTACAACTATCAAATAAACACCGTACCTTATGTAAAACCATTCAGAATTTTGAAGGCACACCTATATTCATTCATAAATACAAGGCATAACAGAAACATCCATTTACGCGAAAAAAAAACAGGGGTTCTATAGAAAAATCGAACGCCCATTCACCAAAAACGTGTATTCATACCAGAAATCCAGAGAAAATTGAAAATTGTTTATTACACCCATAAAGGTGCTTTCACACCCTAAAGTGTTACGTCAGTGGTGCCGAGTGGAGGAAAAGGCATTACCTTTTATAAGGAACACCATTCCAAACTCCTAGCTGTTTTAATGACTTTCTTTACAGAAAAACGCAATAAAATTTTCCCTCAAAGTACGAACATGTAAATTTAAAACTTACCTCAACAGATTAAAGTGTTTAGAACTGTTGTGGAACAAAACGATGGATTTAAGTGTTTTAATTAAAACTCAAAAAAAATCTTGAAAAATTATTTTCAATGACATTCAATAACCCTAGAGGGCTATATTAATAAAACAAGTAATTTATTATCATGGGATATAAAAAACACGTTGTAGTTTTGCCAAAGTACTAACTAACAAATTAAATCTTAAATAAATAGTTCTAGGTAGTATGTAAGCTTTGCCGTATTATCACTGGGAAATACCTATGTCTACTGTACCTAAATAAATATATATGTAGGTACAAAAGAGAGGGTAAAGGAGGTATTAGACGTAGTAATAGTAATATACTTCTTTTTAAAGGCTTCGATTGCACGGATTACCGTAATAGATATTAATGATTTGTTCTATAATCTAGATTTAATATTCTTTTAGATGATATAGTTACGTCTAGTAAGTCTTTGTAGTCTTCTAATCATAGAAAGGTAATTTTTAAGGTAATGTTAAGCTATATTATTACAACATAGAAGTCTATTTGTAATATTGTGTGAATCCTGACTTTACCAGTTTTTTCTTCTCAATTATAGACAAAATGGAGCTGTAAAATGGATTCTCGCTGTTTTCTTTTCTGTAGGGAAAAACAAATTAGAAGTTAACACCTAAACCTTGACATATTTTTATAAGCTCCAGCTTTAACTAAATAAGTCTTTCGTGAAACTAAAAATCTTTAAGTTTTACAGGGCACAATTATTACAAAAAGAACTATTTCTAAAGATTTATGTGTAAAATTAAGTTTTGTTTGGCTTGTATGATTTTTTTAAATAAACTGTACAAGTCGTGTGTGGACATAAAACGTATATAATAATAATAATAATACCAGCCTATTACTGGCCCACTGCTGGGCAAAGGCCTCTTCTCATACAGAGAAGGCACGAGCATTGATCACCACGCTTGCTCAAGACGGGTTAGCGATTTCGGACTTATATTAATTATAAGTCCAGGTTTCCTCACGATGTTTTTCCTGTGTGGACATAACTATTTATATAGCTACGTACCCGGTTTATCATTTATTTCAAGATTGTATTTAGAATATTATTTTGTAGGTACAGATTATCCCCTCTTTAAACAGCTATTGGCATCATGGTTTAGGCGAAGCTAATAAATTCCACCTAATATGGGATCGCAAGATAAACAGATTAGATAAGTAAAGCAAACTATGCCAGGTCGGACCAATAGGTAGAACACCCTCCGTGAACCCGTGTTCACATAATTGATTTATGGATGATTTCCATCACACGGCTCGCATCGCATCGGATGGGAACGGATATTACAATCTTTAAACGATATTAAATCGTGCACACAGTATTTAAAGTCTATATTACCAAGCCGCGCACCGCCGCTTGACCGCGAGCGTCTTCCGCGGCACGCGATCGTAGCCGAAATTATGCTGCGACGCACGATCGGCTCCGTTCGCCTGTCGTCGTATCCAACACGGTTAGAATGAAACTATGTATTTAACTGATACGTTCGTAAGCGACGGTACGGAGCCGATCGTATGCGTCGACATCCAGCCGGACGCGATCGGCTGTCGCCGCATCCGTTTATCTTTTCTGACCCGATGCGAAGCGAGCCGTTTGGTGGAAAATCATCCTTAAGAAGCCAATCAAAATTTTCCTTTGTCAATAAAAATACAAATTTCAAGTAAATGAACCTTTAGGTTTCAAAGCTTATTTGGTGAAGACGAAGTTTGACGGGATCGCAAAAAGTTTGCGGAAATTCGTTTAGGTATGGAAAGTTATACTTCATTGGAACCTATACCGAGTTAGCAACCTAACAATTTATTGTTGACAAAATATATTTCACTAAATGCTACAATGACATTTTGGTATTTTTCTTCATAAAAAAAATATTTTTAGTTTACACCAGACTAAAAAATTGTCCTATGGAAATTAAATTACTTGAAGGGTTTTTAACCACGAACGCATCTGCAGGTAACTTTTAGCAGATTTTGTTTAGCGAAAAAAAAAATAGCTGTTGTGTGTGTGTTGTGTGTTGTGTGCTGTGTGTGTGTGTAGCTGTGTGTTGTGTACTCGTCAAAATGTATGCATTTTGACGAGTTATACGAACATACTGTGTCCACAGCTGATTTTTTTTCGTTTTAACCACGAAATTAAACACATTTGCTATTTATCCATAAATAACAAATGAGTAGGTACCAACTTATGATTATCTCTCTACCTTCTCTAGCTATTTTCGTAGCTAGATTCGTTCTTTTGGAAAATAATGTTTCTGGACCAAAAACTCTTTCAACTATAGCCGTTTCCGTGAATAGCCTTTCGATATTTTGCCCCACATCTGTTGCTTTGTTTTTGATTCACTTTTGTAACAGCACCTGCGCCATGGGGACTTTAATGCAAAAATTGTGAAACGTTGGTCCGAGCCAATTTACTCACTTTTTTTTTAATGGGAAATCATCAAATGACCCCTCCCGCTCTGGGCGGAGCGGGAGGGAGTGTCAGACTTTTACTGACTAAAACCCATCTATGTTCCTTCATCGCCCTTTGTGTTCCGGGGCCATTACTCACTCATGTGTAGATTCTATACAGTTTTGTTGGGTATTGTGTACTAGGATTTCTTTGCATCTACAGCATAATATCAGAAAGGTGTCGTTATATTTTAAGGGAGTGATGCAGACCATTCAACTGAACCACTTTCTCCTTCCTTTGTTCTTACTTCAAAGACGCGAAGCATTATTGTTTGAATATCAGATATATTATAAAAAAGGATCTCATCTAATCATTCTTATAATTTGAAGGGAATTTATTAAACTTAATTAAAGCGATGTCAGCAATCGTGTTTCTGTGACTGAATTTTTTATCGAAACTGGATTTTGATGCGGTTGCAAATATCATTCAGAAAATTTATTCCGCAAGGTTTATTTGATTAATAAACGTCTAATTAGCTATAATAAAGCCATAAAAACCATGCGCGGCAGGGGTGTGTTGATAGTTCAATGCAATTGTAATTCTCAAATTAATAATTATGTTTCGCAAAAAAGGTAACAGGACTTGCAAACGTCAAAAGGCACAGAAGCCAGACAAACACTTTCAAAGACCAAACACAATTACACACTCATTTAACTTAGTTTTCGTTTCCCAAGAAAAACTTTTGAATTACAAGGCTTTCTACTCTTTGCTAAAGGCCTTCAACTAACACTAAAAGTAAAATCCTTCGTAAAGAAAACTGAACTGTAAGGACAAAGTTTTAACACCAAACCGAAACCTTATCGCTCAAAAGTTTACGTTAACTCGTATTCCGTTCCACGTTTCAATCAATATTGAGTAAGATTTTAAAAATATCTAATGATACTTAATAAAAAATGCATAAGGGCCTAAGAACGCGGCGTATTTTAAACGCGCAGACAACGCGCAGATGACGCACGTATACGTGCTTCAAACGAGATTTGAACGCACCTTGTAACCTAAGCACACGAGGCGATCGTGAAACGCGCGTCTACTGTGCGTATACGCGCAGATACAACGATACAGACGCGCTGTAGTTGCTCGTAGCTTCAGCGTTTTGGTCAGAGACTCCTCGTCAGTTGACCCTTTGTACGCGCTTCAAACGAGTTTCGAACGCACTACACACGCGCGTTTGTATCGCGTTTAACGCGCGTTTGTATCGCGTTTTACGCGCGTTTGTATCTATAAAAACGCAAAAATAGGCATCTACGGAGCAGAAAACGCGCGTTCCTGAATCGCGCGTCGTCTGCGCGTTTAAAATACGCCATGTTCTAGGGCTCTAACATAAACTCAGGCTTTTCCCATGTGGGTAGGCAGAAACCACAGCATACCACCTGCTACGATCCTTACATACTCCTTTTGCCTCATTCACGTTCATACATCTGGTCATACACGCACGCCGGTTGCGAGTACTACGCACCTGACCTTTCTAAAGAACCTCTCCATTAAGGTCAGCGTACGTCCTTCTAGAGCGTCCTCTCCCTTTGCCACTCATATCTGCCTTGTAAATAGTAATAAACAATCAAGGAATATGACCTAAAACTGGACCACATGAAAATAATTTTCTAATTACTAAAGTGTGGTCCCTATTGTTAATTTGTGACTATATTTCTCAGTTTATCTAAATAATTAATACTAATGTAAAACCTAGAATAGGTAAAGTATCAACACAACGGCCGAGTCAGAAATAATAATGTTTCGTTCTGTTTAGTAAATAAAATAGGCCAGCACTCTAGACCAAAATTATTTGTGTTGTAAATAATTTTGGCCTAGAGTCCACAAAGGTCTCCGTTTAATTAAAAATAATAGCGTTTGTTAGCACTAGTTTATTTTCACCACTAATGAATATTAAATAATTATAGGATTTTGTGGAAATATATAAGCTACTAACACAATTTTCATATTAATTTTGTAGGTGTACCTCGCAATTTTAGTTCTCTTTTAACCCTCGTTAGATCTGTTTAGCTTGTCACTCTCTACGAGGTACCAATTAATATCATAAACACAACATAACATCATGCTTGTTATTCCCGGGAGATAAGATAAAATTGTACTAGTTCGGCGCATGACAAACCTACAAAATCATATTCTAACGTCAGTCCAATAGTGCTGATAAATATACCAATCAGTCAGTTAGATATCCTTAGCTAGGCACATATCTCCTTCATTTACTGTGAGTATAATTGATCTTGTAACAATCTTGATCTTGTTTACAACAATAGGGTAGATGACACACCAATCAATTGACATACTTTTTAAGACCTGTCAAAACGCGGTTCTCTCATAGATTTTGAATGGCATTAGCACGCTTTGACGTCACTGTTTGGTCAACTCAATGCCTCAACTATTCATTGATTTCAAAGTAACTAAAAATCTAATCAAAATAACGTTTTTTATTAGAGATTGGTGTCTTGGAATTATTGTTTTATGTTGTCATCTACCCTATTCTGAGTAAATAATTACTTTACTAAGGGTTACCAGTGAAATCAATGAGCTAGCTCGCCGTCCGTTCGTCTTATGACAACAGGCCGTGTTGACCACGTGTAGACGGTGCGTTCGTGTTCCGCGCGCGCCTCTAAGAGATGTCAGCAAAAAGGAAGGGGTCCGCCAATGCCTGCCGGGGCTGCGGGACTGTTCGAAAGAGATACCGTGGCCCTGGAACACAAGAGGCTAAGAAGGAACAGGGATTGGTTTTAGTCAGTAAAAGTCTGATACTCCCTTCCGCTCCGCCCAGAGCGGGAGGGGTCATTTGATGATTTCCCATCCGAAAAAAAAAGGGTTACCAGTTTCATAGCCAAATAGACCTTGTCGTTATATGAAATGCAAGTGACAGTTAACCTTTGGATGTACGCACTTGGTGATGGGGTCCAGCCGGCCGATACTAGTCGGGGGTTCACGCGAATGTATTTATATCTGCTGGTCCTCATGATAGTACATAGAATGTGGTGTGGTTGTTGTTGAGTCTAACATAAGAAGATTTGCCCATAAAAAAAAGGGTGCTAAAGTAATCAACCAACTATGGCATAGGCACCTCTAGGATTTATCAACGGATGTTTTTAATAACCCTGATCAGGATCAAACGTTGTAAGGATATTCAGGTCAGAACCTTTGAAACTCCGTAAGACTTACATTATCGAAATTGTTCGTCCCGAATTTCAAATTCGATTGAAATCTAATTTATCGAAGTGCTAAAATATTCTTTTATAAAACTGGGTTCAATATCGTTATTTATTTTTATGTATTTTCAGATAAAAATATCTATGGAGATTAGCACGTAACTTAGTTAAAAAAATGTTGTTTTGTTTATCACATGACTTCAAAGACAATTGCAACGTTATCTCTTTAATTAATTGTTATAACAACAACTGAAATCATTGAACTTTTTATATCAGTATAAATTTGTAGCCAAGACAATATTTTATCAGTTGCCAAGGAAATATTCATAAGTACGTAGAGATAATAGTATTTTCGGGTATGAATGCACTGTGAATGCATTGGAACCATTTTAACATCGGTTTTAAACTAACACTATCCAAAGAAAATTGCGTATAAAGTTTGTGCCGTCAATATTACTAGAACTCACCGATTTTTGTCTCATCTTTCAAGATTGCAAGTTAATTCTTTAATCCGATAAACCTCGCTTAGATTCCTTTAACAGACTAACGAGAATTAGCTATCTATTCTGAACTGCGATGTATGCAGACCTGTACAAAGCTCTATAAAGATTACTTGATCTGATACACTTGGAGCCTAGAGACTAAAATAATTTATTTTGCCTAGCCTTTTCCCAACTACATATATTAGGGTTATTTCGGCTTCCAGTCTAACCGGATGCTGCTAAATACGAATATTTTATTTACCTAGATAGACGGAATTTTTCCACCTTGAAAAAGCTGTATATACTCGTTGCGCTTGACTTAAAAGTGTGCTTAGGCCGTTTTTTCTATAGGATTGATGGATCTTTTTTTTATAGAAAGGTCTCAATTTCTATGCGAATTGCCACTTATACTTTGAAGCACATTCAGCGAACACTTACGGGATAATCTGTTACTAAATTCAATTCACTTCGTAAAATATTCGTGCCACAATATTTCATATCGAAGAATAGGAAACACTATATTTTGATCTTATTCGTTTACAGGAGAAAGATAGAAATCTTTCTCCTTTGCGTAGAATATCGAATCAAATTTTACGCTCAGAAATATTTTTGCCAAAGATAGGTATAATATTTTGCCGTAAACAAAGTTTGGAAACTCGATTTGATTTAGAATATTTTTGATTCGCAATATCTTGTCTGCAAAAAGAAAGTGAAACAAAGGTAAGTAATTTGATTTTGTAGATTTCGATGAAAGCCTAGTATTTTAGTACCTAATTTAGGATTCCTAAGAGGTTTTGGCTCGTTACACACATTATGACGAAAGTTCCGTACATTTCTGTCTCGGATAAAACCATTAAATACGTGATTGATTTTTTATGTCCACTCTCTAGATCTAGATCTTTAGATCTTACTTAGGAAATACAAACTTATCCAATTGTAGCTTTTCAATGTTTCTAATACGAATGCTACCTGGTTGTCCAAACGCAGGTTTTTTGTAAAGTCTTTAGTTGAATGATATAATTGATAATTATTTTAATGTCAACATACAAAGAGATATAAAAAGGTAGATTTGGATTTCTTGTTAAAAAATATAAGTATTTAAACAGTAAATTCGTCAGTGAAAGCACGTTTCATGGATTTATAGAAAGTCGTAAAACTTTCCGACTCATATATTTATGTGTTTACTAATTTATTTTTAATCCACGAGTCAATCTAGCAAACATCAATTTCTTACATTCAATATTAAACCTTAATTCTTTGATATAAAACCCAAAGAAATTGAATTATGGAATAAACAAAACAAATAAGAGTCCGACTCACGTCCTTCGAGAAAACGTTGCGTTTCCAGTCAACATTGTGCACATTGCTAGACTATATAAATAACTACTATTGTTTTAACTTGATAGAATTTTAAATGGTTTCCTACTGTCCCACGCAAACAAGGAATTGCGTTTGTCTTTTAGATATTTTATTTATAAATTATTACAAAAAGATTTTCTAGTATTGCGTATTGCATTTTCTTTCTGTACTGTAAAAGTTTTCTAGGAAATATATAAAGAAATTGTTCAGTTTATTTAAAAATATTAAAAATAGACAAATCTAAATCGTCTTTGGGTGTTTAATAAACATTAAAAGATGCTTTATATTGATCTCCCAATAACCACATTTCAGAGGCTAAATTGGACGCAATATTGGACGGCTAAAAGCAGATACAAAAATAAACTGATAACGATATGAACCTAATCATCTCATAACGAAGAAGCCTTTGTATAGCAATGGAATTTTACAAGCTCATGAATTACGCTGGGATTTTCCTTTATTTTCTTCTAACAACTGTGACAAATGCCAATTAAAAGGGTCATTTACAAAGACGGTCATTTCAACTGGAAGGTCTATAAGTAGCTCCTAAATTGATATCATTTGTAAACGTAAAACATTTTCCGAAGTAATTTAAGTGAATAATTAGAGTAGACTGAATTCCTCTGTTCTATGTAGCTTTGATGGAGCCAATTTAAATACTTGTTAAGTTGAAACAAATCGTAAATTGGGACACAAAGCTTCAATGTGTAGCTATTTACATACTTGGCATAATTTAAGAGGATTTTATCGATGAAAAACCGATGTAATCAAGTCAAAATGAGTGGTCTTTTTCTATATTTAGGTTGAGTAAAAACCGTTCATTGAGATATGAAAAGGACATTCATCATTGTTTTAGCGACAACCATAAAACTCCCTGTAGGGATCCTACAATCGTATATCATAGTCAAATCCATTCAATGTAGATAAAAATGATATAACATTAAGCTTTTTAATGATACTTGCACATTTAAATGACTTATATAAGTCGCGTTTTACGACTGCCAATGTGTAGAGGGTAGAGGGAGTGCTTTTTCTTTATCAATAACCACTAAAGTTGTCAGAAGTAAACATTTGTAGTTATGTTCCTGTTGATGAATGGACTTTTGTGTTTGGGTAGCGATTTTTGGCGCACGTGCGGAGTAGACTTCCATCAGAGAATCGGCGAAAGTGTATCCCACCAAATATTTTTTAGAGGTAAAGTTTGTAAGTTTGAATGTAATGTTAATCTTCGGAACGATTGATCCAATTACAAAAATTCTTTCACTAATCGGAAACTACATTATCCCCGAGCGTTCTAGGCTACATTTAAAGCATTCCCGTCTTATAATTGCCAATCATACGCGAACGAACTAGCAGGCAAAAGCTAGTATGTTTTATAAATATGTATGCGACACGCTTTTGCCATTTAGTACTTATTTTTTAGGAAAGATCCATAAATTAAACTTCTTTGAAAACTTAACTTCATAATAACAGAAATAAAAATATTGTATAATAGTATACCTACTCTGTCTTTCTACACTTCGTCCAATTTGACGTGGTTTTTGGTGCGGTCAACAGAAATTGCTCTGTGGTTTTCACTCAGGATAAACCACGACACGCGTTCGTGTTTGTTTTAGGCAAGTATGGTATTTAATTAAGCAACTAAATAACTATAGAGTGCATTTCAAAAGTGTAGGCGTAGTAAATGTCACTCTTTCATGGATAATATTAAAGAAAATTATTCGGTTTATTCGAACATTGCTGACTTAAACAAGATTTGAGTCTGATGTTTTGGGAAGTTCCTAAAAAAATGCCCGTCTTTTTAGGGTTCAATCTTCGGAGGTTTTTAAAAGAATGGGGAATTCCATTTTTTTCTCTCGGTTTGCGTTTGGCCAGAACTTGCCTGATATGATTTTCCAAACCTAATAAAATGTCTGTGTGCCTATCGGTTTGTTTGTCTGTATTATTATGCATCTTATAAGCTACTAGACAGATTTCACAAAATAAGGTACTGTCTTTTAATATGTGTCGTCAACAGCATACCATATAGTGTAGAACCAAACATAGTCGGCCAGTCCAATAGTCACCATTGGCTACTTTTACTACTTATGTTGAACTAGTTGACGAGCACGCCTTCAAAGCTATAAGGCTAATGCCCAGAGTAATAAGAGTACTTTATAGAATTGCACTCGGGCCGTCGACTGCCCTTAATTATTCCTCCACGGAACCACTTCCACGCTTCATAAAATTCTTAATGATAGTCTGGAGACATGCAGTGAATTAAGTTTTCTTTCCTCCTTGCATTTTACGCGTTTATTGCTTGAGATTCTTATTCAAATTATTGCTTCTGACTAATGAAAATACACTTTCATGTAGAAAGTTTGAAGAAAAATAATAACAGCCGCTTTGGACGATCTTCAGGTTAAGCTGCGCTGGCCTAGGTTGTTCCGTGGATGGGTGACGACCCATTATATGCCGAGTTTCCCTCGTGTCTCGGAAAGCACGTTAGTCAGTCAGTGGCCAGAAAGTCTGCCAAGGGGTATCGTATTACCCAGAACTAACTGGGTTGTGGAAGTCAATTAGGCAGTCGCTTCATGTAAAATACTACTACTCAGCAGCATCCCAACATGTTTGGGAAAAGGCTAGGCAGACGATGATGACTTTCAAGTAGATATTAGGTTTTAGATTTATGTAGGACCATACTTGTGACCGCAAAAGCAAACCACTCAGGCATCACGTGGACCATTTTGTCAATTAAATAGTGTTGATGACTTTTAAAAGGTCTTGCTATTTAAATACCTACCTATATTTTTGTCCTCCGTTTCGGCTCGTGAATATTCCGTAACAAATGGATTCTATAAAAGGAACAAGGCCGATCCTATTAAAATTAATTATTTCAACACATTCGGTAATTGTAGGTTACCAGCATAGGTAATCACAGTTCTGAATGTTGGAAGGAATCATTCCCCCTGCGTCGATTCCCTTTACGTCGACCCGTGATTTTTCTTGGTTTTGATGCACTGTCTTTTGTTTCGCCTCGACATAGCTGTCACAGAGTACAGTCACATTAAAAACGAAATACGGCTTTTTAATTAACAAAGTTATTTTTCTCATCCGTATTTTAAATAATACATTGATAACCCACCAAAAAGTACTAGGCTGGCATAAGTTCAAGGTACAATTATGTTTTTCTTATATTTATTGGTTTTCATGCTAATGACAGTTTATGAGACAATTCTCACTGTTCTTTTCACAGTAGGTAAATGTTTGTCATTTTGATTCCAAAGTTTGAGTTCAAAAGGATTAGACTTGCACTTGTAAAGACAATGATGAGATGAGAGATTTTATGGTGTTAAAGTTGCAAATAATGTAAAGAAAAAAACATATTGCTGCAACCACAACTAAATTCAGATTAGTTCAAGATGACAGAAATTAAAGAGGTGATGTTTTTATTATACTAAACAATATTTTCATTAAGAAAAATAAAAGGGACTTAATTAGAATGTATGGTAAAGTCCATTTTAATAAAACCTACAGAAAGCGTAGTGAAACTAATGCTTGTTTACCGCCTCACCAACTGGAAGGGCAGAAAATAAACCATGGCCTATTCTTCGCCTTTTGCTGAAGAATAGGTGCAACATTAATAGCTGTTAAATTTCTTAGTAAATTGGAAGGGAATTTTAAATCAAGGAATCAGCAAGGGATCTGGATATAAACTGGGTCACATAAGGAATGCCATTTAGGTGCACGGAAAACGTTTTTTTTTTCTTTTTTTAGAGCAACGTTGTATATATATAATAATACCAGCCTATTACTGTCCCACTGCTGGGCAAAGGCCTCTTCTCATACAGAGAAGGCACGAGCATTGATCACCACGCTTACTCAAGACGCGCGGGTTGGTGATTTCAGACTTATATTAATTATAAGTCCAGGTTTGATTAATTTTTGATTCATAGATATGTAGCGGCACTACAGCCATAAAGTACAAAAAGTAATACGGCGCCAACTATGAAACTGAAGAAGTAACTTCAAATTCCTAAATGGCGATAAAAGTTTTTCGCGATTTAAGACGATATAGAAAGACCTGACGGCAACTGATGAGCTGTATAAAGCCCACCAGTCACAACAACCGTCTGGTCGAAGAATCCTCCCTTTTTCTATGACGGATAAAGAACTTTATAAACTGTTCGTCATACCCTTATAGATACTATTTTTTGAGGAAAGTAAAGCAAAATAAAGTCTTAAATTCAAAAATAGTATTTATTTACTAGAAATTATCGTATAACTTCAAAGGTGAACGCACACTTATCAGAGCCGAAGGAAGCGAAGGACCCGAAAAAAATGAATTTTAGAATTACTTGTATGGAATCCTATGAAACCTCGCACACTTATCCGCGTCGAAACGGACGAATAGATAACGGTATACGGATGAGAAAATGTTTCTTTCGGCGCGGTCGGTTCTTTCGCCGCGGATAAGTGTGCGTTCACCTTTAAGATCCTAAAAAAACTTCCTGAACGTCTCATTGACAGATACTCCGTTTTCGCCTGTTTACTAAGTTCGGGACACGAATTATGTAAATTTTAGCATATGTAAAGGTGTTACGAAAAAGGCCTTCAATGTCCTTGCCAAAACATTATTCAGATAGCACCCAAAAGCTGCCAATTTCGGGAAAGGCCGAGGGTTATAGCGTTTTTTGTGTTTCTATTTGAGTTACTCCGAAAGAGTTACTACGTCCAATTAACTGGACCGGCCTCGGCAGTATCATGCTTACCTACATAAGGTTAAAAGGAAACCTAGCAAAATGCTTTTAAGTTTTCCCACGTTTTCTATAAGAAAGGTCAACTAAATCTGAATATCGAATTGTAAGTTTCACTCTTTTGACGTCGTTTTAAGGGTTTCCCGTGTTATTTGATACATTGTGGATTTTTTACCGTATAATAACTAAGTTCGTCACATGCCAAAGAAGTAAGTTAGGGTGCTATCTATGGCTATAAATATATGAAAATATCATCAAGATCCAATACAAATTAAAGTACCAAACAAGTTTCCAAGACTTGATATATATTTTTTTTATTTACATAATAATAAATTACATAATTCACGGGAAGAGTCGACCAACCGCTTATAAATTTCCTGGCTATTTGCAAACAAAATGATTTTACCTTCTACAAAGCACAAACAATCGTTTTATCCAAAGGATTATAGTAGTACCTTACTAACTTACTCACATAATGATGCAGGGTTTGAACGCAGCAATTACCTACGGCAAAATAAACGTAGCATTTTATCTGTCGCAAAGAAACTACAGACTACTCCGGGCATTTATTTAAAGTGTTCTGAAATGCGAAATAAAGAGAAAGTATGTAGTTATAGTAAAACATGTTGTACAAAGACTGCAACATCTTTTTCCCTACCGGAAAAGAGCTAAGGCTAAAGAAAATTTTTGCCTTTAGTGGGTTTGTTAACTTTCCTTGTGTTTTGTTTTCCGGTTACATAAGTGAAGATTTGAAGTCTCGCTCTGTATTTACAACTAGCGGACGTCACGCGGTTTGACCCGCGTAGTTCCCGTGGGAGTACGGGGATAAAATATAGCCCATGTTACTGCGTAAAGACGTGGTTTTCTAAAAAAGAAAGATGAAAGAAAGAATTTTAGAGATGAAAGAAAACGGCGCAGTAGTTTTTGAGTTTATTCATTACAAACATACACAAAAATACAAATCTTTCCTCTTTATAATATTAGTGTAGATTATTGGTCGGAGAAGGTATTTTTACGAACAGTTTGTATTAAATAATGTTAATACCAGACTATGCATGTCTTACTGTAAAGCCAAGGCCACAGAGAAGGGACGAGCATTGATCCCCAATTTTTTTTTCAATTGCATTGTTTGATGATACATATTTCATGGGGTTTTAAAATTTGAGAAGAAGCTACAATGGTAACTACAATACACACACATAAATAATATAACACTATTAAAACAAATAAACAAAGGCCTCAACAAATAATAGGTATAGGTACAACACAATGTAGTTCACTGAAAATATAAAACACAACGTGATTGTGGATAACCTTCTACAATCACGTTGTATTTTTTATTTTCAGTCAGTTTGCAATATACCGATTCATTTTCAACGGCTTCCTTTTGTGGTTCCAATAAAACAATTTCAACAATCATGAAGTTTTATTTATAATTCTATACGAAAAACGTTTTTGTTCAATGGAAAAAGGCTTTTATGTAAATACTCAGAAATCAATGTTTTGTTTCCACTTCACTGTAACACAATATAATTCAATGATTTTCCTCAATTCGGAGAAAACCTACGTCAGCGGCTATTTACTAAATTAAATACACGTCAAGGTTATGTGACTAACCTTTTGTTTTTGTCAAAATGTTATATGAAATATGCGAATATATATCCTTGCGTAATTTGAATATTTCAAAAAAAGATCTGATCGAATTGCCTCTGGCACATGTTACTACACTGTGAACTAGAGGCTCAGAACATTGTGATTTTTGTGAAACAACGTTTTTATATCGTTCGTCATTTGTTTGTATTACTTCCTTGAAAGTGAGTACTTTCTTTACAACAAGGTTTCAGCTGTATTTGAGGATTTCTATTCGTTTTCCGATTGAGGAAGACATTGCATTGTCATTGTTTTGGTACAAATGTGTCCTAGAGTAGCTTTCAGCGGTAAACCACAGTAATTTCTTCTCGATGTTGTTTTTTTGGGATTTGCAATAATATGAATATCATCTGCCTAGCCTTTTCCCGACTATGTTGGGGTCGGCTTTCAGTCTAACCGGAAGCAGCTGAATACCAGTGTTTTACTCCACAACCCAGTTATTACTGGGTAATACGATACTTCTTGCTAAGACTAGTTGTCAGGCTTGGGATTTACAATAAAGGGAACTGAATTATCAATACTTTGCAAGGACAGCTAATTAAGTAAAGAACCGCAAACAATTAACCTAAAGATATAAACAAGACTTTTCACGCTATAAAACTCTCCTAAGTTTACCTAGTGCTCATAAATCGCGATAAAGTTTTGATATACAAAATCTCTGAATCATGCTCTTTGGCTCATGTCACAGGTGAAGAGGGCTGTGATTACTAGTTTGCAATTCATATGATATAAGCCCTATACTTCTTCAGTTGAACACGAATTTACGAAAGTGAAGTTGGAAAAATTTAAATTTTCCGTGGATCAGTTTGCGATGTGAAAACCAAAACTGAAAACCAGTGTTGTGCTGATGCTTCCAGCATCATGCTCAGTGATAACCAGCTTGTCATAGTCACGACGTGCAAGCTGTCAACTATATTTGTTCCTGCCTGTTGTATTTTTTTTTTGCGTTCTAAGTTTATTTTATGTTTTCGACATTTTGTATTTTGACTGCCTCGTTGGTCTAGTATGAGCATGAGGTCCTCCTGGGTTTGATTTCCGGACAAAGTGTTACAGAGTATTGCTATCAGGAATTTCTCAGTAGCAGCCACGGAGTCTGGATTTGCGCCCGTTTGATAGCAATAGCCCCTATTACATTTGACTTTAACATAACTGGCGAAATGTGGGTTTATTATTAGATACACCTCTGCCTAACCCTTCTGGGAATACAGGCGTGATGTTATGTTCAGATGTTTGGACTTTGTATGCACGTCATGTCTCTGCGACAAATAAAACATAAAATAAAAAATAATCTTTTTACTTCAGATTTTTTCTTTCTTTTTAAAATTTTATCATTTCCAGATTTAAAAAAATGTGGAACTTTCATAAATATTCGGATTTCCATTAAAAGTATATATAATATAATAATAATATATATAATAATAAAAAGTATATAAAATAAAAGGTTTCCTTTTAACAATATAATTTAGGTCAAAGGGTAAATTGGTCGCACCACACTCGGGTAAAACATTTCAAAGAGAGCACACCTTCGTAGGTTGTATCTGGTTTTTCATTTTGTGGTTTATTTTAAACAGGTTAGATCGGTGTGTAGTAGTACTTGGAGTTGTTGGCTTATATCATACGTTTGGGGGTAAAGTATTTGTTTGAATATTTATAGTCATTATTAACTTACAATAATTTAAAAAATAAAGGCTTGTAAAAAATGTGACGGTTTTACCACAAAAATAAAGGGGCAGTGACATTGTTGGTAATAGGCGATACCTATGTAAATAAGGATGCTTTTACCTTGGCCGGAGGGTAGACATTGCCAAACAATGTGAAAATGCCGCCTTGGTCTGAGGAAGAGTTTTTCGATGTTCTAAACTTAGTTTATTGATAGATTTTAGAGAGAACTTAGTTACTCATGGGTGAAGGCACTTGTTCTCCCCGTCATTGCGATCATTTCTTTGTTCTAGACCATATCTGGGTTGTTGTCGACTTAATGTGTTTAGATTTCAGGTAAAAAAAGATACAAAGAGCGTAGGTTCTATTTTTTTAGTATGTATACTTCGTGATTTTGTATATTTCACATTGGTGTCGGTGATTAAATTTGTTTCGGTCTGAAAAGCCGGTGGTAAAACGAAGCGTGTCTAAACTTAGGTCCGGCCGTGCATGCTTCAGTTAGCTTCTTGGCAGGCGTGTACAAATAGACATAGCCCAGCTTTCTGTGGTAGCAGTAGCCAGACTAGTCTATAACCGGTGATACGATTTAGGTTATACCTAGATTAGTGTTGCTGTTGTTTTAGACCAGTAGACTGACAGGGTAATCTAACCTAAGATTAGTCTTAAAATAATATTATTGTGGTCGATACAACTTATCGGGTACCAAAACGCTACAACGAACATGCCTTAATAAAGTCACCTGACAGCTGTCACGACTGACATTAATTGCCATAATATGTCAGTTTTAACTCTGCGTATTTTATGATGACTTGTAGTTATGATAAGATGGTGGATCAAGATGGTGCTTATTTTTTTTTTGTTTTTGCTGTCTTGAAATATAATCATGTGAATTATTACCATTACTTTCCTTTGAAAGACGTGTTCTAGTTTTAACACCTTGGACTAGAAATTAACGACTGTTTTCTTCCACAGGTATCATCAGATGTTTAGAGATGTTAAACCTGTCACCAGCAAGTTACGGCAACGTTGACGCGAGCGAACGCACGGTTAACACCAAGAAGGTGTACTCGGTGCGGCCGTGGTACGCTGTCGGCTTCGAATCGCAGGAGGTATTGAGAAATACGCCAGGTAAGACCACTATTTCAACATAGCACAACTTCAAGGCTGTAAGGTTTAGCCAGAGGTGTACCTTATTATAAACCCTATTTCACCAGTTATGTTTGAGTATGATGTAATAGAGAGCGAGCTTATTAATGCACTGTTTTAGACTTTCACGGTTTTTCACTACACCACCATAAACAAAATCACGGATATCATCCCGTAAGTACTTTAAGTGTAGCGAGCTTATTGCCATAAACATGCCACAAATCCAGACTCCTTGGCTGCTACTGAGAAATTCTTAATGGAAAGGCCCAATAAAACTTTGCCCGACTATTACAGGACTACCCAAAAAGGAGTGGTTTTACTGTAGTTTTCTTTAAATGCGTACAGTTAATTTAGAACCAGGGTTGTCTAAGTCCAAAGTTGCGCCAATGAATCCGTCTAATATTTTATTGCTTTCGAGGGTGAATTTACTCATGGCATCGGTATTATCTTTTTTTTTTTTGGGTATGGCATTTCGCAGTTCAGTCTAGAGAGACTGGCTTCTCCTTAACCGGGCTAGTTCTGTGGATGCCTTGAATTTAAGGCCTCCAACCAGGGGCACAATAACTATAAACTAAGCGACCACGCCTAAGGGCAACCCCTGTGGGGTACGAACCTCGGCTTAGGGCGTCGCTGGGGGCAGCAAGGGGACAGGCTGGATCTGAGTTGCATGAATTAGGGGCTCATTTAACATTACTGGCTCAGCATCGCGGGCTGGCTCAAGCAAGGGTCGGGGAGGGGATTGAACGGGGACGCGCCGGACCTCGGCGGCGAGGTCGGTATGTTGCCGGTTTGTATCTGTATTTTTTACGAACTGTGCTGGTGTCTTTGCTACTCTCCTGTGAGAGGGTGATAGAGTCGTCGGGGGTGTTTTTCTACTTTCGTTAGAAGACTACGTTTTATAGCAACAGAAGTCAGAGGCCCATGGGCGGCAAAAAACTCTGACACCAGACTGAGGCCACTAACCACACGATTAAGACGAAAAAGCAACAGATCTTGTTGATCTTGATTTGAGATAAAGCAACAGATCTTGATAGAACAATATTGCTGATTTATTTCAATTCTTACTCAATTACTCACATCTGCCAGTTGTTTCATCGACAACCAACCTTCGTGGTCAAAATGCTGCTTGTCAATATAAATAGCGGTACAAATTAAAAATACTAGACGACCTCTTTGACCTCTTTTACCAGTGTAGCTCTACTATATCACAATCTATTTTCGTTTCAAAGCATTTCATTTAAAAAGCATAAAAAGCCTTTCGTTTAATTTTCCTATAGTTGTAACAAGCCTGGCCTTAAATCTCATCTCTGGGGCCGTAGGTTCTAATCCCGGTTGGATAAAAATGTGATTGGTTTTAAAATTTAATTATTCGGGGAATAGTGGTTTGGAATAAAAACTATGCTTGTTCCTTTGATTGCTTTTTTACGAGCTTTAATTTAGTTTTACTTGTTTAACTTATTTTCTTTATCGTGTGGTTAGTGCCTAACCTGGTGTTAGAGTTTTTATGCTGCCCATGGGCCTTTGACTTGGCTTGTTTAACTAAAAGAATTACATTGTATTAGGGTACCTAGCGTGTAGTATAATTAGGTTTATACTAATACTAGCACTTCGACCGGGGTGGTCACCTATCCACAGACCAACCTAGGCAGCACGACTTAACCTAAACATCGACCCTAGCGGCTGTTATTATGTAGCCACGAGCTCCTCCTCGCTTTCGTATCATTACGAATACCAAACATAAGTGAGAATGGAATAATTAGGACCATCAATAACATACATTATTCTGTGTATCGGACGAAGACGAGCGTTTATAATTGACATCTACGCAACTGATTGACGTAAGCACTACGAACTGAATTATTGATTACAAACTCTGTACACGCCTGTATATATAATTTACATTGGTACAGTCTCGAGCACAAATGTGTATACACGTAGAAACTATCAAAAGTGATTAATTGTAATTTTGTGTTGCAATGAATACGGCATTTTAGAACCCGTACTTTATTGAAATGGATCTCAAAATTGTATCTGATCATTATTTTACGAGTAACTTGGAATTGAATTTGGCTAAGTGTATCAACATTAGTGCTGGTTACTGTACAACACAATCAAGTCCATACAACGTAACATCGTTACACTCACACCACTCCGAACTAATTACAAACACGTGAAGCTAAAATCGGTACCATTTCAAATTACCAGTACCTGTACAAGTACCAAAACAAATGACAGGCTGTTAATTCATCGCCTACAGTTCTCATTAGAACCTTGTCCTGTTCGTGACGTCACAATTTCGGTACCCACGCCAGGTGTTCGCGTCATGACCGTGTATTCAAAAGGGCTTATGTGAAAGCAATTTTAGACAAACGAAGCTATTGTTCGCGGCGTTGGAGTAGTAAATTGAGTGGAGCAGTGAATATGCATATATGGGTGTTTAATAAATGAATATTGTCATCGAATGTGGGTTCGATCGTGTTGCCTATTCTAGTGTGTCGTTTTATGCATTAACCGCCTTTAACATTCACACAAGCTCCCTCTTTGTAAAAGGGAGTGGATCATAATGAACCCGGGCCAATGTGGATTGGTGGATGTCACAGTCATGTCATCGAGTTTTCGTTTCTAGCTATCTGGCTACCATTCATCACAAACAATAACTCGCCTCAAATTGTCTTGCTTTTTGTGCAACTCCACTAGCACTATGAGAGACCTGTCCGAAGACCTGTTCTCGTTGAAGATAATTTAACCTAAATCATTATACTTATAAAAACTATAATATAGTCAACCACTGCTCTTAGTTTTGACAGGTCTGCTATTACTTTTTATGGTCTTCAGAAAAAGTCCACTGCAGGACTTAGACCTCCGCGGGCCTGTGGACGGTGAGTAATAGGCTAGCCCGCCGTCCGTCCGTCTTATGACGACAGGCCGTGTCGACGGCGCGTTCGTGTTCCACGCGCGCCTCAAAGAGAGTCTGCACACCGGACGGGGTCCGCAAGGGCCGATGCCTGCCGGGGCTGCGTGACTGTTCGAAAGAGCCCTGGAACACAAAGGGCTGAGAAGGAAAATGGATGGGTTTTAGTCAGTACCTACAAGTCTGACTCTTCCTCTCGTTCCGCCACAGAGCGGGAGGGGTCATTTGAGATATCACATCCGAAAAAAAAATTACTTAGACCCCCTTTAATGGCGCTAAATACTCCCAGTTTCTGTATCCAGTCTGACCTATGTACCTTTTTTAAGGTCCTCTGTCGAACCAGTTGTTACATCGTTATTGGCAGTTACGTAGGTACATGTCTGTAGTTATTCAAAAAAATAGTGACTAACCGTACAGGGAAACGTAATGAGCCTATGTGGTGGTCATCAATTTCTATCCTATCTCTAAATTAGATCTGATATGGTACTTGAAAACCCTGATATTGTATTCAATAAATTGTGATACCTTAGTATTGAGTTGTAAGTATATCAAATTGTAGCATGTACTTATTTAATAAACATAGGTTTCATTAATTTTGTTGAAAGCTTCAATACAGAATATCGAATGTAAAGAGGCCTATCGGTAAATGTTTGGTATTCAGCTTAGCGATATTGATGGAGTACCTATTTGCCATTTAGCTTATTGACTCCATTAGGTACTATTATATCAAACTTCAAATTATAGAAATATATTTTTTTAAATCAACGGTTATTTACGTTATGTTGAATGTACGACTATACATGCCTTTAATTAAATTCAGCAAACATTTTCCAAGTTGTCGCCCAAAACGCTTTAGAGAATTCGACTTACGCAGAAAAATACAAGACTTATATTGGACATCGCAATCGCTTGGCAGTGCTAATTTTATGTTTCTCAATTGAGTTAGAAACAGATCTAAAAGTTTATAGAAAAAGCTGTCTGAAAGCTTTGTGACTAGTTTTTTAACACTAAATCTGCACACACGAAAGTACTAACTCCTAATAAATAGGGTAGACTGTCAGACTTTACGATCTATTCTACAACCTTTTTAGCTAACCAGTTTTTCTTGTGATTCTCAATCCCATTTTGACCTCGTTCTAAGACCGATCCATCTTCTACTGAAATGAGGGACGAACACCCGAGATCCAAGTTCAAAATTGGATCCATTTCATTATCAATAATGTAGCTTGTGGAAATACCTAGCAAATTAGTTTGTTGAAAAAATTTGAGGTATCAATCAACGCCGTTAAACGATAGTTTCCCAAAGGGTTGGAAAAACAAACTTCAAACTTTCGTAGTTTTCCCTTGATATATAAAAAAAGGGTGGAACAGAATTAGATTTTTGATTTACTAATTGTTTTTTTTTCTAAATTCACTGAAAGTGATCGGTGAGATTCAATATTGTCTTCAATGTGACGTCGCTTATAGAAAGACTTTTTTCAGACAAACTAAAGTCAGTTGTTGAAAAAAAACGATAACCGGTTGCCGAGCACAACGAGGAAAAAAAATATGAAAAATACATTCAAAAATAAAATGTCTCGAGTAAAAATTGAGAGTTAATAAAACGTGCATTTACTTATTAACATATTATTAGAATTCGTTCGAATATTGTTGCCTAAACTTTGACCTTCCTGTATCGAATGTTAATGAGTTGTAAAAGACCGGTATATCTACGACCGGAAAAACTTCAATCAGTTATTTCGCTAAATTAATGATTGAAGTTTTTAATTAATACCTAAACGGTACTTTTGACTAGGATAGGTCAGTCAAGTAAAATAGATTATTTTGTAGGGTCGAACTTTGTCCAACAACAATTATTAAAACACAACGTGTTGTGCCGACCCCAAAATGAATGGAACAAGGACAGAAAGATGATAGTGATCGACCTTTGTCCAACGACAATTTTTACGTTGCAACGAATCATGAAATCGTGCGAAAAAATAAATCTGTTCTCTACATTTGACGATGTATGCTAAACAAAATGTAAGGGGCAGCTGATACTGAAGAGGTCCGCAAGGGCCAAAGCCTGCCGGGGCTGCGGGACTATTCGAAAGAGACACCGTGGCCCCGGAACACAAAGGGCGACGAAGGAACATGGATGGGTTTTAGTCAGTAAAAGTCTGACACTCCCTCCTGCTCCGCCCAGAACGGGAGAAGTTATTTGATGATTTCCCATCAAATAACTTCACAAAAAAAAAAAAAAGGGGGCAGCTGATATCCTTATTCCGATGTCATAATACGTATTAAAATGCCCCCAAGAGGTTTATGGTAAACAAAACTAACCTTGTATACAAAATCCCGATAACAACCGCTGGTCAGTAACCAAACACAACATTCGTCTTGTAAAAAGATGTTGCCTTTTCCATGGAGGGTGAACACCATTCCATGTGGTTCCTATAATTCCATTGGACCCCGATACTTGTATCATTTGTGTTGTTAATAGCCATCTTGATGCCTTTTAATTACCATCAAAAACTTTCTTATAGATAATGCGATTTGATAAACAGGGTGGGTTAAAAATCGTGGATCAAACTAAACAGGGCTATAGTTATCGTTATTTGCAGTTAAAAGTTTCTGTGTGGCAGAGCCCTAACTTGATCTACTTAAAAGTTATGACTATTTGAGTGTTTTTTTTTTAAAGAAAATACCAAAATTTGTAATAAATAGGTTGTTTAATTGCTTCTAGGAAATGTATCATCAATACAAAACTGCTTTTATGACTGTGGCTACGATGATTTATGAGTATTGGCACTTTTTTCAATATCTTTTAAGTCTCGCGAAAAAAATATTTGTAATTTTAGAACATTAGGTAGGTACTGTAAAAAAAAACTATCAAAAAATTACCTTGATAACTCCAACTATCGCCATGTTTCGTTTAATCCACGATTTTTTACTCATCCTGTGTAATAGAACCCATAACACAATTGACAAATTATATCATTTTCATTCGATTACGCCATCAGTTGTCAGTGCATCATCTAATAACCTCTCTTATTATTATACAGGGTGTAAACCACCTCATCACGAAGCCATCAACCAAGCATTCTGTACATCAAACTAAGTAACTTTACGCAAAAAATATTGCTGGGAAACGACTTTTTTTTGGGGTACAAAATCATGTTTTGTGGTAGAACTCAATGTAACGCACTCAAAAGATTATGCTGATGGATGAATTGAATAGTACGGGGGTCATGGAGGTGTTTAAAGTAAAAATCTTACATTAAAACGTGTATTAAAAAAAAAGTGGCCAAAAAGTTGGAAGTTTGACCCCCAATATCTCCGTAACTACAAGGTTCCCAGGTATGGTGTAGAACAAAAAAATTATCGCATTGACGAGGAGAACAAGTGCCTTTCGGCTTCGTTAAGAGGTGTTTTACACCGTTTATATACATATATATAGTTAAGTAACTTATCACACATCAGTCCTATTGTTATTTAATCCACTGTAACAATACTAATATAGTAATAGCAACAATTGTGCGAGCTTGATTGGCCTATAACGTAACATATGTAGGCCATTGCTCTTCCACCAGTAATCAATTAAATGACCCGATAAGGGCAGAGCCGGCATTGATTTAATGAAGGGTAGGGTACCTAATTAATGACCATATTCTCTCTCTGTTAATGAAGTAATGAGTTAGACAAATGCTAGTAAGTAGAATTCCCTTGAAATGGAATTTGATTTCCAATGAATTGAGTTGCGTACCTGTTAATGATCCAAATTCTTGAGCTTGTGATTAATCACTCAAACTGAAAGATTAATATCGTCGTTAATTAACAACTGGAAGGTTGTAGCATAAAAGGTGTAAAAAGACCCTTAATGAAGCCGAAAAGCACTTATTCTCCCCATCATTGCGATCATTTTTTTGTTCTACAGTACTGGTAGTACAGGTACCGGTAGTACAGTACCTGGGAACCTTCTTTACGGAGATATTGGGAGTCAAAGTTCCAACTTTTTGATAAGTTTTTTTTTAAATACATGTTTTTAATGTAAGAGGTTTCCTTTAAACACCTACGAACTAACCTAATGACCCCCGTACTATTCAATCCATCCATCAGCACAATTTTTTGCTCATTGAAATTATGTGTTTTCCATTCGTTGCTTGAAATAACAATTTCTTGTTCCAAATAGTTCGTTTTCTCTACTTCAATAATAATAGAACGAATTTCACGTAACTTATTTATTTATTTAGTAATAATCATTCTCACGATGCATGTTTAGGCAAAAACTCACGGAAACCTTAAATTTGTAGATTATAATTATTGAATTTATAGACATTTTTTTTTTCATCTCACAAATATCCTTTACTTTGATAATAATAGAATACTTTTTCGTTATATGCCTTTTTAAGTAAATTGTACAACTAGCGCATCACCAAAATGGAAGAGGGCTCACATAGAAATTTTCTATCGGAAATATAAAAAAATCTGCTTTTCATTTGTTTTGTAGGAAAAAGCTGCTTTTTTCGTCAGTGTCCCTTCCGTTCTGTATAGTTCGATTCTCATAATAGATTAATGTTCTGGTATATTCTAAGAAAATCTCATCAGAAGAAATATCATACACCAGTCAGATCAATCTGCTATTTAATTATATACCTACATCAAATCCGATTATCACGTGTGGACATAATGTTTGGAATACGTAGTACATAGATTAGTTGAAGCGTCTGGTATTTGAAAGGCCGAAAATACAAATGATTCTGTCAAATGCACCACCACCACCACCACCACACCACTTCAGCCGAAAGACGTCCACAGCTGGACATAGGCCTACCCTAAGTGTCACCACATTGACCGGTCCCGTGCGACTCGCATCCAACGGATTCCCGCAACCTTCATCAGGTCATCATTCCACCTAGTGGGAGGTCTTCCAACTCATAGTCTTCCGGTTCGCGGTCGCCACTTTTCGGCCCCATCAGCCATCCGTTCTGCGAGCAATGTGCCCTGCCCACTGCCACTTCAGTTTGGCAATTCACAATGCACAATGGCATGCAAACTGATCATTGCGTTATAACAACTTCGGATAATTGACAATATTGGTAAGGCATGATGTCCCATGCAGTCTCGTTGAATGACATTGTGTACATAACACTGATTGGTCTATTCTTTACTTTTTCATCTTATTTATTCCGTATTATGGTACACAATACGGCAGCCGGAGCATGTGAAAATCGCTTACAGGGTACGTTTCTGGCAAACCAAGGTTGGTTGGACCTTACAGGGGTAAAGAATAACTCAAAATGGTTAAAGCTTTTTTTTAAATCAACAGACTGATACTCTTCACAAGATTGTGTGTACCTATATTGTTAAAAAATACCCGTTTTGTCAGCAGCAGAAGAATACGACTACGATCCCGACGCGATCCAGGAGCCGCGGGAGAAACAAAGCAGTGTCTACTATGACCAGTCGAGGGAGTACGAGGACCCAGTGACGTCACGACACGCTGAGGGGCTGAGCCAGCTCGAGACCGCGCCCCCGAGGACGAACAGCTTCGAACAGTCGCCAACCTCTGCTTCAGTGTCGGAGTTCTCTATTGCTAATGCTGTGAATTTGAGAGGTATGTTGTATTGGCTTCTATATTTGACTTACTTAAGGCTGATTTTTCAAAACTAACAAACTCTTAGCTGACACCTAAATATATAGAACATTATGAAAAATAAGGTAAACTTAATGGCAGTTTCACTTATCTCAATAAGTGTCATACATATGAAATATGTACTGTAACTGTCATGAAGTTTCATCAAATAAAAGATCAATGACGAAATAAAGATCAGCCTTATAATATTTACAAAACGAACAAATTCCAGGCTAACAGATTATGCCATACTAAAATAATAAATGCAACAGAAACCTATCTTCGGTTTCCAAATTTTTCCAAGCTAATTGAAAATATTTATTATTATTTTCAATTAGCTTGGAAAAATTTATTTAAAGAGCAAATAACTTGTACTTACTGCAATGGAACACGATTATTAGGGTAAGATATAATAAGGAAAAACACTCTACTGAATGAAAATACATTTGTAAAAAGTCTTGAGTTCCTCACCCAATTGGTAGGTACGTGTCTCAAATGTTTGCCTAGACAAAAATGTATACCTATCTACATAAAACCCATTTCTAGACAACGTCTATCTAAAACATATTGGTAACCCGATACTACTACGCCGTAGCTCGTACGCTACGCCGTAGCAAGCTCACTACGCCAATGCCAAACATACAGGCGGAATCTAGTCTAACTGAGTGCTGATACAAAATTGATCGCATACTGAAGGAGAGCAGAGTAACAACCTTTATAAATCTTCAGTCGGGAATCAGATCAGGGAAATCGCACTGTAACCTACTTAGAGGGTCCGAAGGGTATCGGTAACTTGTCACTGTTCACTTTATTGCAATCTTTATACCGAATGGTGATATGTTTTGGTTTAAATAAGGTTGTAACAACCCTCCATGGGTTGTATAAACCTTCAGGGGCTGCCGTTTATCCTGGATTTTGTACGTTGCCTTTAAGTTATGTATTAGGCTTGAATTCTTCCTACGCTGACGTCGGTCGTGTACGTCGGTCGCGCGTACGAGTATAAATTGTGTTCCCTATAGCACCATACTGCGACGCCAACGCCGACGACGCAGACTGGCAGGCGTATTTTGTTCTCGCTGACGTCACGACCAACCGTGCGCGACAAACGTCAGCGTGGCAGGATATCAGGCCTTAAAGTTTTAGTACCGACTTACTTTCGTGCAGCTTGTATTTACAAGCTGCACGATCGATGGGATTTCAGGTGGTTGTATTCAACTCCAATATGGGATGAATCCTATCTCAGTGCTTACCACCATAGTACAAAGAACTCTTGATATCAATTAGGCTTCTAGACCCGTGATTTATGCCGTGCATCGTCCGTCAGTGAATTCTGATTTTTATTATGTAGATTGTGAAGTGTTCCATTTTAAAATAAAATACAATTCGTATTTTTTTTGCCAGTGTCAAATATTTGATTGGATTTTAATAAGACAAAGGGCGTTTTATCAAAAAGTTTTAATTGAACCTTTAGCTAAGAAGTTCAATCAAGCAATCACAATACACTTTATTATTCACGCTTGGATTTATATAAAACCCGTCAAGTTAATTTATTTAATAAAATGTTATCCTTGTGTTGGATTCAGAACAAACGCGAAAGAGATTATTTTTTGTAATTTTGCGGTTGGCAGTACGTATTACCTTTCTTCGTCCTCATAAGCAATCTAAGAATAGATCGTGCCATGCCATGGTGAAAACGTTAACCAGTAACTGCCACTGTAACGGTTAGGACTCAGCCGGTAAATGAAACTCGTAAGAGTGCGTATAACCAAAATATAATTTAAAAAAAAACACACACAAAAAATTAAGGGTAGGTAGATTTCTATAATCACCCCAGTAGAAGACTGACGTGCGTTCTCGATATCGAGCTCGTGTTGGGTTCTGGACCGCCTAAAGAATACCACTATCCTGAAAGTTCCAGAACGTAGGTAGATAGTAGCCAGGTAGGTGGGTCGGTCTTCCAGTCTGTGGGTAGCGCGTAGGGAGATACTTAATTACCTCGTAGTTAGTACTCGGATGCACTCAGTTATCATCAGTCAAGAAGTAGAGCCTCTTTGAATGCACCATAAAGAACCTATGAAAAGAATTTAATTATATGCTTAACCTTTTAAATATGTTGGGGTAGCTGTAACCGTATGCAGCTCAACACCTGTGAACATAATTAAATCAATAAATAACATTAACATTGAATCTCAGAGGCTAACCCTGGTATTTAAAGTGAAGCTATACTTATTACTTTAGTTTAAGTAATTACTTATGCAACGTCAAAGAAAGCAAAGCTAAGAAAGAAAGAATAGACTAACATTTGCACACATTTCTAACTTCAAGTAATTACTAAACTACAGAATAAAAATCGTTTCTTTACATTACTTTTACTCAAGTAATCACTTTGCCTTGTTTATAGATACAAGGGTGTAAATGTCAAGTTGGACTAGAAATAAGTGGTACTGATGTTCAATTGTTTTGGTGTTTAACTGCAAGCCCGAGTACTCAAGTGTAATTAAGGCTTGCTTGAATTATACGATCATAAAGTAGATAAACACCGTTTACTTTAATGTCTTGATCAACTTCATTGCCATTTTAATTGGTTTACCCAAAAATAGACAATTTATGCCCCACCAAAATTACCCTACAACATTTTTATGTAGCACGTCTATTTCTTACATTAACGACAGAATTATGTTCTTTTCATTGTTGTCACTGTTTATGTACCAACGTAATATACAACATAATGCTTACTTTAATGAGCCTCATAAAATTATTCATGGTTTCATATCATATTTTCTGTCGTGCGTTGTAATCTGCCCGAGGTCAACACCCACAGTCGGACTTGTTTTGCTGATATTTCAAAAAAATATGAGAGACCTGTCGTCTCGTCTTAGTGCTGCTTTTTCTCAAATATGTTAGTGCTAGCCCCTTGAGATATTGTAAACGTAAAGGTCGGGATAGATGTCAGAGATAAAAGATTTTGATCATCAAAGGGGATCACAAAAACCTCAATGCCGTAGGCAATAAGATCCAGTCGAGAGATAAAATACTTAACGATCAATAATTTGTTCTCTACTGTAATTTTGTGGTATCTTTAAAGCATTTTCTAAGAATTATTTTTCTTTTGGCATTACGACAAATAAGCAGAATTTCTTTGTATGTTTTAATTATTGTTAGTGCTGCGATGTTTTTGTTTTACCTCCAGCTTAGGTACAAGGAATTGTGGCACAGATAAAAAATTGCCTGAGTCATTAGAAAATTCGCTACCTCAGCTTTGAATAAATTTGTAGAAACAGACATACGGCTTTGATACTTAATCGTGCTACTGCGCTCACTGACGGACCATCAATTTTTAACCTTATTACTCAGGGCTTATGAATGAAAAGTGTTTGATCGTCTGTGAACTCTGTAGTACCATGATCAGTTAGCTAACAGCTGGCTCAATGCCATCCTCGTCCACCCCCCTGCTTGTGCTACCTGGCTAACTGGTCAATGTTTTTAGGACGATATGCACTTTCATTCGAATAGATCAAATCAAAACCAACTCTTCTTCGCTTCTAAAAATCTTGAATTTATTTAAGACAGTTAATAACGTGTGTTTTGTCCACAGAGGCAGCGTTGGTAGCGTTGGGCGGCGCGAGCGCAGCTCTAGTGTTGTTGATCGTGATGGCGGGCGTGTTCGTGGCGCGCAGACGCAAGAACAGTCCCTCACCCGTGCCCTCCCCTCCGATCCTCGTGTACCCGCCTCATGATATCTCCGCGCCGTGCTATATGTAAGTATTACATTCATTCTCAACTTGAAAATAAGTGGAACACTTGTGTATGTTTATGAAAGCCCTTTTAGGTTTTTTTTCAATAACCTGAACATGATACAAAAGCGCACACTTAAACGCACTTCCACATCCTTACACTCACATTCATATCAACATACTATATCACACTTAAAATCACTTCTCTTCCTTCACAATCGCACTCTTATCCTTAAGATACAGACTAATTCTCTTATTTGCGACTCACTAGTAAATAAAAGTCGTCTAGTTGTTAGTAATATTTTAAACTACTCATGTCGTTTCAACTTCTGTTAACTTATGCATCCCTGGTACCTGCTTACTGTATTTCCTGGAAATTGAATCATTTTCTATTTCATGATGTTAGTAACGAGCTACATTAATATGATATGATCGGGAAATACCACGTTGCCAAAATTTACTGAAAACAAATAATAAATGAACCGTCAAATAACGCTTCAAATCACAGAATAATCAAGTAATATTTAAAATTTGACCAACATTTTGCTTTCGGTATATTAATTAGGGAATAATAGTTATAAACAATTATTTATTAGGCTACGACTTCTTTGCGTGTCGATGGAATCAAATAATACCTGACCAGTATATTGCCACCTGCACAGTTCTTTCGTTGGCTTCGTTTAAATCCTGGATGGTGCAGGTGGCTGTGCAGAATGGGCAAGAAAGCAGTTGGGGCATATCCTGCAGAGGGGCTCCACACTAACTCACCTAATGGTTCTCGGGTGTGCATGTATGACCAGATGTATGAACGTGTATGTTGCTTTCTGTGTTTTCTGCCTATCCCCGTGGGATAAAAGCATGAGTTTATATATAAATAAATATATAAACTGTTACGGTTTGCATTAATCCATTGACCATTATTCATTTATCGTCGTAAACAATAATTAATGTCATAAAGCTTATTCACACTTGGATAAGCTTTATGAAATGCAATGTGACATTAAGCTGGTTTAAAAGGTCACAAAGATTGTGCTTTTAAAAATAAAACTGTACATAACACTTGTTTTTAATGGCCGATATACCTACGGACTTCCGGTAATAGTGAAAGCCGACCACAGCACAGATAGTTGAGAAAAGACTAATAATAATTCTCCTTTGAGGGGTCCACAAAATAAAGAATATATGGATAGGATGATAAATGCTTTTGTTGATGGGTAAAATACACCCACAAACCAAAATAAATATTAAAACATATTATTGTGGTGTCCGTTGTCGACGAGCTTATCAATCTTGATTTTGTCACCCGATACGCAACACCTGGTTTTAAATGATACCGATCTACTGTTGATTGATTGCCAGTGGTTCTCTTTTTATTCGAAAAAATGAGGACAAATATAGATATGCCCGAAATAAACCTACCAAAAAATTTGTGAATCTTTTTCTATCTATAAAATTTTATTTCTGAAGGTATCAATTGCGGTTTAAAACGTTGACAGAATAGAACGGGAATGAGGTACGGGATTTTGAAGGTAGTCTTTGTTCGTTTTCTAGTGAAAACAGTGGTGTCGTTTAGTGATAAGTTCGCTCTGTTTTGATAGTGAAATACTAATAAATTAAGACATTTATTGAAATAGCAACACTTTTTCAAAATTACACTTCATAATACACATTATGAAGTGTAATTTTGAAAAAGTGTTACTTTAAATTTCACAATAATTATCTGCTGTCGGATTTTTTTGATAATTGTTAGGTTGCAGAGAAAACATATAAATCAATAATTTACCTATATTGTGGTAATGGTTTTTAAATTGATAGTAAATCCACTATTGTGTTCACTTGAAACCTTTACTTTCGGACATACATAATATAAATTTTATTTTTAGAAAAAAAAAAGGAAAAAGACAACAGTAAATAATACCTAGCATTATATATACAATAAATAAAACCTAGCATTATAGTATAAAGATAATATATAAATCGTAATAGTAAGTTGGTTTCCTCCGGCAGGTCCAAGAACCAAAAAAATCGAAGACATGTGACATCTACTAATCCGCACTGGGCCCGCGTGATTAGCGAGATTATTAGATTATGGCCCATTCTCTCTAGGAGGCCTGTGTACCAGCAGTGGGAACATTAATAGGCTGATGATGATGAGTAATAGTATCCCACCGGTATAGAGTACAAGTAAGTTCAAGCTACCAACAAACAAACTCCAAAGAAAGGACCCTCACAACAAAGCGGGCCGTATCAATCAGGAATCAGGTTGCTGATCCAGCTGACTAGACTAGCTAACGAGAGCCTCCTCAGGTGTTGTTCGAGGCGCGACCAGACATGACTATCGGTACAATGATCGCTCAGTCCACATACTTGACATCCCACATGGTGTCAACCTCGCGAGCCAAGTCCAGAGACTGCTTATCTTTATCAGCTTTCTCGAGGTTCTCGTTATGTGGGACCGTTAATTATTATTATGTAGTATAATAACAGGCTTAACACGAGCATTAATGATAAGTATAATGTTCTATTCAAAGCGCGAGGAATTACATCGAATTTGTGGTATAATTGGAGTATTTCTTGTTACATGGATATTAATAATTAAGTACCAATGTCATTTTGCAAGGTTGCAATTGAACCAAATATTATAAAATATTTGGTTTAATATGTATTATTATTATCAAATTAAACCAAATATTTTGCTTAGTTTAGACACTATATTATGGCAAAACATCACACAAAACAAAATATTGAAACTGTCATAAACAATAGTTAGTCAATAATTACATAAAAAAACTCTTCTTTAGAAAATAACGTGACGTACGTTATTACTACAAAGCAGTTTTGTAAACAACTATAAACTCTGAAATGTCAATCAAGCGGAACGAATCGACTGACAATACGATTGTTGGGGTAGGTGAAACAATAGATGTCATTCATGTTTGGTTATTTAGCTATTGATTTTCTACGCAGGCTTATATGTATACTATTGAAGTATATTGAGGAGCTCGTGGCTAAATAATAACTCGAGTCGATCTTTAGGTTAAGACGTGCTTGCCTAGTTTGGTCTGTGGATGGGCCCATGACCCATTACATACCTAGTTCAGTTGGTCCCGGCTGTCATTTGTAGATCTTTGACAGTCGTTAGGTAGTCAGTGGCCTAAAAAGTCTGACAACCAGTCTTACCAAGGGGTACATATTAACTAGTACTAACTGGGTTGTGGCTGTGGCTCCATGTAAAATACTGCTAATCAGCTGCATCCAGTTAGACTGGAAGCCGACCCAAAATAGTTGGGAAAGGGCTAGGCAGATGATGAGTGAAGTATTGACTATTCACTCAGTCTAGAATGTTCTTTGTGGATGTAGGGTTAATTTAAATATTATCAACAAGCGCTTGACCTGCGTGCCGGGCATGGCCAAATCCGTTTTACAAAGAGGTGGAATATGCCTCAAGACTAATTAAATGTTTATGCTAAACTAAATATTTGAGCCTCAAAAAAAAAGTTCAAGCCAAGAAAAAAATAATTGCAGCAAATTCAATTTCATTATTATATATGCCATTACGGACCTACCACCACAGAATTTAATACTCAATTTACGTAAGTACTGAATAATCTATTGCGATGATCCCTACGATCCTTTTACGTCAGATTCATAACAAGAGATAACAACAGTGTAATGACGTCATAATATTTTATGAGTTGAAAATTGCCTATTCCAACCGTGAAATGAAACAATAAATAATGTGAAAACATATTGTTCACCGCAAGCATTAAGTTACACAATCTTGGTCTTGCTCTATAGGCTAGTCAGGCATTTTTCAAAAAAACTATTGAAAAATTTGCTTGCTAAAAAGATTAGCTTTTCTTGACAGTTGAAAGCAACTCTGAATGCAAGGGCTGCACCGGATGTGCCCACTTAAAAAAGGCTTTTATGCAAATTCTGCTTATTAATTTATTAATTTAATGCAAATTAATAAAAACCCTTTTATCTTTGCTTTAAAAACAATACGTTGGTCTAGCTAGGCGTTTATCATCAAGCAAAACAATCTTTCCGAATAAAATATTCCTGCAACGAAGTTATCTTTTGTTGAATTTAAAAAGATACAATTAATGTAAATGAATGCAAAGCCGACTAAGATTAATGCTTTGTAGACTGTGAAGGTTTATTTTGGGACGGCTAGATAAAGGACGTGCCTCCTTTTGATGGGCCGACGGAGTAACCTAAGCTGAAATATAATACATTTATCTAATAATTGTTGTTATACTTACATGGGAACATGAAACAGGTCCACGAGTTTTCCTATTAATTCGTTTCCTTTCTGTATTATGTTCTCTTATCTTTGACATGACTAGTTCTGTCTTGTATCTGGAAAATTGTTTTTTTTTTCTCAGGACGTAAACAATTAATGATAAAAAAACCGGCTAAGTGCGAGTTGGATGCGCGAACGAAGCGTTACGTACCATTATCTATTCAACATTAGACAAAATTATAACCAAATATTTTGTGAATATTTCAAGCGTCTATCATAAAGGTGCAGGAATGACTTTGACCTTGAAAAAGTAATTCCTGCACCTTTATGAGCTTGAAGGGTTGTATTGATGATTTCGATGATTATAATTCTATAACTACATACGTGTTACAGCCGCGAATCATATTTTAATCAACATACAACCTGACTCTGACCTGCAAATTGCAAAAAACGTAAGAAAATTCGGGCTACCCCGGAGCATCCACCTTTTTTTGTTATGATGGGAAATCATCAAATGCCGGGCGGAGCAGGAGGGAGTGTCAGACTTTTACTGACTAAGACCCATCCATGTTCCTTCCTCGCCCTTTGTGTTCCGGGGCCACGGTATCTCTTTCGAATAGTCCCGCAGCCCCGGCAGGCTTCGGTCCTTGCGGACCCCTTCCTTATTGCTGACTCTCTTTGAGGCGCGCGTGGAACACGAACGCGCCGTCGACACGGCCTGTCGTCATGAGACGTACGGACGGCGAGCTAGCCCATAGCTCCCCGTCCACAGGCCCGCGCCTGCGGTGGCCGGAAGCCACCACGTGGCCCCGACGCCCGGGGCGTCTCCCGCGGCGGCCGGGACGTGAGGATCTCTCCCTGTCCTGTTCCGCCACCTCCTTCGCTAGCATGACTGCTTCGCAGAAGGAGGTGACGGCGTCCCATTCCGTCTCGCTCCGGACCATGGATTGAACCAAGGCCGGGAGCGAGAGGTCACCGCCACCAATCGCCGTTACAAGGACACGGCGGTGCTCCGCCCAAGCGGGGCACACCTCCACGGTGTGCTCCACCGTGTCCTTTTAATACTAAAGGCATAAAGGTGTAAAGTCGACCAACAACGCTGCTGGGTAGAGACATGTTGCCAAAGTGAAAAATCAACGGTTCTGCCATATTTTTTTAGTAGGCATGCTAAATTACAGAGTCAGTCAGTACTTATCTAAATTAAGATTTAAAACAAAACAAAATTACATGTCACTTTACTAAGTGGTACTACTTAAACGGTATACTGTAGAAACATGTACTAGCATATCTACTTCTTGTAACCTTCTAAATTATGCTAAAATATTGTACACACCTCGAAAATGTTACCTATCGTGTCGACGGTACTTTATTACGAAATTTTGTGAAGTGACTTTGATTAATTAGACGAAATTATGTTTGAATTTGAATCAGTTGGTGAACGGAAGTTCTTACATGTACATGTACAAACCGTCTGGAACTTTTGTTCGCATGCTAATGAGATTATCACTTGCGAACTAACTGTACATACCTAAACTCACGCCTTGAACGCCAAAACTACAAACACCTGACACATTTCTTATATGTTAAGTACTCGTAGTAAGTAAAGTGTTGATAGTATTTTATCAAAAACAGTTAAAAAAAATATTCCTTTCAGTGCAAATCTTTTTCTCTAAATCCCATTTTGTATTTAATTTTTGAAGTTGTATAAAAAGCTCAAACATCGTAACAAAATTGCTGCCAAATAATGTTAAGACATAATGTAATAACGACGTAATTAAACGTGACATTTATAATGTTATCGAAATGTTATTAGTTATTGACGACCCGAATGGCGCAGCGGTAGTGAGGCTGCCTTACATTCTTAGGGTCCCGGGTTCGAATCCCAGTACGAGCAAATGTTTGTGTGATGAGCATGGACATTTGTTTCCGAGTCATGGATGTTTATATATATGAAGAGTTGGTTTTTTCAAACAAAAATTATCTATGCTATCGACTATCTGATGTCCACGACACAAGCCTCGTTGCTTAGTGTGGCACTAGATGGCGCTGTGTGTAATGTCCAGCGATATTTATTATTACATACCTGATTCTCAGTAAAGTTCAATGACAGATAAAAACACTATGGAGGCCTTGCCTAGCTGTGGGACATAATAGGCTAATTCAAAAGAATAAGAAGCCGGACCACATTTTTATATTTAACCGATGATCATTCGAATCGGACGAACAGCCGAACTCCCACACAAAATTGGGCATTCTCCTTTCTATGCGTCACCCTCGAGGAGAGATTTTTAGAATCATGTTATAAAAACTACGTAACCATACTAATTAATATCGAAAAAAAAGGGGCCGACCAAACTGATACCGATTATTTTATATTTTATAATTTTCTGCCAATTAAAACTTTTAAAATGGTGAAATATCGTTGGGACATTTCCTTGAAGGTTTTTAATTTAACTAAGTAGTATTAATAGGACAGAACTAGTTGGGAATAAATGGTGTGGAAAAATCAGTGGTGTGACAAACGAGAAAAAAATCGTGTTTGTCACACTGGTGTGATAATCTGAGTTGGCAACGGATATTAACACCATACAATCAATCGGCACTTAACATTAAAATGAAGTAATTAGGGTCTCATCATTCAAAGGCCTCACTAGCACCACTACGGAAATTGATAGTTAATTAAAAAATAATTAGCTCTCGTCAGGCGATAATCCATTTGAACTTTCAGCGATAATAAATCCTTGGAAAGTCTTGACTTAAACGCAAACTAATTTAGTTCTGGCGTTAAAGATAATACACCAAAGTATGAGTAAAGCCCTGCGCTCTTTTAAAGTTTCCTTTCACTTCAATTCTTATTTACTGTGAGAAAGTGCAAACTATTCCCCTTTCAGTGATCGTTTAGTTGATGTAATTTTTCTCATATCAATGAATTCTTCATAAATATTCGTATTTAGCTGCATGTTAGACTATAAGTCGACCCTAATATATTGGAAAACTCTATGCTGATGATGATGACGATTGTGCCTCAGTTTTTTTCTGTATACGTAACTGTAATATTATACTTTTTATTTACTGTGTTTTTTTTCTAAATTTTTTTATTGCTTTTTTCTAGCCATACCAATTTACGAGCATGTTGTATTTTAAAAGTTGCCCAGTTATCAAACATAATAGGGAATATGCATGAAATACAAAACTCTTTTTATTTATGTAAAATGCCTTGTATTATAAAACATTGCGCATTAAAACATTGTGGTACACTTGTTTAAGTTACTAATACATCACTTATTTTACAATTTACTGTTTTATGTAGCATTTTTGGTGAAACGGAACGCACTGTCAAAACACACCGTCCTCGATAACGCCGGTATTGACGTCAAAGTTCATTATGTCAAAAAAACTCTTTTATTTGAAAAGTGCTAAAAGTTTCACTAAATTTTTATTATAATATTGTTATTGCAATTTTTAATTGAATAAGGCACATACAATTGGTAAAATTATTTTATTAAGGCCAAAAAAATTAGATGTAAACAAGGCAGATTGTGGATAATGACGTCACATCATGGCCGCGACAGCTACGGACGTTTGAACTGACGTAGAAAATTGTACGAGTTTAATATTATTTTTGTGCGACTAGCAGTAGTTGAACTTAACTTTTCTTGGGTTGATAGTACTGTATATATTTAGTCGATTTAAGTAAAGAAAAAATTACGTGCATATTCCCTATTAGGACTTCTAACAAAACAAGCCTTATCGGCTGTCATCGTTATATAACTAAGAGCCTATAATTTTGTAGACCGTAATTATAAAGTTCCATAAATTGTCAACATAATTACCAGTTCTATCGTAACGTCTGATGCTAGTAAATGAACATGAAACGCTCCAGAACATTCTGAAATAGGTACGTCGTTAATAAATGCGGGAAAATTCGCAGACAACCGCCATTACACAATCATTTGTGTTTCCAACGTTCCGCCTTTATTTTTATGTCCCAATTCACGAACGAATCGTTGTCTACGTTTATGTATGAAACGGTTATTTTTGTTCGAATAAAAAAGATTCTTTTGAACGCAGTCCAATCCAGTCGTCAAAATTCTAGTAAATTTTAAAGCTGGTTTATTCGTTCGCTTGTGACGTTTTTAAGTACAATTGTTGTTTTTTTTTTGTTACAGGACAAAAGAGGTGAATTTTTCGCTTCCAACGCTGCGTTCGTCATCACTCGGAGAACTTCGGGATGTCGTCAGTGTTAGCAGCCTTGGCAGTGACGTGTTATGCCCGCCTGTGCCCCCGCAACTGCGATCAAACTCATTCAGTAAGTAACCTTTAACTTTTTCTATAAATCTATTAACTGTAGTGAGTTAATAAATAAGTCTGTTTTATCTTAATTGTATTGTACTGGTATTTATGTATTACGCAGTACGAGTAAGACAGCGCCTACACGTGGGTTGTCTGGTTGACTAAACATGACGTCATTTCGTATGGGCAACTTACAACCTACCTTATAGTGGTAGGTATTGCGTAAAGTTATACAACTTTTATAAACAGGCTTTTAAATAAAATATGTCAGAGTAGAGGGCTCCGTACCCGAAGGGTAACCAACGGGATCCTACTAATCGTCCACTGTCCATTTGTCTGTCAGCGGACTGTATCTCATGATCCGTAATAGATAGACACGTTAAATTTTTACAGAATGTGTATTTCTGTTGCCGGTATAACACAAATAATTAAAATAAAAAATTAAACGGGGCTCTTCTGCTATTACGATAGTACGGAACCGTTCATGCGCGAGTCCGACTCACACTTGCCCGATTTTTGAATTACGTTTTTATTACAAGAAAGAGGATTCATTTAAAACAACATAGTTTCATGATTTACTTTCACATCTATGAGATACCTTTACTCATGTGCATATTTTGGGTAAACCCGACTAAGTAGTTTGGGATTCAACCTCTTCGAACCTTTATTTAGAAGTTCAAATAAGGCCTTTGGGTCTGTCTAAAGCTAATCAGGCTTACCTAATCTAGACGCGAGAAAAGCCGAACTTATCCCTTATATTTATGCAGGTAGAGATTTTCTCGGGAAGATTATTATTTTAAGTAGGCTCGCTTGACATACAATTTTAATATTACCCGAATATGTTACATAATATTTCATTTCGCAGTTGATTAGGTGCAATACGCTCACACACACTCAAACACCTACGCTTATTACAAAGGTACCTCCCCTACCAATCTTCACATAATCATAATCGAGTTACGAAATGTTTAGAATTTTTAGAAATCTCGAGTCGATCGCACGTTCGAGTGTGTACCTACAGGTACTCTAACATACCTGTCGAGTACCTAACTTTGTTGTTCTGGTCGGTTAGCACAGAATAGATAATAGTACTAGTGTACAGAAGCACTCCTTTGATCTTGAAAAAAGCGCGCTCGATCTAAATTGTGTCTTGACGCCACGCGTTAGCGTATGTTATTCGGCGTCTCGCTGCTTAATGGTCAATCGTTAGGGTTGCCACAAGTACTAAAAATAAAATACTACCAACATTTTTGTATTTCAATCTATTATTATTTAAATGTTTATTAAAACTTACATAATTGCAATAGTTTTACTTTAATATAATATCTCATATATTTCTTGCCTTCTATAAAATAACGATTATTAAATTTAATAGCAGCATCCATACACGCAACAGTTTATCCGGCTTGTCATTTTCACTAATAATGATTAATGATCAATAACTAAGTCAGTTAACTAACACGAAGAACGAGTAGGTACGCGACGCAAGCAGCCTGTCGAAAGAGCGCGAAAAATTAACGCGGCACACGTACGCAGTTACGCACGGCTGAAGCACGACAGCCCTAGAGAGCTTGCATATTCAATACTAGCTGACCCGCGCTACTTCGTCTGCGTTACGTAAGAGAGAGAGAGGCTTAGAGAGAGTGTGAGTCAACCTAAAAAAAAATGCAGATAATATGCTTTAGCGGACTTTTTAAGAGGAACAATCCCGTCATACATGTATGATTGTTGAGTAACTTTAACCGTTTACGCAGCGCACGGAAAGGAAGCTCTCAAAAGCAATAATTTTTCGCTGTATTTGCAACAATTTTCATTGATGCTCCGCTCCTATTGATTGTAGCGTGATGTTATATAACGTATAGCCTTCCTCGATAAATGGGCTATCCAACACTAAAATATGTTTTTAACTGGAATCAGTAGTTCCTAAAATTAGCGCGTTCAACCAACCAAACAAACAAACTTTTCTCCTTTATAATAAGTATAGATTCAAGTAGGTAACAATTTAATTTCTCGGAATTATATGCAATCATCGTTAAAATATTGTACTATGTTTTTCCAATTTGGGGCTTCCCTCGAAAGCCTTAGGTTTTCATCCTTAGACACTCGATGACAGTCATACTCCAGCTAGGTCGAAAGTTCTCAGCAAGGTGCATGAATTGAGCCCAAACACGATATAGCTTTTTTTTTCGGATGGGAAATCATCAAATGACTCCTCCCGGAGCAGGAGGAAGTGTCAGACTTTTACTGACTAAAACCCATCCATGTTCCTTCATTGCCCTTTGTGTTCCGGGGCCACGGTATCTCTTTCGAATAGTCCCGCAGCCCCGGCAGGCATCGGCCCTTGCGGACCCCTTCTTTTTTGCTGACTCTCTTTGAGGCGCGCGTAGAACACGAACGCGCCGTCGACACGGCCTGTCGTCATGAGACGGACGGACGGCTAGCTAGCCCATAACTCCTCGTCCACAGGCCCGCGCCTACGGTGGCCGGGGGCCAATACGTGGCTCCCGACGCCCGGGGTGTCTCCCGCTGTGGCCGGGACGTAAGGATCTCTCCCTCTCACGTTCCGCCACCTCCTTCGCTAGCATGACTGCTTCGCAGAAGGAGGTGATGGCATCCCATTCCGTCTTGCTCCGGACCATGTATTGAACCAGGGCTGGGAGAGAGAGGTCGCCGCCGCCGATCGCCGCTTCGAGGACACGGCGGTGCTCTGCCCAAGTGGGGCACACCTCCACAGTGTGCTCCACCGTGGCCTCCGGTCGATCCTCACAATGGAAGAACCCGGGCGTCTCCTCCCGCCCGAAAACACGATATGAGGCCAATAACAATTTAGCTGTAAATATAATCTACGTAAACTGCGTATGGATTATTGATTATTGCGAATAGCATAGCACAGTTCTTCCACGGCAAGAACACGTGGATTTATCAGGCTTCTGGTGTTCGCTATACTTCTTTTTGGAGAAATCATCCTCATCATCATACTCCTGCCCTTATCCCAATTTATTTGGGGGTAGCATGATTGTATTCTTCTTCCTTATGTACTACTCTATTACTTTTTGGAAAAATATTTCACGAAAAAAATAAGAAATGCACACAACTTAAATACAAAATGAAATATAGGAAATCTCACAGCATCAAAAAAAAAAAAAAACAAATCACAAAAAGTGAAAATAATGTTGGAGGGTTTGAACCTGCAACCCCGTAGTTTACAGAGCGGTCATGAAACCGCAAGGCTATTTACTTCGTTGACATAAGCCACAAATAGCCGTTCTCATGTACTTACGTCATGACTGAGACGTTAAACAATTGAAGTATACGGAAATAATGCAAAATTGCCTACCCCCTTAAGGAAGTAGCGTGATAATATGTAGTTTAAATATTGAAGAAGCCTATGCAGTAATTTAGACGTGATGCGCGCACAAACATTTCGTACCAACTACTTAAACCAAGGAAAACTGATTTTCTTGAGTTCCGCTATTTTGTGCGTATTCACCTCAAAAATCAAATTTCAAGAATACTGAGAAATTATATTTACCTGTATTAGATATGGAGTATATGTAGCAACTTTAAAAGGTTACACTTTATTGGTTTTGATTGTATAGGTGTTTGATGTTTATTAATTTTAAACACAAAACCCTCTTTTTTGCGCCTCTGGATGAGATTTAAAAAAAATGCTAAGACAGGTATTTCTTTATTTTTATTAATAAGTATTTATTCTGAGTTTCATGATTCTAGAACAATCTAAATTTTTTTTTTCATACAAACTTTACCCCCCCTTTTCACCCCCTTTTTCCAAAAAAATCCAAAATGTCTATAGCCTATATGTTATTCTAAATGTATTTAAACAGATTTGTGAACATTTCAACAAAATCGGTTCAGCAGTTTTTACGTGATGCGCGTACAAACAAACAATTTTTTTTTAAATGGTTTTAATATGTTCAGTTGCTTATTTCAAGTCACCCTGGCTGGATTTTTTTTTAATCTTCAATGAACAGATTTTTTGGTCCCAACGATTTTATTATATGTATAGATGAGCGAAGCGGTAGGTAATTATCTCATGCCTACACACGGAGTGCCAGAGCCCTGCTGTTAGTCTTGTTAACAGAGCTTCATAAATGTCGGTCAGTTGTTTTTGTAATGGATTTTTCACGTTTATGTAAACGGACTTTAAAAATTGAACTTGACATTCTCACATGAGAAATTGCGGCAGCGTAATATAAGAACACTAGGTTATTATTATTAAGAAATAAATATTCCACAATTAGATTTCATTAATTAAATTAATTATTTATTTAATTGAGCTACACGATAACTAACAAATAATGCTTGCACTAACTGGACGTCTCAGCGCATAATGTCCTTATCCTTAAAAAATAAAAATAAAATGAAAATAATAAATGTCCTTTCTCAAAATGACCTTTCGTAGAATGTCCTTTCTCAAAATGACTTTTCGTAGAATGTCCTTTCTCAAAATGTTCTTTCGTAGAATATCCTTTCTCAAAATGTCCCTATCTTAGACAGATCCACTCAAATCTGTATGTGTCTTTCTTCAAAAGACCATCTCAAACACTTATCTACATAGTCTTCATGTGAGTTGACTAGGACTATGTCTGGACCTTAAAAGACTCTTTGACCTCTGAGTTTGTTTCGGTTGTTTCTTCTCAGAGTAGTCAGGTAAGAAACACCGGTCCCATCTAGTTTAAAAAAAATTACGTGTAAAAGTGTTTGTAATAACCTATTTGCATATTAAACATCATTTGTCATTTCATTTTGTCATTCATCAACCATTTTATTCAAACAACTTAATGCGGTTTAAAAAGCTTCATAACAAACTAAAATTAAAACCACAGTGAGTTAAGCTTACAATCAAAGCAATAGTTGTGGTCATGAAACTTTACACTGTGTAAACTACAAAGTCAGTTTATTTTAAACACAATTGGAAGTTCCGACTTGTAAATTGTACATGAATTGCAGATTAAACATTTTGAAGAGGCGAGCAAAAGTTGCTGGCCGGTTCTATTTTGACAAGGTCTTAGGTTAAATGTTTAGTGTTGGTTCTGAAAAGGGAACCCTTTGCTTTCCAATCTTATAATACGTTTCAAAATGACTGCTTATCTCGTTTTTTGTGAAGATGTTCTAAGCAGGTTGGCATTCAAATGACAAAAGAATCATGCGTCTTCCGGCTTGACATGAATGGTTTGCCGTGGTTGTGGCCAAAACGTAAGCTTATTTCATTTAAAATATAAGCTCAATTCCATTTACTAGTAAATACTACGAGATTACGTGCCTCGAAAAGCACGTTAAGTCGTTGGTCCCTGCTGTCATAATATTATGTTGATCTGTCAAAGAAAGTCGTTACAAGTAGTCAGTGGCTCGAACGTATGACAACCAGTCTTACCAAGGGGATTCGTATTACCCAGTACTAACTGGGGTGTGGAGGTCAAATAGGCAGCTAGTCGCTCTATGTAGAATGTATACAGGGTGTAAACAACCTCATTACAAAGCCGTCAACCAAGCATTCTGTATATCAAACTAAGTAACTTTACGAAAAAACATATGGCTGGTAAACGACTTTTCTTTTTCAGGGTAAAAATCATGTTTTGTGGTAGAACTCAATGTAACGCACTCAATACATTGTGCTGATGTATTGATTGATAGTACGGGGGGTGAGGAGGTGTGAGGTCAAAAAATTACCCTGACCCCCAATATCTCCGTAACTAGAAGGTTCCCAGGTATGGTGTAGAACAAAAAAATGATCGCAATTACGCGTGACGGGGAGAACAAGTGCCTTTCGAAGTTAAGAGGTTTTTTACACCCTTTATATTCAGCTGCATCCGGTTTGACTGGAAGCCGACACCAACACAGTTGGGAAAAGGCTATGCAGTTGATGAATATTTAAATATGTCGTTGATTGTTTGACAAACTCCACGAGTAGTCTTTGCACTCATCAGGAACGCGCTGGCTATTGCAGTCGGAGTTGCGCGAATTTATGAGTGTTCCCTTGGCCCCTGACTCAATATAACCTACCCTCCCTTGCTGCAAGACTTAGAGTGTATCTATGAGTACCTAATACCTACATCCTGAGAGTAAAAGAATTGAATACGGATCATAACACAACAGCTTTAGGAACATCACAGTTATCAAAATACACCACCGAACAATTAATTTCACCCACATCACATGAAAGCGTTGAAAACGATTATATTATCAGTCTCCCTCGGTGACATCTACCGGTATTGTATGTCAGCAAAATGGGTCTGCCGTGAATTGAAATATGAGTAGATAGTTTTGGTCGATACGGTAACCACCAGGCAGTTACCGTGTTAACATTTCCATTGGGGCCGATTTCGTACACCAATAAATTGCGTTTAACCTGCTGCAATAATTAATAATGTAACAGCGTTAGTACCATGTAGCTTTTACTCTAAAAGATCAACGACATTGGGCCCGCGTGATGGATTATGGCTCACTCGCTTTCTGAGGGAAGAGGTCTGTGTAGCAGCAGTTTGGGAACATAGCTTTTTATAATATTGATATTTTTTTGTTTACTATTACGGTCTTATCGTTACAGCACTCCTACTGTTTATTTGGGTTCTAATAATAATTCCATATTGTTCAAATGTGCATTTGGTCGATGGGAACGAACTCGTTTGTTTCCATAAAACGCCACGGAAGTAACAAACATCGAAGGAGTCGAGTAAGCATCTTCATATTCATGGGACTTGAACATAACTGGCGAAATATGGGTGCTGCCTATTCAATGGGGGAACAGGTGTGATGTTATGTGATAAGAAACATAGTCATATTTAGAAATATTCTCAAGTATCTTACTTGATTTTTGTGACTCTTGCTGAAAAACAGTAATCCTTCTGATGAATATTTTAAACGTAAGCTTCACTGAAGCAAATTCTCATTTTACCTTCTTATTCAGATTACGGTTTCGAAAATCGGGGCTCACTTACATATGTATTAAGTTCAAGCTTGAGTCGTAAACGATCACGTAATGCTGCTAAGCAAACTCTTTAAGATATTTTGAGAAAGCCTTTGCCAAAAGGCTCATTTGCAATAAGAATACGAGACTTTTTGGTTCTTTATTCCAATGTGGTCTTTGGAAACACAAAGAAGCTATTTTAAGTCAAGTGCATGATCTTTATCAATAAGTAAATGAGGTTTTGCTTTACTTTTACTCTTTGCTTTTAGTAGAAATCCTTTGAAAAATCTCCTACTCCGACATCTAATTCAAAGCTGTACGTTTTAGTTCTCCTTGTACAAAGCCGTAAGCGAGAAGGTCATGGGTCCTGGGGCCTATGTGTGTCTATAGACACGACCTTTACACTTTATAGTGTAGTTGTTTGGTTGCATATCCAAATTTCCCTGTGGTTTTGTTAAATCTGTGCTGAGTGGTATGGTTACATTTTGGTTGGCATTCGACTTTCAGTTTGAAGTATAGTGTATTGTTTGTGTTAATGGTCGAAATGATCGGTATTGTTCACATTCTTTCCACACTGTTTGGATTTCTATTTATGTTTTTCTTCTACACTAATATTATAAAGAGGAAAGATTTGTATTTTTGTGTGTGTGTATGTTTGTAATGAATAAACTCAAAAACTACTGCGCCGATTTCAAAAATTCTTTCACCATTTGAAGTCCACGTCTTTACTGAGTAATATAGGCTATATTTTATCCCCGTACTCCCACGGGAACGGGAACTACGCGGGTGAAACCGCGTGACGTCCGCTAGTTTATGATAAAACTTCGCCCCACACTAGGAATTTATCGTGGGTACGTTTACAAACATTTAAACTTACATACATAAACAGCCAGACCCGGAAAAACTACCTGTAGGTAATAGAAATATATGTTTCGTGCGGGGATCAAACCCGTGACCCACAGCGTATCAGCAAATCGCTCAGCCACTACGCTAACCGTGCCGTCATGTTGTTCACTATAATATTAAGATTTTAAATCTTAATATTATAGTGAACAGTCGTTTCTATTTTATGTCGCTACTGCGTCTAAGATTTATGAGTTTAGGTCGTAAGCTTTTGTGTAGTCAGATTTTATCATTTTCACCTTATTTTTTTCTTTTTGATAAATCCATAGATGACTAAAGAGTCAGGTCAGACTACTACAGATAAACCCGAGGAATTTCTTCTGCATCCATGACTCCTCAATGCGGGATGTACTCACACACTCTTTCATTACCCTCCCTTACCTTGCAAGACATAACTAACTAAGAAGATGTTGCTATATACTTTAAATGATAACAAAGTAAGTTTTTAAGTTTTATCTGCTCGTAAGGATTGAAGTTTATGTCAAGCTCTTACAGCTGCGGAGTTGTCTCTACAATGTTTCCATCAAACTTAACTGTATTAAACACAGGCTTACACGTGAAACTCGTTAACGTTTTTAATGGATGCTAAATGAGATTTTAAAGAGATAGGTCAACTCGTTTTCTTGGCGTGGACTGTGTTGTAAATACAAGTTACTAAACTTATGGTCGTAAACCTACACGTTTCCAGTTTACTAATAACTTAGTGTCTCGCAGGCTGTTTCTAAGTTACTTAGCATAATTCATGTTTTGTTAACCATACATGCACTTTAAATAAAATAAAATGAGTAAAGGAATTGGTCTTATTTCACACGTGTTTGCAACAAGCACAATTAGTATCAACCATCGATATGAATAAATTCGTAAAATCATGAAAATATCATAATACTGGCTTAAGCCCGCGGCATCGTCCGCGTGGAGTTCGATAATTGTCCCACTGGATCAAACTACCGGGGAAAAAGTATCCTATGTGTTAATCCAGGTTATAAACTATCTGTGTGCAAATCCGTTAAGCCGTTTGAGCGTGAAGGAGTAACAAACAAATTTGTATCAAACTTTCATAATATAGTGTGATGTGAAACGAGTATTTTTACACGACCGCCAAAAAAAAGGAACGTTATGTTTTCAGGGTTTATGTATATAAGTATGTAAGTAAGTTTGTATGTTTGTGCGTTTCTTTATTCCACCCTAATTTCTAAACGCCTAAACCGATTTCGATAGTGAAAAAAAAGGCTAATCATGAGAATTTTTAAACCATGGCAATATTTTAATTAAAAAAAAAAAGTGATATTTATTTATCTAAACAAGATACGTGAGGATGACTAGGTAGGTTTGTGAACTTACAAGTGATAAATGTACACCAAAATAAATAAAATGCGAAATTCTGACTGCAACAGTCGGGACCCATTAAATAATCTAGACTAAAATCATTACATCCAATATGGGTCCCGACTGTTGCAGTCAATATGTTCCGTATTAGAATTTATTATTTGTTCTTGTTTTTCTCTTTTCAGTTTTTATTTAAAGTGATTTTTAAATTTTAAAATTGACGTGTTTACGTAACTAGTGCCTCTGCTCAGGTGTTTGTACTATTGTGAATTAAAGTTTATTTTATTCCATTAAAGACACTTCCAGAATGGCTGTTGAAAGAGTAAACGATTTGTTCCGATCACGGCTACCATTCAAGGGTAATCAAGTGTATTACAATGGAAATGCGGGTATTCATTGTTTCAACACTGGCTTTTGTTTTTACCCGACTAAGCTAAAAGGAAGGGTTGTGATTTTAGCAGTAACGTATGTATGTTTGTATTTACGTATGTTCCTGTAGCGCCTTAACTTTTCATCCGATTTTGATGAATAAGGTTCAGTCGATTCGTTATCATAGCCCGGCTAACATTGGCATACATTTTAACCGACTTCAACAATAAGAGGAGTCGATTTTACCTTGTAAACCCCGAATTAGAGCGTGATTTTTCAGTAGTCTGGGTTTTTTAGTGCTTGTAAACCACACAAATTCTTGTTATCTTTCCGGCAATGTTGAAAATTAACCGTTAGTAGAAAATAATATTTTAACGATGTTGAGAACTTACTCTTTTTTAATTAACTCTTCGAGATTATGGCTATGAAGTTTTTGTAAGAAAGTCTGTAAAAATCGGTGAAGGAATCTTCTCTTATATTTTGTTGAAGACTTTGAGACTGTCTAACTCGGTTGTCTAGCTAAGTAAATGTTATCTTTAGGCACTAAACAGTGTATTTTAATTTTAACAGAAAACAAATTGTAAAATAATTTAACATCGCAGTTGTAATCTAATTTTCGATTTCAGTTTTAAATAAATTAGATACACACACCTCATAAAAAATCGAGTCGTAGATTTTATCAATTCTATTTACATAATATTGCCTTACCTGTTAATGCCTTTGAACCTTCTACTTGTAACCTACATTCCGAATAATTATGACATCTGAGCTACATAAATGTTTAGACTACATTATTCAATTTGATTTATCGATAATGTTGGGCTCATATTTAAATTAGCTATTGCCCGCGGCTTTACCCACGTGCAGTTTGGATGTTATCCCACGGGATAGTTCTATCGAGATACACATAACATAACATCACGCCTGTAATTCTCGAAGGGTTAAACAGAGGTGTACCTAATAGTACTGCCACACTTCGCCAGTTATGTTTGAAGTCCCATGTAAAGGGGGAGAGCTTATTTACCATCAACTGGGCACAATTCCAGACTCCGTGACTGCTACTAAAAAATTTCCGATGGAAAAACCCAATAACACTTTGCCCGACCCGGGAATCGAACCCAGGACCTCGTGCTCAGCAGTGGCGCTTGTGACTACTAGACCAATGAGGCAGGTTCTTTCGTGATAAACTATTTAATATTTCCTATGTACTAACCTAGGAACCTCTCACTAGCCGCGAGCGCGACTTTTCCGCACCAAAGCGCTGCAAACGCGCGAATGATGACAGTTATTTGAACGTTTCTGACCTTTGCGATAAAAACACCTTTAGATCGCAAACTACAAGTGCTAGAGCAATTTAAAATATACTTTTGTAAAGCTGAATAGTTAAGGAATCTACTTATATAAAAAGCAAGATGTATAACTTTAATTTTATACTCATAAACTAAATGTATAGTGAAAAACAGTTTCGAAAACTGATATTTCGTTAGACTTTTTCATAGGTAAAATATTGCAACTTCGAGATTCTAAAACGTATTTACGTTTACAAAATATTATAGCACAGTTCCTAAGGATCACTTTGATATATAATAGCATCAGCTAGCATTAATAATATCAGAGTAATCACGACATTATCTGCATAAATAATTCCTTGTGGTACTCGTGCAACGTCCGCCGCCGTCAAGTAAAAATTTCGTTTTTTTTTTTGTTTAACTTCTCTATGAAATAGTGTTGCGGCAGTCGGCAAGAATATAGTATAGAGTTGCTACAGGAGGAATAAGCTCTAGAAATGGCAGTTTAGTAGACTTTTTATTGCATTTTGTGGACGAAGGTGGTCGCGGCGCTAGTGGCTACCATGGTAGCCAAGCACATACGGCTCTAAAGCTTGTGGCTACCATGGTAGCCAAGCTCATATGAGAGGTGGTTGACTCATGTGCAACATCTAAATCTGTTCAGCTAAATAACAGACATGGGGACGAATAGATTCAGTTTCATTTTATAATACTAGTAGAACTTCGCCCGCGACTTCACCTGCAAAAATTGTGATAGTTTGGCTAATATGTATAGTAGAAATACAATTTATATTCTATAGCACCCACGGATAATGTACCTTTCTGCCAGTGAAAGAATTTTTAATTAATTCCGGAGTTTACCCCTTATATACAAACTTACAAACAAATACGTCTTTATAATATTAGTATAGATGTATGGATTTTGGGCCCTATATTTAAACATAGATATCGACCCTTATAGGCCTGAATGCTTTGAACTGTGATCAAATCAATTTATCTTAACAAGGGATTCAGGTTGATTGATAAAGTCCCCTTTTGTTTATCGTTGAGCTTAAGCCCTTGTTATCGCATCGACCTACCTATTAAGGTACCCTGTTATTACATGACGTGTCAAATTAATTATCATCTTGCCATTTGGATTAAGTAAAGGTAGATATTGTTTTTACCTGAGGACTTGCTATTTGCCATTGTTATTATTCATTATGACAACTTTGCTAAGACAACGTAATTACTATAGTGCCAAATAGGCATGACGACAGTATAAAAAAAAATGCAAATCTATTAAATCCGTTAGTTAGAGTATTGGAAATTAATGGACACGTATTTTTTGTTTTTGTAAATCAATGAATATTGACAAGAGATAAAACGCATCAAAACTCGGGAGTGACGTCAGAACTAGCTAAAAAATATACCTAGGCGTGACGTATTGAGAATTTTAAACGCGTCATATTTTCGTAAATTTTGGTTTACGTAACAAAAGAAAAAACATGGTTCAAATATTTTTTGATAATCTAACTGACGGACTTATTAGTTTTTTTTTGTCGTCTCGCCTATTCGTAATCTCTTAATAAATTAATAGTCACTTGTAATCTCATAACATTACGCTAAGTCTACATTTCAGGAAAACTTACAGACTAATGACCTAATAATAACAAAATATATACTAAAATTGCTAATAACAAGTCTCCACAGATAAATACGAAAATTATTAGTTCCTTATGGCACAGATAATAAAATACTTCGTCTTAGCAAAAGTTACTTCCTAAATTATATAAATTACCGAAATTGACTAAAGGAACAACCACAGAGGAAGCGGTTGCCAGTAGCAGACTTGGCAGGCCCTATACGTAAAATTTTAATCTTGTAAAAAATAAACACAAAAGTTAAGGCTCTCCTAAGACCAATGTCTTTCTGCCTATAAGACGAATAGCAACATAAATCGTGACCTCACACACTTATCTCACAATTTTCAGACGCTTGCCCTACATAGGGGTCCATTTGCAGTGAAAAATTACTAAACCCGCAAGTCCCCTTCTGAAAAAAAAACAACCCATGTGAAAAAATAACTTCGGCACAAAATATTCGTAAGCATCAATTAGGTAACTTTACCAGTAAACACTATGACCGTTAATTCTATGAAATCGCATGTTTTCGTACTACTAAAGCCTTTGGGAGTCTGTAGCGATATGTCACGCATAATTTATTACACTTTTCCTACATAAAAAACGTGGTAAAACTACCCATTTCTACGAATATCATTAATGTAGTAATTAATTTAAACGGCTGAATGTTTTACGCACGATTCTTGTGTACATAATTGCAGCATAATAAAATATTAAAATGTATCTTATACTGCGGTTTTTACGCTCTACTAGTTTTATGTCAGAAATCGTTATACAAAGTGATCTACTGTCTTTGTTGTTACAAAAGACATAAATAACGTTGATGCCTCGTTGAGCTTGAAATATTCTTCAATTTATGGCGGGAAAAATCGGGTCGGAAAATTGATATGTATTTTTTGAGTGGAAGGAATGAAACTACAAAAGCGCCTAAGGATCTCTGAAAAAATTAAAACTAGACGGAAATAAATTCTAGCAAACTCGTAATTTTTTTCTTCAATGCTTATCTAAAATATTACTTTCGCAACTTTGCGTTGTTTCTAAATGTTTTTAGAGTAGGGGAGACCGGGTACAAAAGTAACACTTTGTACTTTTACCTTGATTTGTGGATGGATGTTACTGTTGCCATTAAAATAATATAAGTATATAAAAATTCAGTTTACGTTCTTTACTCTAGTAACTCGATTTATTACATTTTTGTATGTTTTATATGAATTACAGAAATTTAAAAAAAAATCGTTACTTGTTACTTTCGACCACGTAGGCAGGTCGAAAGTAACACGTTGTGGGTCGAAAGTAACAAGACAAAGGGGTTGGTAATTAATACAATGTTATACATGATAAATAAACAAATTATTTATATAAAAAAAATATACTAATAACACAAATTAACTTCTGTATTTTACTATAAATGTTAAGATAATAACAATTCAATAAAATTCTTAGTTTAAGTAATGAGATCAATTTAGTTTTATAATCAGACTTTTATAATTCAGTCATTAATCTAAATCAGAATCGCAATGATAGCACACATAACCCTTGTCATCATCCACACATTCCAAATGGGACCACATTTTGCATTCGGTACATTGTTTCCATTTTTAATGTTACATGGCAAACATTATATTTTATTTGCCAGGCCTCTAATTGTTGCAGCATCTTTAAAATGCTCCTCAGCTGCTTTTTGATACACTTCCGTGGCGGTAGTTCCTCGTTCAGTTGTTCTAATGCGTTGTCGCGCCATTCTGTTAAAAAAAAATACATATAAAAATATTGTAAATAATTAAATCACCACGAGGACAAAAGTAACACGTTACTTTTGTACCCATAGGGCTATGTTACTTTTGTACCCGTCCACATTTTTGTCAAAACTTGCAATATAACCTTAAATCGGAACGCGCTACACAAAAATGAATTTACGCAATGTACAATCACTTTAATACAGAATAGATATGCAAATATTTATATTACTATCATGCTTTTAAGACTATCAAAACATTGAATAAGAAAACGTCAAAAAACTTACTTTTGGTTTGTAAATTCACGTAGCGTCCTGTCACACAGCCTAACAGCGCGTGGCGTACGCGGCGACTAAATGCGATTGAGGGGGGCGCTCCCGGCTATCGCCTGACAGCGGCAAAGCGGTGTTCGCCCATTGGTTAAATCTAGAAAGCATTTGTTACTTTCGACCCGCCGTTACTTTTGTACCCGGTCTCCCCTACATTTTTTATGACACGATTTGGTTTGGTACAAACCAGTTTAAAATGGATTTTTTGATGACGCAGTCTTTTTATTTCAACAAGTAAATGTTAATACTACAATCAAAACAGTAAATGTTTTATTCTAATACACGGAGCCTAAGGGTCTTGATAAGTGGAATATCGTTTCGTCACTTTCCAAGTCTTTCGTATTTTAACAGCAAATAATAAGGTTTTCGACAGCTTATGTTAATCTACTACAATATTTTTCTTTATTAACGCTGTTACTTTGTCGCCCTCTAGTTATTATTGCAGGGAATGAGTGCTGAAAGCATCCCTAGAAATGTTTTCTTTATAGCATCACACCTGACGTAGGTTGCTGTGTGATGCTATAAAGAAAACATTTGAGTAGAGTAGGTATTACTTTCCTACTTTATGTTAAGTGTTGCAAAAATGTCACGAGTGGTAAGAATGTTGGTGGACTTAAATTGTTTCAGTACATTTGTTAGATACACGGATAGTCCGGAACCTCATTATACTAAACATAGTGCTAAAATCTTTTCGTTTTTTAGTACGACTGTGGCAAATAAAGTCTACTGCCTATGTTTGTAGATTTAGGAACTTTGAACATAAATGAGCCAAGAGTCTAAAGGGCACTTGTGTTGTCAAAGTTTTGATTGGTTTTCTAATTTTACTAAATATAAGGAATTCTTACATTGGCTTATTGTATTTTGTGAAATAATTTCCATCTATTTTCTCATATTATCCGACAAGTTTTGTTTATGAGTATTAGTGACTAAGTCCACCATCAGCTTTATAATATTGCTTTGTATATTGTTTTTTTTTTTTGCTTTTTTTTTCATTTTTTTTAACTAAGTCTATAAATACCATATTGCAATAAACTAAAAACCTTCATAATTTGATCACCCTAACGATCGTGCTTCTCACTTTATTTTAAAATAGATAAAATGTGTTAATAGGTAAAAATCACCGTTAAACCCACGCTTTTCAGATCACCGCCGCTCAAAATCTTGATACATAACTATCGGACAATTATGTATGGAGCGTCGCTCTCTTAAGGGCGCAACTTTTTGAAACGCGCTGCATTAAAACGTTTTGAAATGCATTCGGAATTCTTAAAATGCAATCGCATTTCGGACCGATGTGAATTTAAAATACAGCGTTTATCTTTACGTATTTAGTGTTTAAAATTGAATAAACCCAAAATAAGGTACATTTTATGAATCGAACATCAACCGACCTTCTTTTGTCTGGATGGCATTAATGTGCTATTTTCGAATGACCAGAATGAACTGCTCCAATTCTCAGGCTTTCAGGCTACTGGTGAAGTCTATTCTATTTTAATAGGATTTATTTTCGTTCCGTCTGGACAAATTTGTGGTGCATGAATGTGTTCGTGCCATGCAGATAATGGTCTAAAAATATTAGTTTCGACTACACAGTGTATTGATGCGGTTGATCGCATGCTAAAGAGCTCTTTGTTAAATTTAACATTGTACGAAAATTAGTGAGCTTACCGGCTAGATTTACGATGGAAAGCTAGATTAGTTTTGGAGTTTAATGCAACATTATTCTTAGTGCCCGAAAGTGGCAAGCGAATTTTCGAAAATCTGTGAATGCAGATGTGTTTCTTTTTAAAAATAAAGAAATGTTTCCTTTGAGTCAAATTTGCTATCTCCAGTATTTAGAGTACTTTCCCTCAAGATGGCATTGAACAATTCCATCCGGTATATATCTCAAAATTTTAATTCTTATTTGTGCTAGTATTAAAAAATTGAGATATATGTTTGTCAAGCAATATATGTGTATGTGTATATGTAAGTCATCATTATCTCGTTTTAAATTTCTGTTAAAAAAAATTAAATCTTCACAACTCCATTTTCATTTGAATTGAATAGTTAAGCTGTCAGCGCCTCTAGTTTAGGGTTCTGTACCCGAAGGGTAACCAACGGGACCCTATTACTAAGCCTCCGCTGTCCGTCCGTCCGTCCGACCGGCCGGCCGTCTGTCTGTCTGTCAGCAGACTGTATCTCATGAATTCATGATCCGTAATAGGTAGACAGTTGAAATTTTAACAGAATGTGTATTTCTGTGGCCGCTTTATCAACAAATAACAAGAATAAATTCGAAAAAATAAAAGGGCTCTTTTACTACGATGGTACGAAACCCTTCATGCGCGAGTCCGACTCGAAATGTATACCAAGGCAGCAGCACCACTGCAGCTGTGTCGTGAGAAAATATAATATGAAATTACGCTTCGCTCCATGGTGATCCTCATACTCCTATTATAATTCCCGTGCACTGCAAGCGTTTTCCTGCTATATTACGCCTGCATATTTATGTTCTCCTGGTACCGTATTGCCGTGACCACTAAGTCATAGTTAATTAGTCTTTACTCAGGTTATAACGTGCAGTTAGTTTAAATGTATGGGGCGTAATGAACTAGAATTTCTACTATGCGGGTTGAGTTACAATTTAAAAAGTTGGCGCTAGTCTTTTAACAACCCAGTTAATAAAAGATTCAAAATTATGAGACTAACAGAAGCCATTACAGTGGACATTTTATCAGAGCCTTGTTTTTTAAGGATTTAGTTTTATTAAAGGATTTTTGATACAGGTTGAATTAATAAAAAACAGGTAGTTTTTTTTTAATTACCGATTGAAAATTTATATGTGGAGGGGGGTAGGGTACGGAATGACATACTTAATACGTGGTAAGCATTTGTGCGTGGGTGTCCCATTCACCCTGTATATTATTAATGAAAAAAAATATCCGACGTAAATCTAGTTTAAAGTACAGTTCTAAAATTCACTAAAGTACTTTTGATGCTTACATTACAATCTTCTAAGGCGGTTCGAAATCGTTTTATTGAAATCAAATCGGTAATAAGAGAGTTTTAATCGTCAGATGCTAGCCACTGATTCGGAAATTGGATTTTACTGAGCCAATGGAGGGAACTCCAATATTTTCTTTATGTAAAGACTTTATTTGCCGAAGTTGGGTACTAGCCCGTGGGTTTGACGATAACTTTCCGTTGCTTCTTTTAAAGCTGAAAGATTTTCACGCCTTAGTCCGCAGTCGCCTACTACGGGTGGGTGGTGTGTACTGTGGACTCTGCCAAACCCTTTTTTTTTCGGATAGCAAATCATCAAATGACTCCACCCGTTCTGGGCGGAGCAGGAGGGAGTGTCAGACTTTTACTGACTAAAACCCATCCATGTTCCTTCATCGCCTTTTGTGATCCGGGGCCACGTTATCTCTTTCGAATAGTCCCGCAGCCCCGGCAGGCTTCGGCCCTTGCGGACCCCTTCCCTATTGCTGACTCTCTTTGAGGCGCGCGTGGAACACGAACGCGCCGTCGACACGGCCTGTCGTCATGAGACGGACGGACGGCGAGCTAGCCCATAGCTCCCCGTCCACAGGCCCGCGACTCTGCCAAACCCTGTGGGGAAGTACAACCGTGCTCACACCTGGAGGTGTGTAGCAGGTGTGTACATACCCGGAGGTGTGTAGCACAGTATAGCAGAGACGACAAAAAAAATCAAATTAGTCCGTCAGTTAGATTATCAAAAAATATTTGACCCGTGTTTTTTATTTTGTTACGTAAACTAAAATTATGTGACATACGACGCTTTTAAAATTCTCAATACGTCACGCCTAGGTATAATTTTTAGCTAGTTCTGACGTCACGAGCTCCCACTCCCGAGTTTTGATGCGTTTTATCTTTTGTCAATATTCATTGATTTACAAAAACAAAAAATACGTGTCCATTAATTTCTAATACTCTAACTGACGGACTTAATAGATTTGCAAGTTTTTGATACTTTCGTCATGCCTATTGTCGGCACCAACTATTGTTCCAAACCCGAACACTTCAACTATAAACAAAAAAAAAGTATTTACACTCACCTTTCACCAGTTATTTTTAAGTCTCATTGCATCTGGCTCGTGGCACAGTGCGGTCCGATACAATTTAGATTGCTATCGACACGCTTTGATAAAGATGCAATAGGAGGCGACCCAATTGCCATCAACCAGGCACAAACCATCCGTGGTTGCTACCGAGAAATTCCTGACGGAAAAGCCCAATAACACATGGCTCAGCAGTCGCACTTGCTACCACTAGCCGTGCAGTTATTATATAAATATCTACCAAATATAGTCGTTAGTGTACAAATACAGTAGTACCGTTCAGTGGCCTTCCCATCTCATCGAAAAGCAATCGTAGTGAACGCCCAGTAATGAAAGCAACCTATAATAGGGATGATGACTGACTAAAAAAATATGATTCTGTTTAGTCCATCAGTTAGATTATCGAAAAATATTGGATACGAGTGTTTTGTTTTATCAAATTAATGAAAATTGACGAAGATCAATTGATCGAATTGACGTGTCGAAGATCATGACGTGTGGGTTGAGAGGTCACATTTGAGTAAAAAATGTACTCAAATGTGACGTCACACGAGTTCTTGACGCACTGTATCGTATTCATTTTATGTTTACGTGAAAAATGAAAAAATATGTGTCCAATATTTTTTTGAAATCTATCTGACGGACTAATTCGTTTTTTTTTTGTCATCTACCTTTTTTTTTAGGATTGGCATCTCGCAGTTCAGTCTAAAAGAGACTGGCTACTGCTTAATCGGGCTAGACCTGTGGATGCCTTGAAGCTAAGGCCTCCAGCCAGGGGCATGTTAACTAAAAACTAAGCGACCACGTCTAAGGGCACCCCCTGTGGGGTACGAACCTCGGCTTAGGGCGTCGCTGGGGGCAGCAAAGGGACAGGCTGGATCTGAGTGTCATTAATTAGGGGCTCGTTTGACATTACTGTCTCAGAATCGCGGGCTGGCTCTAGCAAGGGTCGGGGGAGGATTGAACGGGGATTACGCGCTGGACCTCGGCGGCGAGATCGGTATGTTGTCGGTTTGTATCTGTATTTTCTACGTACGGTGCTGGTGTCTTTGCTACTCTCCTGTAAGAGGGTGGTAGCGTCGTCGAGGGTGACTAGAGTGTGCCGAGGACGGCGGACTGAGCTGATACGCGATGGGTCGTATCGGGCGGCCGATGCGATCAGGGGGTTCCTATGCTTGATAGAGGAGTCGAAAAAACGCTTTGCAAGACGTTTCATGAATTGCTGAATCGTGGGGATTCTGAGATCTAAGTGAAGACTATCATTACGGACGTACGGGGGGGCTCCGATGATCTTACGGAGAAAGCGGTTCTGCAAGGTCTGCATCCTGTGGATGTGGCGGGGATGGGCATGAGCGAATACGACACAAGCGTATGTCATGATGGGTCGGATAACTGCTGTGTAAAGACGCAACTTGCACTTGAGTGACAACTTGCTCTTTTTGACAAGCATGAAGTTTAGTCTGCTCATGGTAAAAGCTGCTCGGTTACGAGCTGCTTTGATATGAGCCGCGAAGGACAGGTGTTCGTCGAGGATGACACCTAAGTACTTGGCTTGCTTCTCCCAAGGGATAGGCTTGCCGAACATAGTGATGGGGGCAGGAGACGGTCGCTGATGGCGTAACTTCTGGTAGAGTACAGTCTGGCTCTTCTCAGGGTTTACTTCGATCCTCCACTTACGAAACCAAGCGCCGAGGGAATCGGCTGCTTGTTGAAGTGCACGATGGATGTAAACCTGAGAGCGGCTGGTGTAATAAATAGCCGTGTCGTCGGCAAATAGGGCTACCTGAACTTTCTTGTTCGTTGGGATGTCGCTGGTGAACAGCGTGAAAACGAGAGGAGAGAGGACGGAGCCCTGAGGGACTCCGGCTCGGATGGGGTGGGGAGAAGATAGAGTCTTTCCTTCGCGGTAGCGGAAGGTGCGATCCGACAGAAAGTCTCGTAAGATGAGAACGAGACGGTCCGGCACGCCAAGTTTGTACAGCTTGTATAATAAGCCGTTGTGCCAGACCTTGTCGAAAGCTTTCGCTATACCAAAATACAACACCCCCGTCATCGCTCCACGCTGGAAACCAGCGCTCAAGTGTTCGACGATGCGGTGGACTTGATGTATACAAGAATGTTCGATTCTGAATCCGAACTGTTGATCGGGAATGAGGCCTTTTGTCTCGGCATAATCTCTGAGTCGCTTATAAATAAGTCTCTCATAGATTTTGCCGAGCGCGCTCAGGAGACTGATCGGCCTGTAGCTCGAAGGCTGAGCTTTCTCTTTCCCAGGTTTGGGAATACTGATAATGGTGGCCACTTTCCACACTTGGGGAAACAAGTTGTTGCTCAAGGCGCCATTGAAGATGGCTGCCAAAAGGACTATGAGCTGAGCGGGGAGGGTTTTAAAAATCCTATTGGTGAAGCCGTCGGCGCCAGGGGCTTTCCGAGGCTTGAGCTTGTCAATGATATCCTTGACCTCGTCTGGAGTGACTGGAGGGAGGGGATCGTCGGGGTCTTCTACAGGAGGGAGTGCAGCTCTTCGTTCGACTTCTGCATCCACCTCATCGAGGTGCTGCTTGTCTACTGGAAGGGTGCTAGGGGAGCACTGTGATTCCAAACTGTCGGCCAGGCATTCTGCCTTTTCAGAGTCGTCAAAAGCGACGCTCTTGTCAGGACGGATGAGAGGTGGAGAAGAGGCCTCCTCGGAGGACCTCAGCTTCCTCTGAAGTTGCCAGAAGGCTTGGTGGGTTGGCTCCAGTTCGCTGAGCATCTTGTCCCATTGATTCGAACGAAGTTCTCATCGCAGGGCCGAACGCTAAAGGCTCGTATGGCCGTGTTCTTCTCGTTTATCAGTTCACGGATGTCGTCGGGTAGTTTCCAGCGATGATCACTCATCACTGGGACTTCCCGAGAGCAATCCTTTTTGTCATCTACCCTATATTGCCCTACTTCTATACAAAAGACCTCTTCCCTTACAAATAATCAACGAGCATTGATCACCGCTTTTGGCTATTGCGTGTTAAAGAGCTCAACGATCAGTCATTTGTTTCTTAGATTTTCTTGGAAGGAGGTGCGTGATTAATTATTTTCCTGCTCTTAATAATCAATCATACTTCCTGTAACTCCAAAGTCTTCAATGAATGAGTCCAATTTAATCGGGATCGGCGAAGCATTTCTTTTGTTTTCATTCATCCAGCTGTTCTCGTTATTCGATCGCTTCTTTTTCACATCAAGGTACTGAAACTGTAAATTTTTCCCAACGTACCTTATACCTAATGCTTTTGCGATAAAGTTGAAAATCTATTAAATAAATTCGACAGATTGTAGTAGCTTGATCTGCTGCCGCCTGTACTCTCCGTATTTTTTTATCTACATGAATCTACATCTACACTAATATTATAAAGAGGAAAGATTTGTATTTTTGTGTGTATGTTTGTAATGAATAAACTCAAAAATAATTGCGCAGATTTCAAAAGCTCTTTCACCATTAAAAAGCCACGTCTTTACTGAGTAACACAGGCTATATTTTATCCCCGTACTCTCACGGGATCGGGAAATACGTGGGTGAAACCACGTGACGTCCGCTAGTTAAAAAAAAACATATTAAAAACCCTGTTTCTTCCTTGTAGATAAGTGGATTCGTAAATCTACACTTCCTGGGCTATAAAACCGGTATTCTTGCAAAAATAACAAAAAAAGGATGAAAGTGAAAAGTTCCGCTAACCATTTGGGCTGCTCATTCTGGTTTCAATAACATTCAATGCCATTGTTTTAATCTGTTTATTGCTAAATAATATATCGGTTTAAGCGCGAACATAAATTATTTTATCCAATGTCAAGGTATCGTCATGTGTGAAACCGCAATGTTGAATTTTCGTCTTAGTTCGCATCAACAGTTTACATTTTCAGCGCTTTATTTTTTTACCCTACTGCCAAGGAAGGGTGATGTTTTTACAATTATTACTACTGTATCAGGCTTCTAGAAATTGTTTTGCTGTACATTAAAATTGTAACGCAGCAGTCGTATGTTGTGTTGTGTTCAATATCGCGGTATCTTAACCGACTTCCAAAAGGAAGGAGGTTATTTATATTAATTTGATTTTTTTTTGTGTGTATGTTAAGCGATATTTTCGTCAATCGTGAACCGATTTTGATGATTCTTTTTTGTTTGGAAGAATATTATTTCGTGGTGGTCCCGTTTAAGTTTGGTGAAGATCTAATGCTGATCTTCGGAGATATACAAGGGTCGGTGGCAAAAGTCACCGACTTCTGAAGATAAAGTTATTTTTCACTTTTTTTGTCTTGTTGAAGTCGGTTTTATTTTTTGCATTTTTTTTTTTTTAATATTTAATACCTTAGTTTTAATTGAAATGTGTCGCATATTCATGGTTACGAATAGATGCAATAAACATAATTACAAATAATGCACAAAGAATATTATAATAGTAAAGAGACAAAAAACAATTTAGTTTAAACAATTTGATTGTCTGTTCCTTGAATAAAAATGAAATGAGGGTTCCGGTCAAATTAAATTAAAACTCTGTCAAGGAAATAAAGTGTTGCGTGTATAATTTAAGTCTACAAGGAATTGTAAATAATATTAGTGAGGACGAATATTTATCAACGCTAAGGTGAATGACCGGCGCACCTAGACAATGTGTTTTGTTTGGATTATAAAAGGGTATTATGTATATGGGCCGACTTTCATATTGTTAGACGGAAGAAAACCGAAAACCTACTCAGTCGATACAGCACAGCACTACGTGAGGACGCTATGTGGGACATCACTAATCTTTCGCTCTTGACATCCGACGATTTCGCGGCTATAGTGTCTCGAGTGTATTTTATTGTTTACATGGATTACATGATTAGTTTGTTTATAAAAACTCTTTTAATTACTAATAATATGGAGCATTTACCTGAGTTCCGCGAATACAATAGAAATGGTCATCGAATTTTTGTTAGGGGCACAAATAGTTTGTCCAGTAATTAAGACATTGGGAGGGAATTTTGGTCCTTGAGGCGGTATTTATCGTTAAATATTTGATGGAGCTATTTATACGCACGTCCGCTAGTATTATTTATTCATTGTTGATTGTATTGATAATAGTGGGAGTTTTATCACGTATTCGTGAATCAATATCACTTATTAAACATAATATCACGCCTGTTATTCCAATGGGTTAGACTGTTTACCCAGATTATACAAAAAGAACGTAGTCAGTATGCAAGAAAATAAATATAATACATACCTTGCTGACTTCCATAAACACAAATCCATGGAATAAAATCTACATGATCTTAACCTAAATATTTAATTGATTCCGCTATGATGAATTTTTGTACGTGGAAACCGTATTTCCCGTGAAGAAATAGAAATAAGGAAAACGTTAACAGATATTATCTGTGAGAATAACGATGGGAACGTGCTTGCACGATCCAATGTGTCGTATATTAACGCTTTAGTTGATAAACACGGCGTGATATTAAAGAAGAAAATAAACATTGTCACAATTAACCTAAATATTTCCAGTATTTTTATTTATTTATTTTAGTACATGGAGGACTGCTAACAAAAACAAACAAAAAAGGAAACCGTAGTCACCAGAAAACCAATTACAAATCCTCACACTTACTAATAATAATTTACGTTGTGAACACAAAAACAAAAAACACACCACTTTAATTAAATTAAGAAGCAATATGAAAACTCTGTTTTGAATATTATATTCTATCGTGAAACCAAAAAAAAAAACGATCAAGGTTTGCTCAGTTTGAGTTTGGGGTAAACATACAGACAATAAATGGTCACAATAAAACACAGTTTTACAAGAACCGTTCATAATAAAAACGAAGTGGCGTGCAGATAGGAGTTCAAGTAAAGTATTCAAAAAATAAAAGGCCCGTTCTGACATTTGTTAGCGTAATAGTAATAAAGGTCAATTTCCGATAGCAGTGTCAATTTACTATTTCAAAACATAAGGAGTATCAAGAAAAACCTTAACCTGTTTATATCTACACTTGCACTTACAAACGTCGAATTCGATATCCTCGTACTTACAGAATGCTGGTTAAAGGTCGCTGGTCCGTTACCAAAAATAGATGGATACAATACCTTCTTCACATCAAACCACACATCACAAAATGACGGAGTAGTGATTTACGCCAAAAGTCAATTGAATGTCAAGGTTTCAGAACCACAATTCCTTGATGCCAATTGTTTGGTATGTCATGTTGGCAATGACTTATGTCTTATATCCCTCTACCGCTCCCCATCACATAAAAATATCGACAACTTCCTGGACAGCTTATTTAATTTAGTACATCCTTTACCGCTAAACAGTAACGTGGCTCTAATTGGAGATATGAACATCGATATAAAAGCTAATAGTGTGGACCGACTATCTGATCAATACCTTACTTTCACAGCGTCTCTCGGTTTACTACCGTCGCATAACATTCCTACCAGACAAAATAACTGCCTCGACCATATTCTCCTGAGAACGAAGCAAATGGCTGTAACAATGGTGATCGACTCCCCTGTGACAGACCATCTTCCTGTTATACTGTGCCTTGACATGGGGAAACCCAAACTCGAACCCCCAAGGTCCAGTAACAAAATTGACTATCCATCTATTCTAGACACCTTCCAAAACACGGATTTTACACCAGTACTAGAATGTTCGGATACAAATAGGGCTACAGACATGTTCATATCAACTGTTTCATCAGTAATCGAACAGCACACAAGGCTAATCCATGTCCCTAAAAGACAAAGAACAATTAAGCCCTGGATTACACCGGGCATATTACGATGCATAAGGAACCGGGACAAAATGCACAAAAAGCTAAAAAAATCCCCTGCTAACACAATCCTCAAAATCACGTACCAACGCTACAGAAATTTTTGTAACCGATTGCTGCGTAAATTGAAACGGGAATACGAAAAATACGAACTTAGAAAGGCTAAAGGCAACTCAAAAGCAACATGGAACGTTATTAAAACAATCACGCATACCCGACACGACAAACAACCCGCGCGCCAACTCTTGAAACTCGAAGATGATCCCACTGCATCCGCTAACGAGGTCAATAGCTATTTCGTCAATATAGGTAAAAAACTGGCTTCGCAAATCACACCTAACTCCAACAACCCTTTGTCCGAAAATTTCAACTCGCCACCTAATTCTCTAGTCATCTTAGAAGTCAACCACGAAGAAGTTGAACGTATTATTATGTCTCTCAAAGGGGATTGCGCAGTCGGATGGGACGGCATATCGTCAAAAATCATAAAAATGTGTAAAAACACATTGATACCGTCAATCACACACATATGCAACCTTGCGATAAATACAGGCACCTTCCCTCGTGCATTTAAGAAGGCCCTCGTTCACCCTATCCATAAGGACGGGAATAGGGACGTCGTATCAAATTACAGGCCGATATCCGTACTTACAACGCTTTCAAAAATTTTGGAACGCATCCTAAACAACAATTTAATTACTTTTTTTCGAAAATATAACACAATAGCAACAAATCAATACGGCTTCCGACCGGGCATTTCCACGGAGGATGCCGTAGCAAATTTTACTGACCAAGTCACAAAAAAAATGGACTCCAGGATGAAAAGTTTTGCCATCTTTCTGGACCTATCAAAGGCCTTCGATACCGTCTCTATTCCCATCCTTATCCGCAAAATGGAAGCGGCCGGCATACGGGGAAATGCACTAAACATTTTTCAAGATTTCCTTACAGATCGCAGACAGTGCGTTAAAATTGATTCAGTCATCAGCAACGAGGAAATTATAAGTTATGGCGTCCCGCAGGGTAGCATTATCTCGCCATCACTCTTCCTGCTATATGTAAACGATCTATGCAACCTAAAACTAAAATACTGTGACACGCTTATGTATGCAGACGATACTGTGCTACTCGCCTATGGTACAGACTGGAAAACGGCTAAACTCAACGCTGAAGCCTCACTTAGAACAGTAATGGCATGGCTTTCTGTCAACTTGCTGACCCTCAACATTTCGAAGACAAAAGCAATTGCCTTTAGAATCACCGCTAAATCTGCACCCCGGGCCGCGGAATCTTCTTTAACTGCACACGTATGTCAGGATTCATCCTTCCCTTGTACATGTCTCCCCCTTACGTTGGTATCCAATACCAAATACCTGGGTGTTCACATAGATGAAAGACTGGACTGGCATACGCATTTAGGAATATTAAAAACCCGACTAAGGCGACTCATTTACATTTTCAAAAACCTCCGCGATGTAGCCGATATGGACACGATGAGACTAGTATACCTTGCCCTATGCCAGTCTATTCTCTCCTACTGCATCCCCATTTGGGGTGGCACTGATAAAACCGCGGTGTTGGGACTCGAAAGAGCTCAAAGGGCTTTATTAAAAGTCATGACCCACAAACCTCGTCGATACCCAACACTGACACTATATAAAGACTGCAATTGTCTCTCTGTAAGGAAACTTTTCATCCTACGCATAATACTCAGAAAACATGCCTCTCTTCCACACGCTAAAAACAGAACAGGGCGTAGCGGAAAACCCATTTGTAACTATACCCAAATTAAAACAAGCTTCGCGACACGACAATACTCTTTTTTAGCATCTAAATTATATAACAGTTTAAACAAATCCATAAATATACACACGTTAAACCAATTTAACCTAAAAAGAAAAGTTACTAATTACTTACTAAATTTGACATACGACGAAACTGAAACATTACTCACGCGCATTACATAACACATTACTTTCGATTACCGTTCCCCATAACACCTCCATACACACACAATATATACACCCCCACACAAACACACAAACACGCAAACACACCCATACTTTCACGAACACTCACGCACACTTATGGCAACTCCTTTTCCAAACACTTTACGATACAAATAAGTTTCGATACCTAGTCGACAACCCTTTTACATTTATTATTGTTACATCTTTGCTGCATATTTTTATTTTTGTTTACCCTAATGCCTATCATTGTAACGGCTGACAAGACCCCAAGAAGGAACCACTGGCTCTGAAGATACAGGTTATGCCTAGTTTCGGAGTCAGGGATACTTTTATTATTTAATTGCCTAATATAAGCCCTAGCTACAGTAACGAAATTGTAATCCATCCAATGTCGAATCACCTATTTTAAGCCATTATGTACACCTTAGAATAAGTCTAATTTGTAAGAAGGGTTGCAAATAAAACATTTATTATATATATTATTATTACTATGGATTTGACGACTGTCAAAACGGACTTCTTAGATTTCGTCGACTTTAGTCGGTTGTAAACAGACCCTTGTCGACAGAAAAATAAAATCGTTGTTCTAGAATGCTGGAAGAAAACCTACATAAAGTTTACTAAATGACAATTTAACCTAGGGTGTAACTATATTAAGGTGGTAAATCCTTGGTTGTACTGTGTAGATATAGAGGTTCGCTATTTCACGCACGATCCGCACTACTTCTAAAACAAACCTGACATGAGACGAATGGAGACAGTAATTTAGTGAGATAGAGCACGTGTAAGTTAGATGTAATTTTCAGGGCTTATGTGGTGTATCTTATTCCACTTTACACTTAAAAATAGTAACAAAAAATATGACTACTGCGAGATGGACCCAATTTTTTTCTGATGGTGGTGACTGACCAAGAAACGATTTGTCACTCGATTATGTAATTTCTCCTAAAACTACGTTTCAGCTGTAGTAGTTACGCGTGTGTGGGAAATAATAAAAATAGAAACACAGTTTTGTAACAGTATAAGTTTAGTTTTAAACCGTAAAAGCTTAAAACAGTGTTTAATCATAAAATGTTAAAATATTTTGTTCGTATTGGGGATTTACTAGAAAAATGTTTTGTGCACGAATAGTACAATATTAACTTTCAATCAAGTTATCTGACAATTAAACATATCATAAGAAACCTAACTTATTACCTAAACATTATCTTAAATCCTACCATAATCTCTAAACACAACAATACATCTCATACTATACCAAATTACTACACAATTTACATGCCAATCCTGCCGCTAGCTCCTGTCCTACAATGACATACTACTATACGCCGCGGTGCCTAACTCTGACAAATTAGCCACGCTATCCGACCTACAGTAACATGACGAGCAATCCCTGCATACACACGGAGATTGATGATCTCTGAAACTGAAAAGAGGATGTTAGATGGAGAAAAATGGGACATCATCTATTCATATCTGAGAAAGTAGAGGTAAATGATAGTGATGTACTTTTCTGAGTAAAGTGGGGGAGGATTGCGGAAGTATGAGTTAGGTTATTGTCGTGATAAAAGTGGATACGTAATGAAAGTGTAATAAATATAACAAAAAATTGGTCCGAGGAGGCACGGGAAAAGACCACATGGAAGGAATTGGGGGAGGCCTTTGCCCAGCAGAGGGACAGTACAGGCTAAAAAAAATAATATATATATGTATCGCTGGACATTACACACAGTGCCATTCTACGGCCACACTAAGCCGTTGCTTAGTGTGGCCCTAGATGGCACTGTGTGTATCCACGACACAAGACTCATTCGGCTTGTGTCGTAGACACCAGATAGTTGATATACTACATAGATACTTTTTGTTTAATGCTAACAATAATTTACAACATCAATCCGCGATTATTGTGCCGATAGTCGTATCAGCCAGTGGTTTAAATGCCAAGAGCCCCGATCGATACCTGAGGAGGTTCCCGCTAGGCAGCTGGATCTTGATCCACCAGGAGTTCCAGGAGTACCACTTTCTGAATCAAAACCTTGGGTTTGATTCAGAAAATGGAACTCCTGGACACGGCTCCTATTGTTAAAAATGTATAAAATTGGTAAAGAGATAAATAAAGGAAATAATAATTTACAACATGTTTATACATTCCTAGTTCTTATCCGTGGAGAACGGAATAGACTGCGGGTCCGTTCTTTGTGGTTTTGTTGTGGTTTAATTGCTACTGATTAACCAATGTACCTATATTTCAATGCTGATATATGCAAAGAGTTATGATTCCAGTAATAACCTGATGGAGTTCGCAGTGCACCAAGTTATAATGGGTGTCAGTCATTAATTAACCTACTACCTGCCCACGCTGTACTAACTTTTAAATAATTTTACATCTTAATTGCGAAATCAAGTTATCTGTTAAAACAAAGTTTTCATGGCACTTGTTAGCTATCGGCACGTACAAAGAATGTGGAGATAAGCTCAGCTTTTACTTTTTTTTTATTTATCAGTGCAGAATTACCCGCCACTGAGAGCTCCTTTGATTCTCCGCCGCTGTGTTTGTCCACGTTTTTTACGCGCTTAGGTTAATCCGTTGTTTTAACAGTTTTAAAAAGCTATATTCTAAGCGCAATCTAGATTGCAAATACCTGGGCTTAGAGCAGTGGCATTCGCTTTCGCATAGTATTCTTTATTGTGTTTTTTTTGTGGTAGGTAGACTTAGAGTGAAGTGGATGGTCACACCCCAACATCGTCATCACTCTCTTGCCCTCATCCCAATTCATTTGAAGTCGGCGCAGCAAGTCTTCCTCTTCCATAGTTCTCTATTACTTGGCATCTCATCAGACACCTCGTTGCTGGCGATATCATCCTTTACACAGTCCATCTATCGTTTCTTTGGTCTTCCTCTACTCATATACCATCCACATGGTTCCTCTAAACTAATCACACCCCTACATAAGAAAATAAATTACGAATTTTGTCTGAACCCACAACCGCGGGTACATACCAATATGAAAGGGCATTGACCTCATCTTCACTCTGACTATACATTACTAAACGAATTGTGCAAATCGAGGTCTTTATTTATATATTCAGATTAATCAATTGGGACCTCATACAATCCTTTTTGAACCCTAAAAGGATTAATCCTAATAACGGCAGAATCCCGGATAATAAACATAGATGGTAGAGGTCATGAATGTTTAATTAAAATAATCAACGCCGACCCGTTCTCACATAGAAACCGCAGTAGGTTCACCAAAAGATCCAATTTAAAGATTTATACGGATTTCGCCCACATTTGATTCCAGTGAACGGAGCTGTTTGTAAGATCAAAAGAGAACATTAATTTATTTTAAATATGAATGTACTTGTCTGTTTATACCTGATATGAAAAAGAAAGGAGTAAATGATGCCGTGACGTCTGGCAGGGGAGAATGGAAGAAGAAAACAAACGTGTTGCGCCAACCCCAAGTAGAATGGGACAAGCACAGGAAGATAATGAATGTAATTACCTGTTTGTACAGTAAAAGTAATAATAGTGGTATAGTTGGTTCCAGTTAAGATAGCAATAGCGGTCATTGCCCTTTCCCTAATATCTCTTCCTACAAAACAAAACAAATGTACCATGTATCGTTTTTCCTTAGAAAAAATGTTGAAGATCACGATAGATAACGATTCAAGACTTGAACAGGCTTATTTTTGGATTTCAAAGTTAAGAACTAAAATAAATGTCACCTTTGCGATCTTAACTGGCACCAACTATTGTACATTATTTGTTAATCTATCATACAATAGGTAGATAATAATATATGCAGATACACCCGTAGTCCTTGTCATTTATTTACTGAACTATTAATGTGTCATTATTTACACATCCGTAACAGGTCTCATTATTATAGTTTACATGATGACAGATCATTAAGTAAAATCATTATGCTGTTTGTGTTTTAGACAGTATTATGTGGCAACCAAACGACAGTAAATTATTTTCTAATATGATGGGTTTTCCTGTTATGTTTATTAAATGTACTGCATAATGGAGAATAGTGTATTTGATATTTTTGTATGTAACATAATGAACAATGAGTAAATATAATATAATAATAATACTTACTTATTTTTCCGGTGATTATAATTATAGCTTGTACACAAAACTCGCGTAAATCGGCGGGATGCGAATTCGCAACGCAGAAAGCGTTTCCTTGTGCTTTATAATACTATCAATTTCCGGTATATGAAAGCTATTCAATATTAAATTAAATGGGTCAATGCTATAGAGTCTCGAACTACACGTTTGATTGAGTTCGAAGCCCGCTCGACGGCGGATTGAGTTTAAATTAACTGTCAAAACTATCGAATATTGGTGTCCATTCAACCGAGTAGGTCTGTACTGGTACAATACGGGATAGAAGGATATTACGTTCACATAGTTACGTTTATACGAATGTATTCTATAAATATCTAAACCAGTAAATCGTTTTTGTATAAGTAGATAAATTAAAGATAAAGAAACCTGATTTTTTTTTAAATTCTTTTAATAACTCTCTTTGAGCTAAATTATTAGAGTTGTTACAAAAAACTTCCGAAGTAATTTTTTTTATAAATATAGTGGTTGTTTAATGGAAAACTATAAACATTATGTACCCGAAAATGCTTTTTCTATTAAATAAAGGGTGTTTTTGTAGAGTCACAAAACTTGGAATTTGAATAAAGCACAAAAAATGGTTTGAATATCAATTAAATTGGTTTTTATTGGGGTTTCAACAAGACGGCGCGGCCGGCATATCAAACCAAATAGAGCGCGATACCATTAATTTACTCGAAGATACCAGCCGCGGTGGCCACAATCATGTTAAAAAAAAACATAAATGCCATAACTTAATCTGCTAAATAAAGTCCATTTCATGGTCATTAAAACATATTCCTGTGTTTTATTTCAATTTCAAGTTCTCTGCCTCGAAAAAAACATCCATTAATTATTCCAGAAATTCTTCACAAAGAAACCTTTTCCGCCTGAAACGCTTATTATATTTTTCACAATAAGGATTCTAACTGTTGGTTGTTTCGTGACATCAAAAACAAAAGACTGGCGCTCGACAAAGCCACATAAGGTTGGTTAAATTAAGATGGATGGAGACGAGAATTAATATTTGTACACAAGACGCTGGTTATGTAGTCACTGGTTTAACACCGCCGTCACTAATGGAACTTGGCATATTATCAACTATGATTAGTAGTTTAGTCAGTTATATTATATTTGAAAGGTAAATTGATTATCATAGAAGCTGTGGGAGTTCCAAAGGAAATTACATACGTGGGTTTTTGTTCTATTATTATAGCCCAGACTCACACTCTCAGGTACATAAAAATGTTCAAATTGAATGTTCAAAGGTATCAGGTTTTTCTTTTTTTACAGGTTGACAAAAGGACGCGTAGTAGTCCTCTGATACTTGTAATTATGATTGTTGTAACGCACAATACAATTGCTCAAGACTGCATAAAAATACTACCTTATTTGCAAGATGATATTGTAGCCAACCTACCCGGGGCACGAGGGTCTTATTAATAAATGTTTTAACTCGTGAGGCTATTTAAATGCGCCCTTTTATCAGCCTTTTTATATTTGATTAAATCAGTCTTGATATAACACTGAATTCGATCTTGTAAAAACATTCCTGCGATCTCTATTTCCGCTTGACCTTGAACTTCTCTCCCAAGAGACAGGCAGAGCGAGCAACGAGGCCACGCAAACACGTGGCTTCAGAAAAAAAAAAAACAGTGCCCGGTTGATCGCATAACTTTGTGTAATTTATTTCATCACCACTGCTCTCAAAACGGTGAAGGAGAACATCGTGAGCAAACCAGCATGTCCTAGAACCAAAAAATTCGAAGACATGTGACATCTACCAATCCGCACTGGGCCCGCGTGGTAGATTATAGCCCATTCCCTCTTTTAGAGAGGAGACCAGTGGGAACATTAAAATTCTGATGATGATGATGGTAATAGGCTCGCCCCCTATTAAATGGCACTTAAAACATAACTGGCGAAATCAGGGTCTACTATTAGGTACATCTCAGCCTAATCCTTGAGAAGTTACAGGCGTGATGTTATGTTTTATGTTGTTATCTAATACACTTAGGAAGGAGCACGATACTTTTAACCTGCAGCATTACGAATTGATGTTGCTAATGTATTTCCGGTGACTGGGCACACGCCTTTGGCGGTACTCCAGGGATTGGTACCAAACTTTACTTCGGTTTTCTTTGTTCGGTTTACACCCATACATCATTTACAAACATTTACAAAATTATATAACTACTAGGCAATGTATTCTCTGTATAAGTTCAGTTCTCTATAAAATTAATTTACCTACATTTAGTAAAGTAGTCTAAAATGTTATCGATCGATTTTTATTTTTGGGGATAGTATTTTTCTTCATCTCGCAAAATTTTCTTTAAACCTTTAATTTTAAAGGCATTATTATGACACAACAACATAATATATTAGGTAAAACTTATTCATGAAACTCTGAGAAATATTAAACAAAAACAAAACAATCTACTTATATCCCGCACGCATAGTGAAGTTCCGCAAGTGCTGGTTTCATAGAATTAAAAACTTCGAATTCCAAGATTCGATTGTTTGCGTCATAAAGGTTAATGTTCCACGTGTACATCGATTCTTAGATTATTGCTCATACATTATTTCTGTAACCTTTTCGTTTCACATAATTATTTTTACTCCTTTCCCAAGTTACTTTTTAACTCTCAAGCTTTCAGCCCTATAATATAAAACTTGTAATTTTTTTTTTTGCAAATTAAACGAGATAATACTCGTAGAATAAATAAAGAGGAATATGACAATAGAACTTTTATTAAGGTTTAATTAAAAAGGTTGATTTGTAAAGTATTTGAGTGGGTGTAATAATAAAGTAATGAAAGGTTTACGTTGGCTGTCTGTTTAGGTAACAAAAATGCCAAAATCAAAGAAATCTTTTAATGAGTTGAGAGATAATGAAATGATTTGTCACAACTAGGCGACATTGGTGTCGATTCTGTTGTGCACAAACTAAACTTAATTTAGGCTATTACTATCTTTTACTAAAAGGCAGTGCGAGAAAATAAAAAAAATAAAAAGGTTTATTGCAGAAACTTGTACAACTTTTACAGTGAATCTTACATAGGGACTTTTTAAGTAAAAGATATACCTGTGCTAGGAGATCCCGCTCTTCAATGACACATTTTGTAGTGATAAAAGTAGTGTACAAAATAATAGCAGAATTTAAACAAAAGTTACACTAAGATCTAAAACTAAACAAGACAAGACTTGAACTATACTAAATAAAAGAAAAAAGAAAACTAAACTTAAAGATAAAACCTAAAATAGTGCATTTGAGTATGAGTGTTTAGAAAAGGACGGCTTTAGCTATGAACTAAGTTAGAGATGTCAAACTAGTTTATGCCTTGCGCTTCATCGTGTTTTTAGTCGACATGTTTTTACGTGCACCCTTCATTTGTATGGAAATATTAGTTCCAATTAAATTTGACAGCTCTAAATTACGTCCGTCTCTTTCTCGTTTTATTAGAGAGAAAAAGATAGCAATAGCCTAAATTAAGTTTAGTTTGTGCACAACAGAATCGACACCAATATCTAATAAAAGTAGACATTATATTTGTTGTGAAAGTTTTGAGTATGACTTTGGATGGTTACATTAAGAGTAGAGGAAGACCAAATACACGATGAGTGGACTGTGTGAAGGATGATATGGCTATAAGGGAGGTGACTGCTGAGATGACGAGTAATAGAGAAGCATCAAAGTAGAAGGCTTGTTGCGCTAACCCCAAATAAATTGGGATAAAGGCTTAAGAATGATGTCGACCACTCCGATCCAACCTGTCCCCTTGCTGTCCTCTCCCAGCGACGCCCTAAGCCGAGGCCCGTACCCCGCAGGGGGTGCCCTTAGCGTGTAGTCGCTTAGTTTGTAAGTTTTTTGCTCTGGCTGGAGGCCTTACACTTAAGGCACCCACAGGAAAGTCCGGTTAAGCAGACGACAACCTCTCTGGTTGAACTGCGAGATGCCATTTCGGAAAAAAAAAAAAAAAAAGAATGATGTCGATGATGATTGTATTTGCTCGGTCTGGAATTGTGCCCAACTGACCCAAACAGATTCTTGTTCGCCGAACTGCACAAGTTGAAAATACTAATCTGCGTAGTTGGTGCTTAAGCTCTATTTTGCTGGTCAACAAATACTGTCGGAACAGCCTACAGTATAGTGCAGGTACAGAAAGTCCCATTGCTTTTTTGCTATCGGTGGAGAACTTTCAAGAGGCGACTGGCCAGTCTTTGGGGATAAGACCCCCCAGACTTATCGCCAAAGACCGTATGCCCGAAGAGTGTTGGATTTTTACCTCACTAAACTCACCCGGGTGGTCACAATCCTCACATTAGAGGAGGCACCGTTTCCTCTTGAAAGAAAGGTACACTAGGTACCTGCCTAAGTTATTTTATTGTGCTCTGAAGTTTTGGTACTTTAAATGAAATACTACGTCATTGACAAACATTTTAACACGTCTTCTCTTTGTCCTCAATTTATAATTGGCAGCGAAAATGTTGACGTACTCATTCGCATATAAAACCAGAAGTTAAAATGAACATGAACTTGTAACTCAAAGGCACAAAGTTAACAAATGAATGTCACATGCCTGTTGATTAAGAAATAAACTTTTTATTATTTTATTATTTATTATTATTACATACATTATTGAGAAACCCTAACTTTAGTGTTATGTTATTTAATATTTAAGACTTTGCTTGGCTTTCATTAGAGATGTTTACATAGTAATTATATAAAAATAAATATAATTGCTTGAAACACACACATTGTGGAACACAAATAAATGATTATGACCATAAAATAGACTACTCACACATAAATGCTTTCGTTTTAAATAAACTAGGCTAAAAACGGTTTGAATTTAAAATGTCAAATTATGAATGTTTATATTTTTTATTTTTAGTAGGGATTACTGATGTCAAAATGATCGTCGTAGTACAATAGTGAATTCAAAAAAGCATTCTTATCCGTTGTTTAAAATAACAATACCTTCATGTTTTAAAAATTCCTTTCGTAATTATGTAAATCGGCCCGAAGCACCATTATTCCTATCTTGTTTACCTTGTCGTTTATCTTAACTACAGCAACTATTTTAAAATGTTAATCTCGCTATTATGACAACGAATAAATATTTATTCACCTAAGCCCGGTCTAAGCTGGCGGATAGTATAAATTAAATTAAATCTCCTCAAACAAAATTAAATCTATTAAACGTTTAGCGAGATTTTGTAATTACCGCTACTTGCTTTCTTTGTTGAAATACAGAGCATAAAAATACAAAAAAGAGGTTTCACAACATAAATCACGCGTTCAGTATATTTACGGTGCTATTTTAACGGATTGCTTTACCAAGAACGGTATTATAAACAGAGGGCCCTAGAATCGTAGATTCGCGCTACGCCGTAGACGTCACCTACGCGCTACGCCGTAGACTGAGTATACGTGAGGAGATTTTTATATGAACTCATGGGCTTTTAAAAGACACATTTTTCGGCTACTATGTTATTTGGATTGACTGGCATTCATTAGAGTTGGTATAATAATATTTTGGTACTTGAAACTAAAAATAGATGCTGATCTTTTCAGCCACAAAACTGGCAGATGTTTTTATTATTTGATATTTGAGTTCAATTTTAGTTCCGAGCTTTAAATCAAATTTACTCGGAAAGAAAAAGTATTTATGACCTCTATAGACCGCACAGGACAAAACAAAAAAAAATGGTTAAAGTACAGTAAAACAAAATAAGATAAAAATTAATATTAGAAAAAAAAACTGTCCTGTACGAGGCCAAAAGGCCAATCTCAGCAAGGCGCTATAACTTAAAAGTCACAGCGCTGGTGGACATTAATTATGTATTCTATAGAAACAAGTTTCATCAATTTTATAAAGGTACCATAGTTAAAAAAACCAGTATGGCTCGTTGTAAATTAAGTCACGATGTAATTAAAAAGGAAACATAAAATTGAGGTGATAGTATAAAGGAAAATGTAATTTAAGGGATTATCTTTGGTTCAGAGAAAACGTGAACCTAAAGTGGAGCTAGAACTGAATATAAATACATAGGTTATTAGTATATTAGGAAGATTTATTAAAACCTTATTATTATTAAACTATGTTTTACGCTGCTGAAGATATTATTACAGTATTAAATATGACGAGAGCACGCTCGTAATTATAATAATATTAGAAACTCTCTCGGGTTCGCATGGCGCCAACTATATGTCGGGCTCTAAAGTACCTTGTCTTCCAAGCTAGCGGAACTAGCCATATACATTAACAACGTGGTTTTTATATATAATTCAGATAAGATGTACTAAAAGATAATAATGTTACATAATTATGAAAAAAAAACTTTGCGTCAGAATTAATTTAAAAACTATGCTTCAATTAGAGGCTTAGCACAATTTAATAAAACAACATAATTCCACGCTACTTTAAAACTGCATAATTATTTTCTTTGTTTTGATGATTACACATTTGAAATAGTAATCATTTTAATCATTTTTGGTTCCAGTTACAGGAAGCAGCAACTTAATAGCAACCTTATGTAATAACAATAAAGATCATGGTGGTTTGACAGAGACTCAAAATTAGAACCTTATTAAATTGAAGGGCAGGTACTTGTAGTTTCAATAACATTTTAATTGTTTGCGTCAATTTATTTATGCAAATAAACTTGTTAGCAGACCTAGCTTACATTTCCCAGTAACTGTATAAACTCCTGTAATTGTATTTGTATTTTATTTATCTGATTCCGTAATCGATCCGATATTCCTTCGGAAATTGAAATTATGTTTACTCTCCATGAAATGTGTAAACGGTCGTGTTTCGGCCGCGTTCATCCAATTTTGTGAATTCTCGTTACACGGGTATTTGACGGCATGACAACGGTATTCAACGTTTTCTAAACAAGTGTGTTTGACTTGGGCGGAGCAACAAGTAGGCATGTTTCAAGTTGGTAAACGTGCTGTGTAGTAATGAATATTTTTTGGAAATAACTAATAATTCGATAGACAAATAAAAACAAAAGGATATTATTTATTGTGTTATCTACATACAACTATAAAATAATAATGCGTCCTTTTTAGGGTTCCGTAGCCAAATGGCAAAAAACGGAACCCTTATGGATTCGTCATGTCTGTCTGTCCGTCCGTATGTCACAGCCACTTTTTTCCGAAACTATAAGAACTATGCTGTTGTAACTTGGTAAGTAGATGTATTCTGTAAACCGCATTAAGATTTTCATACAAAAATAGAAAAAAAACTAATAAATTTTGGGGCTTCCCCATACTTAGAACTGAAACTCATTTTTTTTTATAAACCCTCACGTGTGGCAGGTCTTTAAAAATGATATTGAGGTTTCTACTATCATTTTTTTCTAAACTGAATAGTTTGCGCGAGAGACACTTCCAAAGTGGTAAAATGTGTCCCCCCCCCCTGTAACTTCTAAAATAAGAGAACGATAAAACTAAAAAAAATATAATATGATGTACATTATCATGTAAACTTCCACCGAAAATGGGTTTGAACGAGATCTAGTATGTAGTTTTTTTTAATACGTCATAAATCGTAAACCACAATTAACGTTTCATTTTACTTATCAATAACTTAATTTAAAAAAAAAACACTATTATTAAAACATCGATCCAAGTTACAACGAACTACAAGAACTTTTATACTATGTTACTTGCTGCTACGGAACCCTTCATGGGCGAGTCCGACTCGCACTTGGCCGCTTTTTATGATCAGTGTGCAACTAACGACGTTATCCACATATTATAAAATTAAAATTGGAAGATACATGCACGAGTACAATACTAATCTACAGATCAGATACAAGTAAAACCTCAAAGTTTTTGATAGCTTTAATAGTACAGACTACAACATTTATTTATGTTAAACAAACAACAAATAATTGTGATGAAAATAATAAAAACATACATGCACATGATACAATTTATGGATATCAACAAGAAACAACCGTGCCGACAAGTATAGAATTAAATAACTCATTATAAATTATGTTGCGTGAGTTATTATAAGCTCGGTTTATTAATTAGAATTTCTAAAGAAAATAAGGTAGGGTGGAATGCAATTTTGTTCTAAAAATAAAACGATGTAATTACATTGTGCTGCGAACACTGAACTTTGCAGTACGTTCTCCAAGCGAGAATATTTACAATAGCCTCGTTACTCTACTGTACAAATTTATATGCAGACGTAGAACTACGATACTTTATATTTATGATTCATCTAACATAGTTGGTTAGTATTACGTATATTATATTGTATGTATTAGTTTAGTGTATAAAATAAGTTAATTTAAGTTTGTAACTGTATTGTTTGTGCACATAGGTATATCCTCTTCTGCAAATTTCGCGACAAAAATAAGGTTTGCTGTAAGAAAACCCAATTCTGGGTTAAGCTCGCCGTTGTACATAAGCTATATATTTGAATTTTGTGTGTATATTTTTTTAATTTTGTGTGCAATAAAGAATATGAATATAGTTTATTATCTTTGGAAAACATAACCAAACAAAGTACTGCGTTTTATGCTGCTTTATAAATGCAATAACTTGCAAAACAGCGTTGTATGTATAAGGAGATGGCCAAAAATTGTATGAGCCTGTGCCCCTGAATGTACAAATAAAAATATTATATGGCAACGTTGCGGTACTTTTGACTTTTCGAGTGAAATCAAAAAGAAGACTTTATAATAAGAGTTCTTTTCAACGTCTGCTATGTACGTTAATCATTTTCCAAAATTCTTAACTTATTATGATTTTTTTAACACTTTGGGGCACATTTTGTCCATCTCCTTTTGGGTGTTCTATTTAGCTACACTTCTACCAAATTCTACGGGGATTACAGGCGTGAATATTTATTTACTCTAAACATGCTCATACATGCTTTAACTATGCTCTTCTTTATTTATCATTTTATCCTTTTCTTAAATAATAAAGGGAGCTCGTGGCCAAATAATAACAGCCACTCGGGTCGATCTTAAGGTTAAACCGCGCTTGCTTAGGTTGGTCCGTGGATGGGTGACTACCCATTACATACCGAGTTTCCTCCGTGCCTCGGAAAACACGTTAAGCCGTTGGTCCCGGCTGTCATTTGTAAATCTTTGACAGTCGTTACAGGTCATCAGTGGCCCGAAAGTTCAACAACCAGTCTTATCAAGGGGTATCGTATTACCCAGTACCAACTAGGATCTGGAGGACAGATAAGCAGTCGCTCTATGTAAAATACAGGTATTCAGCTGCATCCGGTTAGACTGGAAGCCGACCCCAAGATAGTTGGGAAATGTCTAGACAGATAATGATGGTCCTTTTCCTAAATATTAAAACCACACAAAATAGTCCTTTGAACTGTCGAAGGTAAATAAAATGAATCTGTATCGCTGAATCATTCAATCGTTCATTCACGTGAGTAATTGAATGGCTTTCCGGAATCATTGCAGTGAATAATTGATGTATCAATACTATACCATCGGAAATAAGCAAATGTGAAAATGAGCTTACAAGTTTAATTAATTGAGTTGAACTTTAATGCTTTCGGTCATTTAAAGGTTATTTAAACGCATGTGACGAAAAGAGTGTTGGACATGAATGTTGATGGATGGAGGAAGGCTGTAAAGATGGATGGATTATGTGAAGAATGTAATTATGAAAGAGAAAGGCGTAAATGATGCCGTGATGTGTGACAGGGGAGAATGGAAGAAGAAAACGTGTTGCGTGGACCCCAAGTAGAATGGAACAAGGGCAGGGAGATGATGATGATGGTGGTCATTTAAAGCCGCGGTCAGTCCGGGGATTATTTATTTTATTTTTATTTAACGGTTTATGTACAGTCGTGGTCTTTTCCGCCTGATCAGTTAAAATTTTTTTCGCCTAAATCATGCGGAGGCGCCGAGCCACGGCCCCTTAAAGTTTAGGCCTATTAGGAAAGCGTCAACTTTGGAACGCAAAATAACAATTACTCTCGTTTGGCGTGCGTCGTCAGTGCGCTCGGCCGATCGGTATGTTTTCATTCATTATTTCTATACAAAGTCAACGGGGTGGGGTTAGAGAGCGTTTCTATGTTGTAAGTGCAAGCAAAAATTAGCTTAGTGGTGATCAGGCGGGAGTGTCCTCGATAGTACATACTACATACAGAAAAGAAGAAAGGAATTGAAAAATAGGCACAAAGGTGATTAGTTAGTATTAGATTAGTGAACATTTTTCTGTTCTTCTCATCATCGATGAAAATGGTTACTAGTTAATGGACATGTAATTTACAAATAGCCGTTGTAAATTAAAGTAAAGTAACAAATAAACTCTAACGAGCATTTATGGGGGGCAAGTTAGAACCGCCGTGAGTACCGAGTTGCAGGTCATAGGTTCAAACTTACGACTCTCTTTACTTTGTGTAAATAATAAAAACATTATCACGCCTGTCATCCTCGAAGGTTTAGACAATAGGGGGCGAGCTTAATGCATCAACTGAGCACAAATCCCGACTCCGTGGCTGCTACTGAGGAAATCCAGATGGAACCCTAATTACACTTTTCCCGATCCGGGAAACGAGCCCAGGACCTCATAGTCAGTAGTCGCACTTGCGATCACTAGACCAACAAGGCAGTTTAATCACTACTGCCCTCAAAAGGTTGTGACATCCACCAACCCGCACTGGGCCCACGTGAAGCCTATAGAGACGGAGTGGGTCGTAAATGGATTACGACCCACTCCCTCTCTATAAAAGGTCAACAAGTCAACCTCAGTCTATCGGAAAAAATGCCAGCGAAATAATGACTAATGCAATTAATTTGTTTGTTGCAGCTAACACCGCAGATCTAGGAGTATTGGACCCGTCCCTGTACAAGTCTGACTGTCTTGATGAAGATTTTATGTGGCCAGAAGGACACGTGGTAAGAAAACCTATATTATACGTACGAATTAACTGCTTTTTTTTTTGTTTATTGAATACTTAAAGCACACTAATGTCCAGAGATGGACTTAAAGCATACTAACTGCAACGCGCGTGAGACCCAAAGGGTAAAATCCTCTTAACGATGCCGAAATGCACTTATTCTCCCCATCATTGCGACATTTTTTTTGTTCTACACCTTATCTGGGAACCTTCTAGTTACGGAGATATTGGGGGTCAAAGTTCCAACTTTTTGACAAGTTTTTTTTTTAATACAAGTTTTACCGTACTATTCAATCCATCTATTAGCACAATGTTTTGAGTGCGTTACATTGAGTTCTACCACAAAACAGTCGTTTCCCAGCAATCATTTTTGCGTAAAGTTACTTAATTTGATGTACAGAACGCTTGGTTGACGGCTTCGTGGTGAGGTTGTTTACACCCTGTATATGAAACAGTATCTGTGATTTATCTGTCTGTCAAAAAACAGTGAAACCCGTCATGAATGAAGATTGAATGAAAAATCCAAATGAATTCATTAAATATTTTAAAGTTTGCTTTCATTGTGCAAAGTTATTTACAGAAAAAGCGTTTCACATAAAGATGTCATTATATTTTGATATTACAACAAAGTTGACTGTATGAAGCAAACGCTACCTTACGCTCATCTTATGGGTTTAAAGCAAAAAGGTGGATCTATTAATAAAGAACTTCTTGCTATGATTGTTAAAACATCGATTTTCGGCAGTTAAAATAATCTGGTTAAAAAAGCATATCGGCTGCTACTGCTAAGTTTTATACACCTTAGTCAAAATATGTGGCTTGACCGTTCCGTTACTACAAGAACTATTGTATAACAGAAAAGTAACAAACAGTGAATACATTTTTCACCTTACGCCCATGTAAATGTAGCGAAATGGCCAAGCCCCATATTTTGACTAAGGTGTAGAGTTTGTGAAGTTAGACCTTGTAGAGCTAGGGCGTGTAGAGTTAGAAGCTTGGCTCTACATGAGATCTGATAACTTTTTGACAGTGCGAGTCAGAATATGGTATCGTCTTGGCAACATTTTACATGAAAATGGTTTTGGTGGGATAGTTTTAATTTCTTTAAAACAGAGATATTTATGTGGCTGAATTGGCGAAATTAAATCATTGCCATTTTAGTAAAAAAGGGAAGAAAAATGACAATAACGAAACAATATCAAGGATCGGCTGAGGTTTTTTAAACAAAACAAGACAATGGAAGCAGGATTATTCTAAAGCTTCAACGTTCACTCGTTCAGTCCGCAACTCCAACAAGGGCTTCATTATATTCACCTTTTCATACCCTGTAATAAAAGCGTAATTTAAGGCAACGGTATTGCATTACGCATTCATTTACTGCAAACTGGTCAGAAAATACCGCGATATTGTGATGGGACTTGTGACCTATCGTCCTCCGTAATAACCTTTTGTAACCTGAATGAAAGCACAAACATTGACCAGTCTCTGTTTACAATCGAACCGCGAAATTAAACGGTTGAATCGACTTTGAAATGAAGCCGATAGATTAAACAGTAAATTAAACTTTCTTGGTGATGGGAGTTTTTTCGGGAAAGAACAAATATTATGCTTACTTATTTCCACGCCAAACTGCGTAATTAACTGTGTTCCGGTTTGAAAAATATGGGAGAACAAAGTGCTGATTGTCAAACAACACGCCAAAGGTCGTTCATACAAGCACTGATCTCTAACTCTCGTATCTGATCTGCGTCAGGTGTAAAAATACCCTTAACGAAGCTAAAAGCCACAGACCTATCCTTTCTCATTTCAAACTTCCCTGTCCTGTGCAATATCTGGCCATGTTCGCCCCGCAAACGAGATCAGATCATCACACCACCTGACTGGTTTATTTAATACAAATTTTCATTGTTATACATAACTTTAAATACCTCCTTGACCCCCGTACTTATTCAATGCATCAGCACAATGATTTGAGTGCGTTATATTGGGCCCTACCGTAAAACGCGATTTTTACTCCAAAAACTAGTCATATTCCTTTTCCCAACAATGTTTTTTGCGTAGAGTCACTTAGTTTGATGTACAAAATGCTTGATTAGCAGCTTCGTGAAGGGTCTGTTTACACTTTGTATAGTCAAGTTAAAGAAAGTAATTGCTTCTACAGCCATTATTATGCAATAGATAAGAATTTAATTGAAGTTAGAACTATCAAAGAAAGCATAACAAAGAATTCTGACTTTTGAAAGTTGTAACTTGAAGAAATTACTAAACTGTATAATAAAAATCGTATTTTAAGTAACTACTTTTACTCAAGTAGTCACTTTGACAAGTTTATAGATACGGGCGTTAGACGTTATTATAAAATATGAAGATTTTTTTCTTTTCGGATATGAAGAAGCAGACTGTAGATATTTTATTTTAAATGAAATTGTCTTATTTATTCAGTTAGTAATATTGGCGTGATTCTATAATCACGCATATGCATATATTTGCAGCTTTGTGTCCCAGAGAATAACTTAGGTATCTATAATGCCATTGGTATTGTGGCTCTTCTGTATACTGTGGTCGCAACTCGCCATGAAGTGAGCCACCCGCTTGTTTCAACAAGCGAGTGCTCTTTAGGACTTGCTGGCCCTTAAGATCTACGACAAAATAATATCTTAAGAAAAAATAACACATTGTTCCAAAAACATAATATTTAGGCACATTATAGTATCCTAAATCTGATATTTGGCGATATATTATCCTTTGTTCGAACCCTATCCCGCAGAGAGAGTACATCATAAAAGACTATGAGGTACAGTCTCCTTCATAACTCGGCACAGCACCGCGGGGCGCAACCAGCGCTAACTTTGTTAAATGTTGATTAGTTTACCGCTAAATTAGATTACTTTATGTCTGGAATGTAAATACCGTGAATGAGGTAAATGAAAATAATAATGTCGCTGCTTTCAGTGATTTACAACTTTTTGTTCACAGTTTATTTGCGAATACTTGCACGAAATGGCATTAATTATTAACCTTGCTTATGGGTTAGGAATCACGTAATAAGCAAAACTATATAGCCTAAAGGATTAAATAAATGGATAATTAACCTAGTAATACTACACGCTTTATTTCATGGGATTTGATTCAAAACAAAATAACGATTTTCCTATTAGGAAAAAATATATTGACACAAACATATCGGTAGAATACATCAATGACCATTTACACAGATAACATGAAAACTGATAATGTCATCGACGAAGCAAACCTCAGTCATAATGCTATTCATAGAAAATTGCCATAACATCGCCAATTATGGAAATCTCAAAAGAGGCTTTTCATCCAAAACTTCAGCCAGTAAGAACGCATAAAAATGTTGAAAAATACAGAATGATTTACAAATGACCTTTTAAGTAAACGCTTTAACTTTGAAGTACCTAAAAAAAACCGTTAAATAATAAGCGATCCGTGATATTAGCTGTGCAAATGTTCACGGCGACCGCCCCGAAGACGAATCCGCAACTTTTCATGAATATTTATCTACTTCGAGTTTAACTTTTACTGTTGTTGTTTTCTCCTCATTCTTACAGGAACAACATTAAAATTTATGGCCTCAGGCTATAAAGATTTACTATCTTTGAACGAGACAAGGGCTATTAACGAAGTGATTTTTGCTCAACAAGAGGTTATATTTTTTGTGAAATCTTTTGGCAAAGATTTTATGAAACAATAAATTAGGCTTAAGGTTGAGCATGTTTCAATCTAGTATTATAATTATCATCCTTTGTAAATATTACATTATATCTAAAGGCAGACTGAATTAACAGATGAATACATGTCTAGCTAATGTTCTATTTGTAGAACAAGACGAAGAAACATTAATCAAATCTACTCAAATAATCTCAGCAAATAAACCAACCACGAGAATTCTAGGATTAAGCCGAATTCATAGAACTGAGCTGTACTTCGTTCCATTTACAGTGCTCTGGATAATCTTAATGCCAGGGTGGCGGAGCTAAGCCAGTTTTTTTTTTATTATTGGCTAGTATAAATTATTAAGAATGTCAGTCGACATTAGTCGATAAGTAAACGTCCACAAGGTTTAATTTCGCGTAACAGTGACACGGTTTTATGACATACGGCCCGTATTTGATATCACCACAAGGAGAGCGTGAATTGTATGTTACATACGGGTACACTGTCTTCTGTAAACTTTCCTCATTCGTCGCTCCAAATAACTCGTCCCACTCCGAACGAAAGTTATTTCTTATCTTGTACAAAGTTTTGTTTAAGTACAGAGTTCTGTCAACAGAAAACAATTTAATTCCATCAAGGACAGGCTCTTTCATGTCGTTGAAAAAGTTAATTCAATTAAGGCTCTACAAATATTTTCAATACCGAATTAAATGAGTTCAATCGAACCATCGCTTTCAATTAGTTCGTATTGAATGTTTACATCGTAACATAAAAGCACCAATCGACACAACACTGTTTGTCGCGTAAATCGCGAGACTCATTGAAATGATGTGCCACTATAACTGACCTTTCCATTTTAATTTCCCTAGGGTCGAGTGTGGTTCACTTTGAAATACGAGGCGGGGACTGAACGGCTACAGGTGCATATTATAAAAGCGAAGCACCTACCTTCACGCACTCCCGCGCTGGCCAACGCATGCGACCCATACATCAAGTAAGTGATTGTCACTAATGTAATTAATGTTACGCCCTGCCAACCTTTTTTAAACGACGACGCTGACACAAATGTATGGAGCTGATTTATCAACTTTAGTCGAAACAAACAACAACGCCTGGCTTTATTTCAAGCATCCTAAGAATAGAAACCCCTACACAGATTGAAAAAACATTGAACTAAATTGCGACTGAATAATAAATTGATTAAACCTCCGACTCTGTAATAAAATCATTCAAATCACGTATCAGTAAGAATAACTGAACCGATATTTCAGCGTAGAAGTTTTTTCAGCATCCATTCGATTCACAAACTCATGAATAATTTATTTTTTTGTGTTATTTCAAGTCAGCACCTAAAACGTTGTGTATTAGTTGACAACTTAGTTGTAAGTCCTTGGTTTGAGCCAACAAGCTAACCGAAACTTGTATAATCGTTTGTTTGGGCGGTGTGTTATTGTTCTGACATTAATTTAAGTTAAACTCCTCAGGATCCAATTGATGCCAGACGAGAGGCGTGTGCTTCAAACTAAACAAAAGAAGAAGACTTGCAACCCCTTCTATGACGAGACCTTTGTTTACCAAGTAAGTAAATGCCTAAGTAAACCTACCTTTATTTTATTCTCATCGAATTTTGGGTAGGTAAGGAAAATTTCATGAGATTTCTTTTCCTCAAATGTTTTGTATAGAACGCTTTGTTTTCAATATTGAAAAGAAACTGCGAATAAGTGATTCATTGTTTTAACAAGTTGTGAAACAAAGATTTTTGTTCGGTGCTTTAATTTGTCTCAGTTCTACCTGCTTTTATTCAAAGAAGTGGTAACAAGAACTGAAATTATAATAACGTTCACTGTTCAATGAGCTCTTTCACTGAAGACCGCGGAATTAAAATAGGTATTCATTTAATCCATTGTTATAAAACAAATAACTCACGTTTTCATTCTATTAATTTATTTACTTTTCTTTTCATACAATGTTGAGGTTCTACGGTTATTGTGAAAGAGTTTACTATGAGTTTATTTGTTTCTAGATTGTTTTATTAAATACACGATATGTATTTAGGTTTCTGTTGAATTTCGTGTATACGCGGTCAGGAGCATTAATATGTATTTACGTGAATGGTGTCTTTATTGTAAAGTTTAATGTTGTTAAGAACATAGTATTATTTTAGCGCTGATAATAGTGCTATTATTAAATAGATTGGATAACAAAATCTGAGTCATTAATTCGAGAAAAAGAAGAAGAAGATTGGATATCAATGTTGCAATCCATATTTCACGAGAAAAACGGTTTTAATTTATTTTTTTTGTGTCGTGAATTAGTGCTTGTGATAATACAAACTGAGTTACAAGTTCTAGTGGAAATTAATAAATTCAATCTGATATTTGTGAAAGGGTTGGCTCATATACTCAATAATGGACATACAGAGTAGACTGTCGAGCTCGAAATATGTCGAATATCGCATCGCTTTGACGAGGATTTAATTACGTTAATGGAAATTTAAGCGATCGCTAGCTGGGAACGGCTATGTAAGGCCAGGAAGCTTTTAACATTGGGTATAGGTTAGCTATAATATGGGAATACTATTATCTTCAACGTTTTAGTACCAGTATATTCTGTAAAATAATCTACTTAAGTGTTATTTCATCTTTGCTCTTTAAAAGGAAAGAGGCAAAGTTCTTAATATGTTGGTAAAGCGTGATTTGTAGAAGTAGTTATCGGAATACGAAAATTATTTTAATAATAGAAAGCTTCGCTAATATGGATGTTAATATTTTTTTTTTATTGTAAAAAGCGAGGAATATGACAACCCAAACAAGCCAGTGTCGATAAAAATAAAAATAAAATGTCGCTCGTTGTCTCTTATACATTTTCTAATAAAACACATTCTTATGAAACCTAAATGTCTAACAAGATCAAAGTTTGAACTATGAAAGTCGCTGAACTATTACATAATTCACGACGACATTTTCATCTCAAACCAACCAAAAACAGACCTCATCCGGTTGTCATACGAACCAGTAAGTTCATCGAAAACTCGAAACTTTCCTCATTAATGTTTAATTGTTCAAATTTTCAAGGAGACGATGCGCTTTCTTGTTCTTGGATTCAAGTTACAATAAACATACAAAACGCGCGTGGTTTCATACAATAATGTGTGCTTGTTATTATAATTATGTATTATACCAACATATTAATGATTTCATACAAACAGTAAAATGAGTGTTAGTTTTTTCAACAAAGGTTGTGATTGTTACTCGAAACAGAATTAAGGAAATAATGTGCTTTGATCTTCTGTAGGTAATTATTTATTTGGTACCTGAAAAAAATTACTATAACTACTTATTTCGGACCAAACAGCATTCTGTTTTTATTTGTCACTAGCTGTTGCCCGTGACTAAGTTCATGTGGATTTATATTTTTTCATTAATTATTTATATATAAAATCAACGGGGCGGGGATAGAGAGCGTTTCTATGTTTTAAGTGCAAGCAAAAATTAGCTTAGTGGTGATCAGGCGGGAGTGTCCTCGATAGTACCTATAGTTAGAATAGGGTAAATAACAAAAACAAAAACTAGTAAGTCCGTCAAATAGATTTTCAAAAAATATTGGACACATATTTTTTCTTTTTTCACGTAAACAAAAAATGAAGACGATACACATTTGAGTAGGTACATGTTTTACCGGAAAGTGACGTCACAAGTACCCACTCATGATCTTTGACGCGTTTTATCTTCGTAAATTTGTATTAATTTGCTATAACAAAAAACACGTATCCAATATTTCTCGATAATCTTAACTGACGGACTAAACAGAATCATATTTTTTTAGTCCGGAATCATCCCTTTTGTGCTGATGGTTTTAAGTGTTCTTTTTATTGTCAGATTCCACCTGGTAAGATCGAGAGCCTAACGCTGAAGCTGTCACTGCTGGATATCGGCAGGGTTGGCAAAGGGAAGCAGCTGATTGGCCACATCATTCTGCCTCTGACTGAGCTGGACGGTGTCGCCCCTGATGAAGAGCCACAGCTGTACAAACTTGATATTGAGAAGGTCTGTATCCAAATGCAACGTAAAACGTAACGTAAATAAGGTGCTAATGAGTTCAACACGTCAACTTGGAATGGATTTGGAGAAGAGAAAGGCAATTTTGGGGAACCATCTAATGTAAATTTTGACTTGACTAAACCTTAAACAAATGACTTTTGATAATAATTGATTAGAGTATAAGTTAGTAAAACACACAGTGCTGAATGTGTTTCCATGGTGCAATTCAACTGCACTCTAAATGAACTGTTACAAAATAAACTGCGGTAATTGACTTTTCCCTGTGTCAAATGTGAAAGTGTTGTTCAGTGTTGACATCAGGAGAACTTGCTGTGAGTATTTCCATCAGAGCCAGTTAACTCTGTTAATAGATTAAGCTCTTTAGCAAATGTAGTTAAATAATTAATTGAGTTTTAGTGTTTAAGGATTAGCAAACAATTGAGTTTAAGTATTATATTTTTTTTATGCAATAGACAAGAATTTAAACGGAGAACTGTCTGAGAAAGTAAAGCTAATAATTCTAACTTTTAACAGTTCTAACTTCAAGCAATTACTAAATACAAATACAATAACACCAGAATAAATATCAATTCCGAATAATTACTTTTACACAAGTAGTCACTTTGACTTGTTTATAAACATGGGTGTTAAGTACGAAGTCAAGTAATCTTTAGTGGCAAAGCACATAATACTAATTATGATCTCTGTTAAGACTTATGAAAAGGCATGCAGTATATTTTACTCTCAACAGCCCAATTCACGCAATATAAAATGGGTCGTGAACCACGGACGAGACACGTACGATTGTCTATTGTTTTTTTTGTCTTTTTATTTACGTTTAATCCTCTTTGTCATGAAACGTGCCTTATTTACAGCGTCATTTTATAAAGCGCTATAAATACTTTATCTTTTTTAATAAAAAAATATTCTTGATAATTAATTTTACGCATAACACTTTTATGCATATTATATATATGCAAATTGATATAAATTATGCTGATAGCGTGAGCCGTTACATACTTGTTTTTCCCTTAGCAGCATTGAAACTAATTGAATAATCCTGTCGTCTACAATATGAATACCAAAGTATCTAATAGAAACTTCATTCGTTTTTATCACCAGTTATCTAGCATTTCATGGATTGCACGTTGTGTAAATCCGAATTAAGGGGCAGGGCCTGCTAGGTAGGTATTTGAAGAAACTATTGTCGTCACGCTGCATCAAGTCTGGTCCCGTAGAGTACGATAGGGACAGCAAATTATATCATGAAAATCTTGACGATATCGACGTTTTGTATTTTTCGCATCGAAAACTGATTCAATTATGTTTTAAATTCAAATTTTTAAGAGTGTGAATGTCTAGGTTCCTATAAATTTCTTTTATGTTTTAAACTTTTCGAATATCTCTGGTAGTCCTCTAACATGAGGGACATTTTTATTAGTTGCTGAAAGAAAGGACATGCTGACAGGGACGCTACAGTAGACCTTGATTTTATGAAAAACAAGTGCGTGTCGGGCCATGCGCAGTGTAGGGTTCCGTAGTAGCCCGTTATCACAATACAGGACGAACCCGTTGGTACAGCGCCATCTAGCGGCAGCATTGTGAAACTTATGATTATTTATTATGGTTTTTTAGGTTTTCTAATTTAGATTTTGTTTTTCAATGCAAGTCTTTACCCGTTATAAACAAGCAACTACTTCGTCTTGGTCACCTTAAAGGATTTATTATTGTTATTATATAGATTGATGATTTTTCCTTTAGAGATCATAAAATACACTATCATCATGAATTTTGCCAGATTTTTCAAGCCAGTAGTTTAGCTTCTAGAGGGGGGGGGGGGAGAGACGCCCTAATAAAAATTTGCACTTTAAAGTTTAATATTTCGTAAATGTAGCCTTAAATCGAAAAGTAGTATTAGCAACAGGACGGGGTAGATGACGAAAAAAAAATTCATACTCATTTGGATCGCAGCCCCTGTTAAAGTGTTTACCAAGAATACGCCCGGACAATGTAATTCCAGCGCAAAAAGTTCCTTAGAGCACTTTTAGCGCTCCTCGTGCATGTTATCAAACCACAGTATACCGAATGTTTTATATAAAATTCAGAGTAACCAATTTGCACAGTAAGAAGACCAAGGATGTGTACTAAATAATTCTACACTAACGAACGAGCTCAGCTTAACTCACAAGGGACAAGCATTGCAAACAGAATAAGAACGACTGAGACCAGATGTCAGCAAAATGTTTATTTAAATATTCCTAGCCGGCTATTTTTATCTCTTTTTCAGGTTTTAAAATATAAAGTGGTTCAACATTTCCGAGTTTTTAAATTGCGAGCTAAATTAGCAACTCTATTTGTGGTGGTTCAAACTTCGTTTGAAATCTGTTATAATAAAGTTCTAATCAGCTTGTACTACAGAGTGGTTGTTACGTCAGTCACTGCGGGCCGAATAGTGCGAAATGAGTGGTTTATAGCGATTTACAAAAAATCTATTGATTGGACTAAAAAAATAAAACACTATCATGCTAATATGTTGCTTGTAGAATTATTTGCCAAAAAATCAGAATGATCGCATGTATTTTAATATGGTTTTTAGTCGTTAAAAGATTTTTTTAGACATAAGTTCGTGATTTTTTTATCGAGTAAAATTTGTTTTATTATGTTTTCAAAACATACAACATATCATACTAGTTTATATCCTGAAGAATATCATATATTTTTCTGGTTTTGTTTATTGCAGTGAATCGTATGCTTTTTTGCATTATAAAACTCACGTTTAGCTCCTGTAGTCTCCTTGAGGGCGAATCATGGCGATTAAGGGACTGCGTCGGTGGTCTAGTGGTAGCAATCACGACTGCTGAGCATGAGGTTCCGTGTTCGATTCCTGGGTCGGGCAAATTGTGATTGGGTTTTTCCATCAGGAATTTCTCAATAGTAGCGACAGAATCTAGACGTGCGGTTGATAACAACAGGGTCACCCCCAATAAACATAACTGGCGAAATATGGTTGTACTATTAGATACACCTCTACCTAACCCTTCGGGGTTTACAGGCGTGATGTTATGTTATTAAGAACGCATTTGAACATTTTAAACTCGATTAGCACATTTATAACTATAAAAAAGGGGATTTTTATCCATACTGATATGCCAACCCCATCGTACCTTATTACCTATATACATATGTGAAATATTTACTTCAGTGTCATGGTTGCTGTAGAATATTGACTCTTATAGCTTTTAGACGTGATTCAGATGTAGGACTGCTCGCGTTCAATTTCATAAGTGAATTTGCTTCTAATTGTATTAAAAGTAGTGATTGCTGAATCAATTCGTATTAGAAGGCCAGAGATGGTGTTCAATAAAATATAAAATTGAACTTTCAATTTTCAAATCAATTCGTTTAGAGTTGATTTGAGAATTAAATCTTCAATGCAAATACTATTATTAATGTTCTAAATATTAGTGTATCTCCAGGACCTTCAGGGACTAGATTTATCGTTAAAGAAATACTCTAGCCTGCAAAAATATGTATCACACTTTTAAAATTGCAATAACTTTTTAAGTACACAAGATATACTTTCGAAACAAAAAGGACTCGAAAAACAGTTTAATTATGTCTATAGTTTCAATGAAAGCTGATAAAAAATGCTTTATAAAGTTTTTTTAGTAATCCACTAACTTCTTTAGTTTAGGAAAAATTTAAATTTTAAAAGTGTAGTACTTATTTTTGCAGGTCAGTGTAGATCGGTATAATTTAAAGGTAAACGCTCACTTATCAGAGTCGAAGAAAGCGAAAGAGCCGAAAGAATCGAATATTAGAATGACTTGTATGAAATCCAATGGATCCTCGCACACTTAACAGCACCGAATCAGATGAATAGATAATGTTACACTTATGATAGAACGTTTCGTTCGCGTACGCGTGGACGTGTGGTTATCTTTATTCGTTCCGTTTTTCGCAGTTCTTCTGTTTCGGGTTTGTACTTAACCTTAAGGCGACTCCAGGAAAACCAACCTGTTTCAAAACCAGAAAAATATATGATATTCTACAGGATATATGCTAGTATGATAGTGTTTTGAAATCATAATACAACAAATTTTACTTGATAATAAAAATCACGAACTAATCAATCGAAAAAACCTTTTAACGAGTAAAAACCATACGCATGCATATCGCATGTATTTTAATACATGCGATCATTCTGATTTTTTGGCAAATAATTCTACAAGCAACATATTAGCATGATAGTGTTTTATTTTTTTAGTCCAACCAATAGATATTTTGTAAATCGCAAAAAACCACTCATTTCGCACTATTCGGCCCGCAGTGACTGACGTAACAACCATTTTGTAGTGTAAGCTGATTAGAACTTTATTCTAACAATATTTCAAACGAAGTTTGAACCACCACAAATAGAGTTGAAAATTACGCTCCTGTAGTCGCCTTAAGAAACTGTATTTACCGTTAATGATGCAGTATCACTCATTCTTAATCTTTTTCACAGGACCTACAAGAGCCGACATCAGATCTGGGCGAGATCCTCGTCTCCTTACTGTACAATGAAAACCTACATAGGCTTACAGTCACCGTTATTGAAGCTCGAGCACTCAAGGTAAGCCAATCTTGTATAAAACTAAGTCACTTTTTTACTAAGTAAATTTGTTTTCTTAGTTTTCTAAAGTGCGCACTGGATTTTGGTAAAAGATTTATCGTTACGAGTATTTAGAGCTTTTTTAGAAAGAGCAGTTAATTTAATTCTTAATTACAAACATGAAGAACGCCTTTTTTCTATGGAGGTTGCTCTATCGGGTACATCTGGTCATACTACTAAATATACAGGGTTACTAACTAGAAATTAAAACTAAAAATCAAAATAACTGAAAAACTACTGAATTTTGGTAGAACATTTGGTGAATTAATTTGTTGCATTTTAACCCTTCCATGACGTGCTGCAAGGAATACGTCAAGTTACCTGTAACCCTGTATAACTGACTAAACTAACCTAACACTATCTAATACTTGACCACCATTGTAACTAACACTAAAATACGAACAAAACTATGGACTGTAGTCTGAAATAAACTTTAATTTTGGACTGGCTTTTCAGTTTTAGATATGGCACATAAATCTCGGGTGTTTTGACATATCACTATATCACGACGAGTCACAAACACGTGCAGGTCGCTACCTACTAAACTCACTACCTACCTAAGTAAACTAACTAGAATGCAAAACAGTTAGAACTACTCGTAGAATATGCAATTTTCAATAGGTATTCGACCGTAGTTGAATAAGATAGCACTGCTCTACTCTCCGGACGGAAATACCAATTTGAATTTGAATTGAACTGAAGTCCGGTCCTCTAAACGTGTTTACAATATACTATTTGAGTGTGTGGCTTTAGAAGTTCCTCCATACTTTAGCTGAATATTAATTTATCTACTTTAGCCTAAGCAAATGTGTGTGTAAGTTTAGGAAGTTTTAAGAAAATATATCCAATTATACTAATGCTTAAATATAACTTAATATGCAGTTCACGTAGATTTTAGTTGAGACTGAAAAAACGAATAAAAAACTGCAAGGTGTTGTAGGAATTTCGAATGGCAGTAATCTGCAAAAAGCCTGTAGTTACTGTACTACGCCTCAATTCTATGAAACTGCTATTTCTAGCAAAAAAGAGAAACAATGTGTCGAATTTTCGTAGAATTTTCACCAGAGTTTCAGAAACAGGAATGAAACCTCTTTTCAACCATGAAACATTCAAACCCAATAAGAACGCAGCAGTTTGAATTATTTATAAGAAAACATTCGATGACTCCAGCTTTGAGAAAATCAATAATTGTCAATCCGTCAAACATTCCTTATTTCAAAAAGCTAAAGAACTAATCAGAATTTTCCTCATAGTTGGATCCCTCATCAAGCAAGAAAGAGATGGTGGTTCGCGTGACGCAAGAGCGTGCTTGTCGGGGTGTGCGCGCGCGCCGCACTGCCGCGGTCGAGGTGGCTGACGACGGCAGCGCCTTTGTCTCCGAGTGCTTCCACTTTAGGCTGAGGGCTGACGAGCTGCATACCACCAGTGTTACGATACAGGCCTTGCAGCCACACTCCGTTTATGCCAAAGGTGAGGAATATATTTGTCTTGTTTTGCGATTTTTCTTTTTAAGTCTAAAATTCGTCCAGAGAGCTTCAATTTCTGATGGATGCTGTAATTTTCTAGCTCTTCATTGAAGTCTTAACCTATGCTAGTCATGATCGCAGTTACACATTTTTTGTCTCACTGTGCTCGCTCACAGATTCTCATAGTAAAATGAATGACATCTAAAGCGATCCAAGTCAGGATGCTATTTTCTTAGTTTTTCAAAAATCATTTGTTTCATACTAATGATTTTCTCCTCTTTTTGCGCTTCGCCGCACTTGGGTTCAAAGGCCCCCAAAAAAAAAATTGATAGAGGGAATGGAGGGGAATGCTCTCGGTGATGGGAGCGCTTTATAAATACGGCCCATGGTTTAAACATAAGGGGCGGCATGGCTACGTAGGTCATGGTATATTATTCTTAGATCAGATCTGTGTTGTTGAGAGAATGCATGATGAGATGAGATTACCTAGAGGAAATAATGAATTTTTATGGTACAATCGATAGACAAAACGTAAAAATTTTCATCATTCTTTTACGGAGTAGAAGGTCTCGGCCTCTTTGATATTTTTCATTAAAGTTAGCATTGGCCAGCTTATCAGCTATTTGACAAATGAAAGTAATCTTTATTAGTATTTGTATTTTTACGAAGGTTTTGGACTTAAATGAAGGTAGACTTTATTATTCTATTGTCAGCAAGGCAAACGATTGATATCAATATTAAAAGACGTTATATTTTTGGAATATGAATAGATTACCAGAGAGAATGGGAGCAGTGTTCTCAGTGCTTTTGTAACAATCGTACTGCGATCGCCAACCCGCCTGCCAAGCGTGGCGATTATGTCAAAACCCCCGTTTCGGGTAGGCCTATGTCCAGCAATGAACGTCTTTCGGATGAAATAATGATGATAAATAGATAATTCATCAAAATATTGTCAAATCAAATCAAATCATTTATTTGTCAGAACATGGTCGGTATGTATATTACACATGGTCTTGAGTTTGTATAGATCCAAGATATTTGTTAACAGGAACGAATACCTATTTTTAAGATGAAATAAAAAGTCCTTAACGTAAACTGGCTCACGAAAAATCAATACAATATTAATAAAGATAAGTGGATCTAACTTCACTTATTTGCTTAACACAAACCGTGTCATGACCAGACTTCGATGAAGCACTTTCGTCGACTTTATTCCAAGTAAAGTGCTGATGTAAAACTAAACAGGGTTTAACCTGATTCTGCTTAAAGTTCACTTTGTTATGTTTGTATGTCTTTTGGTCATGGTTTCGCCCACGTGGTGTTTGAAAATTATCTTAAACTATCTTTTGCCTGCGGCTTCGTTTTTTATTTAGAATTTGAGAATCAATTCGACTGACCAACAGAGACTGACAGACAGAGTTACTTTCGCATTTCTACATTACTAGCTGATGCCTGCGGCTTCGCCCGCCCGCAAATTATATCCTAAAACCTTCCTCTTAAATCACTCCATCTATTAAAAAAAACCCGCATCAAAATCCGTTCCGTAATTTTAAAGGTCTAAGCATAGATACATAGGGACAGACGCGGCGGGCGACTTTGTTTTATAATATGTAGTGATAGTAATGATAGATTATCGTTGTCGTAAATCGAGATAGAGGAGCTCGTGGCTAGGAAGGGAGTGGGGTGTAAACCACCACGCGGGCCCAGTGCGGGTTGGTAGATGTTACATGTCTTCGATTTTCAGTTTGAAGACTTGCTGATTTCCGCACAAAGTTTTTCTTCATCGTTTAGAGAGCAGTGGTGGAGCTTGTGGCTAAAATAAAAACAGCCACTTAAGGGCGACCTACAGGTACAGCTGCGCCTGCCTAGGTTGATCCGTGGATGGCACACTCAGGAGCAGAACTACAAATACTAATAACACGTTCTTTGTTTCAGATCGACTGCTTGGTAAGTTTGTGTTAGGGTCATACATGTTCGCAAGGGGACGCGCCTTACAACACTGGAACTCATCCCTCGCCGCGCCCATGGAACAAGTCAAACAATGGCACCCGCTCACCAATTAACGACAACCCGGCCAAACTGCAAACACCCGACGACCACTGACCCCACCTAGCTGTGAGTGTATCTCAATTCGGACGTATTATACCCCATAGGAACGTATATCAAGAAACAGTTCCTGACAACTGATTTATTCGTAAACTCGTTTTTATTCCCGCAACGTACGTACCGTACTTGTGTATAAACTTAGGCTAGATTTAATAATAATTATAAGAAAATTGTGAAAATATTCTATTCGAATTGAATATCATGAAAGTAATTTCAAAATATCTAAAATGAATTTAATCATATTTTTGTAACTCCAATTTACACTATATTCCAAGTATTATATTGGAAAGTTCTTGTTTCTTGTCACGCCGAGTTACATAGTAATATTTATTTGCAACAATATTAATAAATGGAGTTCAAATTATCTTATTGCAATTTTTAAAATTTTCCGAAATTCATAACTTTCACTCTACCTAGATACTTACTGAAACAATTTATTGCTCTGAATAGATAATAATTTTATGAAATAAGTGTATTGCATATTCAGAATATTTCAATATAAGCTACACCTTATACTATCAATAAACTTATTTTTAAATGTTTAATAATATTATAAATTATTGCCAATATACACGTATGTAGTAGGATATAATTTCAAAAAATGTGCAAAATCAATGAAATAAAATGATGTAACGCCAAATTGGCGAAAATGTTGTCTTTCATTTCATTAACCCTATTTTAATATTCCCTTTGACAACCAAAACACAGTTGCAATGACGTTGATCTTCATCTAACTATCGTTACACTACACACAAAATTATTGAATGCCTGAATATGTTTTGTGTAATCCTACACATGCGAAAGCTTGTGAGGATGGATGGATGTTTATTGCACTTTCACGCAAAACCTACTGAACTGATTTGGATGAAATTTAGCACACAGATAGCTTATAACCTGGATTATCACATAGGATATTTTTATGATAGTATGATCCCGTGGGACAATATTATCAAACTCCACGCCGGTGAAACTGGGGGCATAAGACAAAGAACAAAGAACAATTACACAAAGAACTTCGTAAACAAGTATTTTTGGCACGATTCATATACATACGAGTGTTAACTACAGCCACAACAAGCTGGGAGCGCTGACAGCACTCATCATAACATAACTCTTCCATTTCCATATTTTACAGCAGATAGGTACGTCAGTAGAACAATTTAAACTTCAAAGATAAGTCCCGCGGTGGTAAAGTGTTCTGACTGCAATAAATTGGAACAATTTCTGATGCAATGGGTCGATCGTAAAAACACGAACATTTATGATCATAAAACTTAGAATCCAACACTGCACTATCATACTTCGAATATATAAGTTTTCGAAACTCCGGGTACTTCTGCTATTAGGTACATGTTATTCCAATATTTCAGGCAGAACGAATTTGCGCCTGAATTGAGGACTTGAATGAGGCAAACGACAGAGCTGTCTAGGTCAGTAAGTAGGTACTCTCCGGACAAAATCTGACTCATTGATTCGAGAAGAAGAAGCAGAAGAAACATCAACTCTGTTTATTTAGCCGACTGAACATAACATCACATCACGCCTGTTTATTCTGGAAGGGGCAGACAGAGGTGTAGTTATAGTCCACCCACATTATATTTAAGGCTCATGTGTGTATGTCATGGAGGCAAGCTAACTGCCATCATCAGACACAAAACCAGACTTCAAAGTCTCGTTTATCAAACCCAGGTTTGTTATTTAGTAATTCCTGATGGAAAAACGTAAACATTGTGCTACTGACGGGATGTCGAATTCAAAAACATGGAATAAATAATGCCCCACAAAATATTCTGCTGAAAAAGACCCTGAAAAAAGTAAACCTACACTCGATACTAGTCTAAAAGTAAACCAACAAAATACAAAAATTGGCTGAAAAATATCAGGTGTCTGGTGATAATCAAATAAAAACTTCTGTCGAAATATGCTCTCATTTTTTTTTCAATTTGTTCACTAGAAAAGGTTTCGAGTGTTTTATTTTTCAAGTCGTTGAAATAAGTGTATGGTAGACCTCAATTTCATTTCATGTATACTAAAACACAGACGATAGATTCCCGTTTCAGTTGGCTTTTTCCATTAGGAATTTCTCATTTGCAGCCACGGAATGTGGATTTGTGATTATTATAACTTTCTGGATTGTGTGTGAATGTGGTCGCAAGTGCTGGCTGGTGACTGTTCCTTGGAAAGGTCAAGGATTCGATTCCCGGGTCTGGTAAAGTGTTTACCATCAGGATTTTTTTAATTGCTGCCACGTAGTCTGGATTTGTGCCCGGTTGATGGCAATAGACTCGCCCCTATTACGTGGGACTTAAAACATAACTGGCGAAATGTGGGTTTACTATTAGGTACACCTCTGCCAAACCCTTCAGGGATCACAGGCTTGATGTTATGTGTGTCTAATTACTACTACCTACTCATTCTAGTGAATTATTTTGTGACGTCAAATTGCCAGTCTACGATTACTAATGGCTGTTTCGAGTTACTAATTATTAAATACTAACTACCCATTAGTACATATCCTAGTGTTGTTGCAGAAGTGATAATATTTCTGATGCATTTCGTTTTTTTTTTCATTTATTAATTTACACTTTAATTACTAGAAAGCAAAAAATACGGTTCTAGTCTCATAATGTTTGGAATAATGTAATAAATTTCTGATCTTGGTTACTATTTAGAATGGGAGTTTTGTGATAGCAATTTGATTGACCTTCTTGTCTTATCTTTAATGACAGCTGTACGTAGATTTCCATAGAAATTGGGACGGTCCTACTCGAAACTGGGTTAAGCTCGAGTCTATGTCGGTTTGTTTGCCAAAATGTATGTGTGTGTGTGTGTTTGTGTGTGTCACAGAGCAAGCAGAAAAACAATTTAGTGTGGTTTAAAATAGTGTTGGATCAGAGATCACGGAATTTTGTTGGGGGGAGGGTTACTATGTATAAAAAGAAGTGCAGGGGGGTCCAGTAAGTTAAACAGTAAAAAGACAACTAATACCAACTTGAAAACTAAGTTATTACTTAATAAACTTTTAAATTCAATGCTAATCGACGAGACTAAGAGCAGCCGCACACCATAGACAAGACTGTCTTTAGACAGACAATTTCCCTACTAGTGCGAGCGAGAATACATAGTCTGTCTCGCTCGCACTAGTAGCGCATTTGGGAAGGTTTCACGAGCCCAATTTTCACGTCTCCCAGCAATGGCCAAATTGGTAAAATTAGACAATGTTTACATTTTAGATTATTTTACTATTTTAGTTATTGTAATATAGTTTCTAATTAGCTTTTAAAAGAATTACTTATAGTTAGTTAATTATCTCCTTTATTCATCTATGATCTCATATTTTACATTTTTAAATAATTCTGATAAAAAAACATATAAACAATAAAAATATAAAAAAATAGTAGTCCGCCGGTGTCGGGAGCAGGGTCCAAGCCACCGGTGGTTAGGGCTGCAGAGACAGGAACCTCCTCACAATGCGAGCCGTGTCGAGGAGTACTGCCTTCTGAATCAGGCCCTTGACCCAACCGCCTAAAGAGAGCTTCGATATATGGTCAGCGAAGCTCTTGGCTATGAGGCCATTGGCCGTCACGACAATCGGCACAATGATAACCGAGTTCATATTCCACATGTCGCGAGCGTCGTGTGCCAAGTCGAGATATTTTATTTGTTTCTCTTTCTCATCAGCTTTCGCGAGGTTCTCGTCATGCGGAATGGTAACATTGATTATCATTACGCGGCGCGCTGATATGTCTATCACCACTATGTCAGGCTTATTGGCGACAATAGTCCTGTCAGTAATGATAGACCGATCCCAGTACAGCGTGACATGGTCTTTCTAGAGAACTGGGTCGGGCACATACTTGTAGTACGGTACCTCAGATTCCACAAGTTCATATTTCAAGGCAAGTTGCTGGTGTATAATCCTGGCTACTTAGTTGTGCCTGTGCAAGTACTCGCCGTTAGCCAGACGAGAACACCCCGAAATAATATGTCTGATGAACTCACCCGGAAGGTGGCATGCCCGACACACGTCAACCGTCCCATCCTTCATAATTTTCCGGTAGTTGTTCGTCAACATAATAGTTAGTTTTATTATTAGAGTCATTACAAGACTGATTTATGTTAATTTAAAGGGAAGAAGTGACTTTGACGCAAATTGATCTCATAATAATTAATAGAAATATTTTAACGAAATTGGTGCCCAAAGGTAAGTCTAACCAATGGCACAAAAGGATTTACATAGATACTCGTAACTTCATTAGTTTAGGAAATATAGTCAAAATTGTGTTTCATCCAGATACAATTTTTAAACATTATGTTCTAGGATTTTTTATTTTATTGTAATTTTTACTGACTTCGAGGGTTGATAGACTTCTAGCTTTACCCAGTAGAGTACCGAAAGTAGTTTTAGGAATTTGCAGAAGTGTTACTGTTGACAATCGATCATCTGGGTCCCCGGTCCCAAATTTAAAACTGCTTATTTTCTACACCTAACCATTGTTGTCTTCTCCGATATGGGTGTCTTTTATTAAGCGGGTAATTTGAATGTTTTTATTTTATCTCGTTGTATTTTGAATGTTTTAATTTTTTATTTTATCGTAATTTAATATTGAATGTTTTAGTTAAGTATCTTATTTTAATTTTGAATGAATTTTAAATTTTATCTTTGAATCGGATTATTTTAGTAACTGATTATTTATTTGATTTTAATAATTGATGGTAATTTATCTTTGTGTTTGTAATAATTTATTTTATTTTATCTTGTAATACTAATTTTAATTTCACTGTATGGATCATGTTATCTGAAGTAAATGAATTTTATTTATTTATTTATTTATTGTAATTGAGGCTAAGCTTTAAACGGGATAATTAAGCAAAATAGTAGATTATTTTGGTACATATCTGATTCGTGTAACGGCTAGGCCCATAATGAGGGATCTCTTTTAGGATACAACAGAAAGCATTGTAAACAAAATGAAAAATCAATCAACACTTCACTAGTCATAAAAAAGGCGCAGGTTGTTAACAGGTTTTATAACTGTTACATGTTTTCCATTTTCACACAAAACCCTTTTGTTTTATGACAAGCAGTATTTTTTTAGCGTTTTACGAGCGAACATAAAATTATGACAGCATTTTATAACATATTTGATGGAAAAATATATGTGTTATTTTATTACCTACTTAATATCATTTAATAAAATATATTTTTCATTACTCATACTCTGAAAGTAGGTCTGAAGTTGCCTGAGGAGCGGGTTGAAAGTAATATTTTTCAGCCCTAGGGAGAATCGTTTTCAACTGACAACTGTCAAATTATAAAAAAAAAATTGTTAATTTTTCTATTGAACCATGTTCCAACTTTCTATACAGCCACGATGTAAAATTGAAATAACAAATTTAAGTATTAATTAAAGAATAGATATTTTTTAAATACCTTTGAAATGTGAAATGGGCTGGTGCCCTGTCTAGAACGTATGGGTTGGAGTGCGGGGTGAGGCAGGGGGGGTTGTGCTCCCCTACGCTTTTCAACCTATACGTGAATGACCTGATTGGTGCGCTTAGCAGCATGCGTGTCGGGTGTCATATTGATGGCGTGTGTTGTAATAACATTAGCTACGCCGACGACATGGTGCTGCTGAGCGCGTCAATCTGCGGGCTGAGGACACTCGTAGCCACTTGCGAGCAATTTGCCAGACTGCATGGTCTGGCATACAATGTTAAAAAAGTGTAGTCATGGATCATCATGGAATCATCACCCAGAAGCAGTTCCTTCAGTGAAGTTAAGCGGTATACCCCTTGTGAGGGTGGACCAATTTAAGTATCTGGGTCACTTATTGACCACTGGCCTCAAAGACGATGAGGATATAGATAGGGAGCGTAGGGCGCTGTGTGTGAGAGCAAACATGATTGCCTGCAGATTCAGGCGTGCCTCCGAAGAGGTCAAGCGCACTATATTTAGTGCTTACTGCACGTCATTCTACACTTGCAGTCTGTGGGGTCATTATACTCAAAAATCATACAGCGCCCTTCGCGTCCAATACAATAACGCATTCAGGGTGCTGATGGGGTTGCCCCGATACTGCAGCGCATCAGGGATGTTTGCTGAAGCTCACGTAGACTGTTTCTACACGGTGATGCGGAAACGGTGCGCATCTCTGGTCCGTAGGGTGCGGGGCAGCGCCAACAGCATCCTGTCTATGATTGCAAGTAGGCTTGATTGTGCGTTTGTGAACCACTGCTGCAAGGTTTCAGCTGGGCCTGTCACCTTGCAGCAATGATGTCACAATCTGTCTCTTTTCTTTTGTTTTGTTTAAAAGTGCATTACTAACATAGTTTATAAGTATATTGTTACTAACACTATGAGTCTTGTTGCTCGAAATAAAATGATTTAATTTAATTTATAATAATTAAGATTCAACTATTTCTTTAAAATAACATAGATTAGGGCAAATATTTACCATTTTTTCGATGATGAAAATGAAAAATAGGTAATGGCTGAATAGCTGGTCGGCCATAGAAAAAAAAAACAAAATAGGCGGGAAAGCGGCAATCCGATATTCATTTTTTTTTCGAGTTGTCATGTTTTTTTTTTATTTTCCTTGTATTCGTAATGAAAATCACAGTGTTTACCCCCGGTTAAAGACTTATTTAGTCCCTCGAACTATTAGCGCCCTCGCTTCGCTCGGGCACCAAGCCCCGTCTCGGGACTAAATAAGTTACTTTCACCCCTTTTTTTTTTTTTTAGGATGGGAAATCATCAAATGACTTCTCCCGCTCTGGGCGGAGCAGGAGGGAGTGTCAGGCTTTTACTGACTAAAACCCATCCATGTTCCTTCATCGCCCTTTGTGTTCCGGGGCCACGGTATCTCTTTCGAATAGTCCCGCAGCCCCGGCAGGCTTCGGCCCTTGCGGACCCCTTCCCTATTGCTGACTCTCTTTGAGGCGCGCGTGGAACACGAACGCGCCGTCGACACGGCCTGTCGTCATGAGACGGACGGACGGCGAGCTAGCCCATAGCTCCCCGTCTACAGGCCCGCGCCTACGGTGGCCGGAAGCCACCACGTGGCCCCCGACGCCCGGGGCGTCTCCCGCGGCGTCCGGGACGTGAGGATATCTCCCTCTCACGTTCCGCCACCTCCTTCGCTAGCATGACTGCTTCGCAGAAGGAGGTGACGGCATCCCATTCCGTCTCGCTCCGGACCATGGCACGAACCAGGGCCGCAAGCGAGAGGTCGCCGCCGCCGATCGCCACCTCGAGGACACGGCGGTGCTCCACCCAAGCAGGGCACACTTCCACCGTGTGCTCCATCGTGTCCTCCGGTCGATCCTCACAATGGAAACACCCGGGCGTCTCCTCCCGCCCGATTCGGTGCAGGAACTTACCGAAACATCCGTGTCCGGTAAGAACCTGCGTCAGGCGGAAGGTGAGGACGCCGTGGCGTCTCTCCAGCCACTCCTCAAAGAGGGGACTTATCGCCACTATTGTGGCGTGCCCTGCACGGGGTTGCGATAGTCGCTCTCTCCATGTCGCCATGAGATCACGCCGGAAGTCCGTCCGCTGAGCGACAATTTGTCGCCGCAGCGGAGTTTCCCCCCGGCGTAGCGCCTCCGCGCGCCACTCGTTAAGTTACTTTCACCCCTAGGGTAACAATGTACTATTAATGCCTCTTTGCTTTTTTCTTTGCTTTTGAAAACCAAAGCTGTGGATCAGAGGGTCGGCGACGTAATGTGTGTAATGATATAGGCTGCCAGGCTTTTATGTGTTCTATTTGGTATACGGTAGGCTGCACTACGTCAGTGGTAACAAAACCAGTATAAGCTGGCCAGGTACCTATGGTATTTGGTGTTACTCAGTTCTTTGGAAACTTCTGATTTTTGTGACTTCAATTGGTACGGTCGAATAAGCTATTTGGTTTACATTTTACAATGAAATTTGCATGTTAAAATGTAAATCAAATAGCTTGGTCGACCGTACAGTGTTTTCCTTTCTTCTACAATGATGCACATATTGCACACTACCGTCAACATAATTTTAAATTTTGAATTTATTGCGAATCAAATTAATTGCGAATGGTATACAAGTCCCTAGACTTGAATACCATTCGCAATCTATATTATTTATGAAGTCGTGTAAATTGGATTATTCCCCACGAAACCTCGACCAACTTCCTCGTATGTTTAAATGAACGTGCAAATTGAACATAGCTTACAGATGCGATTATTTAATCAATACGGACTCAGCGTAATCCCAGTGGTAAACAATGGTTCCCGCAATATAATAATTTATGTAAATAAGGATTCAAATGAAACATAAATGTTCATTACCGCCATTTTTTTTTCGCGACGGGTCGTTCACGGATATAACCCGGAAAAATGTTTTAAAAATTACGGAAATTACATGAAAAGGGAATATAATTACACAGAAGTAAGAATAAATAATTGCGTGAGACATTATTTCTATGGTTAAAGAAATAATCTAAGCCCTTTCCGTATTTTTCATGCGAGTATTTCTGTAAAGCCTTCATATACCAACTTGTAATTGATTCGATGATGATGATGATAGCATGAGGTCGTGGGTTCGATTTCCAGGCCGGGCAGTGTTGTTGGGTTTATCCATCAGGAATTTCACAGTAGCAGCGTGGGAGTCTGAACCTTTTCTGGTTAATGACAATAGGCTCGCTACTATAAAATGGGACCCAAACATAAGTGGTGAAATGTGAAAGGTACCATTAGGCGCACCTCTGTCTCACCTTTTAGAGATTACAGTCGTGATGTTATACAGGGTGTAAGCCACCTCATCACGAAGCCGTCAACTAAGCATTCTGTACATCAAACTAAGTAACTTTAGGCAAAAAATAAGTATTGCTGGGAAACGACTTTTTTTTTTGGGGTCAACAATCATGTTTTGTGGTAGAACTCAATGTAACGCACTCAAAAAATTGTGCTGATGGATGGATTGAATAGTATGTGGGTCGTGGAGGTGTTTAAAGTAAAAATCTTACATTAAAAACTTGTATTTATAAAAAAAGTTTTCAAAAAGTTGGAACTTTGACCCCCAATATCTACGTAACTAGAAGGTTCCCAGGTATGGTGTAGAACAAAAAAATGTTCGCAATGACGAGGTTAATAAGTGCCTTTCGTCTTCGTTAAGAGGTGTTTTACACCCTTTTTACGTGTCGGATCCGGTCATTGGTACGGCTTAACGGAATAAATCCTGACAACCCGACATACGTGTCATTTCTATTCAACTCCTTTTCAAAGTCGGCAAAAAGCTACGCTATCAAAATCGCAATCGCACCACTATGTATCAACACGAACGTGTGTGACTTTTATTAACAAACTTGTTATGTACGAGCTATTAAAAATAATTAATAAAAACTTCGCAGCATTTCACATGCAAGTCCCGAACATAAAGTACAAAGTTTCTTTCCGTTCTACGCTGTAAATTTTCTTTTTGTTTTATCTAGACATTTATACGCCCACTTGAGAATTACCTGCGGCTATCTTACTACGATGGTATATTTTACCTTTCTTTGTCTGTATACAGGGCGTCCCAAGGCGTCGCACGGCAAGCTTACACACTCTATGAAAGTTATGATAAAATGACGGCACAATCTGCCCACTATTCTTGTTCCAACAATTATACATATACAGTGTGTCCCACGGCTATGCCACACAGAAGGAAAGTACCTTAATCTATACTAATATTTTAAACAAGAAAGATTTTTTAGTTTGTTTGTTTTTACCGAATAAGCTCCGAAAATTTTAACCATTTTTTCACCAATAGAAAGCTAAATTATATTTGTATCCTGCCCAGCAGTGGGACAGTAATAGGCTGGTATTATTATATTATTATTATATTGTATCCTGCAAATTAACCGAGCTATTACAATTTTTGCGGACGGGACGGCGGAGTATTACTGAAAGAAGACTTGATTTTAAAAATAATTTACAAAAAAACATAACCAAAATTTCAAATAAAATGTTACATTTTATGATCTTTCTTTTATTTAAGATGGTATGTTATTTAGGGAAAAAAAATATCCTTATGATTAATTTCGACCGTTATCATAAATTTGCTGTGTTTTTTACTTTAGTGGCGGGTTCGGTTCCTGGTTTAGGCAGGCGATTGTTTAAAAATCTTTGAATGCACTTCTAATATGTTCTTCGATTACTATACACCACTCTGGTTTGAAGCAAACTTGAGTCTAGTCCCTGTGTCTCGCACCCTTACACCGCTGCCCCAACACTGATGCTCGAAAAGGTGCAAAAAACGTTTCTAAGAGGCTTTTTCCAAAGGTTATATTTCTATTTCCCCTTCATGTACCCTACCAACTATCTGTTAGGAGTGTTGGGCTTCAACTCCTTGAAGGTGAGAAGAGGTACTGAGCAGCTCACGGTAGCCTGTAAGTTCCTACGGGGACGAATCGACTGCCCTGAGCTCCACTGCCTTATCTGCCGGCTATTTGTTCCCGACAAATATATCGGACATCGCCAGTGCCACCAGCACAATCTGTTCGCCCCACCGTCTTCTAAAACTGTCGCCAGAGCTGAACCTCCGGTATGTCGTACTCTTAAGACGCTCAACGCCCTCCTGACGGCCAACCCTGAATGTGATGTGTTTGCGGATGAATGGAGTAAGGTTAGGCGAATATGTCTGATGTTCTGTGAGAGAAAGTATGCAAGAGTGTCCACTGATCTGTGTTAGTATTAATTAGTAATTTAATTTAAACCATTGAAAGGTGTCAACTGGAAGATTTTAGTTTTGTTCTGTTAATTATTGTTTCTACCTATGTTAATTATTGAAATTGGTGTGAACCGTTTTAATTAACTATAAATAAATAATTATATTTTTAAATCAAAATGAAGTCTTCAGTAAAAAATTCTATATACAATATATCAGGTACTTTTATTCTGTGTGGCATTAGCCGTGGGACATCCTGTATATGTATAATTGTTGGAACAAGAAAAGTGGGCAGATTGTGGCGTCATTTTATCGAGTGTATAAGCTTATTTTAAACTTTACTGTTCTTGTCTCATAAAGTTTAAAATAAACTTACACATGACATCATCACGCCTGTAATCCCTGAAGGGTTGTACAGAGGTGTACCTAATAGTACACCCACATTTCGACAGTAATTTTTTAAGTCCTATGTAACTCGGTGCGAGGTTATTGCCGTCAACCGGGCACAAACCAGACTACGTGGCAGCAATTTAAAAAATCCTGATGGTAAACACTTTATCCGACCCGGGAATCGAACCCTTGACCTTTCCACAGAACAGTCACCAGTCAGCATTAATTATTATAAAAAGTTAATGTTTACTACAGTACTGTAATAATCATTTCAACTCATGAATTCACTAGATTGGTTGTCCCATTAGTAGTGGTGTTAAGTCTCACAGAAGCCATTGAGGCGGAGCTTTATGAGGGCTACAGAGCGGCGAAGACCGCCCTCCGCGAGGCTGTCCTGCGGGCCAGGGATCTGGCCCGCGAGGAGATGCTGGGGGCTCTCAGACAGAGATCCGTGGGGGCGCCCTTACAAGATGGTGCGGGATAAACTCCGCACCTGGGCCCCCCCGCTGACGCAGAGTCTTCGGCCTCAGCTCGTGGAGGACGTGGTGAGCGCTCTGTTCCCCTCGCGAGGGGAACACCCGCCCCCGCCTATGGCTCCGCCGGCTGCGGTGCCGGAAGCGGACCACCAAAGTGACGACGACGACGCTCCTGAAGTGACCGGGGTAGACCTGAGAGTGGCGGTACGAAGGCTAGGTGCCAAAAATACCGCCCCGGGACCCGACGGCTTGACTGGCAAAGCCTGGGTCCTGGCCTCGGAGGCTCTCGGGCCCCGACTGGAAGGGCTCTTTAGCGCATGTTTGGAGAGAGGCCAGTTTCCGCTTCGTTGGAAGACGGGGAAGCTGGTCCTCATCCGGAAGCCGGGGCGCCCGGCGGACTCTCCGTCCGCCTACCGGCCCGTGGTGCTGCTCGACGAGGTGGGCAAGCTCTTTGAAAGGGTAGTTGCAAACCGCCTCGCCGAGCACCTTGCGGGGATGGGGCCGGACCTTGCGGAACACCAATTTGGTTTCCGCAAGGGGCGCTCTACGGTGGACGCCATCATGCGCGTGAGGGCCCTCACGACGGGGGATGCGGTGTCCCGGGGTGGGGTTGTCTTGGCGGTGTCTCTCGACATCGCCAATGCCTTCAACTCCATGCCCTGGAGCTGCATAAGGGAGGCACTCCGGTATCACCGGGTGCCGACCTACCTCCGTCGTGTGGTCGGGGACTACCTGGCGGACAGGTATGTCATCTACACCGGTCGCAGCGGAGACTGGAACCGGCGAGAGATGTCGTGCGGTGTTCCACAGGGATCGGTTCTGGGGCCGTCCTTGTGGAACATCGGGTACGACTGGGTGCTGCGCGCCGACCTCCCTAGCGGTGTCAGCGTAGTTTGCTACGCTGACGACCAGTGGTGCTGGCACAGGGGAGGTCGCACGAGGCGGCGGCCGACACTATGACACGCGGGGTTGCGATAGTCGTGGAGAGAATCCGGCAACTGGGTCTCGAGGTGGCACTGCACAAGTCCGAGGCCATGTGCTTTCATGGGCCTCGGAATGCGCCACCTCCGGGATCCGCAGTGATGGCAGGAGGGGTTTCCATCGGCGTCGAGTCGACGCTGAAGTACCTGGGACTTGTCCTCGACAGCCGGTGGAACTTCGTGGAGCACTTCCGACGTTTGGCCCCCAAACTGGAGCGGACAGGGGCTGCCTTCAGGCGGCTCCTGCCCAACCTGGGGGGGCCGAACGCCTCCTGCCGGAGGCTCTACGCGGGAGTCGTGCGGTCCATGGCCCTTTACGGGGCCCCGGTGTGGGCACGTTCATTGAGGCGGCGTGCCGTCCACCACTTGAACGTGCCCCAGAAGGTGGTAGCCGTAAGGCTGGTCCGGGGGTACCGCACGATCTCCCGCGAGGCGGCGAACCTCCTTGCCGGATTGCCGCCATGGGATCTGGAGGCAATAGTCCTCGCGCGCCTACATGAGTGGCGCGCGGAGGCGCTACGCCGGGGGGAAACTCCGCTGCCGCGGCAAATTGTCGCTCAGCGGACGGACTTCCGGCGGGATCTCATGGCGACATGGAGAGAGCGACTATCGCAACCCCGTGCAGGGCACGCCACAATAGTGGCGATAAGTCCCCTCTTTGAGGAGTGGCTGGAGAGACGCCACGGCGTCCTCACCTTCCGCCTGACGCAGGTTCTTACCGGACACGGATGTTTCGGTAAGTTCCTGCACCGAATCGGGCGGGAGGAAACGCCCGGGTGCTATCACTGTGAGGATAGGCCGGAGGACACGGTGGAGCACACTGTGGAGGTGTGCCCCGCTTGGGTGGAGCACCGCCGTGTCCTCGAGGTGGCGATCGGCGGCGGCGACCTCTCGCTCCCGGCCCTGGTTCGTGCCATGGTCCGGGGCGAGACGGAATGGGACGCCGTCACCTCCTTCTGCGAAGCAGTCATGCTAGCGAAGGAGGTGGCGGAACAGGACAGGGAGAGATCCTCACGTCCCGGCCGCCGCGGGAGACGCCCCGGGCGTCGGGGGCCACGTGGTGGCTTCCGGCCACCGTAGGCGCGGGCCTGTGGACGGGGAGCTATGGGCTAGCTCGCCGTCCGTTCGTCTCATGACGACAGGCCGTGTCGACGGCGCGTTCGTGTTCCACGCGCGCCTCAAAGAGAGTCAGCAATAAGGAAGGGGTCCGCAAGGACCGAAGCCTGCCGGGGCTGCGGGACTATTCGAAAGAGATACCGTGGCCCCGGAACACAAAGGGCGATGAAGGAACATGGATGGGTTTTAGTCAGTAAAAGTCTGACACTCCCTCCTGCTCAGCCCAGAGCGGGAGAAGTCATTTGATGATTTCCCATCCGAAAAAAAAAAAAAAAAAAAGGATCTCTACGGCAACTATTGACATAATCCCTAGGCCATATTTTACACACCCACAGTTTGAAACTGGATATTCTATTCTAGTCTGCCCACTACAACATTTTTAAACCCACAGTCTGTTTTCCAGATCGTATTTTTTTTATTGAAAACAAATAAATACACACAAAACCACAACAAGGAGGTACTAGAAAGCTATACTCAAACGCCTTTTTAATTCAGTTTATATGTAAATATCTTAATTTGTTGCATAAAGTTCAATAACTTTGTATTCAATGTGCCTGATTGAGGCTTTATCATGTCAGCATTTGTTCTATATAATTTATTTATTTATTTGGATCTCCAACAAAAGATACACAGATACATTTGAAGTCACAGTTATACAAAGTTCTTATAAGTGTGTTCCTTCAATTACAGGAGACCACAGCATGCACATAAAACTAGGTGTTAACACAAAAAATAACAAAATAATAAAAAGCATGTGGTGACAAGAACTCATACGTATTACAAATAAAATTGAATTAAAATTAACACACATTGTAACAAAATTAACTTTGTTCTAAAATTAAATTGTATTAAAATTAATACACATTACACATTATTACACATTTTTTTTCAAACCTCTTTAGGTTTTAAATAAATTGGTTAACCTTTGTCTATGTATGTCATTTTTTACGTCGGACGTTTTACTGTCGGACGGTAATAATGCGAGCATAAATCACATTCAAAACAAAATAATATTGTAGATAATTATTTGGTAAGCTGAGTTACTTTAATGATGTCTTTGTGTTATTTGTCATCATCATCATCATCAGCCTATTAATGTTCTCACTGCTGGGACACAGGCCTCCTCTCTGTGAGAGGGAATGGGCTATAATCGGTGCGGATTGGTAGATGTCACATGTCTTCGAATTTTTTGGTTTTAGGACATGCTGGTTTCCTCACGATATTTTCCTGCACCGTTTTGAGAGCAGCGATGATGAAATAAATTACGTATTAATAATGCGCCTGCCTGGGTTTGAACCTACGACTTACTGTTCCTAAGTCGGGGCCACCACCACTAGGCCACCGCTGCTCTCTATTTATAATTAACGCTAAATGCGTGCTGCGTTTACAGTCTACTTTTTATTTGGTACAAAAAAAAAATGAAAGTGAAAAAATACTTGTCGTACAAAAAGAAACACGTCAAAGTGTACACGAAGAAAAACTTAAACAATAAACAACATAACTTTTTTGGTATAAATCAAACACTGTTCTCCAAAAACCACACAACGTAAAATAACTTTCCAGAATGCTTCTACAATGAAATGTCACTGAGACAAGATTCGTAACCTAAGCCCGAAGACATATTTTACAATCACAAGACTCCGTGACGTACGATGCCAGAGATCTAGTTTACCAACTAGAAAATAAGGTAGACTATCATTTACAGAGTCAACGTAGGAACAATTTTTATAGATAAGACCATCTTGACATTTACTTTGTAATTTATCGTTTCTCAAGCCATCTTTTATATTTTTCTCAGAGGAAAACCCGTCTAAAATAGAAAACTTGCCAAGCAGTAGGCTTAGCCAAGTTGACAATCTACAATCGTTAACGCATAGAAAACTAACCAAATGTATGGGAATGACATCATTTCAACGTTAAGTCACGTGGTCAAAACAAACGAATAGAAACATTAAAGTTCAGTCAAAACTGTAAGTTAGCTACGATTCATATGCTGGGATGTAGCGATCACGATTGTAGAAACGAATACATTTCATTCTATCATCTTGATCGATGTAAACTTGTCTACGAAGTTTCTATTCGTTTGTTTTGACCACATGACTTAATGTTTACGATTGTAGAAAGAGAATCGATACGAATCGTTTGTAACTTGGCTAGGCCTGCAGGTCAGATTGCACCATTGTTTACCAGTGCACAGAACACACATACGTTCCAATTTTCATCGATACAGTGCGCCTCACAGCCCGCTCGCGTTCCCGCAGCTCCTCCCCGCAGCGCTGCCCGACCGACGCGACCACCTGGGCCAGTGGTCATTTTAAGCATCCCAGCTGCTCTCCCGGCAAAGCCCGTGCCTGCAAAGGCAACGGACCGGGCTGATGATGACGGTTTCGTGACGGTACAAAGGAGGAAACGCCGTTAGCGGTTCTTACATGTTCGCACCTGTAAGAACCGCTCCGGCAAGGCTCCTGCGGAGCCCAACTTTAAACTGCGCGCCGCGAAGCCGAACATCCCGCTTTACATCTCTCGCCTACATTACACCACTGAAGCTGAGGACATCGAGGAGTACGTGCGGCAAAGATTGATGTACACGCCAAGAGTACAGCTACTGGAGTCGCGCCGCAACGTCAATTTCAAGGCGTTTGTGGGTGCGCATCCCAACGTGTATGCTCCATTTGGTGTTGGATGAAAGTTTTCGGCCGCAGGATGTGGTGTTCCGTCGCTTCTGCGTACAAATTCCACGAGTATGCACAAAACATCGTGCAAGTGAAGTGAAGTGCTACGAACATAGTTTTTTAAGTTGCTTAGACCTACTAACAAAAATTGTTATTAGTATGTATTTTTAGGTTATGGTATTTTTCTATGGGTCTTTATTACCTGAAATAAATGGTTTATTATTATTATTACTTACCAAGTTCCTCCCTGTCTAGGAAAGCACGTTAAGCCGTTAGTCCCGGCTGACGTTTGTAGAAACAACTGTCAAAGATCTACAAATGACAGCCGGGACTAACGGCTTACCGTGCTTTCCGAGGCACGGAGGAAGCTCGGTATGGAATGGGTGGTCACCCATCCACGGACTAACTGGCTTAACCAGCAGATTGACCCAAGCGCTGTTACTATTTAGCCACGGGCTCCTCCATATGAAGACTAACATCTTGCGCCAGAAACCACACGGTCGATTCAGTGGCCAGAAAGTCTGACAACCAGTCTTACCACAGGGTATCGTAGTAGCTCTATGTAAAATACAGGTATTCAGCTGTATCCGGTTAGATTGGAATCCAATCCCAACATAGTTGGAAAAAGGCTAGGCAGATAAAGAGTGCAAATGCTCTCGAGTAAAATGCTTGTGGGACAGACGGACATGACGAAATTATAAGGGTTCTGTTTTCCTTCATCGCAACGAAACCCTCTAAAAATATGCTCTTTACAAAATTGTACTTGAATTCTTTTATTAGAACGCGTTATGAAAGGTCTATGTTTGGGTTTTTCTTTTACATTTTCCGCTTCCGCCGATGTCCAGTAAGCCCTTTGTTATAAAAAGGAAATGTACGGGAATTTGGCCCCGAATTAATAACATCACGTAACCGATTTATTGCGCTGTTATCATCCTTAATACCAAATTTGGCCAGATACAGATACAATATTCGAATTTATCTATTCAAATGTCTTTTGAAATATATATTTACAGTTTGTCCTAAAACTTTGGCCGTTATTTATGCTAATGGACCTTAAATACCCTTTTTTTGTTTACGAAAATATAAATAAGAAAGTACTTTTGTCCGCACTTTGTTCTAAGAAAAATAATTTTCGTGTCCGTTAACACCATTCATTCTGGGTAAAGGGTGCTTCGAATGCTTTTGTTTTGTAAAAGTTTACACCGTGACTTTTAAGCGTGATTATGCTATATTGTGCTATGCAAAAGGCATAATCAGCCAACAACATTCCCACTGCTGGGACACGGGCCTCCTCTCATCGAGATGAAGTGGGCTGTAAATACTGGAACGCTGAACTGCTTTTCTTTTTTCGCCAAAACAGCTGATACAATCCTTGATTAAAGTCAAAGTCACTGACTGACTGACAGACAATTGCCAATATTGCCTAACCAAAGTTACTAAAGGTTCCCTAGAATCTATAACCCCAAAGCAAGGTCAAAAAGATGATAAAACAAGGTAACGTGTAGAGATAAGGTTCTACAATCAAATATCAAAATGGTAGACAATAAAATTGTACTGAATTGAACAAAACAGCAAATGGTTCCAATCTAATCTCTAAATGTGCGTACGTGCAATAATGCTAAAAATTTATAAGGTCGTAAGTCGTAATAGTAGTACTACTTTTAAAAACTTTTTGGATATACCCTTTTCGTGCAATCAAGTTTATTCGAATGTAAATGGGAAGATACATGAGGAGAATAATTATATTAATATCTAAATATATTAAAATTTTCATAAGACTCATAAGAAACTAGAGGTTTGCTTTCGCGGAAATAGTTATTAGAGAATTTTCTTTTCTACAATATAGCTGTATATTGTAGAAAAGAAAATTCTCTAATAACTATTTCCGCGAAAGCAAACCTCTAGTTTCTTATGAGTGGAACCGATGAGAAAATATAATCATAAAAATACAACACAAAAGTTTAAATAGAACCTTTACAATTTTTAAAGAAAATATAAATGTTTTTGCACGCAATATCAAATTAATAATAGCTTTACTTACTAGGTTTGACCACAATAAACTACTTTGACCAATAATACGAAGTGCGCAATTCGAAAATGAAACTGTACACAACCAGCGTTTTCATGAAATAGTCATTCAATGGGGTTAAATGAACTTTAACGGAGTTGTATTAATGATTTTAATGATTATAACTCTGTAAAGCCATATTAGTTACGTCCGCGAATCATATTTTAATCAAAATACAACCTAGCACCGACCTGCTAATTGCAAAAAACGTAAGAAAAGAAATCATTGCTGAAATATGCTTAAAGTATTTTAAGCTCCTTATTGTAAAACATTGGATTGTAATTCGAGCTTAGTTTATCTTCTGTCAGCAACGGAGTAATCCGATTGTCTTGTTAATTCAAAGCTTGCATTTGATGATAAGCGTCTTATGTGCTCTAGTTTCTTTGATTGCGCAATGTGTATTTAATTGTGCTGTGATTTCAATAGGGTGTCTAAATGAAACAATTTCAAGTTATTGACATGGCAATCTGTCACCTCAGTTTATCTCTGCTTCACAAACTATGGCAGCACGTGCACATAAGCCTTTCCAAAGTTGTTGTTGTTGTGCTGTTTGTTGTTGTTGTGTGTGTTGTGTTTTTGTTGTTGTGTGTTGTGTTTTTTTATTATTAAAAATAAGAAAAAAAAATGACGAACCCATAAAATCAAACCTTAAGCCCCAAGACACATTCTAACGTACACACGTCGATTCAATGTCTGTAAGCCTGCTTAGTATATTACTGAGACAATAAACCATTGTCCTTTATCTATTTTATTACTGTATCTCTGAGTGTGAGAGTGAGTCAGGAGCAGCGGTGGCCCAGTGGTGGCAGCCCCAACTTACGAACAGCAAGTCGTGGGTTCGAACCCAGGCAGGCGCATTACTTTGTGTAATTTATTTCATCACCACTGCTCTCAAAACAGTGAAGGAAAACATCGTGAGGAAACCGGCATGTCCTAGAACCAAAAAATTCGAAGACATGTGACATCTACCAATACGCACTGGGCCCGCGTGGTGGATTATAGCCTATTCCCTCTCATTGAGAGGAGCAGTGGGAATATTATAGGCTGGTTATGCTATCTCTGAGTGTCACTTTCATATGCTATTTTCATGTTATGTCAAAGAGATAACACGAAAATAGCATAATTTTATTTATTATTTTATAAAGGAATTATTATAGGTACAACTCTAAATCCGACAAGCTGAAATGGTCTTCAATTATTACCCTCTCGAGGTAGGACAAAGATAAAGTTCCACTACAAAGGCATGATTCCATGTTCCCACGCTCACTGAAATCGTAAAATCTATCCTATCTACTATTCGTAGCGTAAAAGAACCATTTATTTCACAAAAGCTTTTTCTTCAATATACCTTTATTAAAACCCAGAATATTCCTGTGTATTGGTAAACACCAATATGCTGAAATATTTGGCATTTTATTTTTGCTCCCAAATATAAAATGAGAAGGGTAAAGGGGAGTGCCTACATTATTCCTTTCGTATTAAATTCTGTGTGTTATACCTTTTTGTGAGATAGGTCTTTTATACTTGATGGAATATTTTAATTTATTTATTTCTACTGTTTTCTTAGATAAAATGTTAAAACTTATACCATCTGTCAAGCCTTTTCCTATCAACGTTGACCCCAACGTAGTTAGGAAAAGTCTAAATGGAATACCAGTATTTCACGAGAAACGACTGCCTATCTGACCCCCACAACCCAGTTAGTACTGGGTAAGTTTGGTTGTCAGACTTTCGGATCACAGACTATCTGTAACGACTGTCAAAGATCTACAAATGGTAGCCGGGACCAACGGCTTAACGTGCTTTCTATGATGAAATGACGATTTGACTGGTTGTCCGGTGATTCTAAATTGCCTAACTCAACGCCATTGGTGTCGATTCTGTTGTGCACAAACTAAACCTTATTTAGGCTATTGCTATCTTTTACTAAAAGGCAATGCGAGAATAGCACGGCTATAGCTATGAACTAAGTTAGAGATGTCAAACTAGTTTATGCCTTGCGCTTCACCGTGTTTTTAGTCGACATGTTTTTACGTGCACCCTTAATTTGTATGGAAATATTAGTTCCAATTCAATTTGACAGCTCTAAATTACGTCCGTCTCTTTCTCGTTTTATTAGAGAGAAAAAGATAGCAATAGCCTAAATTAAGTTTAGTTTGTGCACGTCAGAATCAACACCATTGTCTCTTTTTTTAGGTATCCTTGAATGTCCCACTGCTGGGCTCGCCGCCCCATTTCCTTCCAGGTACTCTTTTCCTGCGCCACTTTCAGCGAGCCTTCGTGATGCGCGTCCAAGTCATCTCACCATCTCCTCCCGGGTCGGCCTCGGCGGTGCGTTCCGTTCTCAGGCACCAATGCGTTGTGAGCTTATTGACCTACTTTAATAAGCTTTAATTATAATTATACAACATGTAACGTAATTAACGCACACCCTCAGACACCCCAATTAGTTTATTATGTTATAATCATAATACATGCACTGAATTTTTAATTAAACATGTCTAAGCAATTATTATTTATTAAATTAGTTTTCCTAATTCTGGAAGAATGTTGTAGTCACAGTACAAATCAACGAACGCACACAGTCGCATACGTAGGTCCTCATACCCACGTATGTGACTGTGTGAGTCTTGCTAGCCTAGTAGGTATTCGCTCGCGTTCGAGACAGCTTCTAACGTTGCCGCTCGACTCAACTTCAATAGAAAAGTTCAATACATTTTAATGCCCGTTTTCTTATTTGATGTTTAAATTTAGAAAGCACTTCGTCATTTTTTATCAAAAGCGTTCACTATCCTATTTTTTAGATCCTCGGCACTTGTTGTCGCACTAAAATAAACTAACGAGTTAATACGTCCCCACAAAAAAAAGGCATTACGATGCCTTTTTTTTGTGGAGACGTGACGATGTGGGGGCCTAGCCCTCGCCGCCCGGTGTCATTGTGGCTATCTCGCTCTATCTCAGGTTTTTAATTTGGACGAGAAAGGGAACGAAAACAAGTATGACATATTTTGCATTTTGTTGGTTTATCTATTGTGTCCTTTAACAAGGGCCTGTTTAGTGTGTGTGTGCGGTTGAATCGCTAAGTTTACCTAACTGTATTTGTAACGACTTTAACTTACTTGAAATAAGGTTCATTTTTCTTTATTTTGTATTAAATGGCGGAATTTGTATTAATACAAATAAAACTGCACTTTTAAAAGTCTGTCTGTCTGTATTGCCATGAGTTACGGTTCATTTCAGTTTGTTTGGACTATACAGGAATAGTGTGACTATAAATTACGTAGCTTTAATTATTTTTGGGATAAAACATTAGCTATATTAAAAATTATATAAATCGATTCAGTAAACGATTCTAAACAAACTAATTTCAGGATGTGCCATTATTATGTTACATGTTGTATAAAGGTAATTTTATTCAAAATCCCAAAGCTTTTGTGAATATTTAATTCAAGTCAAATAGCAAGGAGTTAAAAGTTAATTATCAGAAATGTTATTTAACTACTTATAAGAGACTTTTATTGTCAACGGGGTCACTGCTGGGGTTAAATTTATTAAAATTTTATTCGTCGTAAAATGTTGCTTGATATATTACACAAAATTTCTTAACAAATAACTTAAAGGGTTATGTAAGATAAAATAATATGTAAAATATAAATTTTAAATTAATAAACTTTGACTGCCTCGTTGGTATAGTAGTCACAAGCGCAACTGCTGAGCATGACGTACTAGGTTCGATTCCGGGCAGGGCAAAGTGTTATTGGGTTTTTCCATCAAAGATTTCTAAGTAGCAGCCACGGAGTCTGGAGTTGTGCCCGGTTAATGGCAAAGGCTGGCCCCCAAATACATGGGACTTAAACATAACTGGCGAAATGTGGGTGTATTAGGTACGCCCCTATCTAACCCTTTTGCAGGCGAAATGTTATGTAATGTTTTGTTATAATTCGTAATACATTTACCACAATCATTTAAATATCATAATAGTAAAATGCACATGTTTAAACAAAACTGGATAAAAACTGAAAGCGAATCTTTATTTTATTACAAAGATAAAAAACAAGCTAGGAACTAATTTATCAATTACTACTGATTTATCTTGAACGCCCTTATGCAGCTTCTATTAGCATCAAAGGTAGACACAACAAAGGTTTTCACGTACCTACGTTCTAATTGGGCTTGAAATTACCTAATCAATTTCCAGGACAGTAACTTTGACAATATTTTCGTGAAACGCCTAAAGGAATAGCTTTTTTAACAAAGGTTTAGTTACCTATTAGGTACCTACCCATTTCGTTTAAAATATTGATTTTAATTTATTTATTTATTTGGTACACCAAACAGCACATACTAAGAATTAAGATGAAACAATAAAAGTAATGGTATATATTTATATGTTGACTGAAACTACGCTGTTATTGGTATTGAATGAATACATAGTGTATGTAATAACGGGTAAAAATATAAATAAATAATAAAATGAAACTTTAATTCAGTTCGCTTAACAAGGTACAATATTAAAAAACTAGTAACAAGAAAAAACAATGATCCTTAAGCGCTAGATATTTACAAATTCCCTGGACTCCCCACTAGGATACCCTGTGTCGTGGGGTCCGGTCTCTTCCCAAGTAAGGGTAACATGTTAGCTTTAACTAAACTAATTACAAAGGAAATAGAAAATGTTTTGGTAAATTATGATTATTAAATTAACAAACTAAAAAATATTATATTTTATATAAATATATGTAGTAAGTAATTTTATTTGACCCATTTATTTCTGGCCACTTCGTGCTGGACCACCACCACTATTCTAACTAGTAAATACTTCGTGATATAAGCTATTCCCAAATTATGATGTTACGATTGAAGAGAAAGAAGAACATGATTACCTCGGGCAAACTCTGCCGTTTGGTAAGAACAACTTTGAGATCCCACAAAGAATTCAACTCAGGTATGTTAGTGAGAAATTCTTCATATCATCATCATCATCATCATTTCAGCCGAAAGGCGTCCACTCATGGACACGGGCCTCCCCCAAAGGGGGGTTTTTGCCATAATCGCCACACTTGGCAGGCGGGTTGGCGATCGCAGTGCGGTTGTTACAAAAGCACAGAGAACGCTGCTGCCCATTCTCTGGTAAGTCCCTCAGTCGCCTCTTACGACACCCACGGGAAGATATGGGATGGTGCTATTCCAAAAACATTTTGCTCACCTTGTGAATCGAAACGAGGACTTCGTGTTCAGAAGACATAGTACCTATTTTTACCTGAATCTAAAGTCATAACCTCGCAGATATATCCGCATCGTGTATTTGTTTTGCTATTCTTTTTCTCTGCATTCTATAAGATGTCACGTATGACATGTCCGAGCCATTTCAATAGTTCAAATCCTTTTATGTCTCATACTGGCTTTTATAGAAGAATGAGCACAATTCCGCAAAGGCATAAAGACGCTTTGTTCAACAATGGATTTACGTCATTTTGATAATATGTGGGGCTTCAATTTTATATGAAGCACGTGAAATAGAATAGTTACGTACAATTTTTAAACAGCATCATGTTAGCTGGTAGAAAACAAATAATGTATTCTCAGGAATAACTTCTTTTAAACAAGTTTGGAGGATTTTCAAGAGAGTTGGGCTGAGTTTCTCGCTCGTTGGATCTCTTTCGAACAGTGCGGGACTGTTGTGTGTTGTGTGACCCCGGAACACAAAGGGCGAAGAAGATCTTTTTTTCGTTTTACTATATTGGTCTGCACACTCTTTGTGCGGACCAATAGAAGTTCTTCTTCTTCTTCGTGTCGATGGTCCGTTAAGGGTAGTAAACAGATGTGGACATCGTGTGCACGGGATTTTATTTTAAATATGAGCAGATTTCGTTCGAGCCCATTGAACATGGATGGGTTTTAGTCAGTAAAAGTCTGACACTCCCTCTTGCTCCGCCCAGAGCGGGAAGAGTCATTTGATGATTTCCCATTTAAAAAAAAGGATTTTCAAGGGGCCTACTAAAAAATTCTTAAACTATATTTTAAAATTCAACGAAAATCCATTTTTTTTTTCGCCAACTTTAAAAACTTGCTTTTGACTTAATCCTACTTTCCAACTCTTAACCAATATTTTCATTCATAAATGTACCCATTTAAAAAAACCACACCTTAGTAGGCCAATTCATATTTAAATATAAGTAGGTAACTAAAACACTTACAGAACAAAATGCAATTAAATTATGCCAAATTTTCTATTTAAACTTTAACCTCAGTTCTTGGTACTGAACACAGGCAATGAATGCCAAGTAGCTTAAATTATGAAGGCCTCTTCGCGGTACAATTTTAATTTAATTCCGTACTATATTTAAACTCATCAAGCCTTTCATTAGGCTTTATTAAACGGTTTCAGAGTTACGGAAAATTATTATTGTGTAGGAGTCCCAAGTTTTAATGATGACGATCATTAACTATTAGGTTTTAATAAGTGTAGGTACACACCTACCTTTCAAGGATCGAGAGTCAAATTAATTTAGCTAGCGAAACCTACTGACGGTAATAAAAAAAAAAAAAAAAAACATGTCTGAAATATGAACTATACCAACTGGGCGGGTGACAAAAGGTATTTATATTATATGTTTATTCATTTTCTTAAATATATTATTTACATTTTTAAATATTTCAATATAAAACATCATAAAAAAAAAACATTTAAAAATATAAAAAAGAGTAGCCCACCAGCGCTGGCAACAGGGTCTGAGCTGCCGGTGGTCAGGGCTCTTGAGAGAGGAACCTCCTAACAATACGTGCCGTGTCCAGAAGTACTTCTATAAGGACAAAGACTGACCTTTTTGGTGGGGTTCTTCAGAAGGGTCAAGTGCGTAGTACTCACACTCGCACCTTCGTGCGTGTATGACCAGAGGTATGAACGTGGATGAGGTGAAAGGTGTATGTAAGGATCGTAGCAGTTGGTATTCTGTAGTTTATACCATTACAAAAATAAAAATAAAAATGATGTATGTATACACCATCAGGGGTGGTTCATCTCTTCTTTTAGGTGCATATAGTACAGGAATCTTCCTAGCTTAAGCCCAGTTGCACATGTTTTGTATCTTGCTATTAACTTACAATTATTGTAAAATAGGTTTAAGTCTTGAACCAACAGCTATAATTTATAGTTTTTCTCTTACTTTGTTCTATTTTTATTAGATATCCATGATACTCGTTACGTCTGTGAACTTTAGCTAGCTTAATTAATTTGACCCCGTATGATTGAACCCGGTTACCCGGCTTTTACCCAGTAGAAATGTTGTTCAAGGTTCACCACACCTGTCAAACCAACTGGATTACTGCGTATAAGTTAATTAACTATTTAAGTGTCAGAACTTGTGATCGATTTGCAGGTGGTTCTCAGAATCTGATATTAGTTTAATATTGCACGCACGTGTACCTCGGAATAATATTATTATGTTGCTAGCCTGATAATTAAGACGGAAACATAAACGTAACATCATGGTTGCTACTTGCAACTATATCAAACGGTGTCCTTATTAAAAAAGCATATTACAATATCAAGGACTACGTTGAAGATAAAAAAGTTTGGCTCTAGTTCCATGCGGCTTCCCTGGTAGCTCATAAACGGCACAAATTTGTGGATGTCTCTAACTATTCTTAATCTCATTTCTTTCTATTCAGATTTTTACAATAGTATTCAAATCATTTAGATTCCCAGATGCTTGTTAACTTTTGTTAAGTCTGTTTTACGCTTTATGTATTGTAAGCAACGACCTATTGTCGGGCCTACGCTGTTCCCCCCATACTTATGTACTAATTAATGCTGTAACAAAATAATATTGTAATACCAAATGATTTGAAAAGAGTAACCATGGAGTTTCTTGCCGGTTCTTCTCCATGGAAAAGACCAACGCGAACCGTGCACCTTTTTCGACGTTTTATAAGTGCCCATCTAGGCCTATGTGAAATAAATTTTGCTCAGAATAGTTACAGCACTGATCACAATATTTGTGTCACTTGTTTAATTTTGTTTCTTTTTTCATTATTTACAAAAAAAAAAAAAAAACCTAACTTTGTATAGATTCTTTTTTTTACCTATTATTTGTGAACGAGTGAACATTGTAGGCTTTGTAGATTCCCAGATGCTTGTTAACTTTTGTTAAGTCTGTTTTACGCTTTATGTATTGTAAGCAACGACCTATTGTCGGGCCTACGCTGTTCCCCCCATACTTATGTACTAATTAATGCTGTAACAAAATAATATTGTAATACCAAATGATTTGAAAAGAGTAACCATGGAGTTTCTTGCCGGTTCTTCTCCATGGAAAAGACCAACGCGAACCGTGCACCTTTTTCGACGTTTTATAAGTGCCCATCTAGGCCTATGTGAAATAAAATATTTTGATATTGATTTTGATTTTGGTTGTATTCTTCGAAGGAGTAAGAGTAGCCATGGTACACCCACATTTCACCATCATCATCACCATTCTCCTGCCCTTATCCCAATTTATTTGGGGGCTGCGCAGCATGTCTTCTTCTTCCATACTTCTCTATTACTCGTCATCTCATCAGACACCTCCTTTCTAGCCATATCATCTTCCACACAGTCCATACATTGTTTCTTTGGTCTACCTCGACTCTAATAGCCATCTACATTCATACTCAATATTTTCCTCGCTACATTTTCCTCATTCCTCAGCATCATATGTCCGTAACCATGATAACTGATTATTACACAACTTTTCAGGCACTTGCAGACTTACCCCCGAATACTGAAACGTCACTCAAAATTTAAGTAGCACTTATATATAACAGACACTCAAAAGTGACGTTTGGCCATACGAAATTTAAAGTTTAGGAGCTGCTCAAATGTTAAGCAGCCCTTAAATTATGAGTTACGTTTCAGTATTTGGGGGTTACTCTGATATACTGACGACCCGGATGGCGTAGCGGTAGTGAGGCTGCCTTACGTTCTTAGGGTCCCGGGTTTGAATCCCGGTAGGAGCAAATGTTTGTGTGATGAGCATGAACATTTGTTTCCGAGTCATGGATGTTTATATGTATAATAAGTATGTATCTTACAAACAAAAAGTATCTATGTGTTTTATCAACTATCTGGTGTCCACGACACAAGCCTCGTTGCTTAGTGTGGCGCTAGATGGCGCTTTGTGTAATGTCCAGTGATATTTATTATTTATTTAAATACTCGTTTCTTATTTTATCCATTCGCGTGACGCTTTCTTTGACGGTTCTTACTTCGTTCAAATGTCTATTGCATAATGCGTCTTACTTCCGACTAACATAATAATCTAGTATCTCCGATAGATATGATTTAAGTTTTAAAACCACGTAAATATTTAACCATAAATGAATATTTCCAATTTAAAATTCATTCGAATTTATGTTATGTCCACTTCTCGCGTTCACGCAACGCCCTTTGAGCACTGAAACGACTCAATTGAACTCTTTTAAATTGTTACAACTGATGTGAGAGTCAGGAGTCGTGAACCTGTTGCTTCACAGTTACTTCAGTTTAATTGTTGCTCTCAAATCGAAATATATCAAGTTAAATGTTGAGGAAAATTCTTCCTTAGATAAAATCAGTTATAATTTGCGAGTATAGTTTGCGAGGCAATGTTAGCTTACAGTAGTTACTTTTAAACTTGGGTAGTATTGTTGTGACTTCCCAAATTAATATACTTCCCAAATTTATATCTTATACTATAAATAATAGGTACCTTTGTTAACACTTTATTAAATTAAAAATCTATAACTTCATCTTTGTGATGGCGACCCTTTTATACCACTTTGGGAATCGGATTTCGTCCTTGCTCGGTGGATTCTGTAAAATTGAAACTTGAATGCTTTTTGAACACCTAAGCACTCCCATTTGAAATATTAAACTAAGTACGTGACCTTTTTAAGCAGTATATAAATACGAGAAGGTATATATCGGGTGCACATAAAGGACTAAATTATTACTAAGAAGGATCTAAATGCTTTTTTGTCTAAAAGCGACTAAAAGCATTATTTTATCATTTTAACAGTCATGTCTAATTAGCATTAGGTATTTGGTTTAATCAAATAGAATGTTAATTACGTTGAAAGCTTAATTAATACAATTACCTGAGTGGTACTAAGTATATTGAAAACCAGCGTTGGGCACTAGCTGCTCGGCAGTTTGCTGAACTCGGCCTATTTGGCGCAGCCGTGAGACACACAATATTATTTCTTTTCTTTTTTTCTGTTTAGTTTAAGTTTTATAATTTTGTAGTTTTTATTTTATTGTTATTTTTGTTTTGTTGTGTGCACTTATGGCATGTGCTAAATAAATATGTTTTCTTTATTTCTTTCTTACATAAATAAACCAAACAAAATTGTTTGAACTAGGTACCTATGTAAAATTACCTTTTGTTTATACTTCATTGAATATTAATGAAGAGAGATTGTTTGTTTTTGCTTGGATTTTATTTTATTTTAATTTGGATATTGACTTTATTGGTGCATTCACACTGCAGTTACTTTTTGTTGAGTAATGTTTCCAAGTGTTATTTATTGTTAGTATAATGTTACCGTGTTAGTATATTATGTTCAGTAATGTTGCCTAACTTTTGAGATGCAGACCTTGCAGAACAGTTTCCTCCGGAAAATCACCGGAGCCCCCCCTTATGTCCGTAATGACATTCTTCACTTAGACCTCAGAATCCCTACTATTCAGCAATTCATGAAACGTCTTGCAAAGCGTTTTTTCGACTCTGCTATTAAACATAGAAACTCCCTGATCGCATCGGCCGCCCGATACGACCCATCGCGTATCAGCTCAGTCCGCCGTCCACGGCATACTCTAGTCACCCCCGACGACGCTATCACCCTCTTACAGGAGAGTAGTAAATACACCAGCACAGTTCATAGGAAATACAGATACAAACCGGCAACATTCCGACCTCGCCGCCGAGGTCCGGCGCGACGTCCCCGTTAAATCCCCCCCCCCGACCCTTGCTTGAGCCAGCCCGCGATGCTGAGCTAGTAATGATAAATGAGCCCCCAATTAACTCAGATCCAGCCTGTCCCTTTGCTGCCCCCCCAGCGACGCCCTAAGCCGAGGTTCGTACCCCACAGGGAGTGCCCTTAGGCGTGGTCGCTTGGTTTGTAGTTATTATGCCCCTGGCTGGAGGCCTTAAATTCAAGGCATCCACAGGACTAGCCCGGTTAAGCAGTAGCCCGTCTCAGAGACTGAACTGCGCGTTGCCATACAAAAAAAAAAAGGCTAACTTTTGGGTAACAATTGATAACATTGTTAGAGAATGTTACCTAAACATGATGGACAACATGGCGCTGTGCTATTTCAGTCAACAGCGTCAATTGCAAAACACACAAAAACAACAACAGAAACTTTGTAAAAACAACAATAACGTACAATTTCGTTTTTCCGCCCGTAAAATGACAGAATGTGGGAGGACATTTTGAGCGCGCCGACGTCATTTACACACGGTAATTGTGTGCAAATACGTCGGAAGCTGTCAAGCACTCATTTGCCGCTGAATTGCGCTAATTTACGCTGGAATAGCCTCTTACGTGACGGACATACGACACCGGATGGACTGAACTGACGTGACTACAACCCTTTAAAATAAACATGGCTGCCAATCTCGGAAAATGTGTGAATTTCCGAGGACTATTGCGCAACAACCTTTGAGCTATTTCTAACTTCAGTATTTTGAAGTGGTTTAAAGTTCAGTGTGGTTGATGGAATATTCAGAGCAGGCAATGCTTTTAACTTTTACTTTTGAATTCCGTGACCTTTGCGTGTTCAAAAGGGAGTGTTACTAATATTCGACATGCAAAAGTAATTCTGTATTTGGACAACTGGCATATTGAAAGCTTGTGCAAAATTAGTGCTTATGTTTCGTCGTTTTCAAGCAAGTTTGTAACTTCTATTTTTAGCATTCAGCATTGGCAGTGTTTACGAATTGAAGTTAAATGCTATTAAGTCGTGCGCAATTTCAAACACAAATAACGGTCTATATTATTTCGATTATTTGTATAAACGTAAATTAGCAAACAATAGTTTAACAAAGTTCAACCAGGATTTGCAAAATAATCGTTTTTGTCACTACCGTTGACCATACTTGCCAATTCCATCATGTTCAACCACTACTCCACTGTTACAAGTATTTTGTTCGATAGTGTGTTCAAAATTCTCCAAATACGATGGCCGGGCGCAACATACGGATAGCTAGGAATAATTTCATTGAACAGAGTGTGATGAATGAAACAGCAACAAAATATAAATTCTATTTATTCCAAAGAAACCTTTTACTAAATTGAAAACGTGTTGCGCCGACCCCAAGTAACATGGAACAAGGGCAGATGATGATGATGAAACCTTTTCTAAATGACAATTAATTTCACAATTTTACGTACTTACAGATGAATCGTGAATCTGTACAGAACTGACAGAATGTTACCATCTTAAACATGGTGATGTTCTTAGTTCAAAAATCTGGGCAAGGCTTGGTCGGGACAGGGATCCAATCTTCACGGGGTAACCCTAGTCGCATATGGCTTCAAGCGGCGAATGCAATATACTTTATCTTTGGAGCAGAAAGAATGTTCAATATGGAAGAGCAACGGAACGTGGTATCTAATGCACTATCAAAGCAAAGATTTTAAAAAACCTCTCAGAAAATCCAAGTTTGTTTTCTTTACTCACAATGGATGGAATTTCAAAGGAATAATCGCATTGAAACGTACATACTTCTTTCGGTGCAAAACGTGGTTCCTCCTTTAGTACACGCGTGGCTGCTTTTAGAAAGAATCTCCTGTGTTTTTAAAGTGCTCGTATGTATCTTTTGACAAGGCATAAAATTTTCAGACAATTTAAAGGATTTTTTTATTATAATGGCAATATTATCTCAGGAGTGCCTGTGCGTCCAGAAGTGATTTGTAGTGTGTGTGTGTGTGTAGTCATTTGGATTACTTTATCCCATTCTCACAACGTACCATAAGTAATCTAAATACGAGAACTCAAGCTCGGAGTTTCTTTTTGTGCTTTGGCGATCTCGAAGTCAATAAGACTGATGATAGGCATGAAATTAAACAACTTAACTGGCGAATTGGCGCTAACCCTTCACGGAAATAGACGTTGTTATGTTACACAGATTCTTATTGTAGCAATACCCCAACTGTATCGAGATACAAAATAAAGAACAGACTTCGAGTGCCCTCAGAGGCGGCCATTACAAACAATGCAACGTTGCCATTACCCGTTATGACGTAGGTACATGATACGAGCGCATCCAATTTAACCGAATGACGACATAACGTACAGGTCAGTGAGGAGACACGTGGGACATTAGGTCGAAACTGTGACATAATATATAGGCCTCGTGTATCTGTTCACCTACAATAGGAATGATAACTGACAAAAAAAAAATATGATTATGTCCGTCAGTTAGATTATCGAAAAATATTGGATACTACGTGTTTTTTGTTTTATCAAATTAATAACAAAAATATGAAGATAAAACGTGTCAAAGATCATGAGTGGGGGCTTGTGACGTTACACGAGTTTTCGACGCACTGTCTTCATTTTTTATTTACTTGAAAAAATTCGTTCGTTATGAAACACTACAACTGTAAAAAGTATCGGAACCCATTCACACAATGTTTATAAGTACTATACGAGTAAGTATTTTAAGAGAAAAGTTCGGATCATTCAGTTCGTGCCTTCTTATATTTATAACAAAAATGACCACTGTAAAGCGTGGTAGTTTTCAGATATAGCCTAGTTTTATTTTATTTGATCAGTTATTTTAATACTAGGTTCTGCCAGCGGCTTCACCCGCGTTAACTTTGATAAATTGTCCCAAGGGATCTTACTCCTATCCTATGTGTTAATCTAGGTTATAAACTATCTGTGCGCAAAATTTTATCCAAATCCGTTCAGTAGTTTTTGCGTGAAAGAGCAACAAACATCCATACACCTCCACTCACAAACTTTCGTATTTATAATATTAGTAGGATTTTGTAGTAGGTACGACCCAAAACTAAAAACGGGATTGACGTCCCCTGGGGTTCCAAAAAGGTTGGGACTGTTTGCTAGGAAATATTTATGTCCCCACAGGTTATGAAAATACCTGTAAAGCGATTTTCCTTTTACCCTTTTATACCTTTCAAGCATTTAGTATACTTTTAAAAGATTTATAAAATCGCAAATCTGTTTGGTTATGATAGGTGCACTGTCTTTTCGAACTGAAAAATAACGCTCTAATTAATCTGAGTTTACATGGTAAAAATGAGTTTTCTTAGTGACGAAGTCGGTTAAAATGTAGCCTACGTCATCCGGGCCGTACTAACGAATCGATTGACACCTTATTCATCAAAATCGGATGAATAGTTTAGGCGCTACGGTGGAACATACGTAAATATAAACATACATACATACATAGACTGCTAAAATCATAACTCTTCTGCATTATCAAAATGCAGCAAGGTAATTCGAAGCACCTTGAGGTCAACCAGTTTTGATACCTAGCTAATATAAAATAGAGGTCAAAGTTTTCATTTTAAAAACAGTCTTTGGTTTAAACACAGGGGAGTAATTACGTAACACACAATCACAAAGCCTTTGATTTGAACCTCATCAAAATTCATTGCGTTGTTGAGCAAACGAATTTTCAAACATACGAAGCGAGAGAATTTCCTTCAAAATATTTACAAACATACGAAGCAGTGATGAGAGTTTTCCTTCAAAAATTTCGGATTGTGATTGAAAGTATGTTACGCAATGCTCATAAAGTCCCTAAAACTAACATCTATCTTTATCAATCCTCGAAATATTTCCTGAACCTTTTACATTACTGAAGAAACTTTAGTTTTCGATATTGGTCACGAAACAAATATAAAGGATATGATATGATAGAAGTGAGGAGTTAGTGCCCACACGTGAAGTTATGGCTCGAGGACTATTTTGACCTTTACCTGTAACTTCAAAACTGAGAAACTTTAGTTTGTGGTTTCATCTAACCCCATCTATATTTGTGACTGATAGGTACGTTTAGTCGACTTAGTACCTACTATTTTGCATTGTAAAACTCCATTAAATTGAAATTTACAGTTGAAAACTTTCTAACGTATTGACTATTCAAAAAAACTTTGTTTATGGTACAAAAACCTTAAACATTGCATAAAGACTAGGTCATCATGTCAATCATGGCAAAAAACAGGTTTAAAAGTATGTAATTTGTTTAACCAGCCTTAGTTTATACATGTAGCTATTATATCCATAGAGGGCCAAATTCTGCTGGGTTAAATAGCTTTTACATAAGACTGCCAAAACAATTATAAACAAATATCGCTGGACATTGTGATTTGAATGGATGTATTCCGAGTTCACTGACAATCAACCACTTTTCACATTTATGTCCTGAGTAATAAGGTTGAAAAGTGGTTGACCATGAATGATTGCGGTAATTCAATTGTTTTTTTTATTTCTTTGCAAACAAAAAGGGGTTTTTATCCATACGGATATGCCAACCCCATCGTACCTTATTACCTATTTACAGATGCAGAATATTTAAGTAAGTTTTATTAGATATATAGATCCTATTAGAGAATCATTGACTAGATGTCTTCACCAAGCCAGGTAATTCAATTATTTCAGTTAGTACTCAATTTGCTTAACAAATAATTTCCCTGACTGGTACTCATTATTTTTATTGATTATATTGTACTCTGCATGGCCAAGTTATATTAGAAAATACTAATCAAATATGTAGGTATGTGATTAAGATATTTTTATGTAAGTATATTGTTAGTACTTATTCCAAGAATTTATATTTTTTTAAGATATACGACCTAGTTGATTATAGTTCATGCTCCAAAATACTGTGTACGTAACACGTATTACAATCAATACTTTGAGAACTTTGAGTTTGTGATGGGAAGGCATTGACTGTTTTGACCTTCACCGAGTTACGACAAAGCGTAATTTAACCATTTCATTCATTCACACCACTCTGATCTCCAACCCCGAACTGTCTTATTCTACGAAATTATTCACCTCGGGTTGTTCGAACTGTTGACTCAGCGGAGACGTATCAATTACCCGGAACGAACCCTTGCATCAATATTCATGAGAGGCGTCGTCGGGACATAATACAGAATTGTATGAGAACATTACTTGCAGTTGGTATGGGAGCTTGAGCCTGTTTTGATGGGACCTATAAGGAGTCTTTATCTCGGCCATTTTCTTTAGGGTCGACTGTATATTTTGGCTTATAAGAGTAGATGTAATTGGTAGAACACTTAAAAAAAACTAAGCACAATTTTTTTACTAAAATCTTTTTGATCATTTAGGTGCATTAATAGAAACAGGTACGTAACTCGCCTATACATACAACTATTCCTGAAATGGCTATTTGTCTATCTGACGTCATGAACCCACCACCGTGAATTCAAAAAATCATGATCTGTCAAATCGACTTGTTTAACTATTGTGTCTACTTCGTGGATAGATCATGGGATAACGGACGACATGGCACGGTTGGCTCAGTGGCTGAGCGATTGACTGCTGCGCTGCGTGTCGCGAGTTCGATCCCCGTTCGGAAAAAAATATTTGTATGGCCTTCAGGTAGTCGTTCTGGGTCTGGCTGTTTGTGTATCGGAGTTTAAATGTTTGTAAACACACCCACGATATAGGAGAAATTCCTACTGTGACCCTTAACTCTGAACGATACCTTGTAGAACCGCTTACGAATAATAGGGATGATGACTGACAAAAAAAGAAATATGATTCCGTTTAGTTCGTCAGTTAGATTATCGAAAAATATTGGATACAATATGTTTTTTGTTTTATCAAATTAATAAAAATTGGCGAAGATAAAACGTGTCAAAGATCACGAGTGTGGAGTTGTGCATTTGAGTAAAAAATGTACTCAAATGTGATGTCACACGAGTTTTCGACGCACTGTATCAGATACTCTCTACTATATACTGTCTTCATTTTTTGTTTACGTGAAAAAAAAAATGTCCAATATTTTTGGAAATCTTTCTGACGGACTAATTAGATTTATCATCTACCCTATTATATAAATATTTCAGGACTGTACCTGGCTCGTTATGAAACACTACAAGTTTAAAAAGTATCGGAACCCGTTCACACAGTGTTTATAAGTACGTTATTTTACGAGAAAAGTTCGTATCATTCAGTCTAATAAAATTATATATATTAAATAATTTTTGTCTTATCATTGAGTAAATGACGTGAAAGTACAACCTACAACTGATGAGAATAATAGAGTGAAATAATAGTGTTCTCTTAGAAAACGCAAGACATAAGGGCGAGAATGGGTGCCGATACATCTTCTACATGCGTGTGTGGGTTGTAGTTTAGCGGTTTCTCACACCCATAAATAGTAAAGTATGGTACCATAGAGCTTTGGTAGGTGACATATATTTTACTTTTTATTTTCTGTTCACCTTTTAAGACATTCCCTTGTGTTTACTCACACTTCTGCACTGTAATATTCCCTGCGTCGATGGTCTCCGTTGACAATTGCCGCCATGACCGAAAACGATTAGGTGGGCAATTCTGCCATTAATAATAATAATCATTTTATTTCGGACAACTAAGAGATCCATAAATTGTTAGTAACAGTTTTGCCCTTAAACACTATTGTTAGTAACTTAACTAAAGACGAGTTCATGAGAGGACCACCCATAGTCCTTATAACTAAGACAACTAAATACTAGGGTAAAAGTCTTCTCACAAATCGCCTTATTATGGTGGAGGAAGTATCAGCCGCCACAGCCTTCAGGACGCGCAGGACTTCCAGCGATCTTTTCGAGTAGTTGACCCAAAGATTACCGGTGTAAAAACTCTGACAATAAGCTTTAAAAAGCGTTACCTTTACTTGGTCAGTACACCGAGCAAATCTTCGTGCCAACATATTTCCCCTGACCGCCATTAAGCATTAGGGGCTACATAATAGAAACTACAATTTACTAGCTATTAATAACAAGTGCCACAGCTCCCGGAAGCTCTACGGGCTATAAGTTCGACCTATGTTATCTTGGAGGTGTAGCTTATTTATTACCCAGGAGGTTCAACATAGCCGAAGGCAAATCACAGCGCTACTTATACACTGGCCTGCAAAAATAAGTATCACCACTTTTAAATAAAATAGCAAAAAAAATTAAGTACACAAGATATGCTTTCGAAACAAAAAGGACTCGAAAAATAGTTTAATTTTGTCTATAGTTTCAAAGAAAGCTGATAAAAATTGCTGTAAAGCGTTTTTTTTTATTTTAAATCTCTAACTTCTATAGTTTAGAAAAAAAAAATTTTTAAAAGTGTAGGTAGTACTTATTTTTGCAGGCCAGTGTACTTTTGACGTGCATTACAAACGTTAAGGTTGTGGTAATAGCGATACATTAGGAGTTTGTATATTTATAATCACCTTTGGAGGAGTCATGGCTAAATAATAACAGCCGCTCGGGTCGATCTTTAGGTTAAGCAGAGCTTGCCTAGGTTGGTCTGTGGATGGGTGACCACCCATTACACACCGAGTTTCCTCCGTGCCTCGGAAAGCAGTTGGTCCCGGCTGTCATTAGTAGATCTTTGACAGTCGTTACAGGTACTCAGTGGCCTAACAAGGCCGACAACCAGTCTTACCGAGGGGTACGGTATTACCCAGTACTTACTAACTGAGTTGTGGAGGTCAGATAGGCAGTTGCTCCATGTAAAATACTGGTATTCAGCTGCATCTGGTTAGACTGCAAGCCGACCCCAACATACTTGGGAAAAGTCTAGGCAGATGATGACATTTATAACCACCTTTGTGAAAAAAATCCTTACCTTTACGCATACCTATTATATTTTTGCCTGTTATCCTTTCATAATATTTCACACACTTCAACACTCCTAACATAAGCAACAACCACCAACCAACCTGTAATCAACCAATCCAATCAACCAATCTGTGTCAACCTGTAATGAGCCATGCACTAATGCAGTAATAGTGGCTGGGACACAAATCTCCTCTCTATGACAGGGAAATAGGCTGAAATCCACCACGCGGGCCCAGAGCGGGTCGGCAGATGGGATGAAGCCTAAAATAGCTACATCATTTCTGTTAAACATCGGTTGCTTGCGTCATTAATGTAAAAAAATAACACTACCCGCTATAATGTATTTAAAAAGAGGCTAACATCCTTACTAGTAGATAAATATTACTATTCTATACAAGATTTTAAGAATGATGAGAGTTTATAATGTTATATTAATCTATTATATTTTATTTCTAATTCAATTGTTATTTTAAAGCAAAACAATTTATTTTTTTATGTTTAGTTTATGCAGGAAGACTGTAGATCTTCATAACTGTTTGTTTGTATGATATAATAATTGAGTAGATCTAAATATTATTTTTACTTTTTCTGAAGGTAGAGTGTGTTGGAACTGCTTTTACAATGTTTACATCTTATTTTGTACCTACATTGATGGCAAATAAATGATTTCTGATTCTGATTCTTTAACATGTATCAGAAATGTGTGATCATCTTGAATGGTGAGGTACTGACATACTACATCAAACTGAACAACTTTCTCCATGGGACTAATAATGTAATCGCAAAACAATAATCAGCTGTCAAATAGAAAATGTCAGTACAATACCCACCTGACCTAGATAGCTCATTATTTTCGCCACCTACAGTTTTTTGACAAAAACGTTTCGCTCGTTTACCGTGACAAATTGTTCGCCTACCCGATATGTACATATATAAAAGTTATAACGTGTTTTCATATTGACATCTGTGACGTCAGAGTGAACTACACCTACACACATAGACTGAATAAATTGTAAAGACGTATGGCACAATGTCATACATACAAATGAACGAAAATGTAAATCACCAATCGAAACTACGTGATACGATGCTTTGAGAACTATCGTCTAATAAGAATCCTCCGAAACAGTTGCTTACACACAGTTGTCATGTTCCAGAAAATCGGAGTTATTTTATTTATGCGACACCTGCTTTAAATATTATGATGCAGGAATGATTAGTTGGTTATTTACTGAAGTTATTTTATTAGTAAGTCAAATAAAACTGTTAGTTTAGAACTCTGTTGTCTGTGTGTTTCAGATTAGCGATTTTCGGCGCGTATAAGCTCGATTTTTGAAGTGCGTGTAGGCGTACATTTTGCCAAACGTGGACCTCGTAAGAGCGTTGACGCGCTTATAAGCTTGTATAAGCGCGAGCCGCGAGAGATACTGACATAACCCACCGGTTCGAGTTCGTGTACACGCCTTTGATATTTTGAAACATAAAACACGCGCGCGTACGCGTGTAAGCTGATACGAGGTTATAATTATGCGTCGAAAAATACGTTAGTCTGAAACCACTCTAAGTTAACTAGTTTAGGTTCATTGAACCTTCATGATATATTAAGTATTGCGTAAATAGAAAGTTGTTGGATCGTCATGAACAACTCTTATTTTTGTCCTGCATCCGTTTAGACTATAAGCTGACTCCAACATACTGGTAAAAGGCGAGGCAGATGATGATAATCATGACGTACCTCCTTTTTGTATAACACTGGTCTGCCTATTAATTCTTCCATACCAAAATAAGTAAAACTTTTTAATATCCCCTAATAACTAATTATCACGCTCCAATAAACATGTTTTGAGTTTGCCCAAAAGTTGTTACTTCAGATATTTACGAGTATCAATTTCTCAAACAATAAAAGATAAAATCGTCGTTCCGTTTCATTAGTTCGCTAAAATATAAATGAAGTAATTTCAAACATTTTCTAAGTAATTATAAACACCTTCTTAATAATTTCTTTGAATTTATTTTGAAAAGATCTTTTTGTAACTAATCATACGTACATACTTTAATCAATTGGATTGATTGAATTATCAGTAAACATGAAAATGAAAATAGTTTCACAACCACCAAGTTAAAACAAAATATTGTTATCTGCCTACTCGTTTCCCAAATTATATTGGGGTTGGTTTTCATTCTGACTGCAGCTGAATACCAGTATTCTGGAAGGAGTGACTGCCTATCTGACCTCGTCAATCCAGTTCGTTCGGTGGACTTTTTCATATTACTGCGTGACGTGGGTGGTGTGGATGGACTTTTTTATATATTAAGTTAGTTGAGGAGCTCGTGGGTAAATAAATCAGCCACTCGGGTTAATCTTCAGGTTAAGCCGCGCTTGCCTAGGTTGGTGGATGGATGGCCACCCATTATGTACATACCGCGATTCCTCCGTGCTTCGGAAAGCACGTTAAGCCGTTGGTCCCGGCTGTCAATTTTAGATCTTTGGCAGTCGTTAAGTAGACAGTGGCCCGAAACTCTCGACAACCAGTCTAAACAAGGGGTATCGTTTTACCCAATACTTACTAACTGGGTTGTGAAGGTCAGATAGGCAGTCGCTATATGTAAAATGTTGGTATTCAGCTGCATCCGATTAGACTTGTATATATGCTCCCCTTATATATATGTTATGAAAAGGTATAGTTAGGAAAAGGCTAGGCAGATGATGAAATAATTAAGTTAATGGTAGATAAGTAAATAATATTATGTATTTTACAGAAACATATTTGTATCACATTACATAGTACATACTTGGTTTACAATATTTTTCGTTCAAAGAAAGGCACTTTGTATCAATTACTCGCAGCGTCGATAAAATTGCGTTAAACCTGCAACATGCTATAACTTCGTTACGCTGCAAATTAAGGGAGATGTTAATGCCTTTGCAGAATATGTTTTATTCATTTTTCAAGTATCATTACTTGCCTAGCCTTTTCCCAGCTATGTTTTGGGTCACCTTTCAGTTTAACTCCACGCAGCGAACAGTATTGTACACGGAGCTTCTTCCTATCTGACCTCCAAAACCCAGTTACTAGGTATTACGATAACATTTGGTGAGACTGTTTGTCAGAACTTCAGGCTACTGAAAAATTATAATTAATTATTCTTTTTTATTATTTTATTTCCTTTAGTAATTATCTTACATATTTTTATCATTTTTAATATTTCTATATAAAACACTTTAAAAAAACAAAAAAAATAGTAGCCCACCAGCGCTGGGAACAGGGTCCGAGGTCAGGGCTCTTGAGAGAGGAACCTTATTTTATTTATTATTATTATTTAATTATTTTTTATTAAGGGTACTTCACGACTGACAAAGACCTAAAAATTATAGCCGGGCTCAGCAGCGTAACGTTCTTTGCGAAGGCCGGCCGAGGAGGATCTCGAAATGTGGTTGTCCCATCGACCTATCATCAGGCCTCGGCAAGCAGGGTGTAAACAGACCCATCACGAAGCCTTCAACCAAGCATTCTGTACATCAAATTATGTAACTTTACGCAAAAATTATCGCTGGGAAACGACTTTTTTTTTTGGGGTGAAAAAACACGTTACGGTAAAACTCAATGTATCGCACTCAAAACATTGTGCTAATGGATGGACTAAATAGTACGGGGGTCGTGGAGGTGTTTAAAGTAAAGTTCTTAAATTAAAAACATGTAAGTATTTAAAAAAAAAATGTGAAAAAGTTGAAGATTGTTAAAATATACCTACTTGCATTATATAGATTCCAGATTTTAGTATTATATAATTGCATAGCACATGTGTGAGTACTTTGTACTGTTCAGCCACCACTTACATTTAGTTATCTTTCATTGACTTGAATATGCCTTGGTGGCTAAGAGAGAATGTCATGCTCACTCAAATGTCTCGCTGATGTGTCGGGTCATTTAATTCCCTTAAATATGTTCGTGAACGGGCGCTCTCAGTTGGGACTGGTCATCTATTGGCTGCCACGGTTCGTTCATTTTAATTACTTTTTTTTTTTAAATTTTTGATTTATTATTTTACTCTGGACGCTCTTAATGTGCACGTCTTTCTACATCGTTGTCACATATATGTATAATCTCAACATGAATGATGTAACCCAGATTTTGTAACAATATTTTGATTTAAAAGAGTGTCCATGGAGTTTCTTGCCCGTTCATCTCCATAGAGATCTACGTTAGGGAACGGGCAACTACAGTACTTTCTCAAGTTATTATGCCTTGTGACTGTGACTGTAGCTTTGCTTTTATTGTATTTTTGACTTTCAAAAGTGCCGTAATGGTCTAATTGAAATAAATGATTTGAGTTTGAGTTTGAGTTTGAGTTGGAACTTTGACCCCAATATCTCTGTAACTAGAAGGTCCCCAGGTATGGTCTAGCACAAAAAGATGATGGCAATGACGGGGAGAACAAGTGCCTTTCGGCTTGGTTAAGAGTCTTTTTATACCTTTTAGGTATTATACCAATAGGGTATTAATTATACCCATTTTTAATTAAAGTGTTTCAATAAGATTCTATAGTGCTAATGAACCACTAAAAAATTCTCAAAAATTTTATTTAATCGTTAAGTGCCTTTAAAATGCATTAAAATTTAGCATTTTAAAATTTTGCGCGTAACTTGACGAAAACGCTGGACGCAGTGGACGCCATATTGCTCTGTGGTCATGACGTCAGTTGGCTGTGTAAACAAATGCAGTGATATTTGAAGTTGACAGTTGACACTTCTAAGTTTACATAGCCTTATGACGTGATAACATGGCGACTACTTTAATGGTGTTATGAAACAGATTAAAAAAGGTGAAACCATTGATTTAAATTTTAAAATTTAGTTTGCTATTTTATGAACTAAAACTAACGTTTTCCGACTGCTAAAAAGCAATAGTAGTTGCCTAAGCTATCTCAATAATATATTTTTAGTTTTTTTCTCATAGGTATAGAGTAAAATGAATTACACGTATGGTACACCTATAAATTATGCGGAAGCTGTCACACGTTCGTTCAATTCAGGCCACTTCCAAGTACACAGAATAATATGTCCAACAAAAATAATATCCGGTAACAAATCAAGTAATTATTTACTTTTCTCATTGATACGGTACGGACTCAGGAAGAATTGACAAAAGAAACTTTCTTCCTCTTACTCATTTACTTTCGTAGTGTTGATATAGACGGAGAGGTAAAGTTCTGACCACCCCGGGCAAGCTGACAGAGACTTAATATCCCCGAGTTATTTAATTAAAAGTTCTGTTGGAAAGACTATATTTCCACGATTCCTTGATGACGTAAATATAATATTTACTGTGGTTTTAAAACGGTTTAAAAGGGTCCATCGCGTACTGGGATCATTCAAATCTGCTTTTAAACAAACAAAAAATCATCAAAGTATTTTATAAAGTACCTACTGATTTATGGGTTATCACGTTTGTATCCAAAACTCAGTTCATTTGCTGTGGTGGTTCGGATTTATGAGGTACCACAATTATTTAAAAATCTCACTAAAGAATTTCTTGAAATATTTATTTATATGTATATTCGTGATTCTAACTTCCGCCTTCTTCTATTATCTGTACATTTCTAGTACAATTATTCATCATTTTTACGACCCAAATAATAAGCTATAAGAACCGCTATTATATCATAACAACATCATTCATAAGAATTGCCAGAACTATCAGCCCACGTCAGAACATTTTCAGCTCATTTGTCGCTCCGTTAGCGCCTCTGCACGATCCACGAATTAACATCACGTACGAGAAATACCTCGAGCTTTAATAAACCTATTAGTCACCATTACGAAAGCAATAACCGCCTTTATTCACACCCAATAACAGTCATTGTACTGTGAACACGTGTAATAATATTATTGTCGTAAATATTAGGCCGTATTTCCGCGGAATTCCCTCGCTCCACTTCGGTTTACCAATACCGTTTGTAATACGAGTTTTCCAATATCTGCGTCCCTTTTTGAGGTTAGAATGACAAAAGTTATCACTTTCGATATTTATTTTCGATATTCAGAAAACGTTTTTGTGAAACGTTTAAAGTGGATTCTTAAGAAGGAACATTCAGATTTATTACAGCATTATATTAGACACGGTTAATTTTAGGTCGTTCTGGAACCGACAGCCATAAACTCGATGATCGAACTCAAAACGATTGGGACTGTTTTTTTTTTTTCAAAAAATAACAATAAAAAAAAATCCATAAATTTAATTATTGGTGATTCTTTTTTTACATTTTATTTTTGAAATTAAAAAAAAAACTCCCAATCGTTCCGAGTTCGATGATCGAGTTTATGGCTTCCGGTTCCAGAACGACCTAAAAAATTAAATAATGGTATGGTATTGTGTTTTACCGAAAATTATTGTAGCTGATAACTGCTTTAGTTTTATTCAGATCATAAAGTGTGCAGACGCAGGTGCAGTGTGGTGGCGTGAGCGGAGCTTTTGAGCTACGCACATTTGGGGTTTTTGGGCATCGACCCGCTAAAAAGAAGATAACATATTATTTTATCGCGACACTGAAAACAGATTATAATCTAAGAATACTAAACAATAACCACGGAGTGATAACACATCTGCACATGAGAAATGAGATAATAAATCTAATTTGTATCGCGAAGATTGCTTTAACGAGAGAAATATTTCTCGAGGAGATAATACAATAAGTATAGAACGTATTGCATCTAACCGAGATATATGTAACAGCTGCAGACATACGGTATTAAAGGTTTGTTTTTATTCACGCATTATTGGAATAAAAGTAGTGGCCATCTGTGGAAAAGTCTCGATGATATAATATTATGATATACCCAGCCGTGGGTACATTCAGTTTGTGGATGATGTCCTGGTGATGATGACGAATTTGTATACTTACCATAATAAAAATCTAAACTAAAAATCTAAAAAACAGGCGTTCCGTTACTTTAAATTAAACCTTGTGTGGCAATTGGATATTTGAAAAAAAACTAAAATTTTGTTATAAAACGTCATATATACGTTTTATAACCAAATTTTAGTTTTTTTTTCTTTCCATTTATTACAAAATCTTTTTTTTTATTAATTCAATTGAAATGACTAAAAATGTCTTCAGGGGTCATTCATACCTTACTCGTTAAAAAACTCGCGAAAATAAAATCAACAACTTTCACTGTCAAACTATATTATAATACCGTGTCCGTTTCCCCCCCGATGCAATTTGTGTGTTAAATTTTCTGCCTGAGTATCCAGACATTTTGAGAATCTGACTATTTGCTAAATAGACGTTCTGCTATACAGACCATCTGATAGTTGGACGTTTTGCTACATGGACATTTTGCTAATTAGACTTACTGCTCATTAGACATTTCGCGCTGTTGGACATTTTGCTACTTAGACCTTCTGATCAGGAGGGCTATTATCGACATTGTCCTCATTGAAATAACATCTAAAATCAATTAATCTGAGAATGCGCGCATCCGCGCGCTGTCTGTTAATTGATTTAAGATATTATTTCAACGAGGACAATGTCGATAAGAGTTTCACAGTGAAAAATGCTCTGCGCTGCGCTCCGCCATATGTGCGCCGACCCTTACAATTATGTTCGGACTAACATAAGATGAACACAATGACCCCTTAATAGGTTTTCAATATGTCGATTACAACTTGTAGAACTTGTAAAATATAATTCAATAATGTGTTTCTTTGAAATGGAGCTTGAAATAACAAAGATAAATACATTTTCTTTTGGCGAAGACATTCTGAAAACTGGAAAACCCCGCGAGCATATATTATAAGCAACATAGTTTTCAGAAATATATTAATATTCTTACCACAATATTTTTAAATGTAAAGGTTAGACCATGCTACTAGAGAAATAACATTCGTATTCTTAGAATTTATTTAGAAAAACATAATTATGCATTTTAGGTTTAAATAATTTTAATACAGCTAATAAAATATTAAAATGGAATATTAATATTAGATCTATTTCCAATAATACTTGCTCGTGTATGACAAACAAGTATAGCAATAGTGTTAACTTAAGTTACATTATTTGCCAAGTTACTAGTCAAGTCTTATATACATTTCTGAAAGAAACAACAACAAATCTTTAAAAAGAGTCATGATGGCTGACAAAACTTCTAATTCCCATCTGTTCCCATGTATAAGTTTTGGGGGCAGATAACACGAAAATTCCCATTTGTCCCCGTACGAGTACAGACCCTCGGGGATAGATAGGAATACTCATAAAAAAAGTTTTTATTATATTTCAACACATAATATTATTTTTCTTTTTCAAATTAAATTCCATTTTTTAAATATTCAAACCACTAGTATCTAATCATACCGTTAATTAACCAATTTTAATACAAACATGGAACATAAATTCCCCGAAGTTCAGTTTGCAATTAAATTGGAAGGTACCTACTGTGGCTTTTGCGTAGGTATTGATATTTGCAATTTAGTTAGCCAGAGTAAATAAATATTGATTTTGTTGCTTTGTATGATATTATCTTAGCTAATAAGTAAACTGCCGGCTTTGCCCACTGTTATTATTCCGATGTTTATGAAAATCTAAAATAATAATTATTATTATTATTATCGTTTATTTCAGGCATGTTATAACCCATATAACTCAGTTTACATAATTATTGCATAGATTGCATTAAATATATATATATATATAATAATGGTAAAACGTTATTTCTGCGGTAAAGTCAGAAAAAATATTTTTTAACTAAAATTTATGTCCAAATCGGTGTGATTTGGACATAAATTTTAGTTTGACAGTTGTGTGAAGTAACTGTAACATGGCGTATTGACATAGTGTCATGATCATAAACAATTATTTTTCCTATCTGCACCTTGCACTTACCTACTGCTTACTACCGTTGGTCTAGTGATCCCAAGCGCGACTGCGGGGCATGAGGTCCTTTATGGCAAAGCGTTATTGGGTTTTTCCACCCAGAATTTCTCAGTACCAGCCACGGAATCCAGATTTGTGCCCGGTTGATGAAATTAGGCTCGCTTCCTATTACATGGGACTTAAACATAACTGGCGAAATGTGGGTGTACTATTAGATACACCTCTGCCTAACCCTTCACGGAGTACAGGCGTGATGTTATGTAATATATCTCGGATTCAGCAGAATATTACCTACCATTGTCTTATTTCTGTCATGTAAGTCTTTATGAGCTAATCAACACCACGGGTAGACCCCAAAGTTATATTCATAGTATTATTACATTAGGGAGTAACTCCTGAGCTTATAGCAACAATTCTCGCGTAACTTCTCTAGGTATTATTATTTGTTACGTTGGGTATAATAAAGAACATGTTAATAATAAAACTTACGAACAGTAAGTCGTGGGTTCGAACCCAGACAGGCGCATTACTTTGTGTAATTTATTTCATCACCACTGCTCTCAAAACGGTGAAGGAGAACATCGTGAGGAAACCAGCATGTCCTAGAACAAAAAATTCGAAGACATGTGACCAATCCCTACCAATCCGCACTGGGCCCGCGTGGTGGATTACAGCCCATACGCAAAATACGCGCTTTGACGTGGAGTTGCGGACATCAACCCGTTACACAATATACAATAAAACTTTTCGAGTAGAGTAACCAAACATCATTTAACTCCAGTTGACTTATAGCCAAAGAGAAGTCTATCGTATTCAAAGCATCATCATCATGTTGATGATGATCACTGATTTTTAGTAGTTTATATCAGTCCCATACTTCAAGGAGCTCTTGGCTAAATAATGAGGTTGGTCTGTAGATGGATGGCCATCATTACATACCGAGTTTCTTCCGTGACTCGGAAAGCACGTTAAGCCGTTAGTGCCGGCTGTCATTTGTAGATCTTTGACAGTCATTACGGAAGCCGAAAGTCTGACATCCAGTCTTACCAAGGGTATTGTATTACCCAGTTACTGCTGGAGGTCAGATAGGCAGTCGCTTCATGTAAAATACTGGTACGCATCTGCATCTGGTTAGACTAGAAGCCGACCCCAACATAGTTTAGGAAAAGGATGATATCAGTCCCATACTGAATAATTTAATAGATTTTAATATCAATTTACCAAAAGCAATCCACAACCCACCAAACACAAAATTAAAACCATTCATCAACCATCTCTTGGATTACGTATTGAAACTCAGAACTCACATAAATAATAATAGGTATGACAAGCAGCAGTTAGTTCCTATAAAAGTCACATACCTATTGTTGTAATTACATTCACATGTTAAGACTTAAGTCGGCGTGTGCAAAACTATAAAATACACTACAAAACCAAAAACAAATTGTGTGTGTGGAAGAGCTCCCCTTTGACATCCCGCCCTACTTATTTTATCAGAAGGAGACAAATTTCTTAACATATAATTTTTTCATTTTGACAGTACCACAAATCATTCATTGCGTTGTTTTGCTGCGAGCTGACGAATTTATCAAACATTTGAAGGCTGCCGCGTTGGTCCATTTTTCGCAATCGCGACTGTTATGCATGCAGTCCTGGGTTCAATTCCCGGGTCGAGCAAATTATTATTCGGTTTTTCCACAGGAATTTCTCAGTAGCAGTCACGGAGTCTGGATTTGTGCTATTACATGGTACTTAAACATAACTGTCGAAATGTGGGTGTACACAAGTACACCTCTGTCTATTCCTTCGGAAATTACAGGCGTGATGTTATGTTATGTTTAAATTCGGAGTTTTCTTCAAAATCTTTTCATTTGGGATTCTGAGTCTCGTGTGTGTAATTTCAACTTCATCAAAAAATCTACTCGCATCAACCAAGTTCAAAGCTTATCACAAAGTGTTGTAGCGTCACTATTTCCTGCAAGCGGAAGCCGGTCCGGAACGTACGGAACTACCGACAAACTATTAAAGTTTTATGCCACGGAAATTGACGTCGCAACAGCGAATATTCTAGAAACTGTATATATGGGAATTCCCGAGAGGTTCGTGTCCTGTTCCGTGAATTTATTGTGATATTGGAAAAATCTGTTATATTTAAATTGTTTTTTTTTTTTATGGTTATTTAGTGTTTTACAGAATGGTGCGGATTACGAGATTTATTGTTTTACTCCAGTAACTGGACACACATTTCGGGGAATTATGAAACCCAAATCTCAATCAGTGATGTTCTGGTTATCTGTATTTTTCTCAGTTAAAATCCTGTATTCCTGTTGACCCCGTAATCAGTGTGTCCCCGTCACGGGGACAACAGAACGTCACATAATTCCCTTCGCCGGCCTCCTTCGTCGGCCTACGGCCCGGTGCCCATGCCACCCTTGGAAAAGATTTGAACCTAAGAGGTGAGGTTTTAACAGCAGAGGTAACGCAGCAATAGGTATATAACTCAACGGGGACAACGGGCATAATTTGTAAAAGAATTTGTAAAAGTATATATTACAATAAATTAACGGGGACATGGCCTACGGGGACAACGGGAATACATGGTTAAAATTTGTTGTAACGAGTTGAAGTGTATTCGTAGCAGTTGCTACGAAAATGCTACGCCGTAGCTGCCTGGTTATGCTTTGAGAGTATAATTGTAACATCGTTCTTTTCAATATAATCTATTTATTCGAGTAGTATCCTTTTTTTTTGAGAAAAAGAGCAGTTTTTGTTAACATACAACAATAAGTGTGTGAAGTAGTACATTGGATCGATTTAGAGACAGAACGTGGTGTGTTTTTGTTTTTCTTATATTAATTCTCACTGTATAATTGCACATTTTGATGATAGTAAGCGAAACACTTGTTGTTTCACTGCTGCATCCCTAGCTAGGAGTAAAGCGATGTTATTTAAATAAAGGACTGCGAATCAAGCGTCTTGTTATGTAGATGCAAACCTCAAAAATGTAAAACAGCATGCACACTGGCAGTAATACAGTTGTCGCTGGAAACCAGCGCACCGCTGTGAGCCACAGATATTGTGCTACATGTTTTCTAACCTTTTAAGTTTCGATACTATTTAACGTACCTAACTCACATTTTCATCCCTTTAGAGTTCCGTATACCAGGAATAGGGGTAGGGAGGGCATTTGATGATTTCCCATTAAAAAAAAAGGGTTCCGTATCTGAAGGGTAACCAACGGAACCCTATTACTAAGCCTCCTCTGTGCGTCTGTCCGTCCCTCTGTCTGTCAGTGAGCTTTATCTCATGATCCGTGATAGTTAGATAATTGAAATTTTCACAGAATGTGTATTTTTGTTGACGTTTTGACAACAATTAATAATGAAAATAAATTAAAAATTAAAGAGGGCTCTCTCTACTACAATGGTACGGAACCCTTCATGCGCGGGTCCGACTCGCACTTCGCCGGTTTTTTATGTCTTTTCAAGGTAATATCTGACTGTGCTAAAGCTGCAAATGCTGAGTCCTGATATCATATTTAATTCGCGTTATAAAAAAATATTAAATGATTTTTGCTCTCTGTCTATTTAGCCAAAAATAAGGTAAACGCCATTTAAAGGCCAGTAACAAATTCAGGCGCGTTATCTAGTTATGTGTTAATCAAGCATTTGTTTTACACGTGTAGCGTCAATGCAGAATTTCAGGCAGGATATTATTCAATATTTATGAAATATAATAGCTATGTGCCTTTTATATTTTTATCTCAATTTTAGTGGACTATATGATTACTGAACGCTGAGTTGAAATTCCAACATTGCAATAATGTTTAAGCATACATTTAGATTGAGTATAAGATTAAGCATACTGGCAGAATACGGTTACTCGCGCCCGATCGGTCATCGAGATAACACCTCCTGAAGATCGGCTTGCAGTCCTACCGAACGCAGCTGAATACCAGTAGTAGTAGCAGTTTACACGGAGCGCCTGCCTAACTGACCTCCACAACCCAATTAGTACTGGTAATATGATACCCCTTGGTAAGACTGGTTGTCAAACGTTCGGGCCACTGCAGCCGGGACCAACGGCTTAACATGCTTTCCCGAGGGACGGAGGAAAGTAATGGGTAGTCACCCATCCACGGACCAACCTAAGCAAGCACGGCTTTACCTAAAGATCGACCTGAGCGGCTGTTATTATGTAGCTACGAGTTCCTCACTATTATATTTATAATTCACTAGCGGACATCACGCGGTTTCACCCGCGTAGTTCCCATGGGAGTACGGGTATAAAATATAGTCTATGTTACTCAGTAAAGACGTGGCTTATTCAATGGTGAAAGAATTTTAGAAATCGGCGCAGTAGTTTTTGAGTTTATTCATTACAAACATACACACACACACAAAAATACAAATCTTTCCTCTTTATAATATTAGTGTAGATTAAAAAGCTTTTTTTTTACACGTGCCTACCATCGTAAAATTCTAGTACTTACAAGGAATAATTCATTATGACAACGGTAGTCTGTTCCATCTCTTAAGTAGGTCACAAGATTCAATACTTCCCAATTCAGGAAAGAAATTCCAATAAACGAAGGTCGGAAATTGTTACCGAAGAATCATGGAACTAAGTACCTCGGCGATTGGCGGCGGCGACCTCTCGCTCCCGGCCTTGGTTCAATCCATGGTCCGGAGCGAGACGGAATGGGACGCCGTCACCTCCTTCTGCGAAGCAGTCATGCTAGCGAAGGAGGTGGCGGAACAGGACAGGGAGAGATCCTCACGTCCCGGCCGCCGCGGGAGACGCCCCGGGCGTCGGGGGCCACGTGGTGGCTTCCGGCCACCGTAGGCGCGGGCCTGTGGACAGGGAGCTATGGGCTAGCTCGCCGTCCGTACGTCTCATGACGACAGGCCGTGTCGACGGCGCGTTCGTGTTCCACGCGCGCCTCAAAGAGAGTCAGCAACAGTGAAGGGGTCCGCAAGGGCCGAAGCCTGCCGGGGCTGCGGGACTATTCGAAAGAGATACCGTGGCCCCGGAACACAAAGGGCGATGAAGGAACATGGATGGGTTTTAGTCAATAAAAGTCTGACACTCCCTCCTGCTCCGCCCAGAGCGGGAGAAGTCATTTGATGATTTCCCATCCTAAAAAAAAAAAAAAGTACCTATTATAGGTACTTAATAATTTTCGTTTATTTTTCGATGTTCGTGATTTCTACTCTCTTTACTGAAAATATTTACAGTTCTAAGTTTTGCCCTTCGGCTGCGCCCACGTGTAGTCCGGTTATTGCCCCACGGGATTACGATCAATCGACCGATTATTTTTATCCCAGGGTACGCTACCGGGATAAAACTAATCTTATGTGTTAATCCATCTATGCCAGTTTCATCTGAATGCTTATGTGAGTTAATATGCCTTGCCTTGTGACTGTGACTGTAGCTTTACTTTTTTTGTATTTTCGACATTCAAAAGTGCCGTAATGGTCTAATTGAAATATATGATTTGAGTTTTAGTTTGAGTTTGATCCGTTTAGTAGTTTATGCGTGAAAAAGTAACAAACACCCATCATTCCCCACAAACTTTCGCATTTATAATAGTAATAGTATAGTAGTAAGATAGGTGTGTTCTATATTTTTTCATCATTTGCCTTGGTTTTCCCAACTATTTTGGGGTCGGCGTCCAGTCTAACCGGATGCAACTGAATACCAGCATTTTACATGGAGCGACTGCCTATCTGACCTCCACAACCTCGGTTGTACTGAGTAATACGATACCCCTTGGTAAGACAAAGACTTTCGAGCTTCTTCTGCTTTCTACTTTCTGTTTTGCAATACTAAAAACAATGAGATTTTACCAATAGAGACGTCATACTCATTATAAGAAATAAAAAATGAAATATATATATGAAATATTCGAACGCGTCGTTCAAACTGACAATACCGCACGCCATTATCTCGTGCTCTCTGTCACTCATATGCAACGCACTACTTGTCTCGTTCGTGTAGGTGTCAAAGCGGCAACAGCGCGGAAGTGATTTTTGAGTAAAATAAAATTTATGATTTTCCATTTTAAATAGACTAACAGTACTAACAAATGAAAAGATGCGTTCTTCTTGATTTTTACAGCCGGCCCAGTATAAGTATTGCACTTTCTGAACACACAATTTGCCATATTTGTTTATTTTCATACACCAAACTCCCGCTTAAACGTCAGGACGGACTGAGGTCACACAAGCTGATCAGCTTGTGTTTACATTGCCGCGCTGACGTCGGTAATACGTATCTACCTCAGTATTATATATAACAAACACATATCATTGACTAAAAAGGATATTGTTTAAAATTATTCCCAGATGACTTAATTTCGGTACCACTTTCCTCAGTGAAGTACTGAAGTTATATTATTATAAGCCTGTTTTTTTCAGTGCCGGGCAAAAGCCTGCGTGTTTCCCCTTCCGCGTTTCTCTATCTAGGGCTATTTGGGACTAGTCCTTTCAACGTGAAGTATAAAATAGTAGGTGAATTCGGTAATCCTTGGAATACACTTGCTTCTTTTGGCCTTTCTATGTTATTTTATTTACAACATAGAGACGTCGTATTTCAGTTACACAAAATAAAAACAAAAACGCGATTTCCATGTCTTTTGCAAATCAAAAAGACAAGGGGAAAAATGAATGAATATGAAATACCGCCTTCTTCAAGGCACGTATACTTACTTAAAAAACATTTCCATAAACCCCAAGATCACCTAATTCAATATTTATTGTGAAGAATGATAAAACAATTGAATACAGTCCTACATTCTTCCTAACTTAATATTATAAATGCGAAAGTAAGTTTGTTTGTTTGTTACCTTTTCACGCCTAAACCACTGAACCGATCATCCTGAAATTTTGTATATACGTTGTCAGGTGTACAGAAACGGACATAGGGTACTTTTCATTACGAAAAAGGTACTATTCCCGAGAAAAACAACAATAACGTTCTTATGATAATAGATGCCGCGACGTGTCTTACGAATCAAGATTGAATGATTTTATTACAAGCAGAGTACAACCCGAATACATTGCCAAATTCTAAATTAACGCGAGTGAAGCCGCTGGCAAAAGCTTGTTTCCCATAAAAATAAACTGATTCCATTAAGCATGTGTAGCCTGATAACCTATTTACGTCCTTGTGTTTTTATGGGCGCACATTTATATGCATAAAGGGACGTCTGTTACCCAAAATAGAGCTCTTATGTGAAGGTAAACAATATTTCTTTATACAAAACAATGTCACGAGGGAGGCACATAATATGTTCAGTTGTAAATCAAAAGTTTTGGACGTAAATCTCCTTGGCATATAAATATTTGGGAGGCATTTTGTTGTACGCAAAGCAACAAGTACAGTACAGTATCAGAAGGCTTAAAGTCACCCAATGGGCAATGGAGAGGGCTATGCTCGGAGTTCCCTTGCGCGATCGAATCAAAAATGAAAACATCCGCAAGAGAACCAAGGTTACCGACGTAGCCCGAAGAATTGCCAAACTTAAGTGGCAATGGGCAGTGCACATTGCTCGCAGAACGGAGGGCCGATGGGGCCGAAAAGTTCTGGAGTGGCGACCGCGAACTGGAAGACGTTGCGTTGGAACGGTCATCACCTGGTGAAGGTTGCGGGTATCCGCTGAATGCGAGTCGCACGGGACCGGTCAATGTGGCGACACTTGGGGGAGGCCTATGTCTAGCAGTGGACCTCTTTCGGCTGAAATGATGATGATGATGAAAGCAACAAGTTGTAATATAACAATATATAAGAAACTTGGAATAACATTGTGGAACAATGTTCTACATACTCGTATGTGGTTTTCACTATTTAAAAAGTAACCGAGTTGTTTATAAATGTTAGTGATTTGACCGACCGAAAGTTGATTTCTGGCCAAACCCAAAGCTGTAGCTGAAGGTTTAATAACCCTAATAAATTCAGTTTAAGATTAGCTTAAAGTGAATAATTGTGTGAAAGTTGTTATGAGAATAAACTTAGTATAATCTTAGTATAATTGAGGATCTTATTATGAAGACCTCTGCCCAAGCGTCGCTTCTTTAATCACGGTCTGCAGTTCGTTCAATGTAGGCGCTTGCTGGAAACCTTTGACCTCGGCCAAAACTTCGGCCCTTTCTGACCGAAGCCGTACGTCAGCTTTAATACATTTTACACACATCGGCTGTTGCGCATCACATGTCATTAGAAACAATCGTGATGCGGCCCGTCAGCATTATGCTATGTTCCATAAAAAATCTACAAAAGTGATGTAATGAGGATTTACGAATGTGGTGCGGCCCGCCCACATCTGCTTCAATGGTACTTTTCTACTTAAGGTTTAGAGGTAGGTAAGATCATTTGAAAAAAAGGGTATTCCTATTAATGAGTGTAAAGTCGTTTTAAACAAGGAAACATTACAAATTATTAAATTATTTCATTACAAAAATGAACTAATTTAGATAATTTGCTGGGTTGGAAACGTTTCCTTATTTAGAGGATCTTCCTAATTAACAGTAAAGGTATCTTCGTTCATTTTCCTTGATGAAGCATTAAATATGACGTCACGGCTTTAGGTCCGTGCTAAGAGAAAATGAAACAATGTTTTCTTTACAAAATTAAGAATTCATTTTGCTGATTTCCGTACCGCAATATTATTTGTATCGATGGAATCTCATTTCATATTTTGCCGTTTGTATGATTTGGTAATCAATCAATTTCCGAGACTTGTATTTGATTTCGAAATTCATGAATTTATTTACCTAATTTTACAAATCACGCATGCGATTAATCCCCGTAGGCCTTATTCGCCGTTATATAACAAGCATAAATTACCTACCGTACCTTTTTTAGGGTTCCGTAGCCCAGACAAGGAACCCTTATAGTTTCACTATGTCCGTCTGTCTGTCTGTCTGTCCGAGGTTTTGCTAATTGACCGTTAGTACTAGAAAGCTGTAATTTTGTAAAGGTGTGTACATCATGAACGCCAAAAAAGTGGTAAAATAAAATTTTGGATAATATTTTTTTTTAGGGTAGCTCCCCTACATGTGAAGTGGGTAAGATTTTTTTTTTCGTCGTCTACCTCATCGTGTGGGGTATCGATGAATAGGTCTTTTAAAGTGACTTAGGGGTTTCTAATACTCTTTTCGATTTAATGCTCAGTTTACGAAATATTAAACTTTAAAGAGAAAAATTTTGTTTCAGTTTCCCCCCACCCTACTGAAACAAAAATTTGCACTTTAAAAGTTAAACTACTGGCTTGAAAAATCTGGAAAAATTCATGATGATTTTGCATTTTATGAACTTTAAAGAAAAACTATAGCGGTTAAGATAACTTTATTAGTTTAGCAGTAATAGTCATTGAACTAGGGTGTTGGATAATTTTGTACCAAATACAAAATCCTTAGAATAAATCCTATAAAGTGACTAAGATGAAGTGGTTGCTTGTTTTTAACGGATGAAGACTTGCATTTAAAAACAAAATCTAAAATATAACGAGCTACTACGGAACCCTACACTGCGCGTGGCCAGACACGCACTTGGCCGGTTTTTTTATTATTAATTAGAGAATCATTAGCATAGTTACCTCATTGAATTTGACGAGGATGCAAAACGACATCTTGCAGAACGGTATACTGTTAATATCGATAGTGGAAAGTGAGGCCAAGGAAGTGCGGTGTAAGTGAAAGACAGACCGTACACTAGGAATTTATTTCTCAAATCAATTTTAAAGCTTCTTAAAAACAAAATATTTACAAAAAGGAGTTATTTATATAAAATAAACTAAACTAAATATATGTTAAACAATAGGACGCTTAGGCGTAAAAGTACTCCTCCACATCGATATCATGCGGAAACGTGCCCAGGACAATCTTAGTTATCTATTTTACGGGCTTGCCAATACGTCCCGCTGCTGGGCCAAGGCCTCCCCTACATTTGTACAGGTTTTCGTGCGTCACTTCAAACCAGTCATCGCAGTGCATGTCCTTATTTTTTCACGTGAAAAGAGAGTTCCTTTAAAATCGCAAACTGGGAGACAATTTGACAGCAAAGTGAACCTTCATTTTAATTTGACGTACGGAATCCTGAAAATTCGTATTACGAAACATCGTTCTCAATATTTAAATGTCGCATTGAATTACAAGAAGCTGCGTTCAACTTTGGAGTCCATTATGTATGAATAAGTAAATAGGTACGTTCTCCATTAAGATCGTTTGATATGTAAAGACAAAGATAATGCAATTATGCTCTTGTTATAATTAATGCCTACTGAAATATTTATGAGATCCTTGCCTGGGTTCTGTGTGGCAAAATGTGGGGTTACACCTGGGAACATCTGAACCAAAGGCTTCGGGATTAAAGGCGTGAACTTTTTTTTTTTCGATTTGGATGATTTACAATTCGAAAAAATGACCCCCGTCCCGCTCTGGGCGGAGCCGAAGGGAGTATCAGACTTTTACTGCCTTAAACCCATCCATGTTGCTTTATTGTCCTTTGTGTTGCAGGGCCGCGGTATCGCTCTCGAACAGTCCCGCAGCCCCGGCAGGCATCGGCCCTTGCGGACCGCTTCCTTCTGCTGACGTCTCTTAGACTCGGGCGTGGAACACGAACGCGCCGTCGACACGGCCTGTCGTCAATAGACGAACGGACGGCGAGCTAGCCCATAGCTCACCGTCCACAGGCCCGCGCTAGCATGACTGCTTCGCAAAGGCGGTGACGGCTTCCTATTCCGTCTCGACCTTATGTTATATTTTTAAGATTTTTTTTTTTTATACGTAAACTAACGCCTTCTTCTCATGGGGTTAGGCCAAAACTACGGAACGTCACCTGCAACGATCTTTACATATACCTTTTGACTCGTCCACGTTCACACATCTGGTCACACGCTATTTATGTATTATTATTAACTGTCCTTTGCCCAAAAGTGGGAAGATAGAGACTAGAATAAAATTGAACCGTATTGGCAAGCTCAAACAGTAACTTCTGCTCAAAACGTTACAAAACTTGCTTCAATATCTTGTTGATCACGTCTACCGTACGTGGGCTATTATTGCATTACGCTCATCGCCCGGAGACAATTGTATTGTGCAAGAATCTTATGTATATTTCACCTGAACATAGCACAGCTGCTAAAAGGCAGCTTAAGTTCTGCTGGTAGGATTATAAGTACTTATTGTTTCCCCGAATAGGCTTCTACCAACTGATGTTCGGTTTCTGGTCCGCTCAAGTAAATCTCCTCTCCTCTCAATCAAAATTCTTCCTTCAATTTATTACTCTTCGAAACCTTAATGTCTGCGTGTCGCGGGTTCGATTCACGATCGGAACAAATATTTGTATGGTCTTACACCTGTAGGCCATACAAATATTTCCAAACATCCAGACCCCGAATAACTACCTAGTTATTTCGGGTCTGGTTGTTTGTGTATGTCAGTTTAAATGTTTATAAACGCGCACCCACGATATTGGAGAAATTCCTAGGGTGGGGCAACGTTATAAAAAAAACGTTTCAAGTTTTCGAACCAACTGCACCCAAAAGTACCCAAAAACAAACTGTACCCAAAAGATAAACTCTGGCTAAAAACAAACAAGAGTAAAAAACTTCGTGAACCCCTAATTTCCCTGGCCGGAGGCGCCAATGAGATAAAATTATTTTCGCAAATATTCCCTTATAGTAATATTCCACTGCTTCTCTCGCCTCATCTGTTTTATGTAACGAACAAATAAAAGGTTTGTATTAAAGCACAGAACACGGAATCACAATGCCTAAAGTGATAGAGACGCCATTGTTAATAGTTACCTAATATTAGTACCAGCGTACAAAGTGTAAACAGACCCTTCACGAACCCGTCAATCATACATTCTGTACATCAATCTAAGTAACACTGCTCTGCGTTACGTACTACCGTTTTACGGTATCGCTCAATGTAATGCACTCAACACATTGTGCGATTGTATGCATGGAGGCATTTTAAGTAAAGCAACAATATTTAAAAATTGTATTTTAAAATATGTGTGAAACAGTTGGATTTTGTTACCTTCAATATCTCCATAACTAGAAGGTTACCAGGTAGGAAGGTAGGGTAGGGTAGGGTAGGGTAGGGTAGGAAGGTTCCAGAACACGAAAATGATCGTAATGGCGAGAAGAACATTCACTTTCACACACATTTTCGACTTCGTGAAGGGTCTTGTAACACTTTTTATCAGTTTCTATGAGTAAACGACGAGACACTGACACACTTGATTTTGCATCTGATACCAAGGATTTGACATATACCATATGGCTTACACACATGACATTCAAAGCTTTGGTTATTCTACAACGGCTGTCAACAGAATAGGCGAGACGGCAAAAAAAATCTAATTAGTCCGTCACTTAGATTATCAAAAAATATATGAACCGTGTTTTTTCTTTTGTTACGTAAACCAAAATTGACGAAGATACGACGCTTTTAAAATTCTCAAAACGTCACGCCATGGTATAATTTTTAGCTAGTTCTGACGTCACGAGCCCCCACTCCCGAGTTTTGATGCGTTTTATCTTTGTCAATATTCATTGATTTACAAAAACAAAAAAATATGTGTCCATTAATTTCCAATACTCTAACTGACGGACTAAATAGTTTTGCAATTTTTTGATACTGTCTTCATGCCTATTGACATAAGCTTTTCGGTTGGATATGTCAATGTGAAGCAATATTTTGATTTTTCCAAACAGTATAACGGTTGTTCAGGAGCTCGTAGCTAAATAATAACAGCCGCTCGGGTTAATCTTTCGGTTAACCCGTGCTTGCCTAGGTTGGTCTGTGGATGGGTGACCACCCTTACATACCGAGTTTCCTCCGTATCTCGGTAAGCACGTTAAGCTGTTGGTCCCGGCCTGATATTTGTAGGAAAGGAAAGGACAAGAAGGAAAGAACGCGAAAGACATCCACTGCTGCACATAGGCCTCCCCCAAGTGTCGCCACATTGACCGGTCCCGTGCGACACGCATCCGGTATCATATTACTCAGTACTAACTGGGTTGTGCAGGTCAGATTGGCAGTCGATGTAAAATACTGGTATTCAGCTGCATCTGGTTAAACTGGAAGCCGACCCCAACATAGTTGGGAAAAAGCTAGGCAGATGATGAGTAACAGTTTTTATTGAACCTTCCATATCAGCGGCCATCGAGGCGATTCAGTACTCTGTGGCATATTATATTGTTCGTTCTTTTATTATGTGACTACCTACATTGTTCGTCGATATTTTATTATCTGCGTTAGTCCCTAGGATACTGAAACACGTGCTTCAATACAATAGTATTCCCAAATTAGACATAACGGAGTCCTTAGCTGTTAAGTTGGTCTTACGTGGGTGGTACAATTTGATGCCTGAGGGAGGTTATATTTATGCGGGCTTGCTTAGGAATCTTTTAAGAGGATTGTGACATGCTAGATTGTGATAGACAATTGTCTGATTGAGACAAATGTTCTCTAAAACTATAATAAAAAAGGTGTCTCTAAATAAAAAAGTACTCTTTGTACTGAAACAATGGAACATCATGTATTCATCGCGTAGCGGCGTTTTGACACAAAAAAGGCTCAACCTACCATTTTGTGAATCATGCCCCATCACTTGCGCACTTGATGATGTTATGACTGCATCAGTGGGCGGAGTTCACGTAGCTGAATTTCGGATCGCCATGTCGTGTCACAACCTTTTATCCAGTATGCAGTTAGTATCGTGTGTTTATTAAATGATTCTAGGCTGCATTGGGACACCGCGGCAGTAGCATTTATAATTCTTAAAATAACATTGAAACTAAAAATGCGGTGCTTATTTACGAACAGCATTGCACTTTCATATCTCTCTACGCTTTGAACGGATGCAATTTAAAATTCACTTCTCGTAGAAGATTTTCCTTTGAGGCATACGATACGGAGAACTACGAACTTTGACTCGTATTTTGCCGGTTTCTAGGGTTACGTACTAAGAAATGCGTGGAAAGAAACCCTTGTGGTGAGCTTGTAGAAGCAGCAGGTATATTTTCGATCATTATATTAATTTGTACCTCACAATTTACTGGCCACATTGTAAATAGGACCGCTAAATAATAACAGCCGCTCGGGTCGATGGTGCGTGGATGGGTGACCACCCATTACAGACCGAGTTCCTCCGAGCCTCGGAAAGCACGTTAAGCCGTTGGTACCGGCTGTCATTTGTAGTTCCCGAACCTGGCCCGAAGCTTGGACAACCAGTCTAACCACGGCAAAGAACGCGAAAGACGTCCACTGCTGGACATAGGCCTCCCCCAAGTGTCGCCACATTGACCGGTCCCGTGCGACTCGCATCTAACGGATTCCCGCAACCTTCACCAGGTCATCAGTCCACCTGGGCTGGCCTCGCCTATGTGACCTTAACAACTGGGTTGTAAATGTCGGATAGGCGGTCGCTCAATGTAAAATACTCAGTTGGGAACAGGCTAGTCAGAAGATAATGATGATATAGTAGAGTAGAGTAGAGTAGGGACTCCATTTTCCGCACTTATACTCTTAATCGGTCCGTTGTGCGTAGGTGTCCTGGCTAAGTTAGCCAGCCTAGCTCCGCCCAGAAGCACAGAAGTTTCCTGGGAGCTTCACAGGCTTCGCGGTGCGACCTCACCGTTCCGAGGATTTATTTGCGTTGGGTAGCCACGGCCTCGCATTCCAAGATGACGTGGGCAGCTGATTCTTCGGCGTCAAAGCAGCCCCTGCAGAGTGGGCTGTCCGTGGCGCCTAAGTTGAAGAGATGTTTGTTAAGGTAATGATGATATTAATGTGTGATGATGATATAACTATTCAAAAATCATGGAAGTCTAAAAACTTGCGTGGATTTTGCCTGCAGAGCCGTGTTCGCAAAATTAGTTTGTAGATACTGGGAATGACTTTAACTTAGCAAAATCTGGTGTCCAAACTTGAGTGCCTAAGTAAGCTAGGTAGGCTTCCTCCCCAAGTTAATTTTATAAAATCTGATATTTAAACAAACTCCTTAGTAATTTTAGACTTTTCATCAACTCTTCGAAACATTTAACAACATTTAATTAGAATTTCAACTTCTCGATTAATCTCAGGCAATTTCATGGCTTTAGCTAGCGGTGAAAAGGTATAAATAATTGCATCGCTAAGTGGCGAACAAGACA